>CM040421.1:146623109-147823109 GCA_022702705.1 Papilionanthe hookeriana x Papilionanthe teres
TATACTTTAAATATTTCAAAACAGCAACCTAAAACTTAAAACTCATGTTTTTACATGAAAAAATATTACATCAAGACTCCACATGTAGAACTACGTGCGGAGTCAAGTAAAATCGCGCTACGTGGCGCGTGACAGAAAAAAAATTGTCCAGTAACACAAGGAATATTCCTCCCGTGTTATTCCGCATTATTCAGGTGTTATTGTGTGTTATTCATGTGTTATTGATGTGTTATTGTGTTATTATAACACCGGAAATATTCTCAGAACAGAATAACATCTGAATAACACACAATAACATCTGAATAATACACAATAATGTTTGAATAACGCGGAATAACACGGAGGGAATATTCCCTGCGTTACCATGCAAATTTTTTTTTTGCCACGCACCACGTGGCGCGATTTTACTGGACTTCGCACGTAGCTCTACGTGCGAAGTCCTGATGTAATATTTTTTCTTTACACACAAAGCGACCCTCCCGTTCGCCTCCGTCTCCCAAACTGCCGTCTTCGTCACCTTTCCGTTCGCCATTATATAAGGCAGCATCTCCTTCCCGCGCACATTTTTACCCTGACCAACCTCTATCTCCCTCCCTTCTGTACAGGCCGGCTTTAGCTCCAATCTGTCTCCCTCCCTCCTACTGCGCAAAGTAGGTTGGCTCCAACTTCATTTCGTCTCCCTTCGTTCTCCCGCGCAGTAGGTCTACTCCAACTCCAACCCCTCTCCCTCCCTTCTAGTGTGTGATATGTCGGCTCCAACCCTGCTCTTACTGTTCGATTCCTATGTTTTGCTGTGAAGTTTATTACTTGGTTGCTGAACAAATTCAAACCAACCTATTATTTTTATTATGTCTTTTTTGTGTGTTTATGGTAGCATTTAGATCTCCAAGTTTTTGTTATGGCAAAGTGATAGTCATATTCTCAAGTATATGGGAATCGATGCTGTCGATCGGCTTATTATGATGAACCTAAACATTTCAGAGTCAGTTGGCTGCTATTGATTGTCTGGAGGTAAACTATAGTTACTTGAGGTGCACACTGCGGTGCGGACACTTAGTGTAATTTTAATTTTTGTAACAAGTATATAATATATTCTTTAATCGCAGAGTTACCTTTAATGCAAGTATACGTATCGCTCAAGTAATACAGGGCTCTAGTGGAGTCCTGGATATCGATCCCACAGAGAATATTTTAGAGGCTACAGACTAGGACTATAGAAATCAATTCGGAATCACAACTAAATCGAAATTGTCTATCTGTCACTAATATGGAATCGACAATAATTTGAAGTTTTAATTAAACTAGTTCTACTAACAAATAACTAATTCTACTAAAGTGAAGTTCAAATATATAAGCAGAATTCTTTCTCCTTTGTTGAGATATTTAAGTGAATAGATAATTAGAATTAGTTTAAAATGGTGTTGTGCCAAATAGAAGCATACATATTCTTTACCCTTTTGTCCAGGCATAAAGAACATTGACTAATCCTATGCTTAGTTATTGAATCTGCGGCTAGGCTGGGAGGATACCGGCTCTCACTTCGGAGCTCCCACGTTCCCCTCGCCTGAGGGCTAACATCTACGCTTCAACACCCAAACAATACGACCGAATTGAGGATTTTAGCCAGTCACTCTAAAATCTCCTATTCTACGCCCGATGAATATTATTTTCTTATTTATTTGCACCCTACTTCCAAGGACTCTGACCTCCTTGAATCTCAGATGTAATCTTTACAATAGTTGTTAAACTCAACATATTTTAACTATTCAATTCGCCAGATTGAAAGTAAATTAAGAATTAAGTAAAAGATTATCACAACTTTTTTTAAACTTTTACGGCACACTAATTCAATTTACCATTTCACAAAAATATCAAAAACAAGGAGAAAGACAAAAAAACTACTCAGATTTCATGGAGAGGATACAATAAAACTTGGATTTCATATATAAAAGTAAAGTTCTACAAACTAAAGTAAATAAACACAACTTATCTTAAATTCCTCCCCAAGCAAACTCCTTGAAGTTCCTCTGAATATCTTCATTTCTTTATAGTACGCGGAATTCTCCTTCGAAAAGGCAATAAAGAAGAGATCTCTCACTTCCCTTCCACTCTTACAATCCTTCGAAGAATTCCTCACAAATATCTCTATCTAAACTCACTATTTAACACTCACAAATAACAATAATGCACATTAATGGACTCTCTATTTGATACTAAGTGACTTTTAGAGGACCCCAATAGGACACTTTTTCGGCCTAAAATTGTTCTTTTTAAAGTAGTTGAAGAGTATCCAAGGGTTTTCCAAGCATCCTTTCAAAAATCGTCCACATTCGATGTATTTCATGAAAGAACTGTCGATCCCGCCGTCGGCCGCCTCGAGTTCCGCAGTCGGTGGCCTTCTAGAAACATAGCCTTGAACATGCCCCACTGTTGGCGGCCTCGACCTCCGCCGTCGGCGGCCTCCCTTGAAATATATTATGAACTCTCGGGAAAGTCACGCCGTCGGCGCCATCAACCTCGTCGTCAGCGCTCTAGATCAAATTTTCATAATTTGGTCCATTTTGCTCCAAATTCGCTCCTTTTTGCATTTTTTCGCTCCATTGTCCATAAATCTTCATACATGCATAAAAACACCAAAAATACCCTTTTTTAAAGTGCAATATCATCAAAATCAGTATAAAATAGGGATAAAAATCTTAACATTTCTTCCTTGGGTCATATAGCAAAATTTCAATTATTAAATTTGTAACTACAAAAGTGGTTGCTATTAATTGGTTCAGTGTAAATTTTTTTATACTTTTTGGATATGTTTGTTATCGGGTTGTCAATCTAACACTGCTGTCACCACAATTTTTTGCAAATGTTGTCTTTGATTTCATGCCACGTAGTTTGCTTCACAATGTGTATGGGAAAAAAGTTTGCAAAAGCTTTGAAATGATCAATTTAGAATTTTTTAATGTTCCTTAATACGATATATATATATATATATATATATATATGATCAGATTTTCGTTGCCTTCAAATGACAAAGAGTCTGTTTGAGGCAGCTGCAACTTATTAAAAGGTAGCTGTGAAACTTTTGAAAATTAATATGATGTTTCAAAAAGCTGTGGTGGCAATTACATTTTTTTTTTGGAAAAAAGTTGGATGGCAGTTAGAAAGTGACCACCGCTCCTAGTCAGGAAAGGTGGAAAAATGCAGGTTTCAATGGCAATTTTTTGAAAAAGATTCCAAAATGCAGTTTACCCAAACAGGCAAAACTCTGGTGTAGTGCCGCTCCGCCACCACACCGCTGCACTAGACGAAACCTAAAATTTATTTTGTGCATGTAGCCATATAGTCATCTACTAAGTTGGAACATTGAATGAAACTATTATCAAACAACCTGTATATCCTGAGATGAGATAAATCATCTACAAGTCACTATAAGAAATAATTTTTTAAATGTGGATTTTCATGTTAGTTATCTCCCTACTCTTGAGCTCCATGAGCCTATTCCCTAGGGGTCTCATAATCACCGTAATTAGGATATCTTCAACCTTACAGGTAATCCGGAGTACACATTAGGCCCTATAACTTGGAAGGAGACCCTTCATCTATATGTGTATCTAAATTTGATAAATTTCTCGAGAATTAAATATCATGTAAGACCTTTATAGTGAATCTAGTTGGATGTAAGATTTTTCTCTAGTTGGTTTAATGTAATTGGATGTATCTTTTATAGTAAGTCTTACATACATTTAGCTCTTTCATAAAATTGTACTTTTTGGTTTATTTTTGTATTTTGAAGCTTACAAATATTTTTATTGTTATTTATAAAGGGATTTATATTGATGGTAGTAAAGAACTTGAAGAAGAGGAAATAGATGAAATAAAAAAGTCATTGTAAAGAAGCTAAGGTTTGCCTCATTTACCATTTTAATGTTGTTTTTGAGCTATGTATGATGAATATGAAAACCTCAATACAATCCAAAAAAATTGGTTTCCCTTTGAGAATCGAATTCATTCTAATCCAAATTAAAGCTTCGAAGTATGTTTTTTAGTCAAACATCATATGTTATTAATGATATTTAGTCCCTGAAATGTCAAAGTACATTTTTATGTAAAACTTCATTGATATTTTAATAATTGTATTTGTTGTTGTAGATGTTTAAAAGCTCATCATGTCGAATAATGGTGAACTAATTAAGCATTATCAATTAAGCTCTAATAGTTTCAGCATATGCACATTTGAACTCAATGAGTATATGGATAGACAGTTAATGAGCCAAATGAAAAATGATATATCTTTGAAAGTTGGTTCTCAGTTTAAAGATTCAGCAAGTTTTAAGAAATTTCTATAGACATTGACCATTGTTGAGAATTTCATAATGACATTTAAGGCAAGTGATATAAATAGAGTTATTGTCTTTTTTTCTTATAGTGGCTGCCCATGGAGAGTGAAGCCTCAATGTTGGCCAAAGGACAAATATTTAAAGTAAGAAAAATTGAAGCTTCACATATTTGTCCAGGTGTCAACTTAGCTGGTAGCAAATAGGAAACTACTAGTTGGGTGACAAATGAAATACAAGATATTGTAAAGACCTATCCAAACATGTCTCCAATAGAAATAAACTCTGGCATAGAAAGTAAGTACAATATATCACTGCACTATATGAAGTTTTGGAGATTTAAACAATTAGCACGAAAACAAATATTTATATACATATTAAAATTAAAGTGATTTTATGTTCAATGTTTCTTAATTGATTTGTTGACTTTAATGTCTCGTTATTATCTGCATCGACAAACTAATGTTCTGAATTAGCCCCTTTAATAGATTTAGGAGTATCTTTAGTTGTGATAGATGAATGCATTCTCAATACCCATTGTTCATTGATCAGTTGCCTCTAGAATTAAAAAGCCCGGAGAGTTTTGTCTCTCATGAGAAGATTACTTCTGAAGATTTTGTTGTGATGTGAGATTGGTTCTAGTGAAGTGCAGGTGAAGCTTTTTATTAAATAAACTTAAGCACAACCATTTGTACTTTGTTTTATTAACTATAACTTCCCACTCTTATTTTTTATCCTTTTGTCTTGTGATTTTTCTTTGTCCTGTGATTACCCTTGTGTTGACCTCACTTTTGTTGAGGTCTAGTCTTTCTTTTCTTAAGAGGCTAGAATCTAGCTATATGACTTTCCCGTTGACTATCCTAGAGAACTAGTGATGGAACACTACCCGTTCTAGAAATTCTAAACACCTCTTTACTCTTCTTAGAGTTTCACATGCATGGTCTTGACCACTAACACTTAGTGGATTTAAACCAACATAAGGAAGCTCAAGAGGAGTTCCCATAAGGCTAGCAAGCCTTAGGATTATCCCTGGATGGTTTGGCCTTGGTCAGGCTCACACACCTCACCACAATTTCATTCACAACATACAATCCTAGAATCATTCACTCCTAACCTATTTTCCTTGCTCTTTTGGGAACTCATGTGAGTGGTCCTCCAAACCCTTAGCCTTTGGTAGGATGGCTAGGACCAACACATGGAGGACCCAAATATGGGATTCCCCTCGGTCTTGTGGCACCTAAAAGGCTGGCATTGTGGTTGGCATCTTTACCAAACCCGAATTTCACTAAAACCTCCATTTTAACCTTTTACCCCAAATCTCCCTAAAATTACCAAAATTCCCATGGAATCCTAATTTTCCTCAAATTTGCCCAAATTATCAATTTCCCTCCATAAATCATTTCAAACCATTCCAAGCCACTCAAATTGCCTAAAATGACTTAATTTTCCAAAAATTCCCAAAATACCCCCAACTTTGCCAAAATTACAAAAATGCCCCTCATGGCCCAAAAATTTCCAAATTCATTCTAAATGTCCCCAAAATCAGTTTGAATTACTTAATGTCTCCAATTGTGCCCAAATCCACTAATATTGCCCAAATTTTTTAAATTGCCTCTAAAGGCCAAAACCTCAATTTGCACCCAATTGATCAAATTGACCTCAACTTTCACTCAATTCACTTCTAACCTACCCAATTTCAAACTTCAAACCCAATTTCAATTAAACAAAAACCCTATTTGATCAGCCCATGGTCAATTTCAATTTAAACTAATCATGCATGCTTTAAAAACCCATTCTCATAACAATTTTCAAAAAGCCCACGAAATCAATTCTAAAATCCCAATTTAGGTCCACATGACAAAGGATCAATTCTTCAACATTACATGGCATTTAAAACATTCCATCATAACATCATACCAAGTATACCATGCATGCACATGAGCTTTTAACCAAATTTGGGCATGGTGGCATTTTTTTTTTATTTTGATCAAATCCCAATTTCCTTTTGCATGAAAGTTCCCCATGACATCATACATGGCATAACATGTCTCATGAAGGCCTTCCATGGCCATCATAAAGTCAAATTTTCCAAAAATGGCAAAAGGAGGCCACTCTTCCCCCTCCATCCTTTACTTGGACTTTCCCCTTTCATGATACATCTAGGCCACTCACCATTGCCCAAGATAGCCATTTGAGCTCATTTAAACCCTCTTAGGGATCAAGACATCAACCCTAACCGGCTTGGGACTAGACTTAGCTACTTGACCAAGGTGTTAAACCCAACCCTAGCCAACCTTGTCAAAATCTCATTTCCCTCTTGGTCTTTGGCCATGAGCCTTCTTTGAGCCAAATTCAATTGACCAATCAACCTTCCTGACCCCCCCCTGAGCTTGGAGGTGACCTTAACCTGGCCGACCAGCTACCCTAGTCGCTGGAAAACACTATACCCGAGAAGACCCAAATGGCTCAAACCTAAAATTGGGACTCCCTGAGCTGGCCCATCCCAATTAGACATCACAGCCTCTCTTCCCTCTACCTAAGCGGCTCACCTGCCACCTGACCTAATGGTAGCCATGGCCTTCTCTATAAATAGGAAACCCCCCCGACTTAGAGCAGAAGAGTGCTTGAACCTTAACAAAACTCTGCTAAAATTTTCCTAGACCTCTTAACAACGTAGAGAAGCTCATCCCCACTGTTTTCTAGACCTCATTCTCACTCTCCAACCCTAGTTTCGGACATGAAATCCAAGGCATTTTCACGGCCATGTTGACTTCACTTTTGTTGAGGTCTAGTCTTTCTTCTCATAGGAGCCTAAGGTCTAGTCATTTGACTTTTCTGCTGATTATCCTAGAAGACTAGTGATGGAAAACCACGCCATTAGAAATTCCAAACACTTCTTTACTCTCTTGGAGTTCCATATGTTTGTTTTTAACCTCTATCACTTAGTAGGATGGAACCAAATATGTGGGAGCTCAAGAAGGGTTCCCATAGGATTGCCTGGACCTAGGGTTAGCCTTGGGTGGTTTGGCCTTGGTCAGTTTTGCACACCCTGGAACCCTAATTTTCTAAAAATTGCCAAAATTATCAAATTCTTTTGAAAAATCATTTTAAACCATTCCAAGCCACTCAAATTACCTAAAATACTCCAAAATACCCAAATTATTCCCAAATCTGTCTAAATTACCAAAATGCTCCTCATGTCCTAAAAATTTCCAAAATCTCCAAATTCACTCCAAATGTTCCCAAAATCAATTTAAACCACCCAATGTCTCCAAATATACCCAAATTCAACAAAATTGATCGAATTTTCCAAATTGCCCCTAAAGGCCCAAAGTCCCCAAATCACCCCCAATTCCCACTAAATTAATTTCAAGCTTCACCAATTCCAAACTTAAACTCAAATTCACTATATCTAAATCCAAGTGAAACCAAATCCAAGCCCAATTAAGCCTAATTAATTTCAAGATCAAACTCACTAGCCCTAAATTGACCTAAAATCCAAAATTCCCTAAATTGAGCTCCATGACTAATTAAATTCCTCAAATTCAAATCAACATTACACTCTCCCATGCCTAAACTCAATTTCAGTCAAATTCAAGCTCATTTAATTAGCCCATGATTAATTCCAAAAATTGAATCTTTCATGTAACAATTAAAATCCCATTTGCATAAATAAATTTTAATAGCCCATGACATCCAATTTAAACTCCAAAATTGAGCCCACATGACAAAGATCCTTCCTTCATCATGTCATGATAATTAAAATCACCCTACCATAGCATCATACCAAGTATATCATGCATGGACATGGAACTTTATCCAAATTGGGCATATTGATATTTTGTTATTTATAAATCAAAAAATCCAAAAATTCCTTTTTCATGAAACATTCAAATGGCATTATACACATCATGACATGACTCATGTAGCCCTCCATGGCCATCTTAAGATTAAATTTTGCCAAAAATGGCAAAAGGAGGACTCTTTCCTTCTCCTCCTCACACAAGGCATCCCCTCCCCATGATACATCCAAACCCTTGACCTCATGCTCAAAACAACCACCTAAACCCACTTAAACCTTCCTTGTGGTCAAGCCAATGACTCTAACCACCTTGGACTTGAGCTAGCCACTTGACCAAGGGGTTAAACCAAACCTAAACCCATTTATCCTAAACCTCAAATTCTCTCTGGATCTTCACCATGAGCACATCTCATACCAAATTGACTTGACCACTCAGTTCCCCTGACCTCCTTCAATGTGAAGTTGACCTGGCCCTGGCTAGACAGCCACCCTGACCGCCAGAAAACACCTAGCCCGAGAAGAACCAAATGGCCAAAACCCATAATTGGAACTCCTTGATTTGTCTCACTGTCATTGGTCACTGAAACACTTCTTACCTCCACATAAGCAGCTCCCCTGCCACCATGGCTTACTCTGATGGCAGCCATGGCCTCCTCTATAAATTGAGCACTACCCCACGGCCAAAGATGAAGTGCGCACAAACCCTAACAAAACTTTTTCAAAACTTTTCGAGACCTTCCCACAACCTAAAGAAGCTCATCCACACCATTTTCCAGCCCCCATTCCCTCTGCCTGAGCTCAACTTCAGATCTAAAAAGTAGGACATTTTCATGGCCACCCCGTAAAACTCCACCAATGCTTAATTTGAAGTGCTCTTGAGCTTCACCAGAGCAAGATAGGATGCTTCCCACTGAAATCCCCATCAATTTAAGCCTCTGCACCATACTTACACCAAAGCCGCACCACCTATAAGAGGAAGTCCTACTCAGACCCTTTCCAAGGGGAAATTGACACTTCAGGCACCTTTGTTGGACTCCACTGAAGCTTCTACAAGCATCTGATTGAGGCCTCACCACTCAAACTAAGGTATTGACCATTTTCTCCTTTTGTGGGCTCGGTTTGAGCCTTTGTGAAACAAACCTATACTTCATACTGGATCACCCGTATAGATAGGTTCGCCTTGAGTAGATGAAGCTTTAGGAACAAACCCCATGAAATTTTGTTAAGAATCTCGGAAGAAATTAGGGTTAGAAAATGAGTGGTTCGCCAGCCGTTGGTTCACACGTGTACTAGTTGGATGGCCCAGATTGTGTTGGACAGAGGATCTGTACGTTAACGCAGAATCCAGCCAGCGCTGATGTGGATGGTGGTGCCGAATCAAAATGCGTCGCGTGTTCGCTCGACGATACGAGGAATGACGTGGATAAGTAGGAAAATGGGTATTTTATTATTTATTTAATTCCAAAAACTTTAAAAATTCATAACTTGGTGTAGAAAAATGCTAAAAATACCATGATGCTCTGTGAATAGAGGAGAATATTATGAACAAAAAATAAAAAATATTTGTCAAGTATTTTATTTTAAATAAATTAGATACTATATAGGGTAATTAATTAATAACTAATTAAATTCATGACCAAAATTAATGTGGCTTTGGGGATTCATTTCTAATGAGAATGGGGAGCTTCTATGATTTTTTAAAGATCAGAGGATATCTTTATGACCAAAAGACCCAATTTTCAAGGTATTTAGCATTATTTTACTTTGGAAAATTATAAAAATTGACATATTGGTAAAAAAATTACAAAAATAGGATTGATAGGTCCATTGTGGTCAAAGGAATTTAAAAAATAAAAATGGAATTTTTAAGATTCAAAACATATTCTTCTATTTAAAAATTGAGAAAAATACCAAAAAATTGGAAAAATTCAATATAATATAAATGATCACCAAATTGAGCCAAATTTAATGCGGATGGTCACTAAAATTCTTTTTGATATGAAAATTAATTCTATAAGTAAATATGAATTTTTGATTAAAATAATTATATAAATTAAAATAAAAATCATAAAAAAAAATTGGTTTGGAGTGCTCCTTAAGACCAGAGTAACTTAGGAAAAATAAAATAAATTTTGAAATAAATAGTTTATTTTTAGGCTCTTTTCTAATTTTTAAATAATTAAAAATAATGGATAATCATAAAAATACAAAAATACTCCAAAATGTCACAAATTGCTCTATGATCATTTGGGACCATTAAGAATATTTTTCTTAATTTTCTAGATATAGTTATTTATTTTAAAAGCTTAAAAAATGTATTTTTCTTAATTTTTGCTTAAACTAATTACAATAAATAAAATAAAAATAAAAAACACAAAATTTGTTTCTCTAAGTTTTATGGACTTAGGAGAATTAAATAAAAATATAAAAAATATTTTTTATAGTTAAATGTATATTTCTTTTAATTAATCCCTAAAATCAACAAATAGTTATAAAAATTAAAATATAATTAAAAAATTCACAAAATTTATTCCTAGATGTCCTCTGAGCTTGGTGAATTTTCAATAACTTTACTTTGATTGATTAAATGAATTAACCTTCAAATTTCCTATTTTTGGATTAAAATAATTATATAAATTAACATAAAGAAAAAATAAATCATAATTCATTCTCTGGTATTTCAATTAACCTATGAGAGATAGGTCATCAAATTTTCAAGCCTATATGAATTAATTTAAATTATTTTCAAAAATAGGAGCCCTGGGGGCAAAATTGTAATTTTCACCTTCTCACCCCTAATTAAAATTTAGGATGGGTTAAAATCCTAAGGGATAATATTTTGATCGTTAACAATATCTTAGGGTGATTGAAACATGAGGGTATGAGGTAGAAACCAATCAACTTTCACCTTAGAAAAGAAGGGTATAATTGCAATTATCTAATTGTTAAGTCTTGAAAGAATAAATCAATCTGAATGATCTACATATTTGGGGCATGAATCAGGAAGTTAATAATTCACCAACCTAATGTCCTAAACCAATGGTTGATCTATAGGTTGATCTCTCAATATGAATCAAATATTGTTAATATAATTTTTCCTTAAATTACACATCTACGCCAAATTACTTTTTGAGCTGTGTAGTGAGCTAAGTTTTATCTAAATACTTGAGGGTTAGTTAGAAGATAAACCATAATTAATCTCCCTAAAACACTACAAGCTCTTGCTTGCTTGTCCCCTCTCTCATTGGTTAATTGAGATATAGCATCGAACATAACCTAAACACTAAACTCGGATGAATTATTTAGCAACATAATAAGTTCAAATGAACTCAAAATGATTCAAAAGATGTTAAAAGTTGTTTGGGGGTTAAACCTCAAATGTTTTTATAGTCTTCTGAACATTTTGGAGGATAATTAAACCTATTATGTTTCTACTCAAGAAGGTCATCCTTAAAACCTTTAAGGACCCACCAAGTTATGTCGCGAGACCCGTTAATTCATCTAAATCAATAGAAATAGTATGAACTACGTATTCCACATTACAACCCAATGCTCAAGAACTTGAGTCTTCTCTAATGTATTTAAGTCTTTGTGAACAACTGGGGACATTTGTTTTTATTACATATGAATCATCAGACTAGTATAAGTCTGAGGTCAAGGTGGCTAGAGCAATGATGATAACGCTACTGTGTGCTAAAATGAGGGATACAATACTATGTGAGAATTCTAGGATATTATCTCCTACCTCAAGGAACTTCAATAAGGGAGAGGAAAGGACCTTTGATACTATTTTCTGACTCTTAGTGGGATTGTTGCCCCCTCCATTCTTAGGTTGTTAGTAGTCTTAGTGACACGCCTAAAATATATACGCTTTTTGTTATATTATTTTACTCATTTTTTGATGATATTACACTTTAAAGGAAGGTATTTTGTATGTTTTTTGGTTTTAGGTACAATAAATGGTGATTGGAGCAAAAGGAAGCAAAAACGGTGCAATTTGGAGCAAAAACGAGCAAGAAATGAAATTCTGCCCTGACACCTTTCGATAAGTCTTTTAATGCTTAATCTCTTTTACACTTCTTGCATATTTTTGAATGAGATTACACTTTAAAGAAAGGTTGTTTTTATGCTTATTTTGTAGGGCTATCTGTTACGAACGCAACGCAACTGAAATGGGGCAAAACGGAGTTGAAACGGAGCCAAACGAAGCAAAACCGTGGAGCCGCGCAGCAGCCTGCTCGCCGACGGCGAGATCGATCTCGCCGACGGCGAGATTTTCCCGAGACCACCGAAAAGTGGCCGAAAAGCTCGCCGACAGCGAGCTCGAACTCACCGACAGCGGCCCGGACGACCACGAACCGACTTTTGGCGGTTTTGGGCTAATATTCAACGTATTTGGACGCTTTTTCGAAGGGGTGCGTAAGGAAACTCTTGGAATTCGTCCAAACTCTTTAAAAATGGTGAATATATGTTAGAAAAAGGGGATATTAAGAGAAGATTAGAGAGAAAAATTTGGAGAAAAACTTAGAGGAATGTTTAGGATTCTTAGATTAAGAGTAGAAATGTAGATTTCTACCCTTTTGGAGAGATTGGAGAGGAGATTTTTGAGAGAATTTGTAAGGGATTGTACAAGAATTGCATGGATCGACGGGAGACTTTGTGGGAGAGATCTTCCTCTTTCTTTCAAAGGAAAAAAACTAAGTATTGTTCTTCATTATCCTATGATTTTGTAAACATTTATATAGTGGATTTGCTTTGTTTAAATGAAGTTTCCTTTGCGTTTTCTTCGTGCTTTGTGACGTATCTCTCTTACTCTTTCTTCTTCTTTGGAAATAGTGGCATGAGATGATTATGCCATTGTTTTCAATTTACTTTTTTTTTTCTAATGAGTAGAATTCATGCTTAGGATTTTGTGATGCATGTTAGAAGTTAATTTAGATATAAATGTGATGATTTTTTACTTGCACTTCATTTACATTGCAATTAAGGCCTGTTGTAATGTTAAAATTTGTTGTGAAAACATACGATCCGAGAAGGCTATGCTTTCTACAACTAAGTACGAACCACATTTAAATTCCATGAATGGTGAAGTTCATAGAAGTTGAATGCAAATAAATAGGGAAATAATATTAATCGGGCGCAGAATTGGAGATTTTAGAGTGACAGGCTAAAATCCTTAATTTGGTCCTATCGTTTGGGTGCTGAAGTGTAGATGTTAGCCCTCGGTGAGGGGAACGTGGGAGCTCGAAGTGGCAGTCGGTATCCTCCCAGCCTAGCCGCGGATTCGGTAACCAAGCATAGGATTAGTCAATGTTCTTTATGCCCTGACTAAAGGGTAAAGAATAGGATTGCTCCTATTCGGCACATACAATATTTAATGCATCTCAATCCTATACATTATCTATTTCATTACATAAGAATAGTAGTTTTTAATATCTCAAAATTCTCCAAACCAATTCATCCAAAAAGGGTTATCTTTAGAATTATTATTTGCACTTAGTTATAATTACTATTACATTTAACACTTGCATTTAAGAGTAGTTTTAAGATAAAACACAATTTTAATCGACATTCCAAACTAAGGACTATTAGTAGTAGACTAGAATTTGACTAAAGACCTCTTACTTCACTTCCTCGTGGGATCGATACTGGGGTTCTTAAAGAAAACTCTATATTACTTGAAACGATACGTATACTTGCGTAGTACCCCTAATGTGTAAAATATTTTCTAATTTTTATATCATTTAAGATTTTACACACTAGCCGCTATTTATAAATTGGGTCAAGTTTTTTGCCATCTTCTGGAAGTTAATTTATTGCGTAATTGCGGGTCGGGTCACCTAGCTTGATTAGAGTGACTTACCTGTGGACTACTCTACTTTGCAAAATGAAAACATAAATTTCTTTTGCTTGCTAAAATAAACTTTGCATGAAAATTTTCAAACAAAAGTAAAGAATTTTGATGGAAATTTATAAAGGTTAATGGTTAGTCATTTGGATCGATGTTAGGACTGCCCTCTGTAGGTTGTCGGGTTTGTACGTCTTACCCAAGAGAGAGAAGTACACTGTCCAGCTATGAGCCTCCACCTTTACTGATGTCTTATTCCTAGCCATGGTTTTCCATATGTGACTACTTGTTTTTCTTGTTTGTGTTTCTTGTGATGCACTCTTCTTACTTTTCTCGTACTAAATTTTCCTTGCTCCGCTTATTTAACTTCCTGCAATTTATTTAAATTTTCTACAAATTATATTATGCTTTATGGACTAACCATGCAGCGGTAGCAGAAGCCCATGTACACTGTTACAATTTATTTACCACATTTTACTTTACTATACTTTTCTTTTCAGTACATTTCATTTACTTGCAATTTATTTACTCCGCATGCAAAAAACCAAAACAAAAAAAAAGAAAATAAAAAAAACCAAAACCAAAAACAAAACCAAAAGCAAAACAACAACAACAACCAAACTTGACATACAGACTGCGAAACTATAAACTCTAAACCTTGAAACTAAGAAACTACTACAACTGCAATAAGGAGATTGGAGCAAATATCGTAGGCAGCACGATGAAGGCATGCAGAATAACATCTCCGATAAAGCAAACCAGTCTACAATAGCAAATCTTTTCCCTTAGTATAAATAAGAATTTATAGGACTTCAAGGTTGTCTGCCTAACACGACATAAATCCTCAACTTATCTTTAGGCATGTGTACAACCCTATTGTAAAATATAAGCCCTAACTAGTCATAGGATTTTGGGGTCGTCGTTTGGTACGACATAAACCCTCCTATCTTCCAGGCTATTTTTATGATCAATATCATACAAATGTAAGCCCTGCATAATAAAATCAGCAGGATTAAATATCAAATATTTTCTCTTTGAAATTGAAGGAAGTCACCGAAGTTCTCATCAGGATCCATGACATCCCCTACTTTTCCTTCCTTTGGATTCCATAATAACTTTTCAAACTTGATCATTTCCCTTTTGAATTTCCTACTTCCGACAATGGAAACCCTAAACTTTGAAACTCATGAAGGCAACACCTCTGATCTAAATCGAGATTTTTCTTAGGTGTGTTCGTTTTTCTAAGATGTAATTAACTATAGGGGTTTGCCCTTATAGGGAACTTGAATGACTCAGTTTAATATAACCCTATCTAATCTCTTATATTAGATAGAGGATCTTGTCGGTCAACATAAAAGTTTTTACAGATCTAAAAAGAATGTCATAATTTATAGATTATTTAATCGAGCCTCATTATCAAGCAATGTGTCTATTCTTTGGGGTAGATGTGTGGTATTTTTCAAAATTAAAATACTTCTTTTCAAAATTATATATAAATTAAATTAAATTTATTTTAAAGCGGGCGATGGGATTCCTATTTTTGTGGCCAACAACTTCTAATTTCTAACGGCCGACAGGCCACCCCATAAAATCCCACCAAATTCGAAATTGATTTGCTCTTAAGCTTCCCCAGAGTAAGAGAGGAAGTTTCCCATCAATATTTGCCCCTTCTCAAGCTCTCTACTCTAGAGTTCTACATAAGCCGCACCACCCTCAGGTCGAACTCCTACTAAGACGTCAGCCTGGATCAAATCAACACCTCAGGGACCTTCATTGGACTCCATTGAAGCCTCCGTAAGCATTCAATTGAGGCTACACATCTTATACAGAGGTATGGCTCCAAAATTCCCAAATCTACTCTCGATTTGGATCACTGTGAATTTGAATTCTATTTTATATGTATGTGACCGTAAATAGTGTTCGCCTTACTTCGATGAAGCTTTAGAAACAAAACTAATATGGTTTTATTGAGAAATTAGGGAGAACTTAGGTTTAGAAAACAATTCTCGGTTTAGGGAAAACTGGGGACGATGACCAGGTGATGTCGGATCACACGTGAATCACTTTGACAGTCCAGATCGCGTTGGTCAACTAGATGGAGCGTGAACCACGGCTGAGTTAGCTGCTATGAGGATGGTGGCATTGAATCGAAGCGCACTGCATTGAAAGCTCGGAGCGTATGAGGATGTGATGGCACTGACGCAGATATGTAGGAAATTAGAGGTATTTTGATTTAAATAATTACATAAACTTTAAAAATACCTAACTTGGTGTAGAAAAATCTTAAAAATAAAAGAAAAATACATTAATGCTCAGTGAACAATGGAGAAAAATGTTGATGAAAAACTAAAAATGAATTCCTTTTATTTGTTTTTAAATTAATTAAATATTCTTAAAAATATTTAAACCATAAATGATTAAATATAAATCATAAAAATGTGAAATTTTGAGGATTCATTCCTCTCAAGCTTAGGGGTGTTCTCTAATTTTTCCTAAGTCAGAGAGCATCTATAACATGGAAAATCCTAATTTTAATTAAAAATCACAATTATTTTCTTAAAATAATTATAGAAAACTAAAAATAAGTCAGAAAAGTATAAAAATGGCTTTGGTAGGTTCAATGTGGTTAGAGGAGCCTAGAAAAATAAAATTTAAAATTTAAAAGTTTAAGATATATTTTTATACTTTAAATTTAAGAAAAATATAAGACAATTTAAAAATATAAAATAATTCAACTAATTACCAAATTAGGCCAAATTAAAGCTTATCACTTCATAAGGCTCTTAGAAAAATCTTAAGGCTATCAAAATTAATTTTGATATGAAAATCAAATTTTTTAAATAAATATGAATTTTTATTTAAAAAATATATCAATTAAAATAAAAAATTAGAAAAATATAAAAAGTGATTTGGCGTGTTCCTTATGACCAGGGGCATCTAATCAAAATTAAATTTAGGTTACAGTAAATATTTCATTTTTGGCTATTTTCTACCTTAGAAATTATTAAAAAAATTATTAAAAATAAAATAAAAATGAGAAAAATATGAAATAAATTTCTCTGAGTTTCTTAAAATCTGAAAGACTTATGAAAAATACAAAAAATATATTTGAAATAAAAATGTATATTCTATTCATTTTTCCTTAAAATATCATAAAAAAAATTTCAAAACTAAAACACAATTAAAAAATTCACAAAAAATTATCCTTAGGGGACCTTCTGACCTAAATGAACGTCCAATAATTTTTTTAAGGACAAAACCTTATTTTACTTAATTATTTTAATTGATATAAAAATCACTATTTTAAATTAAAACAATTATAAAAAAATTAAATAAAAATTAGAAAAATCACAAATTCTCTTTTGATGTTTCATTTGACCCATGAGTGGGGTAATAGTGAATTTCGAAGGACATTAGAATTAAATTCAAAGAATTATGAGTGGGTGACCCTTAAGGAAAATGGTAATTTTGAAAATCCCTTGCCTTGAATAAGATTTAGGATTAAGCCAAGAGGGAAATGGGCAAGTGAGAACATGATTAACTTGCTAGGATGGTTGAAACATAAAAGGCTGAGTGGTAGAAGCCAATTCACACTATCTCCCATCAAAGGATATAATTGCAATTAATCAACTAATTAAGTGTTGGAAGACAACTAAATTCGGATGATACTAATGCAAGGGGCTTATGCTAGGAGGATGTTAAGTCACTAATTAAAAGTCCTAAATGAATGGTTGAGTGATTATTTAATTTCTTTGATGAGAATCTACATATCACATGAGGTTTTCATAAAATTACAGATCCAACCTTAAAAATTTAAGAGCTTAGTAATGAGTTAGGTTTGATCTAAAAAAATCATTCATTAATGCTTATAAAAGAGGAACATAATTAATCACGAGATTTGAAAACACTATAAGATCAATCTCTGTTGAGGGGAGAAGGGGGGGGGGGGTAAGGACTCCTTAGTGACTTAAGTTGCCCTTAAGGGAGTCCACCCCCATAATCCTCAAATTTAATGTCAAGTGAATGACTAGTTACCCCACTAATAGGATAATTAAAACATCGAGATGTTCACTGACCATAGGCCAAAAATTAAAATTAAATTACTTCCGGATGATTGATTAAATAAGCTAATAAGCTTGAATAAACTCGAAATAATTTGAAAGATTCTAAAAGATGTTTAATGTTACACCCCCAGCATTATTATATTCTTTCAGACATTTTGGAGGATATTTGGACCTATTATCCTTTATTGAATTAAATCATTCTAAAAATGTCTAGGAGCCACCAAGTTATGCCCCCCGGTACCCGTTAATTTACCAAATCAATAGAAATACCCCAAAAATACTTATCCTTTGTCAAAGAGGGTTGTTCCCTACTGCCTCCAGATTTTCTATTACTGTACCCACAGTCCCTTCTGCTAAGGGAAAAAAATTTGTGTCCAAGGATTATGCTAAAGTGTTTTCTGTCCCGCAGTCTGTGTTAGAGATTGGGTCTAGTTCCAGAGGTGCCCAGTTGACCATGTCTAAAAAAAGAAGCCGTAGCTATAAGATTATGAGGGTTGTCAGGACCCAGGCTGCAACTTTTGCTGTTGTTAATGAGATTCCTCAGCCGGTGGAACTCAGAGTATTTGGGACCACTCCTCTCCTTCGAGGGAGTAGGTTTTACCCATTGTTAGGCACTACCGGAGATGAGAGCCTCCATAGGATTACTTCCACGCTACCACTATTTCACATACAAGGTGAGGAGAAGGAGATGCCCACTCCCATCACCCGAGTCCGTACTGTATTTGAGAAGTTAGCCGACAGCGACAGATGTTGCGCAGTGTTTCTAAGAGTGACTAATGAGATTTTAAGAAAGGATAGGACAACTCATCAGTTACAAAGCTAGTAGAGGTACCACCAGCCCGTGTTCCTGTCAGGTTTTGTCTGTGGAGTCTTATTGATCTTGTTGCCACTGTTCTACTACCACTGCTATTACCCCGAGACTTGCAAAGCATAGAAAGGTCTTGTCTCGTTTAGGTTCAAGAGTACCGTCTGCTGTTATTTACAAGGAGATTATGAGAAAAGATAATGGGAAGAGACCACTTGTTGTTGTACTTGGTCTACACCCTAGGGAGAACACTTCCCTTCAATGTATCGATGTCACCACCGAGACACTCCGTCTCTACGCATTGACACTAACAAAGAAAGTATGGATACCAAAGGTTATCACACCAATATGTTATGATAAGCCTGTGAAGCATGTTCTCGGAATGGATTATGAGTTTGATTCTCCGACGGTTGCTGCTACTATTGCTAAAGAGTTCGTTGCCGAAAAGACTGATGTACAAAAAAATCCAACCAATCTTAAGAAGATTAAGGAGAAATCAGTCGATGAAAAGGTGAATAAGCTTGGAGACGAGATCACAAAACTGGAGAAAGAGCAAGGAATATATCTCGATGATGAGGATTATGATTTAACATACTATTTGGATGAGGATTTCAGGGAGAATAATGTTGTGGAAACTAGGGGTACATCATCTGCGCATGAGGCTCCACCGTCTGAAGAGAGTGCCACAGATGATTTTAATAGGGCCATTCAACTAAGGGATGAGAAAATCAACCATATGGAGAAGAAAATGGAGGAGATGGCTGCCACCATGACGGCAATGGCCACGATTCATGCAAAGTCACAGTCACGACAGATAGCATCTCCCAAGGTGAATCAGATTGAGATTTTGCATATTACAGATGAAAGAAAGTATTTCCCTTCATCCAATGGAGATGAACCTTCAAATAAGGAATTAGTTTCAAATTCTACACAGAAGAAGGACATTAGACAGATTGTGGAGCAACACGTAAGGCAGTCGAAGTGAGGTGCATCGGTTGCGAAGGGTAGACTTTACCCGAAGGAGTTCAAAGTCGTACCATATCAGAAGGGATTTGTACCGCAGAATTTCAAGGCTTTTGTCAGAATAAGAAATCCTCGTTAGCACATTGTACATTTTCGGGCTAGTTGCTGTAATGCAGGAGGGAATGAAGCGCTTCTCTTCTGCCATTTTGTGAGTAGTTTGTTAGGGATCGCATTTGATTGGTATGTTGAATGACCCAATAGATCAGTCAAAATGTTCACAGAGTTAGAAGAGTTGTTTATGAAGATATTTTCTAGGCCACAACATCATATCACCAAAGGGGATCTTGTAGTGGAGCAACGGAAGCTTAACGAGACCATATTTGACTACATTTTGAGATAGAGAAACCTTAGTATGTGAGCCTAAAATTCAGGAACAACATGCAATTGAGATGCTAATTAAGAGTATCCACAGTCTATTAGCCTTCATGGTTAAGGGACTTACAATTAAGTCATTTGAAAAATTGCTTAGGAAAGCTAGGAATCTTCAAGTGGAGGTTAAGCACTTGGAGGCCATGGAAAAGCATAAAAAGCCCAAGCCAGCGAAGGCATTCGAGAAGAAGTCTAGGACAGTGGTAACGATCGACAAAGGCAAGCAACAATGTGAGGTCAGCCTCAGTTGACAACACAGTATACTCAGCAGCCAGTGCATTATATTTAGCCTCAACATCCACCACAATATAGTTCACAGCCCACTGATGCACCAAAAATATATACGGTTTTTGCTATATGATTGTACTCAATTTCGGTGATATTACACTTTAAAAGGAAGATATTTTGTATGTTTTTTGGTTTTAGGTACAAGAAATAGTGATTGGATCATAAATAAGTAAAAATGGTGCAATTTGGAGCAAAAATGAGCAAGAAAGTAAATTTTGGCTTGACACATCTCGATAAGTTTTTCTATGTTTAATTTATTTTACACTTATTGCATATTTTTGAATGAGATTATACTTTAAAGAAAGTTAGTTTTTATGCTTATTTTGTAGGGCAATCTGTTAGGAATGCAACGCAACTGAAAGGGGCGAATCGGAGCCGAAACGGAGCTAAACGGAGCAAAATGGTGGAGCTGCACAGAATGGACGCCGGTGACACCAGAAACCCGAGGGCACAAAAAACAGGGCACCGACAACACCATGTTCAGCATCGGCAGTGCCCAAGATGGTCTGGATGTGAAATTGAGCGGTTATTAGCCATATACATCGTATCTGGACGCTTTTTGGAAGGTTTCTTCATGCACCTCTTAAGAAATTCGTTCCTACACTATTTTAAAGCAAATTTGAAGCCAAAAATGAGAGGGAGATGTTAGGAAAAATGTAGAGAATTCTTAGAGATCTTAGAATAGGAGTAAAAATGTAGATTTCTATTTTTTTGGAGAGATTGGTGAGGGGATTTTGAGAGAATCTGTAAGGAAATGTTTTAGCATTGCATGGATCAGCGGGAGACTTTATGGGCTAGATTTTCATCTTTCTTTCAAGGGGAAAAAGCTAAGTATTGTGTTCTTTATTATCTTATGATTTTGTAAACACTTATTTTGTGGATTTGCTTTGAAATGAAGTTTTCTGTTGTGTTTTCTTCGTGCTTTGCGATGTCTTTCTCTTACTCTTTCCTCTTCTTTGGAAATAGTGGCTTAAGAAGATTATTCCATTGTTTTCATTCTACTTTTCTTTTGCAATGAGTAGGATTCATATTTAGGATATTGGGATGCTTGCTAAAAGATGTTTTAATTATAAATGTGATGATTTTTAATTGCACTTCATTTACATTACAAAAAGGGCCCGTTGTATTGTTAAAATTCATTGTAATTGCATTGTCCTAAAAGGCCAGTGTAATTCTCAACAAACTGGAACAACATTCAATATCCATGAACGAGTTAAGTAGTTCATGGGGATTTAGTGCAAATCAATAGGGAAATATGGTTTCATGGGCGTTGAATTGGAGGTTTCAGGGTGACAGGCTGAGATCCCCAATTTGGTCCTAAAGTTTGGTAACTAAAGCTAAGGTTAGCCTTCAGGTGAAGGGAAGTGCGAGCTCTGAAGTGGTAGACAGTATCCTCCAGGCCTAACCTTGGATTTAGGGACTAAGCCTAGGATTTGTCAATGTTCTTTATAGCACTCTGAAGAGGGGGTACTCGGAAGAGGGTAAAGAATAGGATTGCTCCTATTTGGCACATACAATATTTAATGCATCTCATTCCTATACATTATCCAATTCATTACATGAGAATAATAGTTTTTATTATCTCGAAATTTACCAAACCAACTTCCCCAAAAAGGGTTATCTTTAGTATTAATATTTCCATTAGGGAGTAGTTATTATTCTTATATATAATCATCTGCATTTAGGAGTAGTTGTTAGAAAAACCACTTATATCACCCTTTCAAACTAAGGCTGTTAGTAGTATACTCGAATTTGACTAAGAACCTCTTACCTCGCTTCCATGTGGGATCGATAAACGGGACTCCATTAGAGCACTGTATTACTTGATACGATACATATACTTGCGTTGGATCATTGTGACTTTATAAAAATTATTCTATATCTATTGTTCATAAATCCTTGCATAAAAAAAATCCACATCAAGTTTTTGGCGCCGTTGTTGGGGAAGCTTCGGTAAGAATTTTAGGAGAATTTTAGTTGAAGTAATTAGGCTTAGAATTGGAAAACTTTAGTGTCGTAAAATTGTATTTGTGTGAAAAGTGTTTTGTTGTATGAAAAAGTGTTGTGAAAAAACTTTTTGTGTGAAAAATAAGGTGTTTGTAAAAATGTTTTGTTGTGTTGAATATTTTTTTTGTTTTATTTGTTTTATTGTTAATGTATAATTTGTTGTGTTAGGTATGCAAAATAAAGGATCTTTAGGACTTATGTCTTATGGTCCTGAAATAGAAAAATGGAAAAAATTCAAAAAATAAAAATGACTTGAAAAACTAGCAATGGAAATGGAAAACATTCAAAATACTAACTTAGAAAATCATCATAAATCAATGAGGGATTATGTAAATCCTACGATAGATGAAATTCACTTCAATATACAAAACACTATCGTAGAAGCTGACTCGTTTGAACTAAATCCAGCGATTATCCAACTTGTGCAGAACAACCAGTTTGGGGGAACTCCTTCGGAGGATCCCTATTTACACTTATCCAGTTTTCTAGAACTTTGTGATACATTTTTTTATAATGGCATGTCAGACGACGCTGTTAGGCTAAGGCTTTTTCCTTTCTCACTAAGGGATAAGGCTAAAATGTGGTTATACTCATTAGCACCTGGTTCTATTAAAAATTGGGAGGATTTAACTCAGAAATTCCTTGCTAAGTATTTTCCACCTTCAAGGACTACTAAACTTAGAAACGATATTATCTCATTTTATCAGTATGAAGTGGAATCAAGATACAAAGCCTAGGAAAGATTTAAGGAAATCCTAAGAAAGTGTCCACATCATGCTCTACTGGATTGGTTAATCATTTAAACTTTTTATAATGGGTTAGTAGGATCCCTTAGGTCCATTATTGATGCTGCTGCTGGTGGTTCATTATGCATTAATTGAAGAAATGACTATAAATGAATTTCAATGGCCCTCTACAAGGGTAAATCATAACAATGTAGCTAGTGTTCATGATATAGATGCGATTGCAATCCTTGCATCTCAGGTTGCTGCAATATTAAGGAAGTTGGACCAATTTGGAATGAACCAACCTTAATTTACTCCTGTAAGTGAGGAAAGTTCATTAGGGTGTATGATTGATTCCAACTTATTATATGAGACTTTAAATACTATAAACAACACATATTCTAACTTTTACAACCCATGTTGGAAGAACCATCCTAATCTTAACTGGAATCATACTACTGAGGATGGAAACCAAAATTGGGATAACAATCATGCAAATTCTAATGGAAGTTGGAATAGGCAGGGTAACACAAGATATAGGCCTCCACATCCACTGGACTCTAATATTGATTAACAGTTTGAGGATAAGAAGATGTCTATAGACAAAGTGGTATAGCAAATGGGAAACCAGTTGCAAAGTCAAAATGCTGCGATTAGAAACATAGAGAACCAACTGCGAGAAACTGTTAATTCACTTAGCAATAGACCTAAAGGAACACTTCCTAGCAACACTGAGATCAAACCTAAAGAGAACGATAATGAACAACTATTCCTTGTTACTGGACAAACTTTGATAGATGTGCAAAAAGGAGAGTTGATTATGAATATTAATGACTAGGAAGTTACTTTTGATATGTTGAAGACTATGAAATTTCCAGCTGAGAGAAAAGATGATGAATGTTTTTGGATGGATAAAATTGATTATCTAAGTAAAGAACATTTCTAAGAAAGTTTTGAGAGTAAGATAACAGATGAGGTAGGAATGGATTTTCATGATGAGTTGAAAATGTTGTTTAAAGAAGACTCTATGTATGTTCAAGAGAGGTGTGAAATTATGGAAGCTGCAAAAAATAGTGAACTTGTAATTCCATCTGTTGAAAAATCTCATGAACCTAGGATGGATGTACCCTATACAATTTTAAAGCCTACCTATTTAGGGAATTCATCTTCACCACCAGTCTTTATATCTTTGTATTCAACTCAATTACAAGAAAAACCTAAATTGAATGATGAACAAGATAAAGTTATTGAACTATGACTTGGAAGAGAATTTGAGGATAAATTTCAAAAGAACTTTGAGTTGAGAAAAGAGGATAAAGATATTAGAAGACCATTGGAAGAAATTCCTAAGGAATTAGAAAAACCTATTTCCTCAACTAAGATAGATCCTCCATCATTTAATAATTATATAGGGAAAGAATTCGAAGATAACTTGAAACAGTAGAGTGACATAGAAGAATTTGATCCTGAATCTGAATTATCCAGAGAGAATCCGATCCAAAATTTGGGAGATCGTGAATTATCTTATAGAGATCCATTTCTTATAAATTTCAAGGATGATATTAATATGCAAATTCAAAAAATCAATAAAATAATTTTGGATCTAGAAAGAAATATGAGGAACAATGATATAAATCAATCTCAAAAGGAAGAGATGAATGAAAAACTACTATTTAAGGATTTTGTAGGAATTCCTGGATCTGAAAAAGATTGGGCGATTGATCAATGATTACTTAATTAGAATTTTCATCTAGGAGGAATCATTTTTCGGGACCGCGACGTTAAAACCAAGCGCTTTATGGGAGGCCACCCATAGTTATCAGTGTACTTTGATTTAGTGTGCTTAAGAGTCATGAATGTTAGTGTTGTATTGTGTTTGCTTTAGTGTGGATTGATCAGTTTGATTGTTGATTGGTAGATGTTTGGATTGTTAGTTGTTTGATTTGATCTTTGTGTGTCATGAGGGAGGTGATTCCTTAACTTCTTATTATGGTTAGACTTGTATATTTTCTTGTAGCAGTTGGATTGATGAATCCACTATGACTTGGGTCTCAATCGAACTTGAGTTTTACAGGAGACATCATGAATTTGAACAGTGTTAGATCCATCTTAATTTTGTTACTTCTTTTCTCTAACTTTGTTTTCATTTGATAGGAGTCATGAACCTATTTGATGAGTAAAATTAGGATGATCTTACACTACAAAATATAACTGTTAGAGGTGCTTAATTAAAGGGATTAGATGATGCTTGAGATTGGTGTCCATAAACCAATTTATCAGGGATAATATTATCTTTGGGATTATAATCTATAAAATCATTTGAAAGTACCTAATTTACTAGTGTAGTGATTTTATTAGAAATTGGAAGTAAAGTGTTGAGAGGCGATGAGTTAAAGGAAGAATTGACCTCATTTATCATATGTGTGTTTATGTTTGTGTTACAACTTTATTTAGGTCTTGAAGAACATTTTTATATTCTCTTGTTGTTACCTGCTATGCTAGTTAAACCTTTATTTAGTGAATTTCATTCTGACATGTTTATTTTAGATTTATTTTCTACTGCATATTGTTTTGTCCTAATGAATACTTGTAAATGGTTTTGATAGACATTTGTGGTAGATAGAATTCCTAAACTGTTTTTCTTCCTGCTTATATTTTCTGTACTGAATGCTATATATGTTAAAAATTAAGTTTGGGGGTAGGTAGAAAAATAAAATTTTAATGTGAAAATTCTTCCTTTTAGTGTAATTTTATTACAAACATGTTTTAGGTTAGATTTACTTTCTCCTACAGTCATTCTATCCTGATTATGCATGTTTATGAATTTGATAGGATATTCTAATAGTAAGTAGATTCAACCTTTACTTTTTCTTCCTGCTACATTTTATGGAATTAATTGCAAAATATTTTAAAATTTAAGTTCAGGGGGAAGAAAAATTTTTAAAATTTAACTTTATTTTTCCTCAGTAGCCTATATTTAATTTGATATCATTTTTAAAATGACTTGTGGTATGTGGTTTTACCTTTAGGTTACTATAATTTTGATTTTAGGAATGTTAGAAAAATAACTTAGTTGAAATCCTATGTGAAGAAACTGTTCTAGAGTTAAGATATTTTATAGGAAACATTGGGAAAATGATTTTTCTATTTATGGTAGAAAGGAGTTGAATATTTGAAAAGATAAAATTCTTAGATTTATACTTAATGAGAATTGAGGCTTTATTTAAAACTTTTTTTGAACTAATAAATACACTTATAAAAAGTGAGGGAAAGTTTTGAGTTTTGGATTTTAGAGAGAGGATAGTGAAATTCAAAATTATTAAAGACCTATCTAGATATAGTAATCCTCACATAAAAAAAATAGTGAAAAAAGGGGATTAAAAATGATCCCGAAAGAAAAAAGGTGAAAAAAAGGGGATTGAAAGTGATCTATAAAGAAAAAAAAGAAAAGAAAAATAAGTGAGGAGAAGCTTGAGAAGAAGCCTAATCAAAAATTTGTTTCACTTAAATCTTTTTAAATGAAAAGACTTAAAAACAATCATAAGCTTATTCTTATTTCAAAAAGGTGTTGGTTAAATTGGTATAGATAAGGTGCTTAAATTATATTTTTACACTTTCTTTGAATCTTTAGTTTGACAATTTTCACTAACTTTTGAATTAGATAGAAAATTAGGATGCCTAAGTTGAATATGAGATATCCTTACGCTCTAGTCCTCGGTTAATTTATTAGAATTTCTCCTATGTTATACTATAATATTTTTGAGATAAAATTATAGGAAATTCTATTGAAACCCATAACCACAAGTCAATATATTTGGTTTTTAAAGTTATAGTGTTACTTAAGGATAAGTAACAGTTAAGTTTGGGCGATTTTGATGCACCAAAAATATATACAGAATTTGCTATATGATTTTACTCAATTTCGGTGATATTACACTTTAAAAGGAAGGAATTTTATATATTTTTGTGTTTTAGGTACAAGAAATGGTGATTGGAGCAAAAAGAAGTAAGAATGGTGCAATTTGGAGCAAAAATGAGCAAGAAAGCAAATTTTGGCTTGACACAACTCAATAAGTCTTTCTATGTTTAATCCATTTTAAACTTCTTACATATTTTTGAATGAGATTACACTTTAAAAAAAGATTGTTGTTATTCTTATTTTATAGGACTATCTGTTAGGAATGCAACGCAATTGAAACGGGGTGAATCAGAGCTGAAACGGAGCCAAACAGAGCAAAATGGTGTAGCTGCGCAGAATGGGCGCTGGCGGCTTCCGATAGGGCGCTGGCAACGCCAGAAACCCGAGGGAACAAAAAATAAGGCACTGACAGCGCCCTATTTAGCGTCGACAGCGCCCTATTTAGCGCCAGCGGTGCCCAAGACAGTCTGGATGCGAAATTGAGTGGTTATTGGCCATATACATCGAATCTGGATGATTTTTGGAAGGTTTTTTCATGCACCTCTTGGGAAATTCGTCCCTACACTATTTTAAAGTGAATTTGAAGCAAAAAATGAGAGGGAGATGTTAGGAAAAATGTGGATAATGCTTAGATATCGTAGAATAGGAGTAGAAATCTAGATTTCTATCTTTTTGGAGAGATTTGTGAGGGGATTTTGAGAGAATCTATAAGGGAATGTTCTAGCATTGCATGGATCAGCGGGAGACTTTATGGGAGAGATTTTCATCTTTCTTTTAACGGGAAAAGCTAAATATTTTGTTCTTCATTATCTTATGATTTTGTAATCACTTATTTTGTGGATTTGCTTTGAAATGAAGTTTTCCATTGTGTTTTCTTCGTGCTTTGCGATGTCTTTCTCTTACTCTTTCTTCTTCTATGGAAATAGTGACATAAGAAGATTATGCCATTATTTTCATTCTACTTTTCTTTTACAATGAGTAGGATTCATGTTTAGGATATTGGGATGCTTGCTAAAAGATGTTTTAATTATAAATGTAATGGTTTTTACTTGCACTTCATTTACATTACAAAAAGGGCCCGTTGTATTGTTAAAATTTTTTGTAATTGCATTGTCCTAAAAGGGCGGTGTAATTCTCAACAAAGTGGAACCACATTCAATGTCCATGAATGAGTTACGTAGTTCATGGGGATTGAGTGTAAATAAATAGGGAAATATGGTTTCATGGGCGTCGAATTGGAGGTTTCAGGGTGACAGGCTAAGATCCCCAATTTGGTCCTAAAGTTTGGTAACTAAAGCTAGGGTTAGCCTTCAGGTGAAGGGAAGTGGGAACTCTGAAGTTGCAGCCAATATCCTCCCAGCCTAACCTTCGATTTAGGGACTAAGCCTAGGATTTGTCAATGTTCTTATAACACTCTGAAGAGGGGGTACTCGGAGAATATTTATTTGGCGCATACAATATTTAATGCATCTCATTCTTGTACATTATCCAATTCGTTACATGAGAATAATAGTTTTTATTATCTTAAAATTTACCAAACCAATTTCCCTGAAAAGAGTTCTCTTTAGTATTAATATTTGCATTAGGGAGTAGTTATTATTCTTACATATAATCATTTGTGTTTAGGAGTAGTTGTTAGAAAAATCACTTATATCACCCTTCCAAACTAAGGCTGTTAGTAGTAGACTATAATTTGACTAAGAACCTCTTACTTGATATAAAACGTATACTTGCGTTGGATCATTGTGACTTTATAAAAATTATTACATATCTATTGTTCATAAATCCTTGCATAAAAAAAAATCGCGTCACCCGCCCAGTACAGTCAGCCTCCAAAATGGTATAGTCTATAGCCATCGCTGTACAGTTCCTAGCGTCTGAAATACGGTCAGCGTCCGCCACAGTTTGTTCAACAGTATGGCCAGCCCGGACTATAGTCTTTCCAACAAAAGTTATACTGGATACATGGGAGACAAAGTTCGTCGATAGCATATCAGTTGAACAAGGTGTATCCCATTAACGACAAAGCTGTAGCAAAGATGTTCTAGAATCTGATGAAGAAGCTGGAGTTCAAATTACCCATGCCTAAGATACTGGGAGAAGTGGAAATGAAGGGTCACCCTAACTACAGTGCTTATCACAGACTACTTGGACATAATATAGAAGGCTATTTCAGTTTTAAGGAATGACTCGAGAGGAACTTCAGAAATGGAAGTATAACCAATTCGAAAAAGTATTTAAGAGAACCTAAAAGAGATTCTGTAAATATGATTTTGGTCGAGCCAATAAGTCCAATAAACCTATATGAAGATCAAGACGGGTGAGCATGGTTTGGACCAGATCCTTGAAGAAGATCCTGGATCAGATTCAGTCCGCTTTGGAGTAAGCTGCCATTTAGAGTCTGCAATCCGCAGAGCCGAGTATGGATATCACATCGAAGTAGCTGCCATAAAAGAATACAAAGAAAAAAGAGACCATGGATGTATAGCGCGAAGGTTAGGATAGATGCTACCCCAATAGATTGGTTGTTTTTTATTTGGGGGAGAAATCCCTCAAACCACTGACCTTGTATGCTTATATTTACGTCCCTCTGGGGTCTCGTAGTAATAAGATTTGCGATTCTGGCTATTTTCTTACTGTTTCTACTGATGATGTAACTGATTACAACCAATCTAACCTCGATTTTGATTCCTAAAAAATCCTTAAATCATAAGAAACCTTGGTGAGTACATCAGTGAAGATGAAAAAGACATCGACAATACTGGATACGATAGTTTGAGGAGCAAGGAACCAGTCCTCGAATGCAAAGGAACACCGAGTACCAATAACTTGGACTACTCTGATTCAGGGTCAACACTGAAATAGTCAAATACGACGACAAAGGAGAAAGAGATAATAGAGATTAATCTGAGAAGTAGAATAGCGTTACCCCCGTGAATGGCTCCAATAAAAAAAGGTAAACAAGTTGTTACTCGAGAGGAGCCAGCTCTGCCAATGGAAGACATATACCTAGGAAGAAATCAGAGGTCAAATAAAGTGGATTATAATGTGCTAGCTACCCGAAACTCAATTACGTAGTAAATTAGCTTCTAAAATATGGCAAAAAACATTACCCAATTTATATTTAGCGGCTAATGTGCAAAATCAAAATGTTATAAAATTTATAAAATAGTTTACACACAAGAGGTACTACACAAGTAAACGTATCGTTTCATGTAATATTAAATTTTCTTTTAAGACCACAATATCGATCCCATAGAGAAGATGTTAATTCTAGTATACTACAATCAGGCCTTAGTTTGGTGGTTTTTTTTAATAACTATTTCTAAATAAAAAACTTAAATATAAAGATAACTTTTCTGAATAAATTGGTTTGGAGAATTTTGAGATATTAAAAAATACCCTTCTCGTGCAATGACCAAGATAATGTGAAGGAATGAAATGCTTAAATTATAATGTTAGTGAAAAATAGGAGCATTCCTATTCTTTACCCCCTCTTGGTGCTAGCAAAGAAGATTGGCTAATTTAGAATTTTTCATTAGCTTGTGTAGTAATGCTGAGTAGATTCTGGCCTCTCACTTCCATATTACCCACTGTGCTCTCTCTATAGGACCTATTATGGACCCTTACGATCCAAAATCTGAACCAAGTTGATAAAATAATATATTCTGTCACCCTAGAAACATCAATAATACACCCATCAAAACTTATCTCCCTATCTATTTGCACTCTCTCTTAGGTGATCGCAACGACTCTGCCCAGAGTGAAGTGTCGTTCCACTTAGTTGAGAAGACACCGCCCTTCCGGATCCTAATGTAATTACAATAAATTTTAACATTACAACATGCCTATATTGTAATGTAAATAAAGTCCAAATAAAATCCATCACATTAATAAAATAAGAGAATATATAAGCAAATCTAGATTCCTAAACATACATCTAATTTATTACAAAAGAAAAGTGAAATGAAGATAATGGCATAAGCAGTAAAAGAAATCAAAGAATTAAATAATAAATTATGTGCTAACAAGGAGCATATGTCTTTCTACCCTCTTCCGAGTGTATAGGTACGCTTAGTATTCTATTAGTTTTATGTAACTATTTGTCACCTAGAAGCATCTAATAGAAATAGATAATTAAATTATATTTTCTTAAAAGTTGCACTACCACCTAACTAATTTACTAGGCAATCGATCAATGTGAGTGTACTCTAGTTGCGTGATCACTGCTCTCCCGAGTCTTAGTTACTTGCAAAAAATTTTAACATAACTTATTTCCACCTAAGTTATGTCAATGAAGCAAAAGTGATATTACTCATCACATGAAAATAAAAATAATTCAATCATGAAACAATTTTTCCTACACATGTCACAACTTCATATTAAAAGTAAAGTGTAAAGAAAATTACTTACGAAGCATGTATAAAACACAATAAAAAAACTCATTTAAATCAAATAAAATCCACTAGAATTTGTTTACAATAATTAAAAGAAAATGAAGAACGAAATACTTTGCGTTTTCCTTCTGAAAGAAAGAAGAAAAATCTCTCCAACAAAGTCTCCTAACGATCCATGCGCCGTTCATACTTCCTTGCTCATATCTCTCAAAATCCTTCACTAATCTCTTAAGGAAATGTGGAAATCTACATCTCCATACTCACGCTAAAATCCTCCTAAAATATTTCCTAATTACTTCTTTAATCTCCTCCCATAAGAGACTCCAAGCCCCTATATTTTAAGAGAAGCCAAACACCTCTATTTTCTAAGAGACACACCCCTTCACTCCAAGAGACACACCCTTTCACTCCAAGAGACACATCACTTCATTAAAAAGCTTTTCAAAGTGTCTAGATTCATTGAATCACTCTTTGGGACGTGCAAGTTATCTAGAAGCTTCCAGAACTCCTCAGAATGGTCCGAAATCGCCAAAAACCCATCCAAAACTGTCTCGGGCGCTATAACACTAGAATTGGTTCTATAGCATCTTTTTCTAGCTGTGACTAGTGCACCAGTGCCAGTCTAGGTGTTATAGCGCCACCCTGCGTGCAGCTCCAGCGTTCCCCACTCCCCCCGTTTAGCGTGTTTCAGCTTCGTATCGCCTCATTTCAACTACATTTCGCTCCAGATTAGTATACCTACAAGATATACATGAAAACAAATTTTCTTTCTTGCTCATTTTGGCCCCAAATTTCACCATTTTTGCTTCATTTTTACCAAAAGTCCATTTCTTGTACCTGAAGACAAAAACACGTAAATTGCCTTCCTTTAAAGTATAATATCATAAAAAATATGCATAAAATGATCATGAGATGTACACTAAAAATTTAAATTTAAGGTGGATCAATACCCCCAAACTTAAATGTTACTTATCCTCTAGTAACACTACAACTTTAAAAATATGTTGATTTTTATTAGTTGGTTTCTTTATGATGACTTAAAATTTGTCCTAGAAATCTTATAGTCCAACTTAGAAGAATTTACAGTAAATTAGATGATATCTAAGGTACCAGAATATTTAGTATTAAACTTAAGAATCGTGATTTTCTATTTAATTCTGAAATAATTGAAAATTTTTGAAACTTTGGATTATTAGAAAAATATTAGTTTTAGAATTTATGCCATCTAGAAAAAAATATTTTTACTAATACTCTCTGAAATTGAGCTTAGAATTGATCATAAGTTTTCTTCTTTAGAAATTTTCATGTCAATCAATTTTTAATTAGGTCCTAATCCTCAAGCTTCTCCCCACATATTTTCTTTTCTTTTTTTTTCATTTTCTTTTATTTTTTTAGGGTCTTTTAATCCTTACTTTTTTTTCTTTTTCTTTAATGTGATGATTACTATATCTGCATAGGCCTTTAATGAGTTTGAATTTCACTATCGCTTTTCTAAATTTTAAACTTATTTTCTTTCCTTAACTTAAAATGTAGTATTAGAACAAGAATTTTTAATAAATTATAAATTCTTCAAAAAGTATTATTCTAAAAAATTCTTAATTTTTCAAAAATTCAATTTTCCTGCTATTAAAATCCTTTTCCTAAAATTTCCTACTAAACATCTTAACTTTAGTTTCATCCTACTTACTAAAATCCTTACTAAGTTTTCCCATTGCATTTCTTTACTTAAAATTTTAGTAATCCTAAAAAAACTCCGCATAACAAAAAATCAAAATACAATTTATTTGTAGTTTCTTTGAGGACAAACAATGTTCTAATTTGAAGTTTATTTTTCTTCCTCCCCCTAAACTTTAATTTTTAATATTTTGCAATCTGTTCTATAAAATGTAGCATAAAGAAAAAGTAAAAGCTAAATCTACCAGCTACTTCAACATCCTATCAAATTCATATACATGCATAATCAGGATAGAATGACTGCAGAAGAAAGTAAATATAGCCTAAAACATGCTTGTAGAAATATTAAACTAAAAAGAAATATACTAACTTTGAAATTTATTTTTCTTCCTACCCCCAAACTTGATTTTTAACATCTATAGCATTCAGTACAGAAGATATAAGCATGAAGAAAAACAGTTCAGAAATTCTATCTTCCACATATGTCTATCAAAAACATCTACAAGTATTCATCATGACAAAACAATTTACAATAGAAAGTAAATGTAAACTAACCATACAACAACAACAACAACAACAACAACAACAAAGCCTTAATCCCACTAAGTGGGGTCGGCTACATGAATCCTTTTTCTCCATTGCATCCTATTTAGTGTCAAATTTTCATTTAATTCTAAAAAATTAAGATCATTTTTTATGCAATAACCCCAAGTTTTCCTAGCTCTACCTCTGCCTTTGTTAACATAAGTTGTATCTAAAACATCTACTCTCCTAATCGGATCATCAGGTAGTCGACATTTAATGTGATCAAACCATCTAAGGCGACTCTCTCTAATTTTATCCGTCACTGGTGCAACACCAACCCTATTACAGATATATTCATTTTGCATTTTGTCTCTAAGTGTAAAGCCACTCATCCACCTAATCATTCTCATCTCGGCAACACTTAACTTAACATTATGCTTCTCTTTTAAAGGCCAACATTCAGCACCATAGAGCATTTCGAGTCTCACCACCATCTTATAAAATTTTCCTTTCGACCTAAGCGGTACTTTTCTATCACACAATAGGTCGGACGCATTCCTCCACTTCAACCAACCAACCCGAATTCTACTATTAACATCCCCATCTATATCACCATCGCTTTGAACAATGGACCCGAGATATCTAAATCGTTCACACCTTTTAATAATTTGATCACCCAAAGTTACACTTCTGTCACTAGGCCTACTATTACTAAAATTACATTCCATGTATTCAGTTTTAGTTCTACTCAAACGAAGACCTTTAGACTTCAATGTAGACCTCCATAATTCAAGTTTTTTCCTGGGCTTTTTCTCTCGTCTTATCCACGAGGAGGATATCATCAGCAAAAAGCATACACCAAGGTACATCCTCTTGTAAATGCCCAGTCAGACCATCCATAAATAAAGCAAAAAGATATGGGCTTAAAGCCGATCCTTGATGTAAACCAACAAAAATAGTAAAATAATTGGTCAATCCTCCTTCAGTTCGAACACATGTAACAGCTCTAGCATACATATCTTTAATGACTTGAATATAAGTCATATAAACACCTTTCTTCTCAAGGAATCTACAAAGAACATCTCTAGGAACCTTATCGTAAGCTTTTTCTAAATCAAATGTAGATCCTCCTTATTAACTCTGTACTTCTCCAACAAACCTCTCAATAAATGTATAGCTGCCATAGTAGACCTGCCCGACATAAATCCAAATTGATTATAAGAAACCCTCGTAACACGTCTTAACCTATGTTCAATTACCCTCTCCCATAATTTTAAAGTATGACACATCAATTTAATTACTCTATAATTTGCACACTCTTGTGCATCTCCTTTATTCTTAAAAATGGGGACCAAAATGCTCTTCCTCCACTCCTCAGACATCTTTTTAGTTTTTAAAATAATATTAAAAAGTTTAGTAAGCCAAGAAACCCCAAAATCGCCTAAACATTTCCACACTTCAATTGGGATATCATCAGGTCCTACAGACTTTCCACCCTTGGTTTTCTTTAAAGCATCATCAACTTCTTTTTTACTAATGCGATGGTAAAAATGAAAAGTTTTATTATTATTAACGATATTAAGATCACTAAGGTCGATCGTACTTTCAACATCTTCATTAAAAAGTTTATCGAAATAACTAACCCACTTATGTTGAATATCTTTTTCTAAGAAAAGCACTTTTTGATTTTCATCTTTAATACACTTTACTTGAGTTAAAGCTTTACTTTTCTTTTCTCTTTATTTGGCTAGTTTATACATATATTTTTAACTGTCCTTAGTATTTAACATGTAATAAAGATCACTAAAAGCAGAATTTTTAGCGTCACAGATTATTCTTTTAGACTCCCTACGGGCCGTCTTATATTTTTTCCAGTTCTCTACGATTTTACATTTAAACCAATTTTTATAACATAACTTCTTATATTTTATCTTTTCTTGCACATTATTATTCCACCACCAACTATTTTTATTTACGAAAACTTTTCTTTTGATTCTCCAAGTACATCTTTAGCCACTTGTTTAATAGATTAGTTCATTTTTCCAACATAGCATCTGCGTCTTCATGGATATCCCAAATATTTAAATCTTGAATTTTACTCATAAAAATAATTTTATTTGTGTCTTTTAGGTGCCCCCATCTGATTCTACGATGTTGAATCCTAGTATTCTTTTTTTTGTAACTCTTCATCTTAAAATCTAGAACTAATAATCGTGTTGGGTACTTAATTCCTCACTTGGAATGACCTTACAATCCTTACAATCTCGACGATCTCTTCTTCTCATAAGAAAATAATCAATTTATGTTTTATTAGATCCATTCTTATAAGTAATAAGATGCTCATATCTTTTCTTGAATAAAGTATTGCTAATAATCTTATCATACGCTAAAACAAAATCTAAAATGGCTCTACCTACTTCATTAATCGCTCTATAACCGTAGCCACCATGAATATTTCTGAAATCTTCTACCACTCTACCGACATGTCCATTTAAATCTCCTCCAATAAAAATTTTTTCTTCAAGAGGTATCAAGTGTATTAAGTCTTCTAAATCATTCCAGAATTTATCTTTAGAGCCTATATCTAAACCAACTTGAGGAGCATAAGCACTTATAATATTAAAAATCTTAGTATCAATAATAATCTTAAGTGTTATAATTCTATCTCCAACTCTATTAATTTTAACAATATTATCTTTCAAACTCTTAGCTATAATTACACCTACACCATTTCTAGTACGACTCTTACCATAATACCATAGTTTAAAACCTAAGTTATCAATCTCCTTAGCTTTTTCTCCAACCCATTTAGTTTCTTGAATACATAAGATATTTATCTTTCTATGAATCATAATATCAATCAATTCCATTTATTTACCATTGAGAGTACATATATTCCAAGATCCTATCCTAATACTAGTATCATGGACTAATTTCTTTACCTGCATTCATCCGTAATGTGGGAACCCTTGCTTACTTGACACTACACCTGGGCGCTTACACACTTTCCACTGTATTCAGGCCATAAAGCTCGTCGCTTCCGGGGGATGCCCTAGTACTTACACAATGATCAAAAGGATTCATGTCATGAATTTTTTTCGACAAGTTTTACGCTGGCTGTCGACTACTTAATGCAACCCTTCACTTTTCAAATCTGGGTTTGGGACTGGCAATGGCAATGTTAATGTAAACTAACCATGTTAGAATAAAATTAAACTAAAGAATGGTCTAACAAGAAGGACATGTATCGATATAGAAATATGTTCTCCAAATCTCTATATTATTGTAACACAAACACAAACACACATTATAAATGAGGTCAATTCTTTATTAAACTCGTCGCATCTCTCTTCCTTACCTCCAATTTCTAACGGAATTACTACACTAATAAATTGGGCACTTAATAAATGATTTTATAGAGTCTAGTCCCATGGACACGATTATCTCTGATAAATTGGCTCTCGAGTACCAACCTCAGGCGCCACCTTATCCTTTTAATTAAGCACCCTAATAGTTTTAAGGACAGTGTAAGATCATCTACACGTTAATCATTAAATAAGTTCATGACTCCTATCAAATGAAAAGAAAGTCAGAGAAAGGAAGTAACAAAATTGAGATGGAACTATCACTGTCCAAACTCTAGATGTCGCGTGTAAAACTCAAATCCAGTTGAGACCTAATTAATAGTGAACTTATTAATCTAACTACCATAAGAGAGTATAAACATGTCTAGCCATAATAAAAAGTAAAGAAATCACCTCCCTCATGACATACAAAAAGATCAAATCAAACTACAAACAATCTAAACATCCATCAAGATTAAATAAATCCACTAACAATCCAAATATTCGCCAATCATCATTCAAGCTGATCAATCCACACTAAACCAAACATAATACAACAATAACAATCATAAATCTCAAGCATACCAAATCAAAGCACACGATAACTATGGGTTGTCTCCCATAAAATGCTTGGTTTAACATCGTTAGCTCAACAAATGATTCCTCCCAGATAAAATTTCCATTTAAGTAATCTCGATCAATCGCCCAATCTTTTCCAGATCCAGGTATTCCTACAAAATCATCGAATTTCATTTTTTATTTCAGCTCTTCCTTTTAGATTGATTAAGATTATAATTCCTCATTCTAATGATTTTCTCAATTTACATATTAATATCATCTTTAATATTCATAAGAAATGGATCCCTATAAGATAATTCAAGATCTCCCAAATTTTGGATCAGATTCTCTCTATATAATTCAAATTTTGGATCAAATTCTACTAGGTTACTCTTCTTGTCAAGTTATCTTCTAATTCTTCTCCTTAAGGTTGAGAAAATGGTGGAGGTGGTCTCTCTATATTTATCTTAGTTTATGAAATAAATTTTTCTAATTCCTTTAGAATTTCTTCCAATAGTCTTTCGATCTCATTTTCCTCTTTTCTCAACTCATCTTTTATTTGAACCATATTCTCCAATTCTCTTCCACTACTTAGTTGGATAGCTTTATCTTGTTCACCATTCTTCTCATCAAGGTTTATCTCAGGGTCAATAAGTAAAATCTCTGGGAGTAACTATTAATTGAATTAAAAATCTGCCCCAATTGGTTTTCAATATTGCTTATTGCGACCCATTGACTTACCAACTAACTCGCCATTTGAAACACAACCTCTTCTAACAGTAATTCCTTCTCCTCATCCTGTGTGTTGGAGTTAAATTTGTAAGTAAAGGAAAGTCCATCATTAAAGTCATCTTAATTATTCCAATTACATGTCTGATTAGATTGATTATGTTCCCACAATTGGTTTTCTCCTCCAAAATTGTTATTCCAGTTAAATTTTGAATAATTTTCTCAACCTGGATTGTAATAATCAAAATAAGGATTGTATATCTCATGTATAGTTTCAATCCATTATTCAAATAAATTTTTCTCAGTAATTGGGGGTCTTTAACTATCATTATAATCCAAATCTGAATATTCATTATATTGTCGATCCACCATTTCTACCATAAATTAATGTAGTCTTTTCTGATTCATAATTCTCCAAACAGTTCTCTTTAAATCTAAGTCATAAAATTCAAGATCTGCAGCTCCTGAACTACGCATACAATTTTAAAGACTTAACTAATAGAACATATCTCAAAAATATTTTTGGTATTTTGGATTTCTCTTTTAAAAAAATAACACACAATAATTAAACACACTATATAATAATACTATTATTTCCAAATATAAGTCTTAGAGGTTTTAACTAAAATTCTCCTAAAATTTTTACCATTGCTTCCTGGCAACAACGTCAAAAAACTTGACTCTACCCGCAATTACACAGTAAATTAGCTTCCAAAAGATGGCAAAACACTTGACCTAGTTTATATTTAGCGGTTAGAGTGAAAAATCAAAATATTATAAAATTTAACAAATATTTTACACACTATAGGGTACTACATAAGTATACATATTGTTTCAAGTAATATAGAGTTTTCTTTCAAGACCTCAATATCGATCCCACAGAGAAGCGAGATACGAAATCCCTTAGGCTAATTCTAGTCTACAACTATCAGGCATTAGTTTGGAATGTCATTTAAAGTGGTTTTTCTAACAACTAGTTCTAAATGAAAAACTTAAATATAAAGATAACTTTTCTGAATAAATTGGTTTGAAGAATTTTGAGATATAAAGACTACCCTTCTCGTGCAATGACTTAGATAATGTGAAGGACTGAAATGCTTAAAATATAATAATTTCAGTGACAAATAGAAGCATTCCTATTCTTTACCCCTTCCAGGTGCTAGCAATGAACATTGGCTAATTTAGAGTTTTTAACCAGCCTTATGTAGGAGTGCTGAATAGATTATGGCCTCTCACTTCAAGATTACCCGCAATGCCCTCTCTATAGGACCTACTAGGGACCATTATGATCCAAACTCTAAACCGAATTGATAAAATAATCTTGTCTGTCACCCTAGAAACATTAATTCTACATCTATAAAAACTTATCTCCCTATCTATTTGCACTCCCCTTTAGGTGATCGAAATGGCTCTGCCTAGAGTGAGGTGTGGTTCCACTTAGTTGAGAATTACACCACCCTTCCAGATCCTAATGTAATTACAACAAATTTTAACATTACAACATGCCTAAATTGTAATGTAAATGAAGTCCAAGTAAAATCCATAACATTAGAAAAATAAGAGAATATCTAAGCAAATCTTGATTCCAAAACATGCATCTAATTTATTACAAAATAAAAGTGAAATGAAAATAATGACATAAGCAGTAAAATGATTGATAGAATTAAGTATAAAATTATGTGCCAACAAGGAGCATATGTCTTCCTACCCTCTTCAAGTGTATAGGTACGCATAGTATTCTATTAGTTTTATGCAACTATCTATCATTTAGAAGCATCTAATAGAAACAAATCATTAATTATATTTCCTTAAAATTTGCATTACTGCCTAACTATTTTACTAGCCAATCAGTCAATGTGAGTGTACTCTAGTTGCGAGATCATAGCTTTCCTGAGTCTTAGTTTTACTTGCAACAAATTTTAACATAACTTATTGCTACCTAAGTTATGTCAATGAATCAAAAGATATAATATATATCAAATGAAAGTAAAAATTATTCTATCATGAAACAAATTTTCATACACATGCTACTAATTCATATGAAAAGTAAAGAGTAAAGAAAATTATTTACAAAGTATGAATAAAACACAATAGAAAAGTTATTTAAATTAAGGAAAATTCACTAGAAAGTGTTTACAAAAAGTACAAGAAAATGAAGAACACAATACTTAGCTTTTACCCTCTAAAAGAAAGAAGAAAAATCTCTCCAACAAAGTCTCATGTCGATCCATGCACCGCTAGTACTTCATTGTTCATATATCTCAAAATACCTCACCAATCACTCTAGAAAATGTGGAAATCTACATCTCCATACTCATGCCAAAATGCTTCTAAAACACTTCCTAATTACATCTTTAATCTCCTCTAATGGGAAGTGTCAAGCCCCTCTAATTAAAGAGAACCCAAACACCTTCATTTTCCAAGAGACACATCTCTTCACCCTAGGATATACACCCTTTCATTCTAGGAGAAAAATCTCTTCATCAAAAAACTTTTCAAAGTGTCAAGATTCATTGAATCGCTCCATGGGGCATGCAAGTTGTCCAGAGGCTTCTAAATCATCTCAGAATGGCCTGGAATCGCCAAAAACCAGTCCAAAAATAGTCTCAGGTGCTATAGCGCCAGAATAAGTGATATTGTGCATGTTTCTAGTAGTGACTGGCGCTATAGTACCATTTTAGGTGCTATAGCGCCACCCTGCACGCAGCTTCACCGTTTTGCTCTGTTTCAGCTCCGTTCACCCAGTTTCAACTCCATTGTGATTGACATTGGTATAACTACAAGATATACATGAAAACAAACTCTCTTTAAAGTGTAATTTTATTCAAAACATGTTATAAATATGAAGGAGATTAAGCATAGAAAGACATATCAAAATGTGTTAGGTCGGAATTTTCTTCTTTGCTGGTTTTGGCCCCAAATTGCACCATTTTTGCTTCATTTTCACCAAAAGTCAATTTCTTATACCTATAGAAAAAAAATAAAAAATACCTTCCTTTAAAGTGTAATATCATCAAAAATATGCATAAAATGATCATATAATGTACACTAAAAATTGGTAAATTTAAGGTGGATCACTAGCTCATCTTAGGAAGTTTCCAGCCAAACTAAACATCTACGATGCTTTGATCCTATCAAAAAAGATGAGAGAAATGCTGATCAATACTTTGCTTGATCCAAAATTTTAAACCATATTGAGGAGTAAGCTTTTGATTTATCCAAGACATCCGATACCACATCACTTTAGGATCACTTCCTATCGCGATGGCATGACACTCTCTCTTTGGAGTTGACGTGTAAGCCCTTAGTTGAGCCAAGGCATCCACTTTTGCATTGCTTTAAGACCACTTCTTATCATGATGGAACGACAATCTCTCTTTAGAGTTGACGTGTAAGCCCTTGGTTGAGCCAAGGCATCTGAAACTACATCGATGTAAGAACAATTCCTATCGCGATGGCGCGGCGTTCTCTCTTTGCAGTTGATGAGTAAGACACTGATTGAGCCAAGGCATCTGATACTTCATCACTTTAGGATCATTTCCTATCACGATGGTGCGAAATTCTCTCTTTTGGGGTTGATGAGTAAGCCCTTGGTTGAGCAAAGGCATCCGATATTGCATCGCTTTAGGATCACTACTTATCGTGATGACACGACATTCTCTCTTTCGAGTTGATGAGTAAGCCCTTAGTTGAGTCAAGGCATGCAATATTACATCGGTTTAGGATCACTTCCTAACACGATAACGCAAAATCACATTTAATCTTTGGGGTTGAGAAGTAAGCCCTTCGATTGAGTCGATACTGCATTACTCTAAAATCACTTCCTATCACGATGGCACAAAATCACATTAAATCTTTGGGGTTGAGGAGTAAGCCCTTCGATTGAGTTGAGGCATCTGATACTGCATCGCTCTAAGATCACTACCTATCATGATGACACAAAATCACATTAAATCTTTGGGGTTGTTGAATAAGCCCTTCGATTAAGTTGAGGTCGATACTGCATCACTCTAGGATCACATCCTATTGCGATGGTGCAATATCACATTAAAGCTTTAGGGTTGAGGAGTAAGCCCTTCGATTGAGTCGAGGCACCTAACACTGCATTGGTTTAGAGCACATCCTATTGCAATGGTGCAAATCAAATCAGATCATCTGCACAAAGTTTTCTCATCAAATCCGCACAACACAAAATTTCAAAAGAAAACAAAGATGAATAAAGTTTTCCAAGATAAAGAAATCGAACTAATAAATAAAAATTCACAATAAAAGAAAAAACAAAACATAAATCAAATCAAGTTGAATCCCACTTAAAGTCTAAAATCTGAATTCACAACTATTATTTTAAATTTCTTCCAGTTGTTTCCCCAGTGGACACTCTTTGACGTCCTCTATTTTAGCATAGTTTGCTCAAATTAAAATCTCGTATGCCGTTCAATATCATTCTAATATTTGACTTGGACGGTTGAGTTGATCTTGTTAATCATTCCGATCAACGCCAATACGTGTGGTGTGCTTGTCAGATACACTACACCTGTTAGGGTCAATTTGTTGACCTCACTTTTATTGAGGTCTAGTCTTTCTTCTCTTAGAAGCCTAGGATCTAGCCATAAGACTTTCTTGTTGACTATTTTAGAGGACTAGTGATGAAACCTAACCTTTCTAGAAATTCTGAACACCTCTTTACTCTTATTGGAGTTTCACATGTATGGTCTTGACCACTAAAACTAAGTGGGTTCAAATCAACATAAGGAAGCTCAAGAGGAGTCCCCATAGAATACTCATGGGGGACTCAAAAATGGGATTCCCCTTAGTCTCGTGGCACCCAAAAGGCTGGCATTGTGGTAGACATCTTCAGCAAACCCTAATTTCACTAAAAACCTAAATTTTGTCCTTTTACCCCCAAACTTCTCTAAAATTACCAAAATGCCCATAGAATCCTAATTTTCCAAAAGTTGCATTAATTTCCCTTCAAAAATCATTTCAAACCATTCCAAACCACTCAAATTGCCTAAAATGCCTCAGTTATCTCAAAATTCCCAAAATACCCAAAACTTTGCTAATAATACCAAAATTGCCCTCTGATGCGACCCTTGTGTATGTTATTTTTTTATGTGATCAGTGCTAAAAACTTGATGCGTGATTTGCTAATAAAATTACATCTTATGATCTAAAATATGTTTTCAAGGTTAATGTTCACTAGGTCATAAACGCTAGTGTACGTATCGTACAATAGGGCTCTAATGGAGTCATAAGTATAGATCTCACATGGAGAAGGAAAATTCTAATATTAAAAACTCTAAAAGATAATATTAAAACTACATAAACAATAAGTATGAAAGTAAATGTTATGTTTTGTAATGAGAGACTAACAGAACTAGGTTTGATATGCTATTTTCTAAACTTCAAAGTTAAATCTAATGCAACAAGCTAAGGTTTATAACTAAGGTTTCAAATTTAAGAAAGTATCTTTCCCATTTACAATGAGGTTATAGCTAGTGAAAAATCAAAATTATCATAAATTGCATGTGACAAATAGGAGAATTAATATTCCTTAGTCATCTTTACTAGCGACAAAGAACATTGGCTAATTCAGATGTTTCAAATCTAAATCTGTAGTTAGGTTGAGAAGATACAAACTGTCACTCTTGATTTCCCACTTACCGCTCACTTGAGGGCTAACAATCTCTCTTTAGTTGCTAAACACCTGAACCAAATTGGGATTTTAGACTGTCACTCTAAAATCTATAATTCTACTCCAATCAAAATATATTTTCCTATTTATTTGCACTTAAACTCATAGACTTTACTCTCATCCATGACATTAAATGTGATTCTTACTTAATTGTTGAAAGCATAGCCCTACGGGCTCATATGTTTTCGCATAGATTTCAACAAATAAATTGGCCAGATTGAAGTAAATTAAGTTCAATATTTGAATCATAACAATTAAGAAGTTAATAATATATTCAAATATCTATTTATTCTTCACATCAGTATATCTCATTGTAGGGAGAGACAAAGCAACTACTTAGAACTCATGAGGAAGAGACAACTAAACATGGATTTATATATAGAAGAAATTTTATACAACACCAAAGTGAAATAAAACAACTTATCTTACTCTCCTTCGTAAGCAAATCCTTTGAAGTTCCTTTATAATAGTATTCGACCTCTTAGACTTGCAATGAAGAAGACATCTCTCAGTTTCTCTCTCCTATTACAACTCTTAGAGAAAATCTCTCTAGATTTCTCAAAAACCTTAGTATGGAATTTTCACCCCTTTCTCTTCTTGCTTGGCCCCTTTCTCCTTGCTTGGCCCCTTTGTCTCCTTGCTTGGCCCCTTTGTCTCCTTGCTTGGCCCCTTTCTCCTTGCTTGGCCCCTCCTTTCAGTTTAAAATGAGTGTTAAATAATGATTGGTGGAAATTCCAAGAGTTCCAGTAAGTACCCCATCAAAATTCATCCAAATTCGATGCACTTTGAAGAATAACCATTATGGTGCCAGTTCTGGATCTAGGAGTCGTTTAGCACCTGTTCTGATGCTATTTGGCACCAGTGCACATTTTTACACTTATTTTCTCCAAACTTCATCCTTTATGCTTCTTTTAAGCCCAAATTCCTATTTTTAGTATACCTGCAATATAAACATGAAATTCCCTTCTTTAAAGTTTAATATCACCAAATATAAGCATCAAAAGTATATGAAAAATCAAACATTTTTTTGGTGTATGAAAATCCCCCAAACTTAACTGTTACTTGTCATCAAGTAACTCTTTTACTATATATAAAAAGTATGACTTATGGTAGTGAGGTAAACTTGAAGACTGCTATAATTTTTGTTTCATAAGTATAATAGTACAACTTTAGAAAGGTTTTCAATACCTTAGGTCAAAACCAAAAGTAAAAGAGTATCTAGTAATGAAGTCTAGGATTTTTTTATTTTCTATTCATTTCAAGAATAATTGTAATTTTTCATACTAAGTATATTTAATATAATCATATGAAAAAGAATTTCATGAGAACTTCATTAGTAAGGATGCTAATACTTGAATATAAATCTAGAAATGTTGTTAGGTTCTTTCCTTTCAGTTGATTTAAGTGAAGACAATTTTTGATTAGGCATCTCTTCATGTTTCTCCTCACATATATTTTCTTTTCTATTCTTTTTCTTTTTCAGGACTTTTTTCTCTCCTTTCTTTTCTTTTTCTTTTTCCCTTTCTTTTTCTTTTTTATGTGAGGATTACTATATTTGATAGCCTTTAATATTTTGAACTTTACTATCATTTTCCTAAAGTTAAAACTTATTACATTTCTTTACTTTATAAATATATATTAGCTTTAATAAAATTTTTTTATCAAGTTCCAGTCCTTTCTTCTTATATGAAATCCTAAAACACTTAATACTTCAAAAATACAATTTTCTTTACTTCAAATAGTATACCATATTCTTACACTCATATACCAAATATCTTAACTTCAGAGTCAACCTTTATTACTAAAAAAATTTTCTTAAGTTTGCTATAAAATTTATAAAATAAAAAAATATAGCCATCTAAAATTGATCTCGAATACCAAAGGTCTTGTTAAAATAATTTTTAAAAATATAGTTCATTAAAAATAAATTTTAGTTTCTTCTCTTAAAAAAAAATTCTTTCTCCCCCAAACTTAAATATTTAATAAGTACATCATTTAATACATAAATATAGGTGGAAAGAAAACATTAAATACATTTGAATGTACTAACCTATTTTATGGGACTTTTAATTTGAATTTGAATTATGCAAGTATCAATTAAAAGAGCAGATATATAGCAATGTATAAAATTAAATAAACATACTATATCAAAGAATTTACTATCTAAAGGAAAGTTCTAAACATTAACAAAAATTTTAAAGACATAAACTAAGAAATAACCAAACTAGTTCAAAACAAATTACACTACACATTAAATAAAATAAAATCAACAAAATAATAAAACATAAAAAACAAATAATCAACAATTAACAGAGAAAACTATAACTAGATAAACATCATCCTCATCATCATTTTCTTCGCATCCTTCTACATTCTCTTCATTATCATCATTCACGTAGAGTGTAAAACTAGGGCAAGTAGGGAATTCCACTGAATGATCACCCCTCATATATATAGTATGAGCCTCATGAAATGCAATATCAAACTCTACTCTTCCCTTTTAAAAAATGTCTAACATTAAGCTTTCACAAACAACACAAATTCCACTTATATATATATAAATCCAAATACATACAAACAAACATTTTTATCCTAACATATAAATTTGCGTCATTAATCAAACCAACAACTTGGCACTGAAAATAAGAAATCAGATGGAAATATCTTACCTAAGAAATCCGACACGAATGAGTAAAGAATGTAAACATAAACACAACACACAAAAGATCGCCTCGATCAATCTTCATAACTTCAAAGCCATTACACAACTTCAACTTCATCACTATCTTCCTCTTCGATGTCCCCAATAGATTCGTAATGAGTATATAAATTGTAAAAAGGATGGCTAGGAAATTCATTTGTCGATTCATCCTCAATCCAACAGTTTTTCTTTTACATACATACCGTCGCATCTTCAACAAGTCCGGTGTGATCAAAGTACTGTTTAATTATCCAATCTAAATGGTCAAATTGATTAGAGATACGGTTAGTCCCTCCTTGATCCACTTCTACTTTATCATGCAACTTCTGTGCATAGTAACAATTAAACTTCCTCCTATTGAAAACTTCATATTTAGAATTTAACTTGGAGTTGGAAGCCATTAGGATAAGAATGAGTGATTCAAACTCTTTCTAATCGTTTATATAGACTTCTATTATGAGTTTAGAAGAGTTAAATTAAGATATTTCCAACAAAAACTGTCTAAAACCACCAAATAGTGCCAAAAACCGCCAAAACCCACTGAAAAACCGTAAGTAGAAGCTTCCATTCAGTTATTATAACTATGGCTTCGTTCGGTGCTGTCGGGCACCGTCTCGCGCTAGAATTCTGCAGCATAATGTTGTTTGGCACTTTTCTGGCGTCGTTTGGTGTCAATGCAAAATTTGCACAACTTCGCCTAATGACCAAATAATTTGCATCCTTTTCAAGTAATTCCATAATTGAAATATTTTATGCATTTTATAACATATATAAGGCTCTAAATTTTATAGAATTTATCAAAAGATATTTTATAAAAAAATAAAAACACACAAATTTAAATCAAACACAAACAAAACTATGGGTTGCCTCCCATAAAATGCTTGGTTTAATGTCGTCAGCCCGACATTCTAAGTTTTGATTCTAAATGATCCAATATTAAAACATCTTTAAACATTGGAATGTACCCTTTAAAGTAAGTTTTTCTATGTCCATTAACTTTAAATATTTTCTTAGTTTTCGGATCTTCAATTCCAACTACTCCATACGAGTAAACATTTATAACTGTAATGGTCCCATCCATCTAGACTTTAATTTTCCAGAAAATAATTTCACTCATGAATTAGAAAATAAAACTTCATGTCCAGGTTCAAATTCTTTTCTAACTATCTTTCAATCATGCTAATTTTTCATTTTCTCCTTATAAATCTCGGCATTATCATAAGATTCATTCCTTATCTCATCAAGCTCATTCAGTTGCAGTAGTCTTTTCTCACTAGTATCTTTTAAATTAAAATTAAATTCTTTAATGGCTCAATAAGCTTTATGCTCCAGTTCTACTGGTAAGTGACAAGTCTTTCCAAAGATAAACCTATACGGGACATTCCTATAGGAGTTTTATAAGCAGTTCTATAAGCCTATAATGCAGTATCTAATATAGCAGACTGATCCAACTTGTTAGGGGTGTCTATACAGGGACATTTCTATAGGAGTTTTATAAGCAGTCCTATAAGCCCATAATGTACTATCTAATTTAGCTGACTAGTCTAACTTGCTAGGGTTTATAGTTTTTTTTCCAAAATTCTTTTAATTTAATGATTAGATAATTCTGCAAGACCACTAGTTTGGGGATGATAAAAAATGGAGATCTTATGTTGAATATCAATTTTTTCCACTAATTTTCCAATTCTTTTATTTCTAAAATGAGATCCTCATCAGTAATGATTACTCTCGACATTCCATATCTTGCAAAAATATTTTTCATGAGAAATTTTGAAACACATTGAGTATCACATCGCGGTAAAGCAACTGTCTCAATCCATTTTGAAACGTAGCCTACAACAATCAATATATATAAATTTTTGAAAGAAGATACAAATGGTCCTATAAAATCTAATCCTCATACATCAAAAATTTCAACTTCCAATATAAAATTTAAAGGCATTTCATTTCTTTTTGAAATATTTCCCACTCACTAACACCGATCACATGTTCTTATATACATATTAACATTCCTAAATAGAGCAGGCCAATAAAATCTAGATTGTAAAATTTTATGAGCAGTTTTGTCAATTCTAAAATGTCCTCCAAAATCAGAATCATGATATTTTTGAATAATTTGTTAGATTTCTTCATAAGGTACACATCTCTGAATAACTTGATGTTTAAATTAATTTTATAAATAAGGATCATCCCAGAAGTAAAACTTTGCATCGTGAAAAATTTTTTCTACTTTTGTGGTCTTAATCCATACAGTACAAGATCACTAACAATATAGTTAACAATGTCCGCATACCAAGGTATTTTCCTTTCATTAATAATGAATAGTTTTCATCAAAAAAAATTTCATTAATTTCACTTTCAAGGTTAAATGATTGTTTATGTTCCAGCCTCGATAAATGATCAGTTATTTGATTATCAGTTTCTTTCCTATCTACTACTACAAAGTTGAATTCTTGCATCAGAATGATCCATCTAATTAATCTTGGTTCCGTGTCTTCCTTTTGCATTAAATATTTTATAGCAGAATGATCCGTAAACACAATATATTTAGTTCCAATGAGATGTGATCTGAATTTATCAAAAGCATAAACGATTGTTAATAACTTTTTTTCAATAGTAGTATAACTAATTTGAGAATCATTAAAAGTTTTACTAGCGTAATATATAACTTTAAAAATTTTGTCATATCTTTATCCTAAAACCACTCCGATTGCATAATCACTAGGATCACACATTGGTTCAAATGGCTTCCCCTAATCAAGCAAAACTTGTATAGGTGCAGTGATTAATTTTTCCTTTAACAATTCAAAAGCATTAATGCACTCTTGATTAAAATCAAATTTTGCATCTTTTTCTAAAATTTGGCATAGAGACTTAGTAATTTTTAAAAAATCTTTAATGTATCGCCTGTAGAAGCCAACATGACCTAAAATACTTCTAACCCGTCTCACAGTAGTAGGAGGTAGTTTAGCTATTACTTGAATTTTTGTCGGATCAACTTCCATATCATTTTCAGAAATTTTATGCCCAAGTAATATTTCTCCGGCAACCATTAATTGACATTTTCCCAATTTAATACTAAATTTGTCTCTTAGTAATTTTTAAAAAATCTTTAATGTATCACCTGTAGAAGCCAGCATGACCTAAAATACTTCTAACCCGTCTCACAGTAGTAGGAGGAGGTAGTTTATCTATTGCTTGAATTTTTTTCGGATCAACTTCCATATCATTTTCAGAAATTTTATGCCCAAGTAATATTTCTCTGGCAACCATTAATTGACATTTTCCCAATTTAATACTAAATTTGTCTCTTCACATCATTCTAAAACCTTTCTAAATGATTTAAACATGATTCAAATGAAGTTCCGAATACTTAAAAGTCATCTATAAAAACTTCTTTTCGTTTTTCAATTAAATTGTAGAAATTTGACATCATACACCTTTGAAATGTTGTAGGCACATTACATAAACCAAAGGGAATTCATCTAAAAGCAAAAGTGCCATAAGATCTTGTAAATGTTCTCTTCCCTTCATCCTCAGGAGCAATAGGAATCTGGTGATAACCAGTATATCCATCCAGAAAACAGAAATATTTGTGCCCAGCAAGCCTATCCAACATTTGATCCAGAAATGGTAAAGGAAAGTGATCTTTTCTAATGGCTGAATTTAATTTTCTATAGCTAATACACATTAGCCAACCAGTTTTCCCATTTACAATAACGTCGCATCTCCTTTCTTAGGAACACAATGAATTGGACTAACCCAAGCACTATCTGGAATAGGTTAAATAATTTGGCATCTAACCATTTTATGATTTTTTTTCTTAATTATTGCTTTCATAATAGGATTGAACCTTCTTTGAGGATCAGCTCTTAGTTATGATGTTATCCAATAAAATTTTGTGCATACAAATTGAAGAACAGATTCCTCTGATATCAGCTATTGTCCATCCAAAAGCTTTCTTATATCTTCTTAAAGTTTCCAGTAATTTTTATTCTTGCAATTCAGTTAACACTGAGAATACTATAATAGGTAATGTAGAAAAATCTCCTAAAAATACATACTTTGAATGTGTAGGAAGTATCTTCATCTCAATTTTAGGTGGATTTTCTTTTGAAGGACTAAGATTCTTACTATTCTTCGTAGTGTCAAACAATTAAAATATTTCTTGAACATAATATAAATCCTTATTACATACTTTAATAGATGCATTTTGCATCTTATCCTCAACTTCATGCTCCAAATATCATTCTTCAATTCTTTCTTCAAAAGTATCAATAAAATATTTGTTACTTAAATAATCACTAATCTTCATTCTGAAGCATTCATCATCTTTTCTATTTGATGGGTATTTCATTGATTTTGCTATATTAAATGTTGTGTCTTGATCATTGACTCTCATGGTTGATTCATCTTTTTGTACATTTATTAAAGCTTCTCCAGTGGCAAGAAAAGTTCTCCCTAAAATAATTGGAATTTCTTTATCTTCCTCTATATCTAACACAATAAAATTTATTAGTAAGATAAATTTATCCACTATTACTAATACATCTTCTATAACTCCTTTAAGGTAGGTGATTGAATGATCAGCAAACTGAAGGGTTACAATCGTAGGGGAAATCTCTCCTAAACCTAACATTCTAAAAATAGATAAAGGCATAAAATTAATACTAGTTGCGAAATCACATAAAGCTCTTCCATAAAATCTTTCTCATACTGTATAAGGAATGGTGAAGCTACCAAGATCTTTAAGTTTTTCGGGAAGATTTTTTCTGTATTATTGCACTACACTCCTGACTCAGTGCAACAATCTCATTATCAATATACTTCCTTTGCTTGTTAATTATACCCTTAATAAACTTAACATAGATTGACATTTGTTCCAAGGCTTCAACAAATGGAATATTTATGGTTAATTTCTTAAGTACTTTCTAGAATTTCAAAAAAATTTTATTCGACTTTTGTTGTCTTAATCTTTGAGGTAATGGAGGTGGAGGTTTTTTTACAATAATTTTTATTGGTTCAATAGGGTACTTTAATTCACGAGGAACATCTTCTTCAGACTTTTCAATTTTCTCCTTTTCTTTCTCAACTTCAATTTCTTTTTTGATTTTTGTTTCTAATTCTCTTTCACTTCCTAGTTGAATAACCTTAATTTGTTCTTTATTCTGGTCATTTGTATTAATATTGACATTATTAGGAAGAGTTCATGAAGGTCTATAGCTAAGTCCAGTAACAATATGTCCCAATTGACTTTCTATATTTCTAATAGCAGCTCCTTGACTTTGTAATTGATTTCTCATATTTAATATCAATTCTTCCATAGACAATTTCTTCTCCTTAAGTTGTGAATTACTATTAAAACCTGGAGGATAATTAATTCTATATTTAATATTTCAATGATTATTTAAATTTCCTAATGGATTCACTAGATTGTTCCCCACTTCGGATTTACACTAGTAGGATTATTATTATTCCAACTTAAATTAGGATGATTCAGTGATCCACTTTAAAAATACCCATTTTTATGCCTTATTTATGATTCAATTCTTAAGGATATTATGCTTTAATGAAAGGTATTTTTATGTTTTTGGATGTAGGTGATAAAAAAAGAGTTCAAGAAAGAAGAAGGAGCAAAAATGGAGCTAAAAGAGCAAAGTTGTTGAAATTATAGGCCTGGCGCCTAGTCGCCAGAATCCGGTGCCTAAGCGCCAGTTCGATACAGTCGCAGACAAGATTTTTGACGACTTTGGGCAGTTATTTTGACGGCATTAAGCGTTTATTGGATCTTCTAGAAGACTGGACGTTACTCCTAATATATAGGACATGTGATACAATGCATCTGGACGCAGGGAAACGGTTTTAATCACGAAGAGGTGCAACCTAAGTGAAGAGGTGCGAAGACCTGGTAAAAAGAGGAAGTTTATCTCGGAGTGAAGTTTTTACAATCCGGGAGGAAGAATTGAGGAAACGATCATTACACTCAACTGGCAACGATTCTGTTATTTTACTGTTGTTGCTGTTATCCCTGTGGTTAGGGAATTTTATGCCAATTTCATGGATGCTGAAGAGTATGAGATTTTCGTCAGAGGAGTTGGAGTAGGATTCACTCCCGAACGTATCAACATTTTTTATGGCCTGCCGCCGAACATAAAGTGTTATTAATCAGGATTATCTCCATCTGAGGGAGATTTAGATATTATTATTGCTTACCTGACTGATGGTACTGGAGCTTGGAAGATCCGGAACGGAAAAAGGGTAAAATTTTCATCTTCTAAGCTTAATGGTATTTTAAAGGCATGGCACTACTTTATTTCTGCTCGTCTCCTTCAATCCAATCATTTGAGTGAGGTTACGAAGGATAGAGCTATCCTTAATTATTGCATACAAGAGAAGAAGCCGATTGATGTAGGAAGTATCATTTATGATTCTGTAGAGGCGACTACTCGCTCTAGCACTTCTGTTGGACTTGGATTTCCATCTTTGACATATTCTCTTTATGAAAGTGCTAGAGTAGTTGCTGAGTTTTCTGAGGAAAAGCTCAAGTCTACAAAGCCCATAGGAAGAGAAAGTGTCAGTATCTATGATCGACTTCGAGGTAAGAGTTCTGCGGCACCTTCTAGTTCATTACCTGCTTCTGGTAGAGCTTCTACTTCTAGACATTCTACTTCTACTACTGAGCCACCATCTAGTTTCTAGGAGTCTATGCATGATCAATTTATGGAGCAGCAGAATGATTTATTTCTAACTCATTATAGAGTATGTACGATCGATAAGAAGATCGATCATCTTTCTGAGTATACCCAAAGGAAGAGTGATTATGATGCTGAGTATTTTGAGTCTTTAGTTAGATTCCTGAAGGGTGAGCAAGATATTCAGTTTCCTACCTGTCCTAGATTTTCACCATATGTTGATCCGAAGGATATGGAAATTTCTTTTGGAGATGACGATGACGAGGCTACAGACAGTGATTAGTAGCCAGATTTACCTCTTGAGATGTATGATTCTGTTTTTAGTTTATTTATTTTTGGTTAATGCTGATTAAACTAAAATTTAAATAATTTTGATTGATTTTAAGAATAGAATTATTTAACTTAAAGAATAATAAGATTAAGAATTTTTTTATTTATAGTAAAGAGAATTGTATTTTAAAAATACTAAGGAATCAAGATTATTACATGAAAAAGAAAAAATTGAAATGATTTTTGAAAAATACTTATTAATAATGGCATATTTATTAAGCAAAAAAATGTATAAGTTTTTAAATATAAGTTAAGGATAGTGAAGTTCAAAATTATTAACAGGCTATCTAAAAATAGTAATCCTCACTAAAAAAATAATAAAAAATAAAAAAAGAAGAGAAGTGAGGAGAAGCTTAAGGAAATACCTAATCAAAAATTGGCTTCACTTGAATTATCTTATAGGAAAAAACCCATTACATTTTTAACTTAATTTTTATGAACAAATATTTTTATTAGAAAAATGTTTCATGAAAGTCTTTTTATTGTAAGTATTCTATGCGACCTTAATATAATAAATTACAATTATTCTTGAAATAAATGAAAATTTTTAAGTCTTATGATTTGGTAGTTAAGTATTCTTTAAATTCTTAAAATTAACCTTAATTAGTGAAATTTGGTTAATGATTTGCTAAAGCATTTATAAAACCAAAAATTACAAGGAATCTTAAATATTGAAACTTATGTTATATATTTTATGTAATTAAAAGGGTTACTTGAGGACAAGTAACGTTTAAGTTTGGGAGAATTTGATCCATTTATGCCTTATTTATGATTCAATTCTTAGGGATATTATGCTTTAATGAAATGTATTTTTATGTTTTTGGATGTAGGTGATAAAAAAAGAGTTCAAGAAGGAATAAGGAGCAAAAAGGAGCAAAAATGGAGCTAAAAGAGCAAAGTTGTCGAAATTATAGGCCTGGCGCCTAGGCGCCAGAATCCAGCTCCTAAGCGCCAGTTCGATACAGTTGCAGACAAGATTTTTGACAAATTTGAGCAGTTATTTTGACAGTTTTAAGCGGTTATTAGAGCTTCTAGAAGACTGGAAGTTACTCCTAATATATAGGACATGTTATACAATGCATCTGGACGTAGGGAAACAATTTTAATTGCGAAGAGGTGCGACCCAAGTGAAGAGGTGAGAAGACCTGGTCAAAAGAGTCTGGTGCCTATGCGCCAGATTCCGGTGCCTATGCGCGACATTTACCTTCTAGAAGATACATTTTATTTGGATGAATTTTGAAGAGGTTCTTTAAGCAACCCCTGGTCAATCTCAGAGCTCTATAAACAGGAGCCCATTCTATAGAGAAATTCGCACCCTATAGTCTCTTTCACCCCTTCCTGCATTTTTAGTCCCCAAGCACTATATTCCATCCAATTATTTTAGGGAGTCACCTTATTTATTATTTAGTGAGTTTATTTTGAGTATTAAGTGTGAGATTATTAGTGTTGTTGCTGTTGAAGTCTTTTATCATTGCATTGGAGTCAGTATGAGTCAGCGGATCACTTGAAGGAACATTCGAGATAAGTATTTGTAACTTGGTTCAAAGTTTTATAAATATGTTTTGTTATGTGAATTCAATGTGTTCTGAGTAGTTAGATTTCTTTCTCCTTTCAACTATGAAAAGATAATAAAATAATTAAACATTGGTGGAGAATTTAACTTAAAATATTTATAAAAATTGTGATGATATTAATACCTGATCTTAGTTTACTTTTAAAACTGGCCTTTTAAATTATTAAAACCTGTTGAAGAATTCTGAGACCTATCCGGAGATGAGTTCTTAACTAGTAGATATCACATGAATCCTTAGGTAATCGCAGGCTATAAGCGGGTTATTTAAGGTGAAATGCAAATAAATAGGAAGATATGATTTATTTGGCGTAGAATTCATTAGTTTTTAGAGTGATAAACTAAATTCTAATAATTTGTTTTATAGATAGTGATTGGGTCACTGGTAGGGCCGACCATAGCCACCCTTGGACATCTAGTAGTGTGAGCCTAGATTAACCCATTCTATTAATAAAACATCCTGAACTGATCTATAGATTAGTCAATGTTCTTTATGCCTGGACCAAAGGGTAAAGAATAAGAATGCTTCTATTTGGCACAATACCATAATCTAAATTCTCCACAAATGGTAATTATTCTAAAAATCTTGGATTAGTTGAAAAAGAGAAAGTTGTTTTGAGAAAGTTGTTTTATTTATACCTGCATTAATATTTATTTTAGTATTGCTTACTTACATTTAGTATAAATTTCATTAAATATAAAATCTAAACTTTAAAAAGAAATAAAAATAAGAAAAATTATTTTTAATTTGAAAAATCTAAAAATATTACTTAATATTCTAAAAATCTTCCCTGTGGGATAGATAACCAGAACTCCACTTGAGCCCTGTATTACTTGATACGATACGTATACTTGCGTTTGTAATTGTGACTTTTACAAATTATAATCTAAATATAAATTCATAAACTCTTTCATAAGTAAAACTGCATCAAGTTTTTGGTGTCACTGTCAGTGATTAAATCTTCTAGTAGTGATATCAAATTTTTCCATTTAAAAGTATATATATAGCCCCTTTAGGCTAAGTCATGCATCATTCAGCTAACCTGGATTATAATAATTAAACTAAGCATTAATAGTTCAATTATTTATTGCATTAAAAGTCTTATATGATAGTAGAGAGTCTATCATTTGTTTTAATGAATTTTCCTCAATCACAGAAGGTGTTTGAGAATAGTTCATTCCAAATTGATTTATATTCTTTGACATTGTAGCAATTTGAGATGCCATAATAGACATAATATCAAAATCATAAACACTGGCTACTCTTTTATGATTTAGCCTTTCAGAATGTCATTGAAAATTGTTAGTAGTCATCACTTCAATTAAAGAATATGCTTCATTGAATGGCTTTGACATTAATAAACCACTAGCATCAGCTTCAATAATAGATCTAAGAGATCCCACTAATCCATTATAGAATGTTTAAATTATTAATCAATCAGGTAAAGCATGGTGTGGACACTTCTTAAGGAGATCCTTAAGTCATTCTCAGGCTTCATAAATTAATTCCCCTTCAAACTGACAAAAAGATGTAATATAATTTCTAAGTTTAGCTATTTTAGTTGGTGGAAAATATTTAGCCAAGAATTTCTGAGATAAATCTGCCCAAGTTCTGATAGATCTAGTTGCTAATGAGTTTACCACATCTTAGCTTTATCCCTTAATGAAAAAAGAAAAAGTTAAAGGTCTGATAGCGTCATCTGACACACTATCATTTTTAAATGTAGCACACAATTCCAGAAAACTAGAAAGATATAAGTTAGGACCTTCAGATGGTGTACCCCTAAAATGATTATTTTGTACAATTTAGATAATAGTCGGTTTAAGTTTAAATGAATTTGTAGCTACAACAGAAGTTTGAATACTTAAGAGAATTTTATCTGTTGTAGGGTTAGCATAATCTCTTAACGATCTCTATTGATGTTCATTTTCAGTTTGATGATTATTTAAGTTATTTCCCATTTTGTTCAAATTTTTAAATTCTTTTTTTGTTTTCTAATTTTTTTTACAGTTCTTTCCATTTCAGGATCGAAAGGTATTAACTCTTGAGATCTTAAATTACGCATAAAAAATCACAAATAATGATTTTAAAAATAAGCACTCACATAAGAACTTATATATATATATATATATATATATATATATATATATATATATATATATATATATATTTATATATTACTCAAAAAATAAGTTCAATAGTTCAAATAAAGTCTTTTAAGCTTTTATGTATAGTTTTTTCGTTACTTGTTGACCTCACTTTTGGTTGAGATCTAGTTTGTCTTTAGAATAGCCTAGGGTTTAGCCATAGGACTCTCCTGGTGACTTTCTAAGAAGACTAGCCATGAAACCCTTTCCCTTAGAAATTCAGACACTTCTTTGCTTCACTAGGAGTTTTCATATGCTTAAGGCTTAACCTCCAGCTTTTGGGAGGAAGAGACTAAACATAAGGAAGCCCAAGGGAAGTCTCCTGTAGGTGGTCAGACCTTAGGATTTACCCTGGAGAGCTGGGACTAGCGCACACACACTTACACTACACACTCAAAACCCTAAACAAAGCACATCTCCTTTCCTCCCCTAACTCCTTGGGAACTCATGTAAGTGGTTTTCCCAAACTCTTAGCCTCAGGCTAGGGTTTGGCTAGTACCAACACATAGAGGACCAAATGAGGGTGACCCCTGGTCCATGGCTCAACCTAAATAATGCCATATTACTCACTTTCAGCAAATCCCATTTTTTCCAAAAATTTCAAATTTCTAACCCCTTGCCCATACTACCCCAAAACCCTGAAATCCCCCAAAATTTCGAAAATCACCCAAATTACCCATAATTCTTAAAAAATAATTCCAAAACACTCCCTACCACTCAAATTAACCAAAATTACTAAAAATTGCCAAATTTCCCAAAAAAATCTCCAAAATGACCAAAATGCCCCTCTTAGCCCAAAATTCCAAAAATTTCCTTAAATTTCCAAAACCTCCCAAACATTCCCAATCTCATTTCTCTCAACTACCACATGACCCAATTTGGCCAATTTAGCCTAATTTAACCAAAAGCCCCAATTTGACCCATTTAACCCAAAAAGTGCCCAAATTAAACCCAATGTCTACCCAATTGACCCCAATCTTGCCCAATTTCAATTCAACATCTCCAATGCCAATTTAAACCAACTCCAAGCTCAAATTGATCTACAATTAAGTTTCATTTCAACATAAATCCAAAATCCTCAATTTTTGCCTAAGTGACCCAAAATCCCCAAATTGACCTAACACCAATCAATTTCTCCCCAATTTGAATCCCAAACTCTTCATAATACTCCCCTAAACTGAATTGGACCATTAATTACCCCCAATTTCGATCCAAGCCTCACTCAAACCCACTTGAACCAAAAATACACAATTTTGGACCAAATTAAACACATCTCCCAAATTCTCCAAATTGATTGCCCTACTCCAAAAATTTCAACCCAATTGATTTTGGGAACTCTTTATGACATCTCCCTACACCATTTGGAACCTTCAATTGGCCTTGGACCCAACCCTAGCCTAACCTAAACCCAAGTTAACCTAACTTGCCCCAAATTGACCAATATCCCAGATCAAGCCAAATTGATCCCCCAAACTAATTTAAAATCACTCCAATCCTTCTCTAAACCATTTATGGCAATCATATACACAATATTGTTCAATCACTAGGGCTTAATTCAAGATCAAACCCAGGTTAGCCCAATTTGAACCCAAAGTGACCCAAATGAACCTATGACACAAAATCACCAAATTGAACCAATTGTGACCAAACCGAACCCCCCCCCCCCCCCCCCCCCACAGCCACTAAACTGACCCTAGGGACACCTAGCCCACCCTAGTGGGGCCATGGAGCAAGGGTCCCCTAAATTAGGGGATATCCTTTTTTAAATGGTTAAATAAAAGGGATGTTTGCCATAATGCCTTAACCATTAAAACCCATTACACTCATGGCTTGCCCACTGGCTCACCTGACACACTGGCCACCTCCCCTGGCCTGGCCGACCGGCCTAGTCGCCGGAGAAGTCCAAACCTAGAGCCACCTCATACTTGGCCAAACCTAAATTCCACCTCATGGCCAGCTCATCCCTAAAGTACCATGGGAGCTCTTCAGCACTCCACCTAGGCATTGCATTGCACCTGAGTTGGAGCCCTGGCAGCCACCCCAGCCATGGCTATTTAAGCTCACCTTCTCCACAACTAAACGAGGGCTGAACCAAAATCCTGCCTAAACTCTGCCAAAATTCTCTCAGGCCTAATTCAAGCACAGAGAAGCCAATCCCCACCATTTTCCAGCCCTCAAACCCTTTGTCTGAGCGCAATTTTTGAGCTTAAAATTGAGCCTAAAATAGGACACCTTCCTAAACTCCACCAAACTCAAATTAATTGTGCACACACCATCCCCAAAGTACGAGAAGGAGTTCCCCACTGAAAGCTCCATCACCAGGCCACTCTAGCAGGGACTTCTACCAAAGTTCCAAATTGGGTCTGATTACTTTCATACCTAGGCAATTCACCAGGGTAAGAGACTTCATCCCTAAGCTCCTATGACTCCTACGAAGGTGTAGAGCATCTCTGATTGAAGCTTCACTTCTCATAGCCAAGGTATTGAACTCTTCTTCTTCCCGAGCTTCTCAGAATTCTCCATGTAATTAGGGTTAATTTAAACCATGATTAGTCGTATGGATATGTTCACCATGCTTAGACGAGTCTATAGGAACAAACCCGAAGAGTTTTCATTGAGTCTAGGCTGAGCAATTAGGGTTTTAGTGTGGACAGTCACGGAATCACCCTAGACAGAGATGAAGATAGGTAGCCGTTAGATCGTGCGTGTTTATGTTGGACAGCTCAGATCGCACCGGACAGAAAGATGGAAAGGAACAGCCGGCCACGTGGCATCCCAGTTAGCTGGCGGCGTTAAATGGGAGCCTACCGCGTGGGAACTTCAATCCGCCATAGGTTGACGCAGCGCTGAGCTGTTTAAGTAGGAAATTAGAGATTTTCTAAATTCTTTATATCACATAAATTTTAAAAATTCAAAACATGGTGTAGAAAAATCCTAAAAATAAAAGAACAATACCCTCTTGCTCAGTGAACAGAGGAGAATAATGTGGAAATGGTTTGAAATTTATTTGATGCATGCATGATTTTTAATAATTAAATATTGTCTGTATTATTTGAATTCTCCATGCACTTAGATATTTCACCATGGCTTGCCATTTTAGCATGTTGTAGCCTCTGTCATGGTGGATCTTCTCTGATTTTTCCAAGGTCAGAGGAGACCTCTAAGAAGAGATCTATACATATGTTTTGATAATTTAATTCTAATAATTAGCATGTTAATGGGAAAAATCCACAAAAATCATGGTAGGTTACCATTGCCAGAGGACTTTAGGATAAATTTTTCATGGGCCAAATCCTTAAAAATAACCAAGTTATTAACTTAACTCAAAAATGACTTTTAATTAATTAGAATAAACCAAATGTATAAATGACTTAAAAATAATTCTCCACTAAACTTTAAAGGTTATAGAACTTCCCATAAAAATTTCATGATATTTGGAGTTCATTTAGCCACCTAAATGAATTTTCTAAGTGAAATGATAATTTTGAACATTAAACTTATTTTAATAATTAAAATAAAACTAAAAAAAATTCAAATTGACTTTGGGAGTTCTCTGTAATCAGAGGAATTTTCTAAAAATAAAATTAGACTTTCAATAAAATTTTCATTTTTAACCATATTTTAAATATTTAAATAATTAAAAATATTAAAAATCACAAAAATATTAAAAATCATCAAATTATCACATTTGGTCTTTTAATCACTTAGAGACCATCCACATAATTTTCCTAAGCCTCTAAATAAAGATATTAATTTTTAAAGGCTTAAATTATTTTTTTAAAAGGCTAAAAATGAATTTCCTTAATTTTCCACTAAAATAATTCTAATAATTAAAATAAAAATTCAAAAAAATATTAAATTTATTTCTCCAGGTTCCCTGATCTCAGGGGAATTTAAAAAAAATTTAAAATTGAATTTTCAACTTTTAAAAAATTTTATAATTAATTAAAACTCTAGAAGTTAAAATAATTCTAACAATTAAATAAAAACTCAAAAAATCATGAAATTTGGTCAAAGTGGTCATCTAGTCTAGTTCTACCTCCAATAAAAATTTCAAACTTATAGCTCATGTTTTGGACAAGATATTGGATTTCCATTAAAAATCCCTATTTTTACATTAAAATAAATATGTGAATTAAATTAAAATTTGAAAATTACATTTTTCTCCTCTAATATTTTAATTAACCCATAAGTGGGGTCACATAAAAATTTCGAAATCATTTGAGTTAAATTTAGTGAATTATGAGGTGATAAAACTCTTGGGGCAAAATTATAATTTTAAGGAATTTAGCCTTAATCAACATTTAGGCTTAATTAAAATGGGAAAAGGGCAATAAATAACCTTAATTGTTATGTTTGAATGATTGAAACATCAAGGGATAAATGGTAGAAACCCACTGCAATTTTATCATATCAAAACTAAATATTTAAATTTCCTTAATTATTTTGATTTGGAGAATAATTAAGCTAAATGATCCTTAAGGTTAGGGGTTGATCTTAGAGGTTAATAATCCACTGATCCTCGCCCCTACTTGATAATCCATCATTTTGATGAACATTAGACTCAAATGATTAATCTTTTTAAAAGAAATTGCAAATTTATCTGCTAAATCTTAAGGGCTTAGTAGTAGACTAGGTCTAATCAAATTTTGTTAAAAGAAGTTTAGAAAAGCAAACATAATCAGATTTCAATCACTTGAAAGTATTACAAGCCCAATTATGAAATTAATCGGCTAAACTTCTTTAAATGGATTAGCTTTGCCCTCAAAGAATTTTCACCCACATAATTCTCAAATGAAATGGCAAATGATATTTACTCCATCCTTTGGGTTAATCAAAACATTAATTCACTGAGCACAAGGTATGTATAAAAAGGGGGGAATGAATCATTTAATAATTATGATAAGTTCAAATGAACTCAAGGAAGCTCAGAAGGATTTTGAAATGTTCAGGTACTCCCTTGATCCATTTCACAAATCTTTTGGACACCTTGTAGAACAACTGGACCTCTTGTATCTATTAAATAGAAAATATCTCTCAAATAAATGAATAGGACCCACCAAGTTATGACATGGGATCTGATAGGCATGTGAAAAACTTATCCATAGGTTTTTACTTGCCTGCTAAATATAAGTAATTATGGAAAAAATACTAAAGTCTCAGGTGGAGGACGAGAAGATTTGCTAGGTACATTTTTATAAGTTTACAGCGTTTTTTTTTCCCGCACTTTCTTTAATTCTTCTTTCTTGCAAGCTTACATGATAAACAACAATGTCACCCTGCATAAAAACTGAAATCTTTAGGATATCGGCAAAATTAAAACCAAAAATCAAAAATTAAAAATCAAGACAAGATAAAATTCTCCGCCACAACATTCAAAAATATAAAACAGCTCAAGATTTAATAACAAACAAAACAAAAATCACAATTGCAACTAGATTAAAATGTCTCGTTAGATGATCAAGAATCCCTCGGAGGAGGTAACTTACATGTTGCTGACGAGGTTTTCCACTGTCTAAATGAAAGTATGGAACTCATTAAGTTGAGTTTAGTAAATTCATTTGGACTAAGTTAATTTGATGAAAATGGTGGTGTCGGGATGATGGAACCGTGGGATCTTAACCAGTGTCACTATAATCAACTTTAATGTTCCCCTAATAAAATATTAAGACACCTCAATTTAAATATTTCCAAAATATGACACTTCTCTTCTCTCTTACAATTGACACTTCTTTAAACTAAACTTGCTACGACGAGGTGCTCGGAGCATGCATGGTGGGCAGCACGGCCATCTTTAACAGAAAAACTCCTTAGAAATTAAAACAACAAGCCATAAGACTTCGAGGTATCTTGCTTAGTGCAGTTTAAATCCTTATGTTATTTCTTTAGGCCCATGTGTAACCTTGTTGTGCAACATAAGCCCCAACTCGTTTTATGTTTCTGAGGTTGTCGTCGGATACGATATAAATCCTCCTATCTTCTAGGCCATTCACATTATTAGTATCAAGTGAATGTAAGTCCTAAATAAAAAAATTGACAGGATGAAACACCAAATAAATATCCTAAATCAAAGCCAAACCACAGGATACTTTGGGACGACATCAAGATTTTCCTTGGATCCATGTCCTTCCCCTAGCTTTCTCTCCTTTGGATTCTGATAAATGAAATATTCTAAAACTTGAGCCATTCGCCTATTGAATTTCCGACTATCATATTATCTTTGAAAAACTTACCTTTTGAAGTCATGAATATAAATATTTCCCGATCTATATCAAGAGTTTTCTTAGGTGACTTCGGTTATCCAAGATGTAATTAACTATAAGGGCTTGCCCTTATAGGAAACTTAAAGAACCGAGATTAATATAAACTTTATCTAATTCCTTCATATTAGATAGGGGAAATTTTCAGCCAACATTGGTTCGCAAACCAAATGGATGTCAAGAATTCTTTAGTTTATTTGATCAAGATGTATCTATTCTTCAGATAGATACATGTCTTATGGTGAAGTGCTTGATTTTTTAAACTATTATTTATATGAGATCGGTTTGATTTTGTATTCTTCAAAATTAAAATATTATTTTAAAAAATCCACATATATTAATTAAATCAAAACCCTATTCTATAAAACCATATATATATTTTAAACTCTTCTCGACGCTTCTTTATAACGACCGACACTTTTCTTGTGACTCTGCTGGGGATTTGTTTCTCTCTTCATTAAGATCAGAAAATACTATATTCATATATCGATAATGTGCTCATGTCCCTCATGAGCCAGATTACCATTCTTCCATTGACATACTTCACCCACTTCTTCCTTGGGAAAGTATGATAAACTCCTCTGGATTTCTTGACCGTCTGCTTGGTCACTCCTAAATAGAAGGGTTCAGGAATCTTTAGGTTTTCCTTTTGATCTTGTGGGGTCGGACCCCCAATAGGTGTGTCAGCGAGTAAATTTCGCTAGGATAATCTACGCTGTGAAGGGGATCTCCGACTAAGTCCCATACTTCACCTCCTTTTTGTATCTCTCGGGTTCAATCTTGTCTTCGGCAAATTGACCCACTCTTCCTTAAATCTTAAGATTCCTTTTAACAAATATATGAAAACCTAAAAATGAAATAAAAAGATAATAAAATATCAAAATGAAGTGAAATTTTCCCCAGTTCACAGAACAACCTTTTTCATAGTGTTTGCACTATGATGACAAGGTTTTTGGTTGTCACTAAATTTTGAAATACTTCATTTGACAGTTAAAGATGTCAACCCCTATGCTAACTTTCTCCTGCTACTTGCCCTCCTCCTGTGAGGCCCGTCTTGCAGCACCAATGATTCAGTTCGGGACCGGCTTCAGTGAGTTTGAAGTCGTACTCGGAAAATCCCCGTTCGTGGTCTTGAAAGTTGCCACTCTTGAAGTTCAAGAACCGTCTACTGAGTTTGATCTGAACTTCCACGAAGTTTTCATTCTGCTTAGAAGGTGAAAGTAACCACTACTCCCGTCAGATCCGTTGTCTCCGTGCCAAGGAGAGTTGTTACCTCTACTGCCACCGGCTTCGCCGTCACTACACCTACTTTCCCGTCTGCCAAAGAGAAAGAAATTATGCATGAAGATAATACTGATGATACCTTTCTTACCCCGCCATCAGTCTTCGAGATTGAATCGAGTTCTAGACCTCCCCTGCCAACCAAATCTCAAAGAAGAAACCACAACCGTAGGATTTGGGAGGCCGCCAGGGCACAAGTTGCAATTCTACCAGCAATTGATGAGATTCCTTAATAGGAGGAACTCGGTTTACCGGATACCTCTCCTCTTCTTTGAGGTAGTAGGTTCCACCCGTTAGCTGACACTACTGGAGATGAAAGCCTCCATAAGATTACCACTACACTTCCAGCACCACACAGTCGTGATAAGGTGAGGGAGAGGCCCACACCTATCACCCGAGCTCACACCCTTCTACGAAGGTTATCCAAAATAGAAGGTTGTTCTGTCGCTAAGCTTCTCAAGATGATGGGATGTGCAATATCCCCTGAAATTAAGGATGAAATTCTAAAAATGGAAAGACCTGTCCGAGTTTCCATCAAACACCGTTTGGGAAAATGTGTTGATATGACTGCTACAGATGATACTACTATCATTCTGACACCTGCGATAAGCAGGTCAGTTAAGTCCCAGCTGGGCCCGAGAGTACCAACTACTAATGATCATAAGGAACCCCAAAAGAGAAAGAACGAGATAGGAGTATTCTTCTCTGTACATGGTCTACACTTTAGGGAGCACACTTCCCCTCGTTACCCCAATGTCCCCGCCAAGACACCTTGTCTCAAGGCGTCAATGTTTAAGAGGAAAGTGTGGTTACCGAAGGGTGTTATACCAGTACACTCTGAAAGGTCCGTTGACCACAAAATGGATCATGAGTCCGATATTCCCATTGCCACTACCGCCGTTGCTTCTGAATTAGTTGCGGAGAAAATGACAGTCCAGGGAAGCCTACAGATTTAAAATTGACTAAAAAGAAAACAGTTAATGATAAAGTACGAATGCTCCGAGCAAAAATTTCTGAGTTAGCCAAATAATGAGGGTTAGATATTGATGATGAGAATTACTTCCTGTCAGATTACTCTGACGAATAATTCATGGAAATTAATATGGTTGAAACTCGGTCTGTGTCATCTGCGCGCGATGCTCCTAGTGAGGAGAACACCGCAGATGAGCTTCGGAGGATCATCCTGATAAGAGATGAACAGATTGGCCTTTTGGAGAAGAAAGTGGAGGAAATGACCGCCGCCAAGACCGCCATGGCTACACTCCATGGGAAATTACAGTCACGACCCGCAGCATCTCCATAGATTAAAGAGTCCGAGATCACACATTGCCGATGAAAGAAGGGAAGTCGCTTCAGCCAATGAAGACGAACCATTGAGAAGAAATCTGACTCCATGTCCACCAGAGAAAGACATGAAACAGATAGTGGAACAGCAAGTTCTGGAGGCCTTGGCTCATTCCAAAGGTGGACCATTAGTTTCAAAGGGTAGACCCTACCTGAAGGAGTTCGATGACGTGCCTTACCATAAAGGCTTCGTGCCCTCGACTTTCAAGACATTTGACGGGACAGGAAATCCTCACCGGCACATAGCATACTTCATAGCTAGTTGTTACAACACAGGAGGAAGTGAAGCTCTGTTGTTCCGTCAGTTTGTCAGTAGCCAGTCAAGAATGGCATTCAAATGGTATGTTGAGCTTCCCAATGGATCAGTAAAGACTTTTCCAGAAATGGAAAACATATTCGTGAAGAGATTCGATGGTGCCCGGCATCATATTACCATAGTAGATCTCGTGGTGGAGTGGCAGAAGCCCGACGAGACTTTGGTCGACTACATTCTGAGATGAAGAAACTTAAGCATGAAATGTGAAACTCAGCTACAAGAACAACACGCGATAGAGATACTACTCAAGAGTATCCATGATCCGGTAGCCTACATGCTTAAGGGTCTCACCATCATGTCCTTCAAGAAGCTACTCATCAAAGCCAACAGCTTACAAGAAGAAGTCAAGCACATGGAGCCTACAGAAAAGACAGAGAAAACAAAACCCGCTAAAGCATACGAGAAGAGATCTGGCGTAGTGGCAACGGTCGACGAGGAAAAGCAGCCAATGAGGATGCTGTTGCCATAGCAGCACAGTCAGTCGCCTAAATACGGTCAGCCGCAATACAGTCAGTCGCCTCAATACAGTCAGCCTCAGCAGTATGGTCAGCCTCGTGCACAGCAGAGCAGTCAATCTGGTTAGCAGCAGAGATCATATATAACAGACGGATGACAGAGTCTGACAATGTCAGAATGGCTATGTAGGAACTACTCCTTCAAAGACAACATCGTAGCAAAGATGTTCAAGAATTTAATGAAGAAGCTTGAGTTCAAATTATCCGAGCCGAAGAAGCCATAAGACATGGACAAGAAGGATCAGCCAAAATTCTGCCCTTACTACTTGATGCTCAGACACACCATAGAAAGCTGCTTCAGTTTCAAGGATTTGCTCAAGTGAAATTATAAAGAAGAAAATATAACAATACCAAAGGAATACTTGAAAGAACCTGAAAGAGGTTCTATAAACGTGATTTTAGCCGAACCAATCTCTTTGATTGATCCATATACCAGGAAAGGCAGATGAAGCACATTTGGAGCGAGCTCAAGAAAGTCTTGGATCAGATCCAATCTACTCCAAAGAAAGCTGCTGTCCGGAGTCTACCGCCAGCCCAATCCAAGATGAAGGCTTCGCCGAGGAGGCCACCACGACAAGAATGGAGAAAGAAGAAGATCGTGCACGAAATTAAGGATGATAACGCAAAAGATAGATAGGGGCTGCCCTCGTTTGATTGGTTGTTTAGGATTCGGGGGTGAAACCCGTCGACCCCTGACTTTGTACCATTATCTTTATGCCCCACCAGGGTCTCATAATGATAATAGAAACGATGTTGGCTACGTTCTTACTGTCTCTAGTGATGACATAACTAATCACAACCTCTCTAACCCCAATTTCAATTCCCAAAATGATCCTCAAATCATGATTGTTCCCAACGAGAATGTTGACGAAAATAAAGAAGATATCGACAACACCGGTTATGACAGCACCGAAAGCGAGGAGCCATTCCTTAAATGCAAAGGAACTCCACTTGCCATCAATGTGGACTTTTCAGATACAAAAGAGCCAGATACAGTAATAGAAGAATCTCTGGGTCTAGAAGAAGGAGAAATAACATAAGTACATTTAAGAAGTGGCAAGGTGCTACTGCCAAGGACAGCTTCAACGGATAAAGGAAAACAGAAAATTACTCAAGAAGAAGTGTCTCCAACAATGGAAAAAGTATAAGTTCGAAATGAAATTGAAGATTCAAACAAGGTGGATTATAATGTGCTAGCTCATCTCAGGAAGTTGCCAACCAAACTAAGCATTTATGACGCTCTGATCTTGTCAAAGGAGATGAGAGAAAATATGATCAAAGCTCTACTTGATCTAGATATTTGCTTAGTACAGTTGGCTAGCACATCCTCAGATGGAGTTTACACTTTGAAAGAACAGTCTGGCGTTACCTTCACCGATGAAGATTTGCTACTCGGTACAGCCGATCACAACCATGTTCTCTACAATTCTATCATCGTCGACAGGTTTGTACTTTCCAAAGTGTTAGTAGATCCTAGAGTGTCGCTCAACATAATGAGTCTACGGACACTAGCCTACTTGGACATCGACGCTTGAGTGCTTTCTATGGATATAATGATGCTAAGAGGATTCAACCATAAAGGAGAAAGAGCCCTCGGTTCTATAACACTACAAATGAAAGTTGGAAATCTAGTAACAACCGCAAAAATCCATGTCATTGACACAGATACTTCATTCAATACCCTGCTTGGTGGACCGTGGCTTCACGAGTACAATATGGTCTGTTGTCTCTTCACCAATGCATCAAGTACTACAAGGACAGACAAGAACATTGCATTAAGGGAGACTTACAACCTTTCTTAATACATGAAGCAGGCATTCACGAAGACGCCACCTACTATGCTCCCCTGAAAAAAATAATACTTTCAAGAGAAATTATGACAAGTAAAGTTGAAGATTCAGGAGAACTGTGAAAGCGGGACCATACACCTCCGCTTCAACAATCTCCCACCGCTCCCTCACAACGAGTTGGTGGAGGTTCTTTTAGCCCACGCATTCGAGGTCCAGGCCGGGGACGTGGTCGAGGAAGAACTCACCAGATTGTTGAACGGATGAAGCCAACAATCAGCATTGATGTTGAAGGAAACTCTGAAGAAGATAGAGAAACAATGATGATAAGTTAGAAGAAGCCTCCGTTCGAGATTTCTACAGATGACACAGAAAAGGATGAATATGAATCAATGTACGATTGAATTAACCACTATGTTCATGTCATGAACCTAACTCCGATCCATCCACAAAAGATCGAGAGAATGGAGGCCAAGGAGTTCCATAATGATGGTTTTAAACCGCTCAAGTTTTATAAAGCTTCTCCTTCTACTTTTGAACCTTGTATAATTCTCGAAGAAAATAACTCTAATGAATTAATGGAATTACCTTTTGTTTACATTTCATCATGTATACAAAATTTAATTCAATAAGGATATGTGCCAAAGAAAATGCCTAAAGATAAGTTACAATTGTTCGAAAAATTATGGAATACAAAAGGAAAGCAACTCAACTCGAATAAAGTTCTTGGGTTCAGTACGATCAAACCTGTCAATGACTCGGGATTTTGCATGTTTGTTACTAGTCAGCTAGAAGAAGATTACCTGGACATCCAAGATGAATATGAAGATCAACCAATAGAAGAGGCTCTGCCGGAGTTCAAAGAAGAAATCAAATCAACTGTGGATGAATTAAAAGAAATCAATCTCGGGACTGAGGAGCAGCCCCGACCTACTTTCATAAGTTCATTGCTCAATGAAGAAGAGGTTACAGACTTCGTCAGGTTACTGTCAGAATTCAAAGATTGCTTCACTTAGAGCTATGATGAAATGCCTGGACTAACCCTGGAAGTCGCGATTCACCGACTAGTAGTGGATCGAAGTACAATGCCAATAAAGCAAGCTCCTAGGAGAATGCGACTCGAAATTGAATAGCGAGTTATTGCATAATAATGAAATTAATAGATGCTAACTTTGTCCGAGAAGAATAGCATCCAATATGGTTAGCCAATGTCGTACCAGTAAAGAAGAAAAATGAACAAATCTGAGTGTGTGTTAATTTTAGGGATATAAATAAAGCATGTCTGAAATACGAATTCCCGTTACCAATACGTGAATTAATGGTGGACATTGCGTCATCACACAAAATTTTCTCCTTCATGGATGGATCGTCAGGTTACAATCAAACCAAGATGGCTCCAAAATGCAATGCTTACAGCATTCAGAACTCCGATCGGGATTTACTACTACACCGTGATGCCATTCGGTTTAAAGAACGCAGGAGTAACATACCAAAGAGCAATGAAAAAAATCTTTGATGACCTCATTCACAACGAAGTGGAATGCTATGTAGATTATTTTGTCATTAAGAGCAAACTAAAGGAAAACCACCCAAATGATTTGAGGATTGTATTTGAACGATTATGAAAATACAATCTAAAGATGAATCTCTTAAAGTGAGCTTTCAGCATTACATCTGGAAAATTTCTAGGATTTGTTGTCCTTCATCGGGGAATTGAAATCGACACAGAGAAGATTAAAGCTATCTTAGATATGCCTCCTCCTAAAGCCTTGGAACAACTACGTTCATTTCAAGGAAAATTGGCATATCTAAGATGCTTCATATCTAATCTGTCAGGACGGTGTCTACCCTTTTTGAATTTACTTCAAAAGGATGCCAAATTCATTTGGGGAGAGCCATGTCAACAAGCTTTCAAAGATATTAAATGATATCTAACGACACCTCCTATTTTGGCAGCCCTTATCTCAGGTAGACCATTCATACTTTATACTGTGACTTTAGACGAGTCTCTCAGGGCACTACTTGCCCAAGTCATTGATGAGGGTAAAGAGAATGTGCTCTACTACCTGACTCGACCTCTAATACCGGCATAAATAAAGTATCCTCCAATTGAGAAACATTTTCTAGCTTTGGTCTTCACCGCTTAGAAGCTTAGACATTACATGTTATCTCATAAGGTCAACCTAATTTTGAAAGTTAATCCATTGCAATAATTGATGACCCGACCAACACTTTCTGGATGCTTAGCAAGATGGTTGATGATACTATTGCAATTTAACATAACTTTTGTGCCCCATCGCGCTATCAAATAGCAGATTCTCACGAATTTTCTCGCAGCACACCCACTGCCAGCTAGGTCTTCGCTCAATGATGAACTACCAGATGAACAGTTACTGCAAATAGAGCAGTCCAGTACCAGACGTTGGGAAATGTATTTCGATAAAGCGTCATCAGACCAAAGAGACAAAGGACAACAGATAGTGATACCCGGCAAAGCAGAAATTGGTTTGTTCTTCGTAACTCCATATCAGGTGATGTTGAGATTCTCCTATCACTTGAGAGAGTAGTGTACCAATAACGAAGTAGAGTATGAAGCTCTAATCACCGGTTTGGAATTAGCAATATTAATGGAAAAAACAGACATCGCCATTTATGGTGACTCACAACTCGTCATTTAACAAGTGGCGGGATAATACAAGATTTTGAAACTAAGAATAGAAGAATACCACCGGTACACAATGAAATTACTCGAGCTAGTTCCGAGTATGATATTCTATAGAATTCCTCGAGCAGATAACGCCCACGCAGACGCTTTAGCTAAACTTGCTAAAGAATTAGCTTGTCTACCCAAAGATTCTATAGGTATTATGGTACAAGGATGCCAGGTTTTGTCACAAATTGACCTCGATAGCTTGCACAAGCTCGAAAAAGAAGAGATAGCAGCTACAACGTCAGATGATACAGAAGATTGGCGTCAACTGATAATAGAATATCTGCAAACTGGAAGGTTACCAGAAGACAAGTCAGTAGCGCATCATATTCAGAAGAGAGCTCTCTCATATGCCTTAATTAACAGTGTTTTGTACAGAAGATCCTTCGATCAGATGTGGCTCAGATGCCTCAGCAGAGCAGAAGCATAGAAAATCGTCAAAGAGGTACATGTCAGATTGTGTAGAGCTCGCCATTTGGGACTAAAGATGAAGATGAAAATCAAGACTCAAATACTACTGGCCAGCAACGATGACAGACTGCATGGACATAGCGAAGAAATTTCATCAATGCCAAGTACACAGAGTGGTCTTGCACCAACCTCTGAATGTTCTACACCCCGCGATTGCCTCGAGGCCATTCGAGTGTTGGGGAATAGATATAGTGGGTTTGATAGGCCCTCCATCTTTGAAAGGACACAGATTCATACTCACAGCTACAGACTACTTCTCCAAGTGGGCAGAGGCAGTTCCGCTACGGGAAGTTATAACACAGCAAGTTCTACAGTTCTTCAAGAATCAGGTTGTCTACCGCTTTGGTGTGTCGCGAAGGATCATCTCTGACACTGGGTCCACCTTCAAGAGCACGAAGATCAACATCTTTGACAGAAGACACTGGATAGATTGGAGATACTCGACAATCTACCACCTCAAAGCAAATGGCTTGGCAGAAGCCTTCAATAAGACCCTCGTTCAAATTCTAAAGAAGACGTTTGAATACAACAAAAGAGGATGGCACGAGAAATTGCTAGAAGCTTTATGAGCCTACATGGAGACAGTCAGAACACTGATACAGTCTACACCTTATGCACTTGTGTACGGGTCCGAGGCAGTCCTTCCTCTAGAAGTTCAGCTACCGTCACTCCAGATCGCCGTCGCCAATCAAATTACAACATAAGAGAATGCCAAACTTTGACTGGCAGAATTTGAAAGTCTCGAAGGGAAAAGATTGCTTACACAACAGAATTTGGAACTCTACCAAGCAAAGATGATTCAAGCTCACGATAATTTGGTTCGCCCGAGGTTGTTCAAAATTGGTGACTTCGTGCTCGTTCTCAGAAGGCCTATTCTGGCACACCGCAAGATAGGTGGAAAATTTGAACCGACTTGGGAAGGACCATTTGTGGTGGAAATGGTTTACTCTGGTGGGTCGTACCAGCAGGTGGATCTCAAGGGGATAGACCCATGTTTCCAATAAATGGACGATATCTCAAGAAGTACTACGCGACATGAGGAGTTTGAAGAAAGATTTTCATTCTGATGTCGAATAGGGCCAACGTCTGTGACTGGGTCCAAATCTTGTAATAAAATAAAGTAAACTTTCTCACAAAATAAAATATGCCTGTTAATTTCTAAATCTAAATCTTATAAAACTATATTAATAAAGTTAAAGGCATTAAAACAATTATAAAACTTATTAAAAATAAAGGATAATAAGTTTGTTTTTGTTCTTGTTCGTGCACAACACCACCCACTGACATTTCCCCCTGTTTACTTATGCAGGAAGTGTCGGGTTGTGAGTTGGTGTTTGCTTCCAAATACGGTTTGAATCTCACGTCTTGGAAAGGAACACACAAAAGAAGACTACAGACATGAAGTCAATGAAGAAGATTGGTCGTAAAGAGACTGGACATACATCAGGATATGGAGGTGCTGGAGGATTTGTTGACTCACACCTCGCCACAAGACACAGTCAGGTCCCTTCTATGATCACTACTTCAGAGGATGATCTTGTTGCTGCTTCAGCTGAAAGAGTTCTAGATGCGCATTAGCACGCACTAAAACAATAAATGCAAATCATCGCAAGCCTCACCTTTTAGACAGGATGGAGAGTAGAGCTGTCAAAAAAGCTCTTTGTTCGCGAACAGTTCGTGTTCGGTTCGCCAAGAAGTTCGTGTTCAATTCATTTAATAAGCAAACGAGACGAACATGAACAATTTTTTTCGTTCGGTTTGTTAAATGAACCAAACACGAACAGTGATGCTTCGTTCGTGTTTGGTTCGTTATTGTTCAAAATATAAAATAATCTAAAATAATTATATATAAAAAATTTATGATATTTTAAAAATAATTATACATTATAAAAATTTATCATATTTTAACTAATTAAATTTCTATAAATTTTAATATATGATAAATTATTAATTACAATAATAATATTATAGTATTAAATATATTAATATAAATACTATAACATTATAATTAATATACTATACTATATATTAAATAAAATCCTAAACAAAACCCTAAATGCCTTATTTAATTTGCTTCATTTTGAAGAAGTATGGATTAACTGATGTGTACGGAATACCTAATCAATTTGCTTCATTTTGAGGAAGTATGTTATGAAAGCTAGGGCTGTCAAAAAAGCTCGTTGTTCGCGAACAGTTCATGTTCGGTTCGCTAGGAAGTTCGTGTTCGATTCATTCGATAAGAAAATGAGACAAACACGAACAATTTTTTCGTTCGGTTTGTTAAACGAATCAAACATGAACATTGATGTGTTCAAACATTTTGAACACGAACACTAGCTCTGTTCGTTCGTGTTCGGTTTGTTTACACCCCTAATGGAGAGGATACAAGCTCAGGAGCTAGCCGTCGGGCTATCACCCATTAGAGATGATTTCTATGATCCTGAAATGAAAGAAACATAGGACAGCGCACCACACACCGATACTGAGCCAGAAACTGCAGAGGATCCCGAGCTGACATTGGATCCAATGGAAAGAATTTTTATTGGGTGTCCGACTTGCAGCTCGGGTTTACCCAGACTGCCTTCAGTGACAGGAGCATTTTCAGAGTGCCCGGAATGTCACGTTTTACAACTAGAGGAGTATGGAACATTTGAGGCTTATGCAGGTGCCTAAATGCTACTCAGGAGTAGAGAGTATCCTGATGTAGAGCCTTACATACCATGGTTCGTCCTGCCACCGCCGCAAGGAGTTCCAGACTACGTGATGACAAAAGTCAGAAGAATCAGAAAGAAGGAAATTCAACACTATGAAGAAATACAAGGGAAATTTGTCAATATCCTGGAAGGACTCAAGTTATACACTGATGTATTATTGAAGAAGGATGAAGAAGGAATTTTGTATTGCATTAACGCTCTTCAGACTTTGGGCAGAGCGGGTCGCTTGAAGTCGAGAACATACACAAAGCCATCAAAATGGAAAAGAGGAAAGGGCAGAGTCACCATCCAGTGTGGTTGCTGCTACAACTTCGCTAAAGATAGACAAGGCAATCCCCCGGGGATCCTATAGCATGATGAGGTGGATCTGATGCCGACGCAAATCAAGAAGATTGTAAAGAGGATGGTCGAGTGGCACGTGTTGCCTGCAGACTGTATTCATAATAGCTGCATCATAAATATTTATGAGGATGGGGACTGCATCCCACCTCATATCATTCATCATGACTTTGTGAGATGCGTTTGCATAGTCTCCTTTATAAGTGAAAGCAATATTTTGTTTGGATGAGAAATTTGGATTGTCAAACCGGGAGAATTCCGAGGTTCTGTTGAAATTCTCCTACCAGTCAGATGTCGGCATATTTTTAGGTTTGTGTGTTGTATTTTAAAAACGGGTCGCCTACAGAAGTTGTCGGCGAATTTTAGATTTTAAATTTAATTTAAATATATATGTAATTTAGAAAGTAGTATTTCATTTTGAAAATAATTTTAAATTTGAAAAATTATAAGATGTGAAATTAAACCGATCTCACATCCTAAATAGTTTATATAAACAAGCACCGCATCACAAACCGTGTATCTATCCGAAGAATAGACACACTGCTTGACGATGGGGCTCGATTAAATAAACTAGAAGATTTATGACATCTGTTTGGTCTGCGAACCAATTTTATAAGCCGACAAGTTCCCCTGTTTAATATAAAGGAATTAAACAGGGTTTATATTACCTGGGTTCTTTAAAGTTCCCTATAAGGGCAAGCCCCTATAGTTAATTACATCCTAAATAACGGGAATCATTTAAGAAAACTCTTGATAATGATCATTGGTTTTTTGCTCAAGAATTTCAAAGTTTAAGGTTTTCAATGGATTAGATTTTGGAAATTCAAAAGGGATTAGCTCAAATTTGGAACAGTTTATTTTAGGAGTCTAAAGGAAGAGAAGTAGGAGAAGCTGAGGATCCAAGAAGAATCTTGGCAACTTCCCAAACTATCCTATGGTTTGGTTTCAATTTGAGAATTTATTTAATGTTTCAATCCTGCCAATTTTATTTATTTAGGCCTTATATTTGTATGATATAATCACACAAACAGCCTCGAAGATATGAGGGTTTATTTCATACCGAACGACTACCTCGGAGTCCTAAGACCGGTTAGGGCTTAATTTACATGACATGATCATGCAAATGCCTAACAAAGAGTTGAGGATTTATGTTGCACTAATCAAACTACCTCGAAGTCCTATGGCTTGGTTATTTAATTCTAAGAAAGTTTTGCTGAAGTAGGCCCGAGTTTTGCTGATGACGATGGCCGTGCTGCCCACTGTGCTCCAAGCTCCTTGTTGTTGCAGAGGTTTAGTTTTAGAAGTCATAAATCAGGAGATGAGAAAAGTGTTTTGGTTTAGAAAAAATCTTAAAATCCAAGTGTTTTAGTGTTTTAATTAAAACAAATCTTAAAGTTAATTAAACAGAACCAATTAAGATCCCACGGTTCCGTCATCCCGGCATCGTTATTTTCATAGAATTCACTTAGTCCAGATGAATTTGCTAAACTCAACTGAATGAGTTCCACACTTTCATTTAGACCGTGGGAAATCCCGTTAGCAACACGTGGGTTACATCATCCGAGGTATTCCCGATCATTCAATGAGACGTTTTAATTTAGTTGCAATTGTAGTTTTGTTGTTCTGTTTGTGATTAAATTTTGAGTTGTTTTATATTTTGGAATGTTGTGATGGTGAATTTTATCTTGTAATGACTTTTAATTTAGTTTTGGTCTCAGTTTAGGGACTATCCTAAGGGTTTTGGTTTTCATGCAACAGTCTTGTTTGACATGCAAGAAAAGTAAAGTACAGTGCATGTAAGTAAATTGCAATAAAGTAAATTGCAATAAAATAAAAGTATACCTGGAGGGTCTTCCCGTCATCCCAAGCTGCACTTGAAACACATGTTAAGGCATTTAAACATTTTGCAAGAAATACCTAGGTAAATCTAAGGGAAAGGGTCTTGGTTGTCTACCAAATTCCTAATCCTATAACTAGTCATTTCCTATGACGTCTAGGTTGTTTGTTTGGTTTGAGGATGATTTTCTTCATCAAAGAACAATTAAATTCAGTTGTTCTTCTAAAACATCCCGTCGTATTGAGGAAGTGCTTAAGACGAGTCTTAAACATCTTTTCGATACTGCAGGGATTATTTTGAGTCCAAGTAAATTTAATTGCACAGGTGAATTAATCATCCAGAAGTTTAGTTAAGCTTTGTCTCTTGCTTAGTGAACTTAGGTACTTGACTACTTGATGAATGAAGTGACCTCTCACTTAATACTCTATTTAAGAGTAATAATAATTAAAGCCTTTAAGGGCAAATTGGTTTATCGAGGATTTTTTTTTTAATCATTCTTAATTTAAGGTTCGAGTTAATGGTTTAAAGTGTTTTAATTTAATTATGGGGTTTTAATTAATAATTTTAAGTTTGGGATAGTGTTCAAATTATTTTAGATTTAATTCTTAATGATTTTATTTAGTTTTGTTGTTAAATGATTTTAATTAAATTTTAATTCAATTTGATTTTAATTTAATTTAATTTTAATTTTAATTTTAATTTTAATTTAATTTTAATTTAGTTTTAATTTAATTTAAATTTTAATTTTATTTTATTTTAATTTTATTTAAATTTAATTTAATTTAATTTTAGTTTAAATTTAATTTAATTTAATTTTAGTTTTAATTTTGGTTTTAATTTAAATTTTAATTTAACGTTAATTTTTAATTTAATTTTAATTTTTAATTTAATTTTAATTTAATTTTAGTTTTAATTTTCGTTTTAATTTTTAATTTTAATTGTTAATTTGGATTATTATTTTAATTAAGAATTGAATATTGTTAAAGTGACTTGTTTAGGGATTTTTAAATTAAAGAATAAATATCCTCTTAATAATATCCCTATTTTAATAATCCAAATTTTAAATGTATTCTTTCTAAAATTTAAATTATTTAATTAATTAAAGTTTCATTTTGATATTTTCAAAGTGTTTAATGGGTTTCTACCCCTTAATTTCCCTAAGTTTCAATCATCCAAGAGAAAATTAAAATCAAATATTTTACCCTCCATTTTGATTAAACCTAATTTTTTTAATTAAGGGTTAAATTTTTTAATTACCTTTATGCCCTTTTAAGCTTATTTATTTCATAACTCATTAAATTGAGCTCAAATGAATTTGAAATTTTTATGTCACCTCACCCACATGTCAATTAAGACATTAAAGGAGAAAATGTGATTTTTCTGAATTTAATTTATTTATATAATTATTTTTAGTAGAAAATAAGGGTTTTCAAAGAAAATTCAACAACATGACCAAGGAAAGGTTTCTGTCCTTAACAAAATTATAGGGTGCTCCTAAAGACTAGAGGACCACCTGGACCAAATTTTGTGATTTTTTTGAATTATATTTTATTTATTATTTTTATTTTGAGTTTTAGAGTATTAATTAATTTTAAAATAAAATAAAAGTTGAAAAATAGATTTTATATTTTTCTTAACTTTCTCTGACCTCAAGGAGTTCAGAGAGAGAAAAAAATTTATAATTTTCTGATTTTTCTTTGATTTATTAGAATTATTTTAGTAATTTTTTTAATATTAAAAATTACATTAAGCCTTTAAAATTTAATATCTTATCCTAGGGACTTAGGAAAAATATTTGGTTTGTTCCTAAGTGATTAGGAGTCAAAATGTGACATTTTTATGATTTTTAATATTTTTGTAATTTTTATTATTTTTTAATTATTAAAATATTCAAATATGATGAAAAATCAACTTTTTTAGAAAATTCCAATTTTAATTTTTCTGAACTCCACTAATATCAGAGAAGCTCCAAAACCATTTTTGTGAATTTTTTAAAAGTATTTTTGGAGTTATGAATTTTTAAAATTTAATTTTAGTTGTGTGACTTAATTAATCCATTTAGTGGGGTTAAACACTTCCAATTGATTCCAAATTTTTAGGTGAGGTCTCTCTGATCCTAAAGATCAGTGGAGAATTATTTTCAAGTCAATTTGATGTGTGGTTCACCCTAATTAATTCAAATTCAGTTTTATGGGTTTAGGCTAATTAAGGTTATTATGGTTATTATGAATGAATTAACTCAAAATTTATTTTTCATAGGGTCCTCTGGTCCTAAGAAATATCACCAAATTTTCCTAGAATTTATTCTACAACATGCTAATTATTGGAATTCAAATACCTAAAACAATGACGTGAACTTGAAAAATCAATAACTCTTCACAGAGATGGCCTCTAACCTTGAAAAATTCAGGGAATGTTCCCAAGGTCAGAGGCTTTAAAAGCCCTATGGTCTCATGCCATGGTGAATTGTTTATGCAAGTGAAGAATCAAAATACTGAAAACAGTAAATAAATTATTAAAAATAAAATTCCCATTCAATTAACTTGATTTCTTTTCCACATTATTCTCCTCTGTTCAGTGAGCAAGAGGGTATTTTTATTTTATTTTTGTGATTTTTCTATGCAAAGATATGAATTTTTAAAGTTCAAGGCATTTAAATTATTCAAAAATACCCTAATTTCCTACTTATCCATGCGGCGCCGCGTCAACCTCGGCAGCTCCGAAGCCCCTACGTGTCGCGCTCCCATTCAACACCGCCACTTGAGTCAGCAGCCACGTGTCCCGCGGTTCATGTACCATCGCGCCGTCTGACTTGATCTTGACCGTCCGCTCGATACACGCGCAATCCAACGACTCCTGGTCATCGTCTACGACTGGTGTGCACCCGTGACAGTCCACACTAAAACCCTAAGATCTCACTCATTCTCAATGGATTTTTGTGTTCTTATGCTCTATGGATTCGTCTTGAAGAGACGAACACATCCATACGGTTTATAGGCTATGAAATTAACTTAAACAAAATGGAGAATCGCTGGAAGCTCGGGAGGAAGAGTGAGTTCATACCTTTGCTCAGAGAAGTGAAGCTTCGTTCTAAGAGTTGTGTCACCTTCGATTGAGTCCAGGCAAGCTCCAGATGAAGTCTCTGGCTCTGGGGAATTGTCTAGGTATGAAAGTGACCAAACCCGATCACAAAGCTTAGAGGCTAGAAGCAATGGCTGGCCTGGTGAGGGGGCTTTTGCTGGGGAACTTCTCCTCTAAGTCTGGTGAAGGTGTAGGACCAATCAATTTAGAGATTGGCTCACTGTGGTGAAGTGTCCTGTTTTTTGGGTGGATTTTCAACTCAGAAATTGAGCTCTGTTAATGGGGATTAGGGCAAAGGAACACTGGGGATCAACTGCTCTGGGTTAGGAGAAGGTCCTGGAGCAATTTTAGCAGAGTTTCCTTAAGGTTTGGTTCATCTTTCTATTTGGCCGAGAGGTGGTGGTGTTTAAATAGAGGTGGATGGAGGGCCTCCCAGGGGGGTTTGAAGGCTGGGATCAGCTGCTCTGGTGAGGAGAAGAACAGATATGGTGTCCATTTGGGTTGGGACAGCTCAGCCAGGGAGAATTGAATTTTTGATTCAAATTAAGCCTCTCAGCCGGGTGGTTTCCGGCGGCTGTGGTGGCTGGCCGGCCAGGCATGGGTCACCATCTGACTCAGTGGGGTTAGGGCTGGAAGTTGGTGCAATCAATTGGGGTTTGACATGTGTAAAGGGTTTGATTTAAATGGTATGGGGGAGAGGTCATTTTGGGCTTGGTTTGGTCAACTCATGGTTTAGGCTAGGTGCACCTCCCCAAGGCTGGTATGGGCTGAAGAAAAAGTCACTTGGGACAGCTTGATTAGTGGGGTCAAGTCACAATCCAAGTACAATTAGGCTTAAGCAAGATTAGGGGATACATGAGAGTGTTTAATCATTCCTAAGGGAATCATAAAATGGTTTCCTCCTTTTTCCATTTAGGGAGTGGTGACAAGTCAAAGCTTTCATGGCTTTCATGTGGCTTGTGCATGGCTCCAAGGACTCCATTTGGCTTAGGGATGGCTTGGCTCATTTACATGGAAATGGATTTTGGGATTTTGGATATTTTGGTGGAAAGTTGGATGAAGCTTTATTCAGAATTATTTGATCATTGGTTTAGGACTTAGGGATGATTTTAATTGAATGCATGATGAAGAAGAGTGTCATATGGACTTTGGATGAATTTTTGGGCTTTTGGATTTGGTGGAAGTGGGCTTTTAAAGGCTTCATGGAAGTGGGCTTTTAGATTTTAAAATGGGCTTTTGGGATGAAAGTTTTGTGAAGGACCGTGTCAAATAAATGTTGCAATTGGTTTAGGCATGTGTCATGAGTGGTTTGGAACAAGTTTAGAGTGATTTTGAATTGAATTGGGTTTAATGTGGGGTCTTTTAGTAAAGGGGCCAAAGTGGGCCAAATTGGGCTAACTTGGGTTAAGGTTGGGCTAAAGTTGGATTTGATGTAAAATTAATGTTGAGAAATGTTCATGGGAGTGTCACAAAGAGTTTTCAACTTGGGTTGGGCTTTGATTTTGGGATTTGGGCCCATTTGGGTTAGGTTTGGGCTTAGGTCAATTTAAGGGATTTTGGTTTTGGATTAGGTTTGGGTGGAGTTCAGGTCCAAATTTTGGGCAAATCAAGTTAGTGTTTTGTTTATGGGGGTGTTAGGGAGGCCTTAGAAAAGATTTGGGGCCAATTGAGGTTGAATTGGGTTAGGTTTGAGCTAGGTTTAGGTTATGGGCCAAAATTGGGTCTTAGGCTTCAAATTGAAATTGGGCCCAAATGTCAATAAAATTGGACTTGGATTTGGTCTAAATTGATATTGTGGATATTGAATTGAATTTTAGAATTGGATTGGACCAAAATTGAGGTCAATTGGGGTGGTTTGGTTTGACATTGGGTTCACTTGGGTTTAAAATGGGCCAAATTAGGGGTTTTGGTAAAAGTGGAGTAAATTGGTAAAATTGGCCCATAGTGTAGTTGAACAAAATGAAATTGGTAATATTTGGGATTTTCTGGAATTTTGTGGGAATTTTTGGAATTTTGGGCTAAGAAGGGCATTTTGGGTATTTGGAGGGTATTGGGGGGTACTTTTGGACTTTTTGGTATTTTTGGCTATGGTTGATCAATTTGAGTGGGGGGAAATGTTTAGGATTGATTTTGAGGAATTTTTGGTAATTTAGGTGATTTTGTAAATTTTGGATAGTTCCAAGGGCATTTGGTAGGTTTAATGGGTGTAGGGCCCCGGGGGTCAAAAATTGAAATTTTAGAAAAATGAAGATTAATCAAATTTGAGTAGGATGGAATCACTTTGGTTGAGCCATGAAGCCATATTAAGCTCATATGAGCCATGAGAGGACTCATTTGAGGCATTCACTATGTTGTTCCTAACCCTCTTAGCCAGGGGCTTAGGGGTTAAGGACCATCCATGTGAATTACCTACATGAGTCAAGAAGCCAAGTTGGGTGAGAGTGTGGTTTTAGGACTTGGAATGTGTGTGAGAGTGTAGTGTATGTGCGGGTCGACCCTCACTGCACTGGGCCACCGAGGGTAATCCTAAGGCCAAAGAGTCCTATAGGGAACTCATCCTTTAAACCTCCACATTTGATTTCAACCCTCTAGGTGATTAGGGGTCTACAATCAAGCTTGTGGGGTTTGCAGGGAGTTAAGAAGTGTTTGAATTTCTAAGTGGTGGGTTCCATTTCTAGTCCTCTAAGATTAGTCAAGGGAAAAGCCTAAGGCTAGATCCTAAGTACTAAAGAGAGAAGCAAAAGACCTCATCAAAAATGAGGTCAACATCAGATCAGTACTGGTATTAAAAGTAAATGGAGCACATTTAGCAAAACACTGCATCCCAGGAGTTACAAGAAAAAGGGTGTCAGTCACCTTCAGATGAATGAATGAAGATAAAGTGTCATTTTACTACGAGTCAGATCCAGAATTGGAGAACTTTCGTCCTTTGCCACTGTGACGACAGTACCTCAGGGTGTTCACAAGGGGACTTTTGTTCCGGAGCATAACCTTGGCAGGTTGGCTCATCCCCGTAGCAGCCTCAGACGGCAGAAATTTACTACTCCTCATAACAGGTCACGTTAGTTGTTGTCACCAATTTTGCAGCAGCGAAAGGATATGATATGTCAGTTCTGTTCAGTTTTGTACACATGATCGCCTTCTGGATGTTTGTCAGCATATGATCAATTGTACTACTTACAACAAAATTAATGAAGATTTCTGTTTTTAGAAATGTTTTTTTTTCAGAGCGACGGTCGAAAGTCGTAGAACCATGTGTTGGTTCCAAATGAAAAGAACAAAAAAATGATACAAAAGAAAAAGATAAAAAAACTTGAAATTTAAATGAAATGAAATGAAAAGAGAAAAAATGAAATAAAACAAAACAAATCGAAAGAAAATGATGAATTGAAAACAAACAAATGATAATACTCTCTCTCTCTCTCTCGAGATTCTAAGTCCTTGCACTCATCTTCGAATCCTTCGCTTTTACGAGTACTCCGCGAAATTTGGCACTTTTCACACAGCGCCACTTCTCACAATTTTGAAATATCATGAAATTCTGCAAATCTGGCAATGGCTATCGGTCATGGTCGAATTGCACCAAATTTGCTTTCTTTATAAATACCAAGTTTTACCAAATTCTCCTAAAATAAAATTCTAGGATCAGTACCTGAGTTCTGAGTCCCTCCTGCTACCCCTTGGGCCGGATGTGAGTCATTGAGCTTTCCTCCCCAAGATTCCCAAAATTCCCTATATTTCCATCTCCCTTCCGAGAAATTTTCTGCTCTCCATGAAATTCCGAGACCGAAACTCAGTTATCAAATTCCTCAAAATTTCCTATATTTCCATCTCCCTTCCGAGAAATTTTCCGCCTTCCATGAAATTTTCCGCCTACCGAGAAATTTTCCGAGAAATTTTGCAAATGTTTTTGAATGGAAATACTTGAACATTTGCAAAATGAACATTTTAAAGAATATTATGAAGAAAAATTATAAAAAGAAAATACTGAGTTAATTGAAGAAGCAAATAATGAAAAACTGGATTATATACAGGAAAAATTTGAAATGTTGGATAATACTGAAAACGTTGAAAAGAATATAGTTCCGTCAATTATTAAACCTCCTGAACTCGAATTAAAAATTTTACCTAATCATTTAAAATATGCTTACTTAGGTAACCATTCAACCCTACCAGTTATTATATCGACTTGAATTGAATGAATCACAAGAACAAAAACTGTTAGACATAATAAAAAAATATAAGAAAACTTTTGGTTGGACTTTAGCAGATATTAAAGGAATTAGTCCTTCAATCTGTATGCATGGAATTATTTTTGATATTGAACATAAGCCAAGAGTAGATCCTCAAAGGAGATTAAACCCAATAATGAAAGAAGTAGTCAAGAAAGAAATATTAAAATGGTTAGATAATTGTATTATATATCCTATTTCGGACGAATGCATGGGTAAGCCCAATTCACTGTGTTCCTAAGAAAGGAGGAGTGACCGTTAAAGCTAATGAAAATAATGATTTAATACCTATAAGACAAGTTATTGGATGGCGTATTTGTATTGACTATAGAAAATTAAATACAGCCACTGGGAAAGATCACTTCCCATTACCATTTCTAGACCAAATGTTGGATAGATTAGCCGGACATAAATATTTTTGTTTTTTAGATGGATATACCGGTTATCATCAGATACATATTGCTCCTAAGGATCAAGAGAAAACTATATTTACTAGTCCTTATGGAACATTTGCTTTTCGAAGAATGCCTTTTGGATTATGTAATGCACCTGCAACATTCCATAGATGTATGATGTCTATATTTAGTAAATTAATTGATGATGGAATAGAAGTATTTATGGATGATTTCTCTGTATTTGGAACGTCATTTGATGCATGCTTGAATCATCTTGAAAAAGTATTAGAAGTAAGCGAGAAAACTAATTTAGTTCTAAATTGGGAGAAATGTCAATTTATGGTTGCAGTAGGAATTGTATTAGGGCATAAAATTTCGGAAAATGGCATGGAAGTAGACCCTGCAAAAATTCAAGTTATAGCTAAAATACCACCTCCAACTACAATAAATGGGGTAAGAATTTTTCTTGAACATGCTGGATTCTACAGACACTACATAAAAGATTTTTCAAAAATTACTAAACCTCTATGCCAACTTTTAGAAAAGGACAAGAAATTTGAATACACAACTGAATGCCTAAATGCTTTTGAATTATTAAAAGATAAATTAATCACAAAGACTTATAATAGTTTCACCCGATCGGGAGAAACCATTTGAACTTCGTGTGATGCTAGTGATTATATTATAGGAGCATAGATTGGGCAAAGATATGATAAAATTTTCAAAGTTATATACTATGCTATTAAAACTCTTAATAATGCCGAAATGAATTATACAAGCTATCGAAAAAGAGCTATTAGCAATTGTTTATGCTTTTGATAAATTTAGGCCTTATCTAATTGAACTAAATGTATTGTGCATACTCGATCACTCGCTATTAAATATCTAATGCAAAAGAAAGATTCCAAACCAAGATTAATTAGATGGATATTACTAATGCAAGAATTTGATTTTGAAATCATTAACAAAAAAGGAACTGATAATCAAATTGCAGACCATTTATCACGACTAGAATATAATGAATTACCCGACACTGATAATGAAATTACTGACAGTTTTCCCGATGAACAACTATATAATATAAATGAGTGGAAAATACCATGGTATGCTGACATAGTAAATTATATTGTAAGTGATATTTTACCTCCTATGTTAACTTTGCAACAACAGAAAAAATTCATTCATGATGCTAAAACTTATTTTTGGGATGAACCATATTTATATAAGCAATGTAAGGATCTTATAATTAGAAGATGCGTGCCTTATGAAAAAATAGAACAAATCATTCGTAAATGTCATGATTCGATTTTGAAGGACATTTTGGAATAGATAAAACTGCTTATAAAATTTTACAATCTGGATTTTATTGGCCTACTCTTTTTCGAGATGTTTATAGATATATCAGAACTTGCAATAAATGCCAATGAGTAGGCTAATAATTAAATTAGGTCGGGCTGACGACGTTAAACCAAGCGCTTAATGGGAGGCAACCCATAGTAATTATTAATTATGATCTATTTATTAATGTTATTGAAAATTAAAATATAGAATAAATTATACTACTCATTTTACTTCTTAAAAGCATCACAAATTTGAATCTGTGCGAAGAAATCAGAAAATATTCGGACTGGAACGAAAATTGGGCAATTTACCTAATCTCGCCGACGGCGAGATCGATCCCGCTGACAGCGAGATCTGCGCGCCCAAATTCAGTTTAAATATATTAACTATCCCGCCGACGGCGAGATCGTTACCGCCGACGGCGAGATAGTTAAAAAGTGGTTTTTGTGAGTTATTTTGCGGTTTTGGACGATTCTAAGGCCATTTCTTTATATAAAATGTTTAAAACTTCATTTTTACACTATATTCTTCCTTAGAAACGATTAGAGTCCCTCCAAAACAATCTATTATGGCCTCCAAACCACTAGAAACCACGAAATCCGAAGTTTTTAACCGACGAAAGTTCGTCAATTCTGAGGCTCAGCGACTATTCAACAATGTTTTGATGAAGAAGCGCCTGATTAAAGAAAGAGCGTTCGTAAACAGAGGAGCTGAGAATTTAACAACAATAATTGAAGAAATGATTGTTCAGCGACGTTGGGAGGTATTCTGCTATACCACATCTGCTGTAGTCATTCCAGTATTCAAGGAATTCTACTCTAATCTGCGTGTGATCCATAATGGAAGTGTTTACGTAAAAGGCAGATAGGTAACTTTCACTCCTTCTCGAATAAATGAATTATACTCGATTGAAAATACCCATGTTTGCCACTATTCAAATTTTGGTCCTAAAAGATACAACATGAATGAGATCTACAGATATATGACCGACGAACCTGACGATTGAGAATTACGAGAATACGGGTACGTTAGTTTTTCTGCATCACTTCTTAACCCCGTCTCAAAGCATTGGCATTTCTTTATTTCGTCAAAGTTATTACCCACTATGAGGGTAAACAAAGTCTCGAAGGAATGCGCAATCTTAAGTTACTGTATTCAATTTGGATTGCCTATTGATGTTGGATCTATCATTGTGAAGTCTGCATTAGGATTAATTGTGCATGGGTCGATTCATGAACTTGGACACCCATCAACTATATTTGCTTTATGTAGTCAGTACCAAGTTTCCTACGAAGCTTGAGAAAAAGTGCTATTGCCTTGGAAACGACTAGATCCGACAGATATGTTCCCTACATTGGATAACAATGATGAAACAGTAATTATTTCTGATCAAGCATCTTAAAACAATCCTTTAGTTAAGCCCCTGACTGATAGAACAAACCTCATTTTACGGAAACTTAAAGGATTGGAGAAGGAACTACAGAATGTGATGAATTCTATCGATAATATCTCTCGATTTATTCAATCACATCGATCGGAGAATGAAGGAGCACTTCGACCATACAGACATCTCTGAGGCAAGTTTTATACAACTATTGAGATGTAAAGGGTGGATCGAAGAAGATTCTACCGCATAATTCCCTTTCGTGCCTTTCTATAATTTGTTTGTGCACCTCGCGTTCTATTAGAAACATCGTAGAAGAGATCAGCTCGCATTCCGATGAGTAGCAGAAATTTCTATTCATATTATATGTATGTGTGTCGATTTAAATTCAGCATTTGATATAATTTGAACCGTACGTAGATAATCTCAGTTTATATGAGATTGTATGTTGTTTGTTTAGTCTCAGCATTTAGGGTATCGTGGTGTGGATTGCAATGCTGAGTTAGATGTGTTTTGGTTAATTTGATAAGTCAATTGTTAGTTTTGTGGTATTTGAAGTTTATAAGTTCATGGATTTCATTTATAAAGTTATAATGTTTATGTTGTGTGAATTTATGTGTTAATATAATATCTAATCTTAAAAATATATATATATCAAATGAAGTGACCGGAACAATGAACAAGGCTTAATCTAAGTTGAATATAATTGAAAAGTTAAAAATATTAAAAAATTTTGGAAATCCCGCCGACAGCGAGAAAATCCCGCCGACGGCGAGGAAAAGTCCGCTGATAGCGAAAACGATCCCGCTAACGGTGAGATTTTCCCGAAACTTTGGCCTTGGTGAATTAATTAGTTTGCCGACAGTGAGATCATGAAATGTACTATATTTTGACCGGTCAACCGACACTATTCATCGTCCCCTTCCTCAAAACTTCGTAAAACCAACCTAGGGCTTGTGGAATCTTGGATTTGGAGTGATTTCAAAACATTTTAATGCCGAATTTTATCTTTCCTTGGTAATAGCTTCACTCCTATGTAAAAATTTTTTATTTTCACCATGAATTTCTTCTACATTGAGGATTTTGGAAAAATGTTGAAATGTGAAGAAAGGACATGGAAGAAATTCATGGAACTTGATTTAGATTGATTTTAGTAACTATTGGAAGCCATCTTAGTAATATTTAGAAGTTTATTTAAGATTTTTGTGAATTTCACAGATCGAAAAATGGCTCCATGATAAAAGAGAAGAATGGATTACGACGAAACTCGTTTTGTGAATGCAAGGGCACAATCAAGATATTTTCACAATATTCAAGCCAGAAAATGCATTCAGGATCGAGTTTTCAAAAATCCTGGAGGTGAAGTAGAGCGAATAATAAAAGAAAGAGGATGGGAAAACTTCTGTTATATAACCAACAGAGCCGCTGTGGAAGTGGTAAAAGAATTCTATGCCAACCTGACTGCGATCAAGATGCACCAATCAAGGTGAGAGGATTTTTGATAGATTTCAGTGCTGCAAGGATTAATTCATTTTATGAAGTACGAGACGTATACACCAGTGAGTATGATACCTTTGGAACTATGGAAGGACCACTGGAAGAAGTGATCAACTTTCTCACTGACGGAAATAGAGTTTGGAAGATTAAGCAGCGTGAAAGGGTAAACTTTCCTCTCTCAATGTTGAATGCATTATCTAAAGCCTGGCACTATTTTATTTGTTCTACCTTGTTACCCACTTATCACCATAGTGAGGTAACAAGAGATGAGAGCGCTTCGAATTTCGTATTCGTAACCAAAGAAGTATTAATGTGGGAAGTATAATTTATAAGAATATATTAGCCACCGCAAGAAGTGAAAGTGGAGGAGGACTAGGACACCCTGGTTTGATTTATGCACTCTGCCAATTATCTGGGGTAGAGGCAAGGGGTGATGAGGAATGGGTGGAGCCTATGAAACCCATTACTCCGGCTAATATTAAGACTTATGAATCCCACGAAGGATGGAGATATGGGACTGTGGAGCTATGTACCTTCTTCGAGTAGAGATATTCCCTCTACCGCTTATGACCCTCCTCCCTACAAGTACTCCTACCCTTCAGGATTTGATGAATGAGATGACTCTACAACGGAAAAGTTTTGAGAAAATAGAAGAAAAACTGGATCATATTGATCAGAGAATTAGAGGCTTAGAGAGAAGACATGATTATGACAGCGAGTATCTCCAGAGACATTCAGAGTATGAGATAGCTTACTACAATGCTGAAAATCATTATAGGAGAGGAGAGCTCGATATTGTATTTCCTGAGTGCCCTTAATATACAAATTACCAGCCTAATCCACCCACTGATCAAGGAAATGACGATATAGTTTGGGACTTTGATGCGGAAGATTAGATGCTATGTTTATTTGTTTAGTTATAGACTCTGATGTTGTGATTGTTTGTTTATTGTCTTAAATTATTTGTTTAGTATTAATGTTTTAGTTTATGAACTTGATTATGATGTAGTGTAGATTGTTTTAATATTATTGTTAAAGTTATATAGTTTTTTAAATTTTTAATGTTTTTAGATCGCTTATCAGTAATCCTTGGATCGAATTAGTAAATGTATGTGGATGTAGTATAATATGTTAGTATAAAATGTGGTAGTATTGTGTTAAACTTCTTTACCCAAGACTTTCTTTAAAATTATGTGTGTAGAAAAATACTAACAAGACGAGTTAATTAAGTGATGAAAAGAACCTGCAGAACTTCAAAAAGAAGAAATACCTAAAGCTTGAAGGTATGATTTAAATATTACAGTTTATTTCCTTTTCACTCTATATAGATAGATAGAAAGATTTAAGTTTGGGGGAGGGAAAAATACAAATTTAATTATTAAATTGTTCTCAATTTACATTTTCAAAATTATTATAAAAATGAATTTCTGTAGTAATTTTAATTCAGTAACTAGAATTAATTTATCTAATTATTATCAAAGTTGAATAAAATATTTTTAGTAATTAAACTAATTTTATAGATTAAGAAATTTAGTTTAAAAGTATAAGAATATAGTTAACTATTTAAAGTAAGGAAAACTATATTTTAAAATATAAAATTCTTGAGTATTTAGTTGAGAAAGAAAAGATTGAAACTCAATGAAGTAAAAGCTTTGAAATATATATTAAGTAAGGAAATGATTCCAATTTCAAATTTAGGAAGAGGAAAATGAAGTTCAAAATTATTAACAGGCTAACCAAAAATAGTGATCCTCACTTAAAAAAAGAGTAAAAAAAAAAGGGATTGAAAATCAATCCAGAAAGAAAAAGAAATATATATATATATATATATATATATATATATATATATATATATATATATATATATATATATATATAAAGTGAGGAGAAGCTTCGAGGAAATGCCTTATCAAAAATTGGCTTCATTTGAATCAACCTAAAGGATAAACTCTAATTACATTTCTGAACTTATATGTATAGATTAGTATTTTACTGAATAGTATTTTCATGAACTTCTTATCATCTGAATATTTTAAGTAATTTAATATTTCAAATATAGTCATTCTTGAAATAAATAGAAGACTAAAAATCTTATACTTGATGACTAAATAAGTCTTATATCTATAAAATTAATTTAAATATCTAAAAATATTTCTATTAAACTTTACTATAATACTTATTTAAATCAAATTCATAGTATTTCTGAATTAAAACTTTACTACAAATAATCATTACTTTTATGTAGTATTAAAATTACTTGAGGACAAGTAATAGTTAAGTTTGGGGATTTTGATCACAGAAAAATGTATTAAGAAATTTATACCAATTTTATATGAAATTGCACTTTAAAGAAAGGTATTTTCTTTATTTTATTGTAGGAATGAAGATTTATAAGTACAGAAAGCAAAAAGCACAAAAGAAGCAGATTTGGAGCAAAAAGGACTCAAATAGATGAAAATTGAACTATCCCGCCGACGGCGAGTTTTTCCCGAAAGATTTTTTATATATTATAAGAAGCTCACTGACGGGGAGATCGAGCCCGCTGACAGTGAGATCGGCGCGGTTAGCCCATCTTCTAGAAGCCCGCCGATGGCGAGATCAAGCTGCCGACGGCGAGACAGTTGAAAAGAGCCAAAATACATTGAACCTGGACGCTTTTTGAAGAGGTGCTTAAGCAACCTTTGGAGATTTAACTCCTTCTATAAATGAGACGAATTCTAGTCAGCTGTGTGTCGGCTTTGTGTCATTTCGTGTGGAAGTTAAGTGTAATTTAAGTGTCATCCTAGAGTCTTTTTAGTGAGTAGATAAAGTGTTTAGCATTTTGGTGTGCTGTACTGGAAGGAAGAGTCAAAGGAACTTCAAGGAGTCAACTTGGGGAGAAGAATTGAGATAAGTATGTTTGTTATTAGTTTGTTAACTTTAATGAAATCCATGCTTTGTGTTATTTTACCCATGCATTCTGAGTAGTTTCCTTAGTCTTTCTCCTTGTTATTGAGATTTCTTGAAATGATGAATTAAAGTAGTTGTGCCTAAAAATATGAAAATAGAAATTGTGCTAATCTTTTACTTAAATCTTAATTTACTTTCAATCTGGCCAATTGATTTGTTAACATATGTTGAATTATCAACTATAGTAAAGATTACATCCAAGATTCAGGGAAGTCAAAAGCCTTGGAAGGAGGGTGCAAATAAATAGGAAATATTAACTATCGAGCGTAGAATCGGACATTTTAGTGCGACGTACTAAAATATTCAATTCGGTTTTTATTTTTTGGGAGTCGAAGTGTAGATGTTAGCCCTCGTGCAAGGGGAACGTGGGAGCTCGCAAGTGGCAATCGGTATCCTCCCACCTAGCCGTAGATTCAAGTAATCAAACATAAGACTAGTCAATGTTCTTTGCACTCTGACCAAAGGGTAAAGAATAGAATGCTCCTATTCGGCACAATACAATTAAAAACTCATTTAATTATTCATTCACTTAATTCTCTAAAACAAAGAGAAAGATACTTTTCTGAAATCTTATATTCAACCTTTAAGCATTAGTTTATTTTAGCCTAAGTATTCTTAATTTCAACATACTAGATTAGTAAGTAAGTTTACTTTAATTTGTCATTGAAATTCTCTAACTTCCCTGTGGGATCGATATCTAGGACTCCATTAGAGCCCTATATTACTTGATAACGATACGTATACTTGCGTAGTATCCACAATAAAAATCATAAAATCCATAACAGAATCATCAGTATCTATATATATTCAGTGCGGGATCAAGTTTTTGGTGTCGTTGCTAATTTTTAATATCATAGTTGTAAGTATAAATATCGAAAAGTGGATCAGTGATCAGACCTTAGGATTTACCCTGGAGAGCTGGGACTAGCACACACACACTTACACTACACACTCACAACCCTAAACAAAGCACATCTCATTTGATCCTCTAACTCTTCTTGAACTCATGTAAGTGGTTTTCCCAAGCTTTTAGCCTCAGGCTAGGGTTTGGCTAGTACCAACACATAGAGGACCAAATGAGGGTGACCCTTGGTCCATGGCACAACCTAAACAATGCCATATTACTCACTTTCATCCAATCCCATTTTTTAAAAAAATTTCAAATTTCTAACCCATTGCCCATAAACCTACCAAAAAAACCTCGAAAACCCTAAAATCCCCCAAAATTTCCAAAATCACCTAACTTACCCATAATTCTTAAAAAATCATTCTAAAACACTCCCTACCACTCAAATTAACCAAAATTACCCAAAATTGCCAAATTTCTCAAAAAAATCCCCAAAAAGACCAAAATGCCCCTCTTAGCCCAAAATTCCAAAAAATTCAAAAATTTCCATAAATTCGTAAAACCTCCCAAATATTCCCAATTTTATTTCTCTCAACTACCACATGACCCAATTTGGCCAATTTAGCCCAATTTAACCAAAAGCCCCAATTTTACTAATTTAACCAAAAAAGTGCCCAAATTAAACCCAATGTCTACCCAATTGACCCCAATCTTGCTCAATTTCAATTCCAAACTTTAATTCAACATGTCCAATGCAAATCAAAACCAAATTTAAGCTCAAATTGATCCACATTTGAGTTTAATTTCAACATAAATCCAAAATCCTCAATTTTGCCTAAGTGACCCAAAATCCCTAAATTGACTTAAAACTAATAAATTGCTCCCCAATTTGAATCCCAAACTCTTCATAATACTCCCCTAAATTGAATTGGACCATCGATTACCCCCAATTTGGATCCAAGCCTCAATCAAACCCACTTGAACCAAAAATACCCAATTTTTTCCCAAATTGAACACATCTCCAAAATTCTCCAAATTGATTGCCCTTCTCCCAAAATTTCCACCGAATTGATATGGGGAACTCTTTATGACATCTCTCTAGACCATTTGGAACCTTCAATTAGCCTTGGACCCAACCCTAGACTAACCTAAACCCATGTTAACCCAACATGCCGCCCTAAAGTGACCAAAATCCCAAATCAACCCAAATTGATCCCCCAAACCAATTCAAAACCACTCCAATCCTTCTCTAAACCATTCATGGAAATCATATACACAATATTGCTCAATCACTTGGGCTCAATTCAAGCTTAAATCTAGGTTAGCCCAATTTGAACCCAAAGTGACCCAAATGAACCCCTGACACAAAATCACCAAATTGAACCAAATGTGACCAAACAAACCCCCCACAGCCACTAAGTTGTACCTAGGGACAGCTAGCCCACCCTGGTGGAGCCATGGACCGAAGGTCCCCTAAATTCGGGGTTCTTCTCTTTTAAATGGTTAAATATAAGGGATGTTTGCCATAATGCTTTAACCATTAAAACCCATTGCACTCATGGATTGCCCACTGGCTCACTTGACCCACTGGTCACCTCCCCTGGCCTGGCCGGCTGGCCTAATCGTTGGAGAAGCCCAAACTGAGAGCCACTTCATACTTGGCCAAACCCAAATTCTACCCCATGGCCAACTCAGCCCAGAATTATCATGGTAGCTCACATCTGAACTGGAGCCCTGTCAGCCACCCCAACCATGGCTATTTAAGCTCACCTTCTCCATGACCAAATGAGGGCTAAACCAAAATCCTGCCCAAACTCTGCCAAAATTCTCCCAGACCTAATTCAAGCACAGAGAAGCCACCCACCATTTTCCAGTCCTCAAACCCTCTGTCTGAGCTCAATTTTTGAGCTTAAAATTGAGCCCAAAATAGGACACCTTCCTAAACTCTACCAAACTCAAATTAATTGTGCACACACCATCCCCACAACAAGAGAAGAAGTTCACCACTGAAAGCCCCATCACCAGACCACTCCATTAGGGACTTCTACCAAAGCTCTAAATCGGGTCTGCTCACTTTCATACCTAGGAAATTCACCAGGGTAAGAGGCTTCATCCCTGAGCTCCTGGGACTCCTACGAAGGTGTAGAGCATCTCTGATTGAAGCTTCACTTCTTAGAGCCAAGTTAATGAACTATTCTTCTTCCCGAGCTTCTCTGAATTCTCCATGTAAATAGGATTAATTTAAACCATGATTAGCTGTATGAATATGTTCGTTATGCTTAGAAGAGTCCATATAATCAAACCCGAAGAGTTTACATTGAGTCTAGGTTAACAAGTTAGGGTTTTAGTGTGGATGGTCACGGGATCACACCAAACAGGGACAAAGACGGGCAGCTGTTGGATTGCATATGTTTATGTTAGACGGCTCAGATCGCGCCAGACGGAAAGATGGAACGGAACAGCGGGCTATGTGGCATCTCAGTCAGCTGGCGGGATTAAATGGGAGCGCGCCGTGTGGGAACTTCGATCCGCCGTAGGTTGACGCGGCGCTGAGCTGTTTTAGTAGGAAATTAGGGATTTTTTTAATTATTTAAATCACATAAACTTTAAAAATCCATAACTTGGTGTAGAAAAATTATAAAAATAAAAGAAAAGTACTTTCTTGCTCTGTGAACAGAGGAGAATAATGTGGAAATGGTTTAAAATTTGATGCATGTATGATTTTTAATTAATTAAATACTGTCTGTAGTATTTGAATTCTCCATGCACTTAGAAATCTCACCATGGCTTGCCATTTTAACATGTTGTAGCCTCTATCATGGGGGATCTTTTCTGAATTTTCCATGGTCAGAGAAGACGTCTATGGAGAGATCTATATTTTCAAAGTTTTTGCATCTGTTTTGATAAATTAATTTTAATAATTAGCATTTTAATGGAAAAAATCCACAAAAATCATGGTAGGTTACTTTCGACAAGAGGTCTCTAGGATAAATTTTTCATGGGCCAATTCCTTAAGAAATGACCTAGTCATTAACTTAACTCAAAATTGATTTTTAATTAATTAGAAAAAACTAAATTATAAATGATTTAAAAATAATTCTCCACTAAACTTTAAAGGTCACAGAACTTCCCATAAAAATTTCAAGACATTTGGAGTTCATTTAGCCACCTAAATGAATTTTCTAAGTGAAATGATAATTTTGAACATTAAACTAATTTTAATAATTAAAATACAACTAAAAAAATTGACAAATTGGCTTTGGGAGTTCTCTATGATCAAAGGAATTTTCTAAAAATAAAATTGGAGTTTTAATAAAATTTTTATTTTTAAACATATTTTAAATATTTAAATAATTAAAAAATAATAAAAATTACAAAAATATTAAAAATCACCAAATTATCCCATTTGGTCTCCTAATCACTTAGGAACAATCCACATAATTTTTCTAAGCCTCTAAATCAATATATTAATTTTTAAAAGCTTAAATTATTTTTTTAAAAAGCTAAAAATGAATTTCCTTAATTTTCCACTAAAATAATTCTAATAATTAAAATAAAATTCTTAAAAATATAAAATTTATTTATTTGGGTTCCCTGACCTCAGGGGGATTTAAGAAAAATATATAATTGAATTTTCAACTTTTAAAATATTTTATAATTAATTAAAACTCGAGAAGTTAAAAGAATTATAATAATTAAATTAAAACTCAAAAAATCATGAAATTTGGTAAAAATAGTCCTTTGGGCTAGTTCTACCTCCAATAAAAATTTCAAAGTTAGAGCTCTGGTTTTGGATAAGTTATTGGATTTTCATTAAAAATCTCTATTTTTGCATTAAAATAAATACATTTAATATTAAAATTTGAAAATCATATTTTTCTCCTCTAATATTTTAATTAACCCATAAGTGGGGTCACATAAAAATTTTAAAGTCATTTAAGTTAAATTTAGTTAATTATGAGGTGATAAAGCCCTAGGGGCAAAATTATAATTTTAAGGAATTTAGCCTTAGTCAACATTTAGGCTTAATTAAAATGGGAAAAGGGCAATAAATGACGTTAATTGTTATGTTTGAATGATTGAAACATCAAGGGATAAATGGTAGAAACACACTGCAATTTTATCACACCAAAAGTAAATATTTAAATTTCCATAATTATTTTGATTTGGAGAATAATTAAGCCAAATGATTTTTAAGGTTAGGGGTTGATTTTAGAGGTTAATAATCCACTTATCTTTGCCCCTACTTGATGTTTGAAGGATAATCCATCATTTTGATGAAAATTAGACTCAAATGATTTAACTTTTTAAAAGAAATTGCAAATTTGTGTGCTAAATCTTAAGGCATAATAGTGGACTAGGTCTAATCAAATTTTGTTAAAAGAAGTTTAGAAAAGCAAACATAATCGGATTTCAATCACTTGAAAGTATTACAAACCCAATTATGAAATTAATCGGCTAAACTTTATTAAATGGATTAGCTTTGCCCCAAAAAATTTTCACCCACATAATTCCCAAATGAAATGACAAATAGTATTCACCCCGTCCTTTAGGTTAATCAAAACATTAATTCACTGAGCACAATGGTATGTATAAAAGGGGGGAATGAATCATTTAATAATTATGATAAGTTTAAATGAACTTAAGGAAGCTCAAAAGGATTGTGAAATGTCCAGGTACTCCCTAGATCCGTTTCACAAATCTTTTGGACACCTTGTAGAACAACTGGACCTATTATATCTATTAAATGGAAAATATCTCTCAAATAAATGAATATGACCCACCAAGTTATGACATAGGATCTGATAAGCCTGTGACGAACTTATCCATAGGTTTTAACTTGCCTACTAAATATAAATGATTATGGTAAAAATACTAAAGTCTCAAGTGGAGGAACGAGAAGACTCGCCAGGTACACTTTTATAAGTTTACAATGTATTTTTTTCCTGCAATATCTTTACTTTTTCTTTCTTGCCAGCTTGCATGATAAACAACAATGTCACCCTGCATGAAAACTGAAACTTTTAGGATAGCCACAAAACTGAAATCAAAAATCAAAAATTAAAAATTAAGATAAGATAAAATTCACCGCCACAACATTCAAAAATATAAAATAACTCAAGATTTAATCACAAACAAAATAAAATCACAATTGCAACTAAATTAAAACATCTTGTTGGATGATCGGGAATCCCTCAGAGGAGGTAACCTACGTGTTGCTAACGGGGTCCCCCACAGTGTAAATGAAAGTATGGAACTCATCAAGTTGAGTTTAGTAAATTCATTTGGACTAAGTGAATTCTATGAAAATAGTGGTGTTGAGATGATGGAACCGTGGGATCTTAACCGGTGTCACTATAATCAATTTTAATGTTCCCCTAATAAAATATTAAGACATCTCAATTTAAATATTTCCAAAACATGACACTTCTCTTCTCTCTTACAATTGACACTTCTTTAAATTAAACTTGCTATGACAAGGAGCTCGGAGCATGCATGGAGGGCAATACGACCATCTTCAACAGCAAAACTCCTTAGAAATGAAAACAACAAGCCATAGGACTTGGAGGTAGCCTGCTTAATGCAACATAAATCCTCACCTTATTTCTTTAGGCCCTTGTGTAACCATGTTGTGCAACATAAGCTCTAACTCGTTTTAGGTTTCCGAGGTTGTCGTAGGATACGATATAAATCCTCCTATCTTCTCAGGCCATTCACATGATCAGTATTAAGTGAATATAAGTCCTAAATAATAAAATTGACAAGATGAAACACTAAATAAATATCCTAAATCAAATTCAAACCACAGGATAGTTTGGGAAGACATCAAGATTTTCCTTGGATCCATGTCCTTCCCCTAGTCTTCTCTCCTTTGGATTCTGATAAAATAAAATGTTTCAAAACTTGAGCCATTCACCTATTGAATTTCTGACTATCACATTTTCTTTGAAAACCTTACCTTTTGAAGTCATGAATATAAATATTTCTTGATGTATATCAAGAGTTTTCTTAGGTGACTTATCTAAAATGTAATTAACTATAGGGGCTTGCCCTTATAGGAAACTTAAAGACCCCATATTAATATAAACTCTATCTAATTCCTTCAAATTAGATAGAGAAAATTGTCAGCCAACAATGGTTCGCAGATTAAATAGATGTCATGAATTCAGTTTATTTGATTGAGCCTCACCACAAGCAATGTATATATTCTTCGGGATAGATACATGTCTTGTGGTGAGTGCTTGATTATTTAAAATATTATTTATATGAGATCGGTTTGATTTTGTATTCTTCAAAATTAAAATATTATTTTCAAAAATCCACATATATTAAATTAAATCAAAACCCTATTCTATAAAACAATATATATTTTTTAAACTCTTCTCGACGCTTCTTTATAACGACCGACATTACTCCCTGGCAACGGCGCCAAAAACTTGATGCTACCATAATGTATGTTGTTCTTTTATGTGATCAGTGTCAAAAACTTGATGCACGATATGCTAATAAAACTACCTCTTATGATCTAAAATATGTTTTCAATATTAAATGTTCACTAGGTCATAAACGCAATTATACGTATCGCACAAGTAATATAGGGCTCTAATAGAGTCCTAAGTATCGATCACACAGAGAAAATAAAAATTCTAATATTAAAAAAACTAAATGATAATATTAAAACTGTAGAAACTATATGTACGAAAGTAAATGTTAAGTTTTGTAATGAGATACTAACAAAACTAGGTTTACTTTATTATCTTCTAAACTTCAAAGTTAAATCTAATGCAAACAAGCTAAGATTTTAACTAAGGTTTCAAATTTTATAAAGCATCTTTCCCATTTAAAATGAGGTTATAGCTAGTGAAAAATCAAAATTATCACAAATTGCATGTGACAAATAGGAGCAATAATATTCTTTAATCCTCCTTAAGAGCAACAAAGAACATTGGCTAATTCAGATGTTTCGAATCTAAATTCATGGTTACGCTGAGAAGATACAAGCTGTTACTATTAAGTTCCCACCTAGCCATCACCTGATACCTAACAACCTCGCTTTAGCTTCTAAACACTTGAAGTGAATTGGGAATTTTAGACTGTCACCCTAAAATATCAAATTTTACACCCATCAAAATATAATTCCATATTTATTTGCACTTAACCCTATGGATTTTACTCTCATACATGACATTAAATGTGATTCTTACTTGATTGTTGAAAGCATAGCCCTACGGGCTCATATGATTTCGCATAGATTTTAACAAATCAATTAACCAGATTGAAAAGTAAAATAATTTCAAAATTTAATCATCACAATTCAGAAATTAAGAACATATTCAAACATTTATTGGTTTTTCACATCACTATATGTCATTTTAAAGGGAGAGACAAAGCAACTACTCATAACTCATCAGGAAGAGAAAACTAAACAAGGACTTATATATATAGAAGCAAGTTTATACAACACTAAAGTGAAATAAAATAACTTATCTTATTCTCCTCCACAAGCAAATCTCTTGAAGTTTATTTGAATCACTTCCTTTTACTTACAATAGTATTCGAACCTCTCTTAGTCTTGCAATGAAGAAGAAATCTCTCAATTTTTCTCTCCTATTACAACTCTTAGAGAAAATCTCTCTAAATTTCTTAAAAACATAACTATGGAATTTTAGCCCACTTATCTCCTTGCTTTGCCCCTTTCTCTCCTTGCTAGGCCCCTTCTCCTAGCTTAGACCCTAATTTAAGTTTAAAATGAGTTTTAAATAATGATTTACTGAAATTCCAAGAGCTCCCTTAAGCACTCCTTCAAAATTCATTCAAATTCTATGCATTTTGAAGAATAACCGTTCTGGCACTGCTCTGGCACCGTTTGGTGCTTGTTTTGGATCCGGGCACAGTTTGGCGCGTGTTCTGCATTTGGCGCCAATGCACATATTTACACTTTTTCCTCCAAATTTTGTCTTTTTTGCTTCTTTTAAGCCCAAATTCCTAATATGAGTATAACTGAAAACTTGAAAATACCCATCTTTAAAGTGCAATATCATCAAATATAAGCATTAAAAGTATATGTAAAATTGAACATTTTTTTGTGCATCACACTCATGGCCCAAAAATTTCCAAAATCTCCAAATTCAATCTAAATGTCTCTTAAATCAATTTGAATCACCTTACGTCTCCAATTGTGCCCAAATCCACCAAATTTGTCCAAATTTCCCAAATTTCTCCTAAAGGACCGAAACCCCAATTTGCACCCAATTAATCAAATTGACCTCATCACTCAATTTACTCCTAACCTACCTAATTTTAAACCTCAAACCCAATTTCAATTATATCTAAACCCAATTTGACTTGCTCATGGTCACTTTCAATTTAAACCTATCATGCATGCTTTCAAAGCCCATTCTCATAAACAATTTTCAAAAAGCCCATGGCATCAATTCTAAAAGCCTAATTTAAGTCCACATGACAAAGGATCAATTCTTCATCATCACATGGCATTTAAATCATTCCATCATTGCATCATTCCAAGTATATCATGCATGCATAATAGCTTTTATCTAAAATTGGGCATGGTCGCATTTTAACTTTTTATTTTCATCAAATCCAAATTTCCTTTTGCATGAAAGTTTCCTATGGATGCATACATTGCATGGCATGACTCATGGAGCCTTCCGAGGCCATCATAATGTCAAATTTTCCAAAAATGGCAAAAGGAGGTGAATCTTCCCTCTCCCTCCTTCACTTGGACTTTCCCCTTTCAAGATACATCTAGCCCCCTCTCCCTTGCCCAAGCCAGCCATTTGAGCTCACCTAAACCCTCTTTGGGATCAAGACATCAACCCTAACCACCTTGCGACCAAACTGAGCCACTTGACCAAGGGGTTAAACCCAACCCTAGCCAAACTTGCCAAAATTCCATCTCCTTCTTGGTCTTCGGCCACGAGCCTTCTTTGAGCTAAATTCAGTTGACCACTCAAACTCCCTGTCCCCCCCCCCCCGTCTCCCTGAGCTTGGAGGTGACCCGACCCTAGCTGGCCAGCCAATCTAGCCACTGGAAAACACCATACCCGAGAAGACCTAAATGGCTCAAACCCGAAATTGGGACTCCCTGAGTTGGCCCATCCCAATTGAACATCAGAGCCTCTCTTTCCTCCACCTAAGCGGCTCCACTGCCACCATGGATGGCCCTGATGATAGCAATGGCCTCTTTTATAAATAGGAAGCTCCCCACGACCAAGAGAAGCAGAGTGCTTGAACCTTAACAAAACTCTGCCAAAATTCTCTCAACCTCTTAGCAACCTTGAGAAGCTCATCCCCACTATTTTCCAATCCTCATTCCCACTTTCCAGCCCTAATTTTACACTTGAAAACCAGGGCATTTTCACGGCTACCCCATTAAATCCCACCAAACTCCAAATTGATTTGCTCTTAAGCTTCCCCAAAGCAAGAGAGGAAGCTCCCCATTGAAATTGCTCCTTCCCGAGCTCTATGCACCAGACTTCTACATATATCACACCACCCTCAAGTCGAACTACTGGAACCTCAGCTTTGATCAAATCAACACTTCAAGGACCTTCGTTGGAATTTACTAAAGCTTTTGCAAGCATCCAATTGAGGCTATACCTCTTGGAATAAGGAATGGATCCAAAGTACCCAAATATGCTCTTATTTTGGACCATTGTGAAGTATAATTGTATTTTATACGTATGTGACCGTATGGATGTGTTCATCTCACCTAGATGAAGCTTTAGGAACAAAACCCCATATTATTTTGTTAAGAATCTAAAGAGAAATTAGGTTTATAAAACATGCAGTTCTAGGTCTATGGCAGACTAGGGACGATGACCAGGAACCATCGGATCGCGTGTGTATCGCTTGGACGGTCCAGATCACGTCGGACAATCAGATGGAGTGTGAGCCACGAGTTGAGTCAGTTGCTACGTAGATATCGACGATGAATCGAAGTGCCTCGCATGGAAAGATCGGAGCATACCGAGATGAGATGGCGCCGACGCAGATAAGTAGGAAATTAGGGACATTTTGATTTAAATAATTATATAAAATTTAAAAATGCATAACTTGGTGTATAAAAATTATAAAAATAAAAGAAAATTATTCTAATGCTCTATGAACAGAGAAGAATAATGTGGATAAAATATTAAAAATATTTCTTTATATTAATTTTTAAATTAATTAAATACTCAGAAACATATTTAAACCATAAATAATTAAACATAAATCATAAAAATGTGAAATTTTTATAGTTCGTTCCTCTCATGCTTAGGGTCGTTCTCTGATTGTTCCAAAGTTAAATAACATCTCTATCATGAAAACCCCTAATTTTTTCAAAAAATCACCATTATTTTCTTAAAGTAATTATAAAAAATTAAACATCAGTAAAAAAAATTATAAAAATTACTTTAGTAGGTTTGTTGTGGTCAGAGGAGCCTAGGAAAAATATAATTTAAATTTTAAATATATAAGATATATTTGTATACTTTAAATTTAAGAAAAATATAAAATAATTCAAATAATTGTCAAATTGGGCCAAATTGAAGCTTATCACTTTATAAGGCTCCTATAAAAATAATAAGGCTATTAAAATTAGTTTTGACATAAAAATAAATTTTTTAAGTAAATATGATTTTTTAAATATATATATTAATTAAATTAAAAACCAGAAAAAAATAAAAATGTGGTTTGAGGTGTTCCTTATTACCAGGGGAATCTAAGAAAATTGAAATTTAAGTTAAAGTAAATATTTCATTTATTGCCTATTTTCTACCTTAGAAATTATTAAAAAATTATCAAAAATAAAATAAAAATGAGAAAATTATGAAATAATTTCTCTGGGTTTTTGGAAGTCAGAAAGACTTATGAAAAATACAAAAATATATTTTTGAAAGAAAAATTTATTTTCTATTCATTTACTCCTTAAAAATTATACAAAAATTTTAAAAACTAAAATACAATTCAAAAATTCATAAAAATTATTCTTAAGGGTCCTCTGACCTAAATGAACCTTCAACAATTTTCATAAAAATAAAAACCTTGTTTTACTTAATTATTTTAATTATCATAAAAATCCTTATTTTAAATTAAAACAATTATAAAATTTAAATAAAAATTATATGAATCACTAATTCTCTTCTAATGTTTCATTTGATTTATGAGTGGGGTAATAGTAAATTTCAAAGGTCATTTGAATTAAATTCAAAGAATTTAATGGCAAAATGTTAGTTTTTGAAATGCTTCACCTTAATTAAACATTAAGATTAAGCCAAAAGGGAAATGGGTAAGTGAGATCATGATTAACTTCCTAAGATGATTGAAACATAAAAGGCTAAGTGGTAGGAGACAGTTCACACTATCTCCCACCAAAGGATATAATTGCAATTAATCAACTAATTAAATGTTGGAAGGCAACTAAATTTGGATGATCCTAATGCGAGGGGCTTGTGCTAGAAGGATGTTAATTTACTAATTAAAAGCCCAAAACAAATGGTTAAGTGATAATTTAATTTCTTTGATGAGACTCTGCATATCACATGAGGTTTCTTAAAATTACAGATCCATCCTTACAAATTTAAGAGATTGGTGAGTTAGGTCTGATCTAAAAAAAGTCATTCATTGAGGCTTAGAAAAGAAGAACAAAATCAATCATGAGACTTGAAAACACTGCAAGTTCAACCCCTGTTAGGGGGGTGGGTAAGGACACCATAGTGACTCAAGTTTCCCTTAAGGGTGTCCACCCCTATATTCCTCAAATTTAATGTCAATTGAATGACTTATTAACCCACCCATGGGATAATTAAAACATTGAGATGTTCACTGAGCATAGACCAGAACATTACAATTAAATTAGTTATGGATGACTGATTTAATAAGATAATAAGCTTGAATAAATTCAAAATGATTCGAAAGATTCCAAGAGATGTTCAAGTTATACCTCGAGCATTTTTGTAATCTTTCAAACATTTTGGAGGATGTTAGGATCTATTATCCTTTGTTGAATGAAATCATCCTTAAATTGTTTAGGGACCCACCAAGTTATGCCCCCGGGACTTGTTAATTCACTAAATCAATAGAAATACCCTGAAGCTACTTATACTACATTAATGACTGAATGCTCAATGATTGAAGTCTTCTCTAAGATATTTAAATCCTTGTGAGCAGTTGGGGATATATGTTCTTTGCCACATATAGATCATCGGATTGGTATAAGTCTGAAGTCTAGATGGTTAGGGCGATGAAGATAAGGCTAATGTGTAATAAAAAGTGGAATTATTAGAATAGTATCTCTTACTTCAAGGACCTTTAATGAAGGGAGAGGATAAGGATCGATGATACTATTGTCAGTCGCTTTAAAGATATGTTTAATGTGGTGTAGTCCACAGGTTAGTCACTCTAGTCAAGCTTGGACTACTAACAACCTAAGAGCATCGGGGGCAACAATCCAACTAAGAGTCGGTGAATAGTATCATTGGTCATTTCCTCTCCTTTGTTGAAGGTACTTGAGGTAGGAGTAACTATTATAAAATTTCCATATCATATCGTATCCATCATTTTAGCACACATTAACACTATCATCATCGCATTAGCCACCTAGAACTCAGACTTATACCCATCTGATGATCCATGTGTGGCAAAAACAAATGTCGTCAGTTGCTCACAAGGACTTGAAAACCTTAAGGAAAACTTAAGCCCTTCATCATTAGGTTATAAATGTAGGATAAGTAGTTTAGAGCATTTCTATTGATTTAGGTCAATTAACGGGCCCGGGGCATAACTTGGTGGGTCCCTACAGAATTTAAGGATGATTTTCTTCATCAAAATATAATAAGTTCAATTGTCCTTCAAAACATCCAAAAGATCATAAAAATGCTCAGAGCATAACCCTAAACAACATTAAAATCCATTGAAGCAATTCAAGTTCTTCTGAATTTATCATGTTGTTGAATCATTCATCCAAAGTTAGATTAGGATTTAGTGATAATATTTTCAGCCTTTGCTCAATCAACCTTAATGTTTTAGTCATCCCATGAGCAGGGTAACTAAGTATTTACTTGATATTTTATTTGAGGAATATGTGGGTGGACGCCCTTTAAGGCAATTTGAATTATTAAGAACCTTTGCTCTTTCAATTAAGACCAGACTTATAGTGTTTTATGGGTATTTAAAATTAATCATATTTCATTTTTTAAACATTGTTAAACAAGCTAGATTAAACCGAGCTCACTACTAAGCCCTTAAGATTTCATTTATAATTATATGATTATTAGAAGTGTTTAATTAAATGGGTTTAACTCTTATCAAAAGTTCACACATATCATTTAATCACCAATAAAATTGTAATTTCCCTAACACAAGCCCACTATTTTAGAATCATCCAATTAGATTAACTTTCAAGTCATAATAATTTGAGAAAATACAATTTTACCCTTGTTGTAATTAGTGATGGATTGGTTTCTACCATTTAAACCCTTTGTGTTTCAATCATCCAAAATAGTTAATTAAGATCACTATTACCCACTTACCCTTTAATTAATCCTAAATGTTAATTAGAGCTCAAAATTCCATAATTATCATTTTGCCTTAATGACTTTCCACTTCATAATCCTTTAAATTTAACTCAAATGACTTTAAGATTTCATTGTTGCCCTACTCACGAATCAATTAAAACATTAGAGGAGAAATTGTATCTTTGATTTTGTATTTAATTTTAATATTTATTTTAACTTAAAAATAAGGATTTTTGAAGATAATTTAAAATAACTATGTAAAATAAATCTCTTATGCTTAAGAAAATTATTGGAGGTTTCACTAGGTCAGAGGACCACTAGGAACAATTATTATATTTTTTTTAATTATATTTTAATTATTACAATTATTAAATGACATTTTTAAAGAATAAATAAATAAATAAAATGCATTTTTTATTAAAATTCTTTTTTATATTTTTCATAAATTTCTTTGACCTCAAAGAATGCAGAGAAAATTATTTTATTTTTTTCATTTTTAATTTATTTTTATAAAATTTTAAAGTGAAAAAATAGGTCAAAATAAAGTAATTATTTTAACTTTAATTTTATTTTTTGAGGTGCCTCTGGTCACAAAGAAAACTCCAAATCACTTTTTATATTTTTTTGAATTTTCTTTTAATTTAACTAATTATTTTAAAACAAAATTCATATTTCTTAAAAATTGATTTTTCTATCAAAGATAATTTTAATAGCCTTAAGTTTTTTACAAGAGCCTCTTGAAGTGGTAAGCTTCAATTTGTCCCAATTTGTTATTATTTGAATTATTTTTTATTTTTAAATTTTTTGGTATTTTTCTTAATTTTAAAATAGAAAAATAGGAATTAATTTTTTAAAATTCAATTTTTATTTTTTCTAAGTTCCTCTGACCATGGTGAACTTACCAAACCTATTTTATAATTTTATGATCTGTATTTTATTTTCTTATAATTATTTTAAAAAATAATGGTGATTTACTTTGAAAATTAGGTTTTTCCATGTTAAAGATGCTCTCTGACTTTGGAAAAATCAGAGAACATCCCTAAGCATGAGAAGAATGAATCCCCTAAATTCCACATTTTTCCAATTTGTATTTAATTATTTATGATTTAAATAATCTCTGGACTATTTAATCAATTAAAAATTAAATACAAGATAATTTTTTTTTTTTTTGCTTCGTAATCTTTTCCTATGTTCACTGAACACATGAGTATTATTATTTTATTTTTATGAATATTCTACACAAATCTATAATTTTTCAAAGTTTCAATATTTAATTAAATTAGAAATACCCATGTTTCAACTTATCTTACACAGTGCCACAGAAACTTACGACGACTCCGACCATTCCACATAGCGCTCCCATTTGACATCGCCTTCCGTGTCAGCTGCCATGTGGCTTCGCGTTCACGTACCATCTATTTGTAGGGCTCCATCTAATTCGTTCAACTAATACTCGCGCGATCGAACTGCTGCGAGTCTTCATCCCTAACTGGCATAACCCGTAAACCATCCACCTTCTAGACCTAATTTCTCTCTAAATACTCAATAAAATTACATGGGATTTGTTCATACACCTTCATCTAGTCTAGACAATCACATCTATGCGGTTAATCATGCATGAAATTAAAATTTTCTTCACAAAAGCTCGAACCGAGCTCAGTTTTAGGGAAAATTATGTATAATTTTTCTAAGAGGTGAGGCCTCGAGTGGGTGTATTATGAATCTTCATTGTGAGATGGAGAACCTCCTCCAAGCGTTAGTTTAGTCAGTGGATTGGTCTATGTAGGATTTCCTTCTGAGGGTGATGTGGCCAATGTAGAAGTATGGTGCAGAGGGCTCGGGACAGGGGTCTTTCAGTGGGGAACTTCTTCTCTTGGTCTGGGGAAGCCTATGAGCAGCTCAATTTAGGGATTGGTGGAGTTTGGGTGGATGACTGTGAAAATACCCTATTGTTGGGTGGAGACATTGGGCTTAGGTAGTGGGGGAGATGGATGGAAAGCAGTGGGATTGAACTTATAAAGGTTTGAAGAAGCTCTGGAAAGATTTTGGTAGAGTATCCCCAAGGAATTGGATGCTCTTTATGTTTAGCCGTGAGGTGGTGGTGTTTAAATAGCCATGGAAGGGGTGGCCAATTGAGCTGGCCAGTAAGTGCAAAGCAAAACTTAGGTGGAGAGCTGAACAGCATAATCCACCAATATGGGTGAGCCACATTGGATGGGTACAATTGGGTTTAAACCTTGGGGAAGGCTCTCTCAACTTTGAGTTTTCCGGTGACTATGCTAGTCGTCCAGGCCTGGGGAGGTGGCTATCTAAGTTAGCAAAGTTTGGGAGAGTTTTAAACATGATTAGAATAAAAGCATGATGGTTGATGGCATGGGATAGAGAGATTAGCCAAATTAGGGTGAAAGGTCCCTTTATTTAGGGGACCCTGGGTCCATGGCTCAAATTTAGGGTTTCAGATGATGTTATTAGCATCGTAGGAGGTTAACCAAGGAAGAAAAGAATTAGGTTTGGGTTTATTCCGATGGGCTAAGTTAATTTGGGTTTGGGTTCAAAATTATGGTTTGGGCTAAAAGTTAGATTTTGGCTTAGCTTGGGCTTGAATCCAAACTAAGGTGAAGGCTCAATTTGGTCTAGGAGAATTTTATGAAGCTTTGAGGGAAATAATTTCATAGTATTGAAGCAGTTGCAAGGCTCAATTTAAAGGAATTTTGGCTTATGATCAACTTGGGGTATTTGACTTATACTTGAGTTTGGGTTAGATTTAGGTTTGGATTTGGGTCACGTAAAGGTCCAATTTGATTTAGAAAATTTTCATGAAGAATTTAGAATTTGAAATTTGGGAGATATGAATGGTCATGGGGTTCAATTTTGATGGAATTTAGGGGTGGGGCCAAATTGGGGTAATTCATTTAGACTTGGATTTAAGGTTTAGAATTGAGTTCAATTGGGCTAGTATTGATTCAAATTGATTTTGTTAATGATGAAAATTGATTTGGATTTGAAATTGGGAGAGTTTGAGATCAATTTGATGGAAATTAGGGTGATTTAAGGAATTTTGGCACTCTGAGGATGAGAAGTGAACTATCTCAAAATTAACAATTTTTTATGGATAATTTATTCTTATATTTTTAAGGATATTATACTTTAATGAAAGGTATTTTTATGTTTTTGGTTGCAGGTATAAGAAGATGAGTTTAAAGATGAAAAGAAGCAAAAGGAGCAAATTTGCGGCTTTACGAAGAAAATTTGACAAATTAAGTCTGGTGCCTAGGCACCAGAGATGGTTGGAGTAGTTAATTTTGAAATTTTGGCGGTTCCAAGTTATTGTAGAATCCCATAGTGATATTTCATGTTTCAAATAAAGTATACGATGAATCTAGACACATTTGAATGAAGAGATGTGTTTCTTGAAGCAAAAAAGCGCTCAAATGGATCATTTGAACTGGCGCCTTGGTGCTACAGTTATATTTTAGAAGATTCAACGAATTTGGATGAATTTTGAAGAGATGTCTGAAGCAACCCTTGGTCATTTTTGAGGCTCTATAAATAGAAATTAATTCTACAGTAAAGGAGAGTCGTTTTAGAGTGGATTACAATTATTCTTAAGTTTCATTCACTTTAAGTTCAAGTTTGTAAAAGTTTAGTGAGTTTCTTGTGATTTCCTGAAGTTTAGAGTTTTGTAAGAGTCAGTAAAGTCAGAGAACTTCGAAGGATTACTTTTGTGAACATTCCAGATAAGTATTTGTAACTTAACTCTTAAGTTGTGTGCTTTAGCTTTAATGATTATGAATATGTTTTGTTGTGTTAATTCAATGCTTTCTGAGTAGCTCTCTCTTTCTCCTTACAAATATAATGTAATTAAATCAAGAGGTTTGGATATTTTTTTAAGAAATTTTTATCTTTCTTACCTAAAATTGTGGTGATATTTTACCTAAACTTCTTTTACTTTACAACTTGGCCAATTGTATTGTCAAAACCTGTAGAGAAATCTTATAGACCTGACCGTGGGCTAAGATTTCTTAACCTGTATGTATCACATTTCACTTTTGAAGATCAGAAGTTATATCTGAAGGGGAGTGAAAATAGATAGGGAGATAAGTTTTGGTGGGCGTAGAATTGAATGTTTTTAGAGTGACAGGCTGAATTCTATCAATTTAGTTTAAAGTGAGGAAAAAGGGTCACTGGTAGGTCGTATAGAGAGGGCACAGTGGATATTCTAGAAGTGAGAGCCTAGAATCTACTCAGCACCACTAATAACACATCCTACACCAACCTTTAGACTAGCCAATGTTCTTTATGCCTGGACCAAAGGGTAAAGAATTTTTATGCTCCTATTTGTCACAATACAACATTTTTAAGTTCTAAACAATTTAAATTCCTCTACTTATTACTAAATATTTGCAATGAGAAAGTATCTTTAATTAAGAATTTTTTTCGTTTGTTTAAATACTTTCTTGCATAATTTAAAAAATCTAGTAAGTTTGATTTTACTCTTGTTTAGTTTTAAAGTAAAATTAAAAATTAGCATTTACTTTTATTTTCGGTATTTTAAATTTCTTTTAATTCACACTTATTTCCCCATGGGATCGATATCTAGGGTTTTAAAAAGAAAATCCTATATTACTTGAAACGATACGTATACTTGCGTAGTACCCCTAGTGTGTTTATTATTATCTAAAAATTATTTAAATCTTGCACACTAGCCGCTTATTTTAGAGTCAAGTTTGCCTATCTTTTATAATTTTAATTATCTGTATAATTGCGGGTCAGGTCAAGAAGTAAGACACCTTAAATGGGTAAGGTTTTCAATTCTGTGTTACCTTAAGATGGATATAAAACTACCTTAAACGGAGTAAGGTTTCCTTCCTAATATCATGGTCAAAAATTAATTGAAAGGAAATGGATTAAGACAACCTTAAATAGAGTAAGGTTTTAGATTCTGTGTTACTTTAGTATGGATGTAAGACTACCTTAAATGAAGTAAGGTTTTCCTTCATAATGTAATGGTTAAAAAACTAAAATGAGAGGATGAGGAGTAAGGCCACTTTAAATGGAGTAAGGTTTACATTTCCACGTTACCTTAAGATAGATGTAAGACCAACTTAAATGGATTGAGGTTTTCCTTCCTCATGTAATGGTTAAAGTTAAATCGAAAGATGAAGAGTAAGACCACCTCAAATGCAGTATGGTTTTTTATTCGGTGTTACCTTAATTTAGATGTATGACCATCTAAAATGGATTAAGGTTTTCCTTCCTAATGTAATGGTTAAAATTAAATTGATAGGACGAGGAGTAAGACCAACTTAAATGTAGTAAGAATTTTGATTACATGTTACCTTAGGATGGATGTAAGACAATCTTAAATAGAGTAAGGTTTTCCTTCCTAATGTAATGGTTAAAATTAAATTATGAGGATAGGGGTCGTCTCTTAGGTTGGATGTAAAACTCACTTTAATGGAGTAAGGTAATCCTTCCTAATGTAGCAAAATTCAAATTTTGAGGGTAAGATTAAGAACACCTTAAATGCAGTAAGATTTCCTTATTTTATTATCTCTTGAGTTGGATGTGAGTCCCTGCACTTTTCCTCTCAAATTTTATTCCTTCATTCACTTCTTTGGTTAGATGTGAGTCTTTGTCGTTCTTTCCCAATGTGACAAAAATTTTCTTCAACTAGCTCTGAAGTTGGATGTGTGTCCCCATGATTTCCTAATTTATCTAGTTTTACAATCAAATCAATTCGTTAAACAATCGAACTTTTCAGCAAAAAAAATTTTGGTAACTTTTACCCTCAAAATCTCAAAATAAAAATTTTCAAATAAAAAATGAATGAACAAATAAACTAAAAATTACTCAATCATTTTCACTAGGTACCTCAAATCCTCAAAGCTCTTAAACTTCTACTAAATTCTTTCCCATGAGTTGGGGATTCCCGAGTAGAAAACTCAACTCAAATTCAATCTCAAATCTAATAGTTTTTATTAATTATCTTTGCTTAGATATCCTCTTCATACTATGTCAATCGTTTTGTTCAACACTAATACACACGGTACACTTGTTTAACACACCACACCTATTAGGGGTCCATTTGTTGACCTTATCTTCGGTGCGATTTGTCACCTTCTCTGGAGCCTATGATCTAGTCATAGGGCTTCCCTACCGATTCTCGTAAAGTACTAGCATTGAGACTCGCACCAATTAGAAATTCAAACCACCTCTTCACTCCTTGTAGTCTCATTTGTATGATTTCAAATCCTCAATATTTAGTTGAGTCGATTGAAATCAACATGATTGAAACTCAAGTTGAGTTCCTGTAAGGATTGAAGGAACACTAAAGAGGCTTTTTGGACTTAGGGATTTCAATTTCTTCGAAAAATCAAAATTAATATCACAATTCAAATCACACTCACACCACAATTCAATTCACACTCACACCACAATTCATACCACACGCACTTCACAGTTCACACCATTCACACACACATTCACACTCACATACAATTCACCATTGAGTCAAAATTAAAATCAATTTTCAATACCTTTGTGAGCCACTTTTCATTGTTGATATTCTAACATTAAATCAATTCATTTTATGGCCTTGATTTGAATTAACCATGAGTTAAATTCAAGCCCAAACCTAAAGCTAAAAAAATTAATTCCAAGTTCATCATCATAAACTAAGAAGCCCAAAGTCCACCAAATCCACCAACCAAGTCTAAAGTCAAATTTACATAAAATGAAAGCCCTCGTGACATGAATTCAAGCCCACTCATAACATAAAAATCAATTAAACCTAAAGCCCAAAGTTTCATATATAAGTGATCCAAATTAGCCTCATGGAAAATTTAAAAAAAAAATAAAATCTAAAGAATCCACCAACCCCATTCTCATAATAGACTATATTAAGCCACCTAGCCACATGCAAGCCACCAAGTCATGCTAAAGCTTCATGCAAGCCACCACGCCACTTTTAGCTTAATGATAACTACCTTTTGGGATTTGCCAAAAAGTGGTTAACCACTTTAATGACTCGCCCGAACCTATGCTTAACTCAAATCCCCATGATTAGGACTTTTCCGCCTATGCCCATATGAAGCCCAATCATCATGATGGGTGAGTGCAACCTATTCTCATGAAACTGACCAAAAAGGACAAAAAAATAAGCTAATTCCAATTCCCCCTAAATTAAGTTAATACACACATGGCACGCCCTAAATGTCTTCCCTATTTTTCAGCGCTGGCTTCTAACAGAGGGTGGTGACAGCCCAAGCACCTCTTCTCCACCACGGCCGGCGGTGAGAGCTTACTCAAGAGCCACCGATAACATAAAAACTCAAAATTGAACCAATCCAATGTGGCTCATCCTCACGGGCTTACCTCCCCTTCTAAAGCATCACCTAAGAATTCTTTTGAACCCTAAGCCAGCCAATTGGAGGTTCACCCCTCTTCATGCCCCTGGCCTATAAGCCGGTTCTCGGTCAAAGGAAGAAGTGAAGAAAATTTTGGCGAAGCCCTGCCAAAATACTCCCAAACCCGTCCTACAATAAATAGTGGCCTTCCCCTATTGATTCCATGCAATTTCCCCTCTCACAGAGCCTGAATTTCACCTCTGAAATTCAGGACATTTCATGGCCTCGACACCAAATTCCTTAAATGTCCAAATTGACTTGCCTAAAAGCTTCCCTATAGCCTAAAACCACTTCCTCAATCGAAATCATCCTTTGTCGCAGCCTCTGACATAGTCCTCGACCAAACCTGAGTCACCATTTAGTCTATATCATACCTAGGATCATCCACATAGCAAATTGAAGCAAGGAGGAGGTGCCCAACATCAAAGCAAAGCTTTCTCAACCCATTTAATTGAGACCTCACCTCTTGGACCAATGTATCGACTCAAAACTCTAATTTTTGTCTCAGTTTGGACTTTTGTGAAATGGAACAACAATCCATGTCCAGATAGCCATACAGATATATTTATCTCAATTTGGGTGTATAAACAAACCCCGTGTGATTTAATTGAGAATCGAGCGAGTTCTTAGGGTTTGAACACAAACTGTTCTCTATTCCTAGTCCCGCAGGGATGATGAACAGACATCGTCCGTTTCCATGCATTTGCAATGGACGGCGCAGATGAACTTCGATAATGCGAGGGGGCGGACCAGGGTGGCAGACCGTGTTACAACGTGGCGTCTGCGTCTAAAGCCCAACCAATCTGGAGGAGACACGTGGGGCTTTGACACATCCAAGGTTGAAGGGGCGTGGAGTTGGATAAGTAAGAAATTCAGGATTTTTTGAATAAATAAATCTTGAAATTCAAATAAATTTTAGAAATTCATATCTTAATAAATAAAAATCACAAAAATAAAATAAAAATAACTCTGGACTCAACAATTAGATGAGAAATTAATAAAAATAAAATTTACAGTAATTGAGTTATATTTAATTTTTTATTAATTAAATACCTCAGAGGGTATTTTAATTATACAAAATTAAAGATAAGTCTGAAATATATGAAATTTGGAGGGTTCATTTCCACTTTTTTTAGGGATATTTTCTGATTTTTTCAAGGTCAGAGAAGATCTCTAACCTCAAAATCTCTAATTTTCTATACATGTTACTACTATTTTGAGAAAATAAATAAAATAAAGTAAACCAGAAAAAAGATAAGGCAAATATGTTAGACATAGGAAAACTAGAGGCACATGAGAAAAGTAAAAATAAAATAAAATGTCATAAGATGAATTTTAAATGCTTCGATATTATTATATTATTAAAAAAACAATAAAATGTAAATGTAAATAAAAAATGAAACAAAATTTTAACTATTTGAAGATCATGATCATAAGACACCTCTGCAAATTTTTCGAAAACTAAAAATATCTTTACGGTACTTAAATTATTTTTCATCATGACATCATATTTATTTAATAAAATAAATACAGAAAATATGATATATTTCGAAAAATTATGAATTCACTTCTGAAATGTTAATTAGTCTGTGAGTGATTGACTGATGCAATTAGATAGCAATTTAGAATATTATATGCTAGTTTACAAAATGCTTACTATAGTGGTGTACTTGCAAATACTGCATTTACACTTTAAAACTTTTAATTAAGTAATGATAGATCATATCAGAGCGAAAATAGGTGAAAATTATGATCAAATCTTTACTAAATAAATAAAACATAATTAGTTTATTTGGATTCCCACTAGAATATTAAAATCCTATAAATGTAAAAATATAAATTCATGAATTGTTGAAGATTAGAAATTGTAGATGCTTGACTAGGTGGGAGAGATTTTGATTTGGAAATGCTTAATTTTCTGATTTGAGCTTCCTACCACAAGTTAGAAAGACATACACAATTGTTTGAAGAATAATCAACAATATGTCATAAATTACAAATTTATCCTCAAAACCTTAAGAGATTCACAATGAACCATCCATAATTCAAAACTATTATGGTTCAAAACGAAAGTTTCTAAGTAAGCTATAAATAGAAATACTACAAAAATTTATAAGTTCTAACCTATTATAGGGATATATTTATAAACATCTTTAAAATTTTAGAAATAGCCTTAGCGATATTTTATTTATTTAAAGATAAAAACATAAATCATGAAGGTTAACCTACTGAAGTTAATTATTTATCAACTAAATAAGTGCCCTTAAAAATATTGAGGGATTAAATAAAAGAGATTTAAGTGTCAGATTAAATGTTCACTATTACACCCCACTTGATAAAACATAACAACTTTCTTCATAGAATTTCAAATTGAGTAACGTCTTCACCCATAAGCTAACTGGATCGTAAGGAGTAAATGAACACAAAACCTATTTTAAATAATTAACATTTTAAATTATTTTATAATTTAAAATTGGCCGGTCAATTCATTAATTTAAGAAAAGTTCAAATGAACTTGAAATAACTTAGAAAATTTTGAGACTGTTTAGAATCACATTTTAAATATCCCAATAAAATTTTAGACATTTTTGAGGTTATTTAGATTTAAGATGAATTTAAAAAAAATATTTTTAAAAGTAAAAAATAATTCTAAAAAATTAATAAATTACTAAATTCCATAAGATTTAACCCAACATTTTTTTTTAACTCAAAACACATCTATTAAAAAAATTTATTTCACCCTATTTTGAATTATTTAGGTTAAAATATTCAAAACACTAAAAGTTATATATTTTCTCAATAAAAGTAATTCATAACAATTTATAAAACAATTAAAACTTCTAAAAAAATATAATATTTGAGTTTATAAGAATCATATTGGCTTCCCTAAGTGATTTGTGGGGTTCATAAGCTCTAATAAATTAAAACTTTGATGATTGTCCTCCAAAGGACATGTAGACGGGCCAATTATATACACATAATAATAATAATAATAATAATAATAATAATAATAATAATAATAATAAACTTTTAACCCTTAGTATTTATCCTAAGAGCATTTGGATACCTCCTTGACTCACGTTTGAGCAAAGCGACTTGGTTGACCCAACTTGATAGTCAACCCATAGCAACCATTTGATACCCACTAACCAAATCTAATATCTTTATTCAAGCATTTGGCTCATAATAAATTTAACAAACTTATAAGTAATGAAAGAACCATACTTGAGTCAAACATGGTTGAGCCTACTTGAAATGACCTAGTAGACTAATCTATGGTCCCTTGAAAATCAAAGGAAAGGAAAAGAAAAGCTAAGATAAACAAAAAAAACCAAGCTAAGTGTCCTAAATGATTCGCCTTTGTTATTCAAATCACAATTTAAACAATTAAATTCAAAATTGAGCCACTTGGTTTAACCAAATACGACTCATTAAGGGGATGTTGAGTCAAACTCACCTAAAACTACCTTAAATAAAACATAAATCGATTATACTAAATTTCAATAAAGTTTAGATTTCACTAGGTTTGATTTGAGTCTAAATTAAAACCTTCAAAGCTTGATGAACTTCTTCACTCAATTCTTAGGTTCATACTCCGGCAAGTTTAAAAAAATTTAAAAGTTAAAAAATTTATAATACATATTAGAACTTGATTTAAATAAAAAAATATATAAAAAAAATCTTTTTATTATTTAAAACAATAGTTATTTGAATTTGAATCATCTTCACTTACAATTAAGATGAACTATAAAATTGTCGTGTAACTGTTCCAGCCTCTAAAAGAAGTCGTCCGCTTGCTAATTAAACAATAGAATTCAATACAGAAATAGCACAATGCGCATATTTCAAGTGAAAAGAAAATAACCATTTTTAAAGGGACCAAAGCTCTAGGCTACAAGTTCAGTTCGTCATTACTCATCTCCCATTGCCAGCTCCAGCGCATAGTCATCCCTTTCCTGAAGACAACAGTTGAAGCATATATATCTATGAGCATGGAAGATGAGAAATACAGGCAGCACGCGGAAAAAGTATAAAGGAGTTCCACATTAAATTTAAATCAGTCAAAAAAATCAAAAAATCTATGAATCTCGGACAAGAAATAAAAGGAAATTATTAAAGCTGAAAAAAAACAATATTATGTTAACGCTAAGGCTACCTTCATTGACAGGCATCATCATGATATATCATAGTAGGAGAATGCAGTAATGTAGCTTTGTACAGCATAGCGTGTAAATGCTATAGTGAGAAGAGCAATGTTAAATTTAACAACATATCCACCCGCAGACAATAGAAAAATGGGTGCATCGCAACAGACTATAAACTTGTAATCAGCCCTAGGAGTCTAGGACCCTATGTGTTGATCAAGTCAATCCAGCCGGAAAGATTTATTAAGAAATTAAATAAGTAAAAAAAAATAATGTAAAAGAAAAAAATTAAATAGAAAATATTATATAAAAGATAAAAAGCCAAGTCCAATGATCCAATTAGAGTAATTCATTGGATTAACCATAATTATAAGCTGCTCAAAAAACAGAACTCAACAGGAAAATTATTAAATATGGTAAACTGCCATTGATATCTTACTACAGGAACTCAATTTTTGCTCTCCGACTATAAGTTGTCGATCCGAGGTACCAATCGATTTACTAGTTGCCTAGAGAAAAAGTTCAAACCCAAAACAGAAACTCAATCAAGCCAAGTTGTGTAGCTGGCCACATCAATATCTTACCCAATCCACAGTAGTCTGAGGTTCCAAGTGTGACATTCTTTTTTTCAGAAACCTCTCGAGGGGAAAGATCATTGAGAATAGGATCTGAGATCTCCTTCGTATTATAAATTCTCAATTTTAATGTAGTCTCGTGATACACCTTGCTGAGCAAGAGGTAGGCTGAGACATTTAATCAAATTAATAGAGATCAATGTAAATTTGATTCTTCCCATCTGATTTGTAAATCATTAAATTCATTCTTCCCTTCTGATGGGGAAGATCCTGAGATGGATGATTATGTTTCACCCAATGGAATGGATTTAGTTTCAAAAATATCGATGCTAATTCTAGCCATCGCTGACAAACATGACCATGATTTACTGTACTGGGAGATCGCAATAAAGTTATATCATCACGTGTAACATATAGGATGAAAAACTAGAGTAGAAGTAATAGTGAAAAAGTTATGCTTTATTCACCCAAAATTTTAACAAGAACTAAAGAAAAATAGGGGCATCCAAACGGACTATTTTTTTTTTATCCCTATTAATTAAGTGTTCACATAGTGTTGAAGTTTGGGTGAAGAAAACAGACATTCCTGCTTTTTGGTGCTTTCATTAAGTCACAAGGAGGAGTGGAAGACTTACTACAGGTCCTCTCGCAAAGTATCTTCCAAACTGGAGCCAGTAAACCTGAAAAGAATCTCATGAGTCGCAATGTAACACTTAATGCAAAGTTATAAATGTGCATTCGAACTTCTCATCAAACTCATGGTTCTCAAGTTTGACTGCATAAACATAATTTAATTTGTTAAAGGAATACCTCGTCCTCATCCTGTGTTTCAACTTCAATATCAGAAGAAGGAAAGCCAACGCAAAGCAAAGCATACCCCTGCAACGATTAAATAACATCATTCACCAATCACAAGTTATGTATGATCCCAACAATGTGGGAGAAAAAAAAATCCAATTTGGCATTTGATAAAATAATTGGCTAATTGCATGTCTAATGCCCCTCCAATCTTGCTATATCATTCAAAAACAAAACAAAACAAAAAAAAAAAAAAACAAAAAACAGATAAAATATAAAAAAAACAAAATAAATAAAAAAATGGAAATTGAAGAATAAGATAAAACAATTTGTTGTAAGATAACAAGGGACGGGAAGTTCAGGTCCATAGAGAAGAACACCACAAGCCCACTGCAAAAAAATAGAGAAAATCAACAGTAGCATCTACAACTTAATAATGCATCATTAAAAGTTATTCAATTTTTTTTCTATAATCAGTAAGATTCGTAAGCTATATCAAGCCAATCACTTCCAATACTCATTGACAATCTGAAATTCCAATAAATTGTTTAACCACTTGAAGCCAGAAAAAGAAACCCAAGTCATATACTATGCAGACAGAAAGGTAAAAGCTAGTCATCCTTAAGGAGAAAGATCAAGTAAGAAATCAAGCATCCATCGTCATTATGTTTCCATGTATCCATTGAGAAAATAGACAAGCAAAGCAAAAGAAGAAAAAAAAAATCATAAAATGTGTCCAACATCTCTAAGATATGCTGGATCCATTCATTTCAAAAATGAAATTTGAAGTCCTTAAGAAAGGTATATCAGGTAGCACCAAGCAAACCAATTTCAGAATTTTTTTAAATAACGTTTATGCATGCATAATTTACCTAAAAATATGCCGCTACCACTCCACTTCCATGAAGAATAGAAAAAAAAAAAACATACAGTAACAACAACAACAAGCCTTTATCCCACTAAGTGTCCGTTTGGGACAGCTTTCTGGTTGCTCTGCTTATAGCCACCATAATTTTGTTTGGAGAACTTCTTTCTTGTTGCTTTTCATAAATTTATGGGATAGAAAGCTGTTTTTTTAACCTCAAATGTTAAAATGTGGTAGTTTCCAGAAAGTTGCAGTCTGATTTTTTTAAATTAAAATAATTTTGCAATTGTTACCACAACTTTTTGAACAGTAGCTTCTTCTATAGCAGCTTCAAACCTGCTTCCTTAAACCGCTGCAGATGCCTCTAAGTGGGGTCAGCTACATGAATCTTTTTTCTCCATTGTGTCCTATTGAGTGTCATTTTCATTTTATTCTAATAGATTAAGATCATTTTTTATACAATATGCCTAACTCTTTCTAAGTCTACATCTGCCTTTCTTAAAATAAGTTAAATCCAAAACATAAACTCTCCTAACAGGATCATTAGATGGTCAGCGTTTAATGTAACCAAATCATCAAAGATGACTCTTTAATCTTGTCTGCCACTGGAACTACACCAACCCTTTCTCGAATAAATTTGTTTTGCATTTTGTCTCTAAGTGTCAAGCCACTCATTCACCTAAGCATTCTCACCTCAACAACAGTTAACTTTGTTTTATGCTTCTATTTTAAAGGATGACATTCTACGTCACAAAGCATTGTAGGTCTCAATACCAACTTATAAAATTTTCATCTAACTTTAAGCAGTACGCTTCTATCACGCAATAGACCCGATGTAGTCCCCCACTTCAACCAATCAACTTGAATTCTACTAATAACATCCTCATCTATATCACCATCACTTTCAACAATTAACCCGAGACATCTCACATGTTCACATCTTTTAATGATTTGATCAACCATAGTTACAACTCTGTCACTAGAGCTACAACTACTAAAATTATATTCCATGTATTCAATTTTAGATCTATTCAAACGAAGGGCTTCAGAATCCAATGTAGACCTCCATAATTTAAGTTTTTCCAGAACTCTTTTTTTAGTCTTATCCACAAGAAGGATATAACCAGGGAAAAGCATACACCAAGGAAGATCCTCCTATAAATGTCCAGTAACAGCATCCACAACTAAAGCAGAAGGATATGGGCTTAAAGCCGATCCCTGATGTAATCCAACTGAAATAGGAAAATACTTGGATAATCCTCCTTTTTGAACACAATTAACAACTCTAGTGTACATATCTTTAAAAACTTGAATATAAGTCATATCAACACTTTATTTTCTAGAACTCTCCAAAGAAATTCTCTTGGAGCCTTATTGTAAGTTTTCCTAACTCAATAAAAATTATATTAGATTCTTCTTACTCTCACTGGCTTTTCCAGCAAACCTCTTAATAAATGTATAACTTCCATAGTAGAACTGCCCAACATAAATCCAACCTGCTTATGAGAAATTGTTGTATCAGTCTTAAGCTACGTTCAATTACCCTCTCCCATAATTTAAAGTACGATACATTTACTTAATTCATCTATAATTTGCACTCCTTTGTATCCATTTTATTCTTAAGAATGAGGACCAAGATAATCTTCCTCCACTCCGGCAACTTTTTAGTTTTTAAAATAATATTAAATAATTTAAAGCCAAAATACTTCCAAATCTCCTAAATAATTCCCCACTTTAACTGGAATATCATCATATCCTATCGATTTCCACCCTTGATCTTCTTTAAAGCCTCCTCAATTTCCTTTTTGACTAATGCGACAGTAAAAATAAAATTTTTTATAATTACTAATGATATTAAGATCACTAAGATCGATCATATTTTCAGAAACTTCATTGAAAATTTTATCAAAATAGCTCACCTGTCCATGTTGAAAATCTTTGTTTAACAAAATAAATTTTTGATTTTCATCTTTAATACACTTTACCAAAATTAAATCTTTATTTTCTTTTTTTCTTTATTTGAGTAGTTTATACATATATTTTTCATCTTTAATTAATATCTAATTTATTATAAAGATCAATAAATGCATTAATTCTTAGCGTCACAAATTATTCTTTTAGACTCTCTACGGGCCACCTTGTATTTTTTCTAGTTCTCTAAGCTTTTACATTTAAACCAATTTTTATAAAAAACATTTTAGATTTTATGTTTTCTTGCATAATTTCATTCCACCGCCAACTATTTTTATTTATAAAAACTTTTCTTTTTGATTCTCCAACCATATCTTTTGCCACTTGTTTACTAGTGTCCGTCACTTTATCTCACATATAATTAGCTTCTTCATGAACAAGCCAAATCTTAAAATCTTGAAGTTTACTATAAAAATAATTTTATTTGTATCTTTTAGATACTCCTCATCTAGTTTTATGACAATCTTTCATTGTATTGTTTATTTTACAACTCTTCTTAAAATCTATAACTAATAATTGATGTTAATTACTTAAATTTTTACTTACAATGATAATTCAATCTTTATATTCTCGGCGATCTCTTTTTCTCATAAGAAAATAATCATTTATTAGATTCATTCTTATAAGTAATAATATATTCATCTCTTTTCTTAAATAAAGTATTGAGAATAATAAAATCATAAAATAAAATAAAATTTAATATGGTTTACTTTTTTCATTAATCACTCTAAAACCGTAACTACCATGAGTATTTCTAAAATCATCTACCACTCTATCAATATCTTCATATAAATCTCCTCCAATAAAAATTCTTTTTCAAAAAATATCATTTGCATTAACTCTTATAGGTCATTCCAAAACTTTTTTGATTTTATATCTAAACCTACTTGAGGAGAATAACACTTATAACATTAAAAATTTTAGTGTCAACAATAATCTTTAGGGCTATAATTTTATTTCAATTCTATTAAATTTTTACAATATTATTTTTCAAACTCTTACTATAATTACACATACACAATTTCTAATACGACTCCTACATGAAGACAAGTTTAACACCAGCTATCAATCTCCTTAGTTTTTTTCTTCAACACATTTAGTTGCTTGAATGCATAAGATATTTATCTTCTTATGAAATATAATATCTACTAATTCGATTTCTGTGAGAGTATATATTTCAAGATCTTATCATAATATTAATTTCATGGACTAACTTATTTGCCCACATCCGTCAATAATATAAGAACCCTTGATTATTTGATACTACACCCGAGCGCCAATGTAACGGTCCTTGCACACTTTTCAAAATTCATGATCTGATTAGAATATTAAAATTTTAGTTAAGGTACAAATAAGTATTTAGAAAATTAATCATCGAGAAAAGAAGCATATTTGACTGTTGCATTCAGGCTCTTTTTTTAAAGTATATAATGCAGTAGTAAATTTTCATGTTTGTCACTGTACTATAAACGTACTTCAACTAATAAAACAAATTGACTGGAGATTAAAATCATTATTGGTTTTTATTTGCATCAAACCAAATGAAGGATTTTCAAAACAAGTGTTCTAATTTCAAACAACCAAATGAACCCTTACTAAAGTTAGAAAATAGGGTTAAAATAATATAATTTGATAGCCTCTGACATGGAGATCATCATAATAGGTATCCTATCAAACCCACAGGCCATTAGAAGCTTCTTTGGAAAGATAGACTATTTGAACCTTAGATTTCAGTTCTGCAGAAATCCCAAGTGCCTCTGGTTGTCTAATTGTTCCTGATTTCACTCTAACAGCACAAGTAGTACAACAACCTGCACAAGTAGCATCAAACTATCATAAGTTGCATTACGATTGAATAGCTTTATAAAGATAGATATGGAACAAAGTAAGAAGCAATTGAAATTTAAAAGATATAAAAATTCTGTTAATCATTCACCACAAAATTAATATAAGAACGAGTAAAAATCTCTGGAACTTAAACATGGAAAAAACCCTATCAATGCATCATTCAAATAACCAATGATTAAATCATGGTAAATCTGAAAGTAAGATATTCAAGAAAGAATAAATACAAACAAATTACCAAGAGCAAAGGTCAGAATGCACGAGCAACCAAGCGGTTAATTAGAATGGTCCTAGAAAGTCAATTTTTGTAAACACCATTAACAGAAAAAACATCTACAATCATTAACATCCATTTAGTACCCATACTTGCCATTTATTGGACAAAAAATATCATCTAAAAGGTAGTAAGACTTCGCTGGACCTATCTGCAAATTTCTCCTCATTAAGAAAGAGAGAATAGATAAATTTTGTTCGGAGAGTGGTATATATTAATAAATGAATGCAACCCAAAATATTAGGCTAAATAATCTCAGGTGCACCTCAATAATCCACCCTTTATTTGAGGGGCCAACAGATTAAGAGTATAAATGAGATGACCTTACACAAGCTCAAAGATCAGTCCATTGATAGACTCACAAGCCGAGCTTATCAAAAGAGTCAGGATCAAATCAAAAACAAGTTGAGTTAAGCTCAGCATGATTTGGCTGACTGCCTTGACAAGTTAAAACACAGGGTAGGAGTATATTTTTTGAGTGCACATATTATGAGAATAAAAATATAATATATTTTTTTAATAAAAAGAAAATTCAATACCTAAAGTTCCAAAATGTTTGCACACTTCATGTCTGAGGAGTAAATTATGTTATTAAGCGCTCTCTCCCATTCAGCCTTTTCCACCCGCTTCTCTTCTGTTAACAATGCCATTTGTCAGGCCCTCTACCACCACAATGTGTCCTTCATCATTTTCCTCCCGATTCTCCATCATGGTTATTCCAAAACAGCTAAATGTGAATATTATACCCACCCACTCCGCCACTTTCACAGTCATATTGTCATCTTACTCCAACAAAATGTTCTACTCCATCTTTCTCTGTACTCCATCTTTCTCCGCCCTCTATTTCCCTAAGCGTTAGCTATATAGCAAATCAACAGATGAAACTCAAGCTCAACCTAAAGAACATAGACGAGATTGAGTCGGGGCTGACTTGAGCTCAACTCGGAATTTGCACCCCAAGTATGTCAATAGCATAAAATAATATGTTATAAACCTTAAATTAACATACCGCACCTCCTACAAGATTATTAATAAAAGAAGAAGACGTTGGACGAAACTACCTTAAAGGTGTGGTAGAGTAGATTTTAATTATTGTGTTTTCTACACCTTATCCTCTGCACAGCCTTATAAGACCTCCAAAATCGACACCCTCTATTAGCTCTTAAGAGTTACTTACCTTTTACAAACCCTAATCTAATTCCGATCCTTCCACATGCCTTACCTCTCCTTCCTCAAAACCTTAAATCCTAAAACACAACCATCCCATCATGACCATGTCCATAAAACCCTATTTCTCATCTCACCAAAGCTCCAAGCAGATAATCCTCCTTATAAGGCAACACTCAGCCATCACTTAAATCCATCACAAACCTATCCATTGTTTCCATCAACATACTTCAAAAGCTTCCATCCTTAACACCGTACACCTCCATAATAGCAGTGCCTTTCACGACTATAGATATTTTTTACCATCAACTATTTCACCTATCAATTTAATACAAAGCTTAACTCCAAAGGTGCATAACAGTAACACCATAAAACTACAACAGCATTACTTGACACATCAGTCTGCACTACGTTAGTGATGTTCTTTTTCAAGTATCAAAAAGTATCCTCCTCACGCTCCTCTGCGCCGTACCCAAGGAATTTCCTCCTAACCCATGTAAAAGTCAATGAAAACTAAAAAGTGCAGTGGACGAATTTCCAAAAATCCTTTCCTCAGAAATGGTACTTGACCTTGGTCACTTCTACATTGCCCTTAACTTGGTGGCAACATGAAATTCTCTCATTTGACCACAAACACTGAATAAATAAGTCTAGAGTTTTGAAACTCATACTTCTTCTAGATTTAGCCTAAGATGAGTGTCTTTTAGGGTAAAGTTTACTTCCTTTCTGTAAGTTCTCTTTCTGGGAGTTATTATAATAGGACATAATTTGAATATATAATAAAAGAAGAGTTACGGTCATGGCACCTCATTCACCAAACTCATAAAGGCAAGGTAGGTGCATTAAAGTCAAAAGGCATCAAAAGCCACTCAAACTCTCTTTAGCAAAATTTGAAAACAGCCTCGTAAGTTTCTTGCTCTAGCACCCAAAGTTAATGGTCACATGACTTCAAGTTTAGCTTGGAGAAGTTTATTGCAGTTGATCAATCAGATCATCAATCAGGGGTGATGGACATTTTTTTTTTTATTTTATTCAATATTTTGCAGTCAATACATATTTTTCAGTCATCATCTTTCTTTGGCACCAACATAATCGGAGAGGAATAGTGCAAAGAACTAGCCTACGTGGTTCCTTTCTCTAGTCGATCCATTGCCAAACTTTAGCCTTGAACTTCTTCTACTCATAATTACTTCACTCCAACGGAACATTTCACCTCCTTGAATAGTCCTAAGAATCTCTAGAAAAATTTCTTAATCTCTTTACTCTTTGAAAAGTCTTAGTTTAAACTTTCACCATCCTAGAAACATGTGAAGTACTTGATAGCTTTACTATCTCTGCTTATAGAAGTACTACAAATCATTGACAAGTATGCAGTAACCCATCACCCCTCTCATTAAGCAAAAGATACAGTAGCATAGAATAAGAAGAGAAGAAGCTCATTTTAATACAATTTTTGCCATTTTGTTACATGAAAACTTTGTGATCTCTTAAGATAAATAACATCTCTTCTCCAAAAATATAAATTCATTAGAATAATCTGATCGATATCTACGGAAACAACCTCACCAATCATCTAATTAGTAAAATGGTAGATAATTGTCAACTTATGTTACACAATCATAAAATCTAAATTACTCCTTTTTTTAATCCATCTCAACGAGTATGGATTTGCATATACATTTTTTAGATCCAAACTTCTATACCAACACCACAAAATTCAAACTCTTATAGTTCTTAGGGTTAAAGATAATAGAAGGTATAATCATCTACACTAGCATGATAAGTCTAAATGAATCCTCCTTAGCTTGTTCATCCTCGGGTATTTGCATCATAAGTATGATCTTGGGGCCCACTTGATATACTTCATCAATCTGCATGACCTCATTAGTAGTGATGGTCATAACTTATTTCTTTCCTGCACCATGTATTGCAATATTCAGATTGACTTTTCATACAAATTTGAGTGTTATGGCCCCTAAATAAACATTTTGTAAAATTAGGCCTCTAATTATTCTTTGGACCTCCTTTTTTTTCTTTCTGCACTATGTTATGGTCCCTTAACTTAAGGTTAAAAAAATTCTTTCTAGTTAAAACTTTTAGCATTATCCAAATAATAATAGACACACAAAACTAAATGTTGTCTACAAGATTATAATTTAAAGAAGATTACCAGCATATTCGCAACTATGGTCTCAATCAATCCTTAATAGGAAGTCTTAAATGAAGCCAATGAGAGAGGAAAAAAGGTAGCAGACATTGAACCTATCTGATATAAAGATTAATTAAAAACTAAATATGGGTTTACATTATATTGATCATGGAAAACCATGACAACTTTCCTCTAGCAAAAGATAAACAACACAAAATTGCCAAGTTAATCGGCCAAAATAAATCCCAAATAGAAAGTTGTACTCCAAACCAATGAGGGAATGAGAGTAGAATTATAACCTAGTAAACACAAGCATTGCTTACATAGTAAAGATATGTTTAGATTGCACAAATCAAGGTGAGCCTCAATGACTTTCCTCTCGGAATTGCCATCTATTTTGTTAATTTGATCCACAAGTTCTAAGTAGCTCTCGAGAGCCTCCTTACATCACTAAGAGAGACGAAGTAAAAGAGAAAACTTAAGTTTGTAAAGAGAGGAAGATTGGTCAACCAACTAAGAGAATAGAAACAAACTCATCGGTTAGGATGCATAAAAATAGAATCAAATGAGTACTATACAATATAATTCCAAAATTAACAAACTAAGATTTAAGGAAACAAATTTAGAAGCCAGGGAAAAAGATAATAAACAACCATGCATAGTAGTTAAAGAATTTGAAAAAGAATAATTTGTTTGCAACACAATCCAATCATGATAACAACTTTATTTCAACTCCTATCAATGGAATTTGAATTTTGGGAGGATAATAAAGTGGTTGATACCTTCTTAGATGAGATTTTATGTTGAAATTTGTGCTCGTGCTTTGGAATATTCTCCATCTCCTTTTGAAAAAAAAAAAATTTGGGCCTTCTAGAAGCTTTTAGAAGGATACGTGTTGTTCTATAGAAATTCTAAGAAAAAAATAACAAAAATTTTAATCTCTTAGATTAGTTCCATTGGTTTATTTTAAGAGGATAGCTTAAAAATTTGATAGTATCTACGATTCAATAGAGACTAAGTACATTAGTAGCGATGCCTGCACTTTTAGAGGAGATTCAAGATCCATTAAGGGTAGCTACAACTTCTTGTAAATGTGGTTATAAACTAGTGGGTAAAATAACTTTTTAAAATTTACGATGGAAAATAAAAATATTTATTTTTTTTAAGTCAGAAAACAATTTTCTTATAGCCACCACACTATTAAAAAAATTTTTACAAAAACTAGATTTTCAAGCAGCAAAAAAAAAGTTCCCTAAAAAAACAGTGGTGGCAGTTTGAAACGCAACACAAATAAAAAACTATCCCGAATAGACCCTCAAGTTCACAAAAAGATAATAAAATTCAAGTTCACACTTTTAGAAAATCAATGTGTGAATAATGAGACCTAACAAGTATATTTTTATGGAAAGGTACATATACTTGTGCCTCTGCATTGCAATTAGAAGGTTGCAATGTCTAAAGGAAACAATAAAATTATAATGATGTGCAAATTAATAGCCTAAGACATGATATTGTGAGGACGTTCCTTGGTGTTGGAGTATATAATTGCAATGGAAAGGTTAAGTTGGAATCACATATATGATTGCGGAGATTGTACCGATCTTTACGAAGCAAAACAAACTACTAGAGAAACTATCAATCTAGATTGTAACACAAATCCAAATTTACCATTTATGTTGAAAAACCCTCTTTAATGATATTATGTGAGTGATGAGAAAATTATTCAAATTAAAGAATAACATTTACAACAAAAATGCTTCCACAAATTCTCACAAATTAATTCTTTTGCGTCTATTCATTAGTTCATGGGCCTAAAGATACTCAAGTTTATGCATTACAATGTTGATATTGTAATTTGTATTTGAAATATGTAAGGAATTGCTATGCCCACAAGTACTTTAAAATAAATATTTTATCTTTACATCAGAAACTAAAATATTGCATTTTTTGCCTTCCTTTTGTCCACAAGAACCTCAATTCCATCTTCTAATATACTACAATTTTTATTCTTTTAGATGTATGGCGTAAGTTTCCCCTTCGAAAACACATAAATTAAAAAAAACATTTATCCCTTGATCAAGCTAAGGAAGAAGTTTTTTTCTTTCTTACTTTATGCAAAAATATACCTACTACAACAAAAAGTGTTCCTTGCATTTTGTCCACATCGGTGCATTCTACCTAACCTCGAGTAAAAAGAAGATGGAAGTGAAAATCTCACACTACTACTTATACCCTTCTGAGTTCCTAGAAGGTGTTTGGGAATACAAAAGATGAGAGAAGTTGTAGAAGTAAGGAGATAGGGTAGATGGATAGTGGGTGAAATTCTAGTGCGGATGACAACGGGACAATGAACAGGAAAGAAAAGCAGCAAATTTCCTGCTGCGAACAGTAGTTTGCTTCTGGTTGAATGACAAAGGTCTTGGAATGTCCAGAGAATATCACAAGTTTAATCTTATAAGGCTACAAACACACCACATTAAAGAAATCCAAAGAAACAACACTCTGATAGAAAATAACCAATAGAAATATCTCTAAATAACTTAGCAATAGCCAAAATTCTCCCAAATCAAGAAAACAATAGCATATAAATAGTCCTCAAATAGCAAATAACCTAATTAAAAAATAGGAAAATAGGAAAATAAAATAAAATATAAGAAATTTTGCTAAATTGAAAAAAGGATTGTATTTCGTGTGAAACAGCATCAAGTGCTCACAGGATTTACCATGATCCTGCTCGGGCTGTAGCAGGATCCATAATTCTGCAAAATCCCGTGAAACCAGCTCCCACGTCATTCTCTCGGGATAAGAGAGACCTCTTCTTCTTCCCTAGAAACTTACAAAATCAATCTATCACCACCACAACAAAATCATCGCCTTGTTGTGTATGAGGTGTTCCCACTATAAAATCAATATTAATGTCCATTTCATGCAACTTTAAAACGCGTCATTACAAAGCATATTTTCATAAAAAAGAAAATTCATCCTTCCTCCGCACATTTAGAGTTGAGTTGTATCTGAGCTAGGACTCTCGCGAACCAAGACTTTAACCAACAATTGTGTAATATATTTTCGCAAGTTCTTCGCATCCCATAGGCGATTTTTGGCCAAAAAAAAATTGTAATGAAGTCAACGACATGTTGAATCTCTCTCGATGGTAGCCACCCAGGAAGTAAATTATTAATCAGGACATTTAGTAACTCCCTCAACAAAGCCTGCCCTTGTTGTTATTGACTCGTTGGGCTCATTCTATGACAACTAATGTTGATCCTGCTGGAGTCTTGCTCATTGGTTTAGCGTGAATCATTATCATCTATCCCTCGTTGGTTATAAGCTGATACTCTTCTTCTCTGATGTCACAGTCCACTTCTTTAATTGTTCCTTCATAAGTAAAAATAATACCAATCTCTTATTTGGGCAATATGATGCAATTTGCCCAAAGCATAGCACTTGAAGCATTTTTGGGCTGGCACAGATTATGGAGTGTTGGTGTTGGTGTTGGTGGGTTCTACCTTTTGTCCACTTTGAATTGGTTTCTCCACAGGCAAGTCAGCTTGAATGTTCTCATGGGTGCCTCTTGCTACATAATCCTGACATTAAACTCTATTTGTAACATACGATGGTCACCTGATGATGATGTTGTTTCTTCACCTTATAACTATGGTCTGTACATTGAGTAGGGACTAATACATTTGTAGTTTACTACATTCCTAATAAACGACTTCAATCCTCTGATATATTAAGTTATAGTGTTCTCCTCGGGCTCTTCTAACTCAGACTCCAATATAAGTTGCTTGAACTCAGTTATGTAATCCTCTACAGGAGATATTGTTGCTTCAAGTAACGAAGTCTCCAGAATATCATTTTCATAATGAACTGGTAAATATTTGAGTTGCATTTCTTGTTTCATCTTTTAGTAGGTGATGATTTTATTTTTTCCCTTCCTGTTGTCAAAGATGCTTTAGGTTGTCCCACCACTGAAATGCACACTTTTTTAACTTAACAACAGTTGGTTTTACCCTTATGTCTGGTTAAACATTCACGTGCTCAAAGATTCATTCTAGTGGCACTAAATGAACTAGTCTAGATCCATGCGACAGTTAAATTTTGGCAAGTCGATTTTCATTCCAAAAGCCCGGCATATCCTCCTATATTCTATGTCAAATCGTCACGGTATAGAATCTTTATCTTTGAAAACTATCTGATGGAAGGAATTTATTGCCTTATTTCAACCAAGTGAGTCACCACTGTGGCTAGAAGTAAGATCAAGGTTGCCTCCTTTCAAAAGTAGTGTGCCTCTATTTTAGTTGGAGGATTTTTCTTTGCATGTCTTTCATAGAGAGCTCTCAAACACCTCATTCAAGGTTTCTCCAGGGCAGCATGACATTTTGTTCTTCCAATTTAAATTTTGATGGAAAAGATAAGTGTGGTTAAGGGTAAAGAATTGAGATAGAATAGTTTGGGTATGAAGAAATTTTCTTTTTTTTTATTTTAAATTTGAGGCAAAAAAAACAAATCCCTAAAAATATAGAATTTGTTGGGCTCTGATACAAAATGATACCATTCTATGGCTCCTAAAAGCTATTTGGGAATACAAAAACATATTAGGGAAGTTGTATGATGGGTAACGGGATAGGGAGGATGGATAGTGAATGAAATTCCGATGTGGATGACAATGGGACTAGAATGGAAAACAATAGTTTTCCTGTTGCAAACAGCAGTTTGCAACTAGTAAGACGACGAAGGAAGTCTACAAACATTCCAGAAATATCATCATTTGATCCGATCAAGATATACACTCACTATCTAAAATAAAATCCACAAATACGAGACTCTAATAGAGAAAACCCAAGAGAAATATCTCCAAATAACATAACAATAGCCAAAAATCTCCCAAACCAGAAATATAACAAAATATAAATAGTTCCCTAAAAGACAATAACCTAATTAGAAAATAGGAAAATATAACAGAAAGAAAAAATAGTGTGTGAAAAAGCATAATATAACAAAATATTCCCTAAAAGAAAATAACCTAATTAGAAAATAGGAAAATATGACAGAAATAAAAAATAGGTAATAAGCTTTGCTAAATTGAAAATGTGATTGTATCATGTGTGAAAAAGCATTCCGTCGCAGGATATACCGCAATCCTGTGAAATCGCAGGATCCCACTCTGGAGAGTAGCGGGATCAAGATTTGGCAAAATCATATGGAACTAGCTCCGTCGTCAACTACTCTGGGTACCACACCAATGACAGACCAAAAAGAAGTCACCGTGGCAGAAACAAACTCTAAAATTTTACATTTCATTTGGTGCCACCTACTTTTAGAAAAGAGTGTTCATTACCTTTGGTGTCCCTGGCACTACCTTGTACTCGAGCTAAATTCAAAGAAAAAAGAGTAAGAATCTCCTATTACAATGAGCAGACTCTAGGCAACACATCAAATGAAGAGTTTGTTTTGGTGAAGGCCAACTTCTTCAAGAGCTAGCTTTGTAGTGATGGTGAAGCGAATTGTACAATGAGTACATCATTGTTGTTATGCCTATACCAAAACAAACTCTTCAGCGGCAAACAAGCTCAATAAGCTCATGCCAAAGAGGCGCTACAAACTTGTTAAGTGATCTCCTGTCCTTGATTTGTTCTTTGATTACCTATCCACAATTCTCACCACAAAAATGAAATTATAGACAACCTAAAGTTGATCTGTGGGATCATTGCATTGTTGATGTAGTTCTCCTCAACCTTCTAACTCCTTATATGGTACATTATGTGAAGGAGTTGAGATGTGGTGTAGCTAAAAACAACTAAAGAGAATGTGACTCCGACAATGATATTCACATAGCCAGACTTCCTCCTATTCAACTTTCAGTTTCACCAGATAGATCTTGAAGCGGTACACATTTTTCTAGTTTGACAACATTGCATTCCAAGCAAAGATTAGCCAACTTCTCAACTAAAAGTTATACCCATGAAATACCTTAAGAACGCCAGGAATGACATCTCCCGTGATCATTCAGAGGCAAGCAGAAGCTTGCTTGGTGTAGTGATTGAAGGATTGGAACTCTTCACATCACAAAATAACACATGATAGAAATCCTACAATAGAAGATTGCCCTTGGGCTCCTCATTAGTCAAATTAAAGTATGTGAGGAGAACGTCACATCTTGGAAGGCTACTATCACTTAAATTTACATTAAGCCAAATTCGATAAGAGGCAGAAACAAACCAGTAGGACAAAGCTAGCACACATTTTGACAATGTAAATCTAACAATATTTTAAATATATTTAGTTTGGCGTTTTAATTATTTAATTTTCTATTATTTATTTTGTATTGATTTTAGTGCCACAGGTAATAATTTAAATCTTCATTTGCAAACACTCATCGAAGGACTAATGATAATGATGATCCATAAAAGGGTACAATTGTTTGCATATCAACAAGAAAGCATGTCCTAAAAAAATGACTTCATTTTCACTCATGATAAGTGAAGACAAAATCAACACGTTTGAGGGTAATTTGAGTGAGAATGAAGAATTTGACACTAATGTTGATTGCTAACTACATCCATCCAAACGTTTAGGCTAACAAAGTATGCCTATTTTTCAAAACGTACCTAAAATTAATCAAATGAATCCTATTAAGACTTCAATCTCGCCTTAGAAGTGGTCTCAGAACACACAAAAGCTACAAAACAGTTGAGTTCAGTTTAAAGATATCACAAGAGCAGTAGAGAAGTACCATGTCTGCAAGCAAACGGCAACGAAATTTCCTGCGACTCGGCCGTGTGCAGAATGTATTGGTCCTGCAATAAAAAACCCAAGGAAGTTTAACTATCCAAACTCACGAAAGTTCAGGAATGATAGAATTCCATTTACCTCGGGGACCAAAAACTGGTGTACAATCTCCCGCTGCCGGTCATGGACAGTGACTCTGTGAACTTGAGCAGCGGCTGTACGAACCGGTGCTGCATAACGATCGGAAACTCCGACGGTAGATTGGAGCTCTGCTTTTGTCGTCGCGGGAAACATATGTCCCCTACGCCGAAAGGAGGAATGTCGATGCCAAGAGAAACCAAATCCACTGGATATGCTCAGATCCGTCGCCATTTGCATCGCAACGTCTGACGTTTCCCGCTCTCCTCACTAACCCCTGAACGCGCGACGTAGCAGGTGAAATAGATAAGTGGCAATTAGGGGATTTCATAGCAAAGGGAAAAGTAGGGGATTCCAATTAAAATTCCTGCGAACTCCGAGTAAATTAGTTGTGAAGCAAATGTAGAGAGCCTTCAGGAGATGTTGATGCAGTCTGTTAGATAGATGAGCTCTGAAATTATTATGCAACAGATATTTCAAGAATAAATGTTATAATGTCCTTATAGAATATTGTTATTTGTGCACGGTTTCTGAAACAATTCAAAAAGAACAACTTCAATATATTACAAAAATTCAGAAGTTTTAAATATTAAATTTAAAATTATACATCACAAAATACTAATAAATAAAACAAAAATTATAATTGAAATAAGAACAAGTAAAATTATTATAATATTAGTTTTCATATCCAAACAATCAAGTCTCTTCGAAAAAAAAATTTCAAAACTACTCCCCACACATTGTCGATGAATTTGTTGGGATGACCTTGGATGGCAAAACTGACTGCAGTTGCGCATTTGGAACATAGAATTTACCTAGAGAGGACACCCATAATGATAGAGTTTTGTACATGAATGAATGTCATGCAAATCAAGATTTTATAAACTTAAAAAATTAAAAATGGGGATTTAATAATAAAAAACATAAATAAAAGCTTATATTTCTTCCCTTTATCTTTCTCAGGCATACAACCTCCTCTCCCCATTCACCCATTCTAGGGCACGATCTGGGGCACGCTGACCTCGCCTCCATCTTGTCGCATTCGAAGCTCTTCCCAGACGAATGCCCAACCACCAGTGTTTCCCTTCCGTGTCATAGCTTCTATCAAAGGACCTTCACACGAGCAACCAGTCACTCCCATGCCTTCGCTGCTTTGGCTCATGGACCCGATCCCAAGCTTCCTACGACTTCACCCACCGGTGGCCTCTCCTATCGGCCTCCCTTGATGTCTGTAGCCAGATCCCATTGTCCTCCTTCTCACGTGGCCCAAACCGTGGCAGGCCTTCCTCCTTTCAGGCTGGGACACATGAAACAGCTCGGCACTTTCTCCAGCTACCTCACAAAGTTTCCGTTGCTGACGCTCCATCAACTGACATAAAACTCCACCCGCGTCAGCAAAACTTCCCTTTTGGCTAGCCACCTATAACTCATTTACCATTTGATATGCATAGGCAGGATGCTTACCTCCTGTCCTTTTTGATATTCTCGATTGGTTTGGTTGGTTCCGTCTGCCAAGTCAAGTGACATGTTGCATCAATTTTACCACAAATTCAAGTTTTGTCGAAGTGCTTTAATATCCAACTATTCTTTGAGCATAACACTCAGGCTATTTAGCCACATGCTTGCTCGTATGATATGCGGTTAAACTACATATCTCCTGTATTATTCGAAGCATAGGCAAGATACCTACCTCATGTCTTTTTCGATATTATCGATCAGTTTGGTTGTTTCTATCCTCCATGTCGAGTAACACGTTGCATCAGTTTTACTGATGATCCATATTTTGTCAGAGTTGTTTGATGCCCGACTTTGCTTCGATGCTTGATAGGGTTACCTCGAACAGCTGAGATCGATACCCTTTGAGAGGAGTACCTCCTCCTTACTGGATCGATTCAAGAATCTGACATTTACTTTGAGCGTGATACCTCAAGCTATTATACCGCATGGTTGCTAATTTGATTTTGACCAGGACACATACCTCCTGGGTAATTTGATGCATTCAACTAGGATACATACCTCCTGTGTCATTTGATATATGTAGTAGGATGCATACCTCCTTCTCTATTTATGTATAGTTAGGATACATATATCCTGGACTGTCTGATCAGGATACATACCTCTTTGATTTTGATGTTTCGATCAATGAAATGATTGCCAGCCATTGATGACAAGACCTCATTTTGAGGCACGTCGGGTTCTTGTAGCCTTTTGGCTTTGAAGTCTCTCAAATCGTACAACTTTTTAATTGGTTCTTCCGTTATAGCATCCTTAGCTCATTACCTATTATATTTCAGTGCTTTCTTGAGCCATGTGACACATTGGTCAGCTTTGTTGTGAGAACACCTCACCTTTTGATGCCTTTGGCTTTATATAGCCATATATTTTGATGTTGCTCGAGCCCTACAACATTGTAGTCAGCTCAATAGGAGTACATATCATCTTTCAACGCTTTTGGCTTTATAGCCATGTGACCTTAGAGTCGGCTCCATTATGAGAGACATTGTGTTTTGACGACTTTAGCCTCACAGCCGTCTAATACGACGTTTCTTGAGCTATATGACACTCTAGTCAACTCTTATGAGAATATGTTGTCATGTTAGACTCATTAGCCATTCGATACCTCTCAGACCATATGCCTTTTTGGGCTGGTTATTTTAAGATGATATCTTGTCTTTGGTCATTTTTGGTCGCATGCCACTTAGGTTGAATGCCTCCAAAACAATATGACTTTACAGTCGGTTCATTAACGAGTGCATCTCAACTGGCTGACCAGATGCCACCCTAATTAGGATAGTTTGTGGGTTATCGCCAATGATGAGTGTTCCTTCTCCGCAAGAGCCCGTCCGAGTCACAATCGAGTTTCTATCAAGAGAGCATAATAGGAGATTTGAGTTCACATGAGATGATCGAGCCTTCTCACACTTTTGTCGTTACTACTGAGGTTAAGAGAATTTTGGGTTCCCACATCAATCAATTCGAATGTTCTCAAATAGAAGGTAGTTACCTCTTGCGACTAGAGGCGGCCTCTAAGCCAAAAGACTATATGCGAGAGATGAAAGACATAGGTCACACGAGATGAATGGGCCTTTTTAATTGTCCATACTACTGATTCACTAGAATAGTTGCCACTTCGGCCAGGACTTCTTGGTTACCTAGACTATCGTGATGGGTACCACCCTCCGGAGAACCTTCTAAAGGCAATGTCATAAACATGAACGACTATCGGTTAATGATGAACCGACGTCGTACATTTCTATGTCTCAGAAATGGACGGTTTTGATTAAGATTGACAGCTGATCTATCCATACAAAACGGACCGAACTGCAGGCCACCTCAACACCCACGTGTAAAGTTTCGCGAATCAGAGACTACCACGTAGCGCTTGAATGACTCCGAGGTTCGAGCTGGCGTCGCGTCGGATTAATAGGAAAATAGGTTTTTCTTATTTAAATAAATTCAAAAAAATTTTAAAAAATCATAACTTTCCAAAAGAAAATCATAAAAATAAAATAAAAATATCCCTGAACACAGTGAGTCAAGGAGAACAAAATAAAAATGAAATAAAAAAATAAATAATTTTTATTTTATTTTTAATTAATTGAGTACTCTCTTGAGTATTTTAATTAAAAAAGTTAAATATAATTCCAAAAAATCTAAAATTCACAGGGATCGTTCCTTTCATCATTAGAAATGTCCCTTGATTTTTTCAAGGTTAGGAAAATTCCCAAAAAGAAAAATAACTAGTTTTAACCATATTTTGTAATTATTTTCAAAAATAATTATAAAAAAATCAGAAAATTGAAAATTCAAATGAGAAATAATTAAGAAATTTAAGATACTTAACTCAGCATCTAAAATAAAATTTCCAACCTCAAAAAATTTCTGAAGTGATAATTTAGACATTTAGGGATAAAACTATAGATTTTAAAATTTACAATTTAACCAAAAAAAAAAACCTTGTGTTCAACCTAAATTGAACCTAAGTCAAACCCAAGATCTTTGGGTTCAACCCAAACTAAACCTTGGTCAAACTCAAGACCCGTGGGTTCAACCAAATTTAAACCCAAGTCAACGTAAACCCTTGGGCTCAATTCAAATTAAACCCAAGTAAACCCAAATCTTTGGGTTCAACCAGAATAAAACCCAAGCCAAATTCAAACCTTTGGGTTCAACCCAAGTTGAATTCAAGTTAAGCCATTAACCCTAATTTGGTCCAATTCCAATTAGTCATAATTAATCCGTACACCTTACTTAGACTAGGCTTAATCACATTTTAAACCTTAATTAGGTCTAAACCTTATTAGACATTATTAAACCCTTAAGCCTTACCTAAATTATACTTAATCCACCATAAATCCTAATTAAGTCTGACCCTAATTAAACTTAATTAATCCTTTAAGTCTTACCTAAATTAGGATTATTTAACTTTAAACCCTAATTAGGACTAACCCCAACTATACTTAATTAATCTTTTTAAGTCTTACCTAAATTAGGCTTAAATAACTTTAAACTCTAATTAGGTTTAACCCCAATTATAACTAATTGATCATTTAAGACTTACCTAAATTAGACTTAATTAATCCTAAATACTTATATAGGTCTGAACCCAATTAGATCTAGTTAATCCTTTAAGTCTTAACTAAATTATTATTAATTCACTATAAACCCTAATTATCTAACACCAACTAGACCTAGTTATTCTTTTAAGTGTTACCTAAATTAGGCTTACTTAATGTACGGTTTATTTTTGGGTTTGTGGTGTTGTATTTTTTTTGAAAAGAGGTCGCCTACAGAAGTTGTCGGCGAATTTTAATTTAATTTAAATAAATAATTTGAAAAGTAGTATTTGATTTTGAAAATAATTTTAAATTTGAAAATTTTAAGATATGAAATCAAACCGATCTCACATCCCGAATAGTTTATATAAACGAGCACCACATCACAAACCATGTACCTATCCCGAAGAATAGTACACATTGTTTGATGATGGGGCTCGATTAAATAAACTAGAAGATTTGTGACATCCGTTCGGTCCGCGAACCAATTTTATAAGCCGACAAATTCCCTCGTTTAATATGAAAACATTAAACGAGGTTTATATTACCCGGGTTCTTAAAGTTCCCTATAAGGGCAAGCCCCTATAGTTAATTACATCTTAAGTGACGGAAATCGCCTAAGAAAACTCTCGATAATAATCGGTAGTTCTGCTCTCAAGAATTTCAAAGTTTAAGTTTTCAAGGGATTGAATTTTGGAATTTCAATAGGGAATGGATCAAATTTGGAACATTTTATTTTAGGAGTCCAAAGGAAGAAGGGTAGGAGAAATCACAGATCCAAAGCGAACTTTGGTAATTTCCCGACTATCCTATTGTTTGGCTTGAATTTAGGAAGGTCCTAATGTTTATTTAATATTTTGATCTTGCCAATGTTAATTAGTTAGGACTTATATTTGTATGATAAAATCATACAAATAGCCTCGATAATGTGAGGGTTTGTGTCGTATCGGATGGCTACCTCGGAATCCTAAGACCGGTTAGGGCTTAATTTACATGACCATGCAAATGCCTAACGAAGAGTTGAGGATTTATGTTGCACTAGTGCAAACCACCTCGAAGTCCTATGGCTTGGTTATTTAATTCTAAGGAAGTTTTGTTGAAGTAGATCCGAGTTTCATTGATGACGATGGCCGTGCCGCCCACCATGCTCCGAGCTCCTTGTTGTTGCAGAGGTTTAGCTTTAGAAGTCATAAATCGGGAGATGAGAGAAGTGTTTTGGTTTAGAAAGAATCTTAAAATCCAGGTGTTTTTAATATTTTAATTAAACAAATCTTAAAGTTGATTATAACAACACCGGTTAAGATCCCACGTGCTCCATCCTTCCGCATCGTTATTTTTATCGGATTCACTTAGTCCGTATGAATTTGCTAAACTCAACCGAATGAGTTCCACACTTTCATTTAGACCGTGGGAAATCCCGTTAGCAACACGTAGGTTACATCATCCGAGGTATTCCCGATCATCCAACGAGACGTTTTAATTTAGTTGTAGTTGTAGTTTTGTTGTTCGTTTGTGATTAAATTTTGAGTTGTTTTATATTTTGAAATGTTGTGGCGGTGAATTTTATCTTGTAATGACTTTTAATTTAGTTTTGGTTTCAGTTTTAGGGACTATCCTAAAGGTGTAGGTTTTCATGCAACAGTTGTGGTTTTCTAAAGGAAGGATTATGGTTTTCTACCAAGTTCCTAATCCTATAGCTAGTCATTTCCTATGACGTCTAGGTTCTTGTGTTTTAGTTTGAGGACGATTTTCTTCATCAAAGAACAACTAAGTTCAATTGTTCTTATAAATATCCTATCATATCGAGGAAGTGCTTAAGACGAATCTTAAACATCTTTTCAATATTTCTAGGATTGTTTTAAGTCCAAATGAATTTAATTACACAAATGAATTAATCGTCCGAGAGTTTAAGTTTTGTTGTCTTCGCTCAGATGAACTAGGACATTTGAATATCCTATGAGTGAAGTAACACTTCCTTTAACGCTCCTTTTAAGAGTTATGACATCATGAGCTTTCGAGGGCAAATGGATGTTCGAGTGGGTTGTGATTTAATTTTAGTTAATGGATTTAAGTTCGGAATAGTGTTCAAGTTGTTTTAGATTTATTTTTGAATTCTTCATGTCTTTATATTTAATTTAATTTAATTTAATTTAACTTAATTTAATTTAATGTGGTTTAATTTAATTTAATTTAACTTAAGTTAATTTAATGTAATATGATTTAGCTTAATTTAATTTAATTTAATTTAATTTAATTTAATTTAATTTAATTTAATTTAATTTAATTTAATTTAATTTAATATAATATAATATAATATAATATAATATAATATAATATAATATAATTTAATTTAATTTAATTTAATTTAATTTAATTTAATTTAATTTAATTTAATTTAATTTAGTTTAATTTAATTTTTTAATTTTTAATTTAATTTTTTAATTTTAAAGGGATTTGTTTTAAATAATTTAACTTTAATTTAATTTAATGATTAAGCCTTTTAGCATTTTAAATCTTAAACTTGGATTATCATTTTAATTAGGAATTAAATGTTATTGGGATGATTAATTTAGGGATTTTTAAATTAAAGAACAAATCTCTTCCTAATAATATCCCTATTTTAATAATTCCAATTTTATTATTCTTCCAAATTTAACTAATTATTTAATTAAGGTTTATTTCAATTATTTTAAATTGTTTAGTAGGTTTCTACCCTTTAATTATCTAAATTTCAATCACCCAAATCAAGTTAAAATCAAATATTTTACCTATTAATTTCATTAAGCCTAAAGTCTCAATTAAAGGGTTAAGATTTTAATTACCATTTTTTGCCCTTCAAGCCTAATAATTTCATAACTCACTAAATTGAGCTCAAATGAATTTGAAATTTTTATGTGACCTCACTCATATGTCAATAAAGACATTAGAGGAGAAAATGTGATTTTTTTGTATTTAATTTATTTATTTAATTATTTTTGGTGAAAAATGGGGATTTTCAAGGAAAATTTAACAACATGACCAAGGGAAAGTTTCTGTCCTTAAGAAAATTATGGGACATTCCTAATGACCAGAGGACCACTTGGACCAATTTTTGTGATTTTTTGAATTATATTTTATTTATTAGAATTATTTTAAGTTCTGGAGTATTAATTAATTTAAAAATAGAATATAAGTTGAAAAATGAATTTCATAATTTTTAAAATTCTCTCTGATATCAAGGATTCCAGAGAACCAAATTTTACAATTTTTTGATTTTTCTTTGATTTATTATAATTGTTTTAGTGAAAATGCTAGAAAATACATTTTTTTTAATTTTAAAATTACCCTAGGGCTTTAAAATTTAATATCTCATTAAATAGACCTAAGAAAAATATGGGGTTTGTTCCTAAGTGATTATATTTCAAAATATGACATTTTGGTGAATTTTATTATTTTTGTGATTTTTATTATTTTTTAATTATTAAAATATTAAAATAATACTAAAAAATTAACTTTTTTAGAAAATTAAAATTTTAATTTTCCTGAATTCCCCTGATATCAGAGAGGCTCCAAAACCAATTTGGTGAATTTTTGAAAGGTATTTTGAAAGTTATGAATTTTTAAAGTTTAAAATGACTAAATCGGCTTAATCAACCCATTTAGTAGGGCTAACCAAGTCCAATTGACTTCAAACTTTTATGGTGGGTTCCTCTGATCCTAAAGGTCAGTGGAGAATTGATTTCAAGTCAATTTGATCTATGGTCAACTCTAATTAATTAGGGGTCTATTTTGGGTATTTAAGCCAATTAGGGTTATCTTAAGTGAATTAACTCAAGTCCTATTTTTCCTAGGGTTCTCTCGGTCATAAGGAACATCACCAAATTTTCCTAGAATTTATTTCACAACATGCTAATTTTTGGAATTAAAATACTCAAAACAGCAACATGCATTTGAAAAATCAATAACTTTTCACAGAGGTGGCCTCTGACCTTGGAAAATTCAGGGAATGTTCCCAAGTTCAGAGGCTTCAAAAGCCCTATGGTCTCATGCCATGGTGAATTGTATGAATGCATGGAGAATTAAAACAATGTGGGGAGTAAATAATTAATTAAAAATAAAATACTGGATAAAATTAATTAATTTCTTTTTCACATTATTTTCCTCTATTCACTGAGCAAGAGGGTATTTTTATTTTATTTTTAGGATTTTTCTACACAAAGATATGAATTTTCAAAGTTCAGGGAATTAAATAAATTAGGAAAATCCCTAATTTTCTACTTAAGTGACGCGGCGCCGCGTCAACCTCGGCAGCTCCGAATGCACACGCGATGCGCTCCCATTTGACGCCGCCTTCTGACTCAGCGCCACGCGGCCCGCGGTTCATGTATCATCTCCTCGTCCGACGCCATCTGAGCCGTCCGTCCGCGCGTGTATTAAATGAACGGCATCCGTTCATCGTCCCCAAGCCTCCTAATCCGAGAACCGTCCACCTTCTAGCCCTAAGATCTCACTCAATTCTCCATGGATTTTTATGTTCTTATGCTCTACGGATTCGTCTCGAAGAGACGAACACATCTATACGGCTAATGCTTATTGAAATCGACTCATTTGAGATGGAGAATGTTTAGAAGCTCTGGGATGAAGAATTGATCCATACCTTAGCTCCGAGAGGTGAAGCCTCGATCGGAGATGCTCGGCACGTTCGTTGGAGCCGCAGGAGGCTAGGGATGAAGCCCCGGGATGTGGTGAATCGCCTGAGTGTGATTTCCACCAAGGCCGATCACAACCTTTGGAGTCCGGAACAACTCGGGTGACCCGGAGAGGGGGCTTTTACCGGAAAACCGGCTTCTCTTGGCTCGGTGAAGGTGTAGGTGAGTTTAATTTGATTTTGGTGGAGGATTCGAAGTGTCCTCGTTCGGCTCGAGAATCGAGCTCCAAAATCGAGCTCAATCAACGGGGATTAGAGCGAGGAGGACAAGTAGGGATCAATTGCTCTAAGTCCGGAGGGGAGTGAGGAGTGATTTTGGCGTAGTTTTGGTATGGTCCGGTTCAAGCACCTCCTTTGGCCGAGAGGGTGAGGGGTTTGGAATAGGCATGGTCGGAGGCTCTCCTGTGGGAGTCGAGAGCCGAGATCAGCCGCTCTTGGCATGTGAAGAACAGACCATGGTGGCCATTTGGAGTGAGGCGACTCAGCAGGTGAGAATTCCAAGTTTGGGCTCACATGTGAGCTCTCGGCCCGGTGGTTTCCGGCGGCCGTGGTGGCCGGCCTGGCCAGTAGTCGGTCACCCTCAAGCTCGGTGGGTCGTGGCCGGAGGCTTGTGCAATCAATCGGGCCTTGCCATGTGTAAAGGGGGTGGCTTGGAATGGAATGGGGAAGAGGCCATTTTGGCTTCAATTTGGTCAACCCATTGGTTTGGGTTGGGTGCACCTCCCCATGGCCCGATTTTGGGCCGAGAGGATCGACTGGGTCGCCCAAGAGAGGATGGTGTGGTCTCTATCCAAATAGTTTAAGTTAATTTTGGGTTATAGTGTTACATTAAAGAGGTTAAAATGGCTTAAGGAAGGCTTAGGAAAGGACTCCCTCCACTTGCCATTAATATCTTGGTGACAAGTCAAACCCCCCATGGCTTCATGTGGCTTATCTATGGCTTGCATGGCTTGTCTTTGGCTTGGGAAAAGTTGAGTCAATTTCATGGAAATGGATTTAAGAGAAATTTTGGTGTTTTAGGGGTGATTTGGCATGAGGCTTAATTTGGAATTATTTGATGATGTGATTAGAACTTAGGGAATGGCTTTGATTAAGTGGATGGCAAATGGAAATGTCATGTGGGCTTTAGTGGTAGATTTTGGGCTCATTGAAATGGTTTTAGATGGGCTTTTAAAATGGTTTAGGAAAGTGGGCTTTTGAATTTTAAAATGGATTTTGGGATGAAATTTTGGTAAAGGCTTGGGCCAAATAATTGTTGAGTTTGGTTTAGGGATGTGTCATGAGTGGTTTGAAACAAATTTGAGGTGATTTGGGTTTGAATTGGGTTGGATATGGGCCTTTTGATAAAGAGGCTAAGGTGGGCCAAAATGGGCTACCATGGGCCAAAGTTGGGCTAGAGTTGAAATTGATGTAAAATTAATGTTGGGAAATGTTTATGGGAGTGTTTCAAAGAGGTTTTGGCTTAGGTTAGGTTTTGATTTTGAGGTTTGGGTCTATTCTGGGCTAGATTTATGTTTAGGTCAAAATTGGGCTTTTTTATTTTGGGGTTGAATTTGAGTGGGGTTTGGGTCTAAATTTTGGGCAAATCATGTTAGTGTTTTGTTTATGGGGATGTTAAGGAAGGTTTAGAAAAGATTTGGGATTAATTGGAGTTGAATTGGGTGAGTTTGGGCTAAGTTTGGGTCATGGGTCCAAATTGGGCTTTAAGGCCAAAAGTGAAATTGGATCCCAATGCCAATCAAATTGGGCTTGGATTGGGTCTAGATTGGTGTTGGGGATGTTGAATTGAAGTTTAGAATTGAATTGGACCAGAATTTGGGTCAATTTGGTAGGTTAGGTTTGACATTGGGTTCACTTTGGGTTAAAATGGGTCAAATTGAGGGTTTTGATAAAAGTGGGGTAAATTGGCAAAATTGGCCCATGGTGTAGTTGAACAAAATGAAATTGGGAATATTTGGGATTTTCTAGAATTTTCTGGGAATTTTCTGAATTTTTGGATTTTTTTGCTAAGAGGGGTATTTTGGGTATTTGGAGGGTATTGGGAGGTATTTTTGGAATTTTTGGTATTTTTGGTTATGGATGATCAATTTGAGTGGGGAGGAAATGTTTAGGATTGGTCTTGAGGAATTTTGGGTAATTTAGGTGATTTTAGAAATTTTGGGTAGTTTCGAGGCATTTGGTAGGTTAGCAGGTGTAGGGTCCCGGGGTCAAAAATTGAAAATTTGGAAAATTGAAGATTGGGTGAATATAAGTGGAATAAAATCATTTTGGTTGAGCCATGAAGCCACATCAAGCCCATATGAGCCATGAAGGGACTCATTTGAGGCATTCACTATGTTGTTCCTAACCCTCTTAGCCAGGGCTTAGGGGTTAAGGACCATCCATGTGAATCACTTACATGAGTCGGGAGGTCAAGTTAGGCATAGGTGTGGTTTTAGGAGGTGTATGGAAGTGTAGTGTATGAGTGTAGTGTGTGTGTAAGTCAGCCCCTCCACTGGACTGGGCCACCTGGTGCGCATCCTAAGGCCAAAGAGTCCTATAGGAACTCATCCTTTAAACTTCCACACTTGATTTCAACCCTCTAGGTGATTAGGGGTCTACAGTCAAGTTTGTGGAGTTTGCAGGGAGTTAAGAAGTGGTTTGAATTTCTAAGTGGTGGGTCCCAATTCTAATCCTCTAGGACAGTCAAAGGAAAAGCCTAAGGCTAGATCCTAAGTACTAAAGAGAAGAAGAGAAGACCTCATCAAAAATGAGGTCAACACTTAACTTTAAATCCTAATTAGGTCTAGCACCCTAATTAGGACTATTAATCCTTTAAGCCTTGCCTAAATTTGGCTTAATTCACCATAAACCCTAATTAGGTCTAACCCCAATTAAACCTAAATATTCCTTTTAAGTATTACCAAAATTAGGTTTAATTAACTTTAAACTCTAATTAGGTCTAACCCTAATTAGACCTAATTAATCATTTATGCCTTACCAAAATTAGGTTTAATTAATCCTAAAACCCTAATTAGTTCTAACCCCAGTTAGACCTAATTAACACTTTAAGCCTTACTTAAATTAGGCTTAATTTCTCCTCAAAGCCAAATTAATTCTAACACACATTAGACTTAATTAAATCTCTTAAGCCTACCCTAAATTAGGTTTACTTAACCAAAAGTCCTAATTAAGTCTACATATATTAAGACTTAATTAATCTTTTAAACCTTACTTAAATTAGGTTTTCACACAACCTAAACTCTTAGATTCAACCCAACTTGAACCTAAAACAACATAAACTCTTAGGTTTAACACAACTTGAACATAAAATAACTTAAACCCTTTTGGTTCAACCTAACATGAACCTAAGTCAACTTAAATTCTTAGATTCAACTCAAGTTGAACCTAAAATGACTTCAATTGTTAGCTTCAACCCAAATTGAATCTGAAACAACTTAGACTCATAGGTTCAACCTGACTTGAACCTAAGTCGACCTAAACTCTTAGGTTCAACCTAACTTGAACCTAAGTTAACCTTAAAACCTTTAGGATCAACCGAACTTGAACCTAAAATACCCTAAATCCTTAGGTTCAACCCAACTTAAACCTAAAACAACTTATAAACTCTTAGGCTCAACCTGACTTGAATCTAAGTCAACTCGAACCCTTAGGTTCAACATAATTTGAACCTAAATTAACCAAACCCTTAGGTTAAACTTAACTTGAGCCTAATTTACCTAAACCTTAGGTTCATCTTACATTGAATCTAAAACCTAAGTCTAACCTACATTAGACTTAATCAACCTTTTAGGTTCAACTTAGATCGAGCATAGACTGTTATGTCTAGCCCAACGTAGATACAACTTAAGGTCCAATCAGTCAAGCTAACTTGACTTAACTTGGGTTAGATCCGGTCAACTAAATTATTTGACTTGACTCAACCTTATCTAGGATGACTAGATTCCTACCATAGCTTAGTTCAATCTAACATGAACCAAACTAAATGTGACTGGAGGTTATGCAGGGCTTCTTCATAAAAAGCTCGCTTAAACTCAGTTAATGACAATCAATACAAATAATCAAACCAACTTTAAACCAACCGACATAAAACTCAATAATTAAACCTTAAATCAATCAACCTAAAAATCACCCTAAAAGTAACTAAACTTAAACTAAAACAAAAAATACAACTTGGTTTGAGAGAACACTTTGAAGGAAGCAACCCATGGCTGCTAACAAAGTATTCTCTTGTCACTTGTGGCTAATCAAACTACAAAATTTAATGATCTGAGCGATAGAACCATGAGATCTTGACCAGATCATTCCAAATAACAAAAATAAAAATAAAAAATAACAAAACTTAATCAGATAATAAATCATAAACAACCTAAAGTCTTTCAACCTCTAAAATTCTAAAAAGACAATAAATTTAAATGAAACCTTAAAAAACAAAGATCACCGAATGTAACTTGAACCCCAGTGAGAATATATCTTGGATGACGCAATCTATGGTTGCTGATAAGAATCTTCTAGTCCTGGTTTAATCACCTTTCAGACTAAGTAGATTTGAATACTATGACGACCTTGGGATGATGGAGCCATAGACATCTTGACCAGGTTGTCTAAAAATTAAAAATTCAACAAACTAAATCAACAAATTAAAATATGATTTTGCACTAACTTTGTTTTGTAAGACTACTGAAGACATACGACGGGTTGCGTTTTAGATTTACTTTACATGTTATCAGGATGTGCTAACTCTATTTTGCTGAGACGACACTCTGAAGCTTGAAACGGTGAATCCTAAAACTTTTGACAAACAACGACATAAAATGACAACAAAACAAAATATAATATATAATAAAGCAAAAGACAAACGACAAAGAAAATACATAAAAAAATGATAAACAAAACTTTTAGGTAGCATCAGATTTCCATAAATTTGCTACCATTAGGACCGAATGTTGAAATTTCTTGCCATAACGACACTTAAACTTTTTGAGAGCAAATGTTAACCTTAATCAAGAGTTTTCACTGTCTAAGATGTAATTAACTATAGGAGCATGCTCTTACAGGAGATTGATAATCTCAGAATATGTATTATACCTAAATCTCTTGTTATGGGATATTCATGTGGATTTTTTACGAGTATCTAAGGAGTTAAACACTCTAGAGTTATCTCTACAATATTTATCACAATGAAGTTCTCCTCACACTTTTCTTTCATCTGCTTTCTATTCCCGTTTGCCCCTTCCTTTCTTCTACGAGTTTCTTACTATCTCAAGGTCACTTACATCATTTGAGGGAAAAGATTATTCGAAGAATAGGGCAATGTAATAAACGAAAAAGGGTGACTCATCGATAGAAATGACACAAAACTAAATGAAATGGAGAATTGGTGGCGACCGGTCCGAGCGGAGACCAACACACTCTACAATCGGGCCTTTAATCGAATCACCCACTGGTGGTTTTGCCCCATGGGCCATCATCATTTTGGGAATGCTTGTTATGATAAATCTAAAAGAGTTCCCCTTGAGGGAAGGTTATGCTCTTCTGCTTAAACTAGCACCTTATGTGCTCTCTCACGCCCTCCACGCTGTCACTTATTGAGCATACCACAACAGAATTCATTATCTCGGATGTCCATGTGTGATTGAGTAAGATTAGTCATAGCCATATACACACATAAGAAGTGATTGATCTATGATTTAATGAGAAGTTGATGAAATTAGTTATCTTAAGAGATTTCTCATAATTTTATTTATAAGGACCAAAGACCCAAAATTCGAGGTATTGCTCTAATTATGAGCATTAATTAAAATTCTTAACTAGTTATTTTACTATTCCCCATTCTTATCATACCACATTTTTTTAAAAATATGAGAGAATTAAAAATTTAAATATGTATAACCAGAAGTGATTCTTCGAACAAAAAAAAGGCTAGATAGCACTCAACCCATCCTTCAATATAAGCTAGTCAAATATGCCAATCCAAAGGAAAGCAACAAATATATCAACTCAAAATGTCAGAAAATTCTTACATAAGACAGTGTTGACCTCATTTTTACAATGGGTCAATACCTTTTTATCCAAAATGGTCAATCCAGACCCAATGACCAACCCTGTTAACCCCACAGGTCAACCTTTTTACCTAAAATGACAATCTTGGTCAAAATGGTTAATCCTGACCCAATGACCAAACCTGTTGACCCCACAGGTCAACATTTTGACCCAAAATGACAATTTTGGTCAAAATGGTCAATCCTGACTCAATGACCAACCCTGTTGACCCCACAAGTCAACCTTTTACCCAAAATGACAATTTTAGTTAAAATGGTCAATCCTGACCCAATGACCAACCCTGTTGACCCCATAGATCAACCCATGACCTAAAAAGTTAATTTTGGTTAAAATGATCAATTTTTGACCAAATAACCGATTATTGACCCCATGGCATGTTTAAGACTCCAAAATGACAAAACTAATCAAATAATTAATTTCAAAATTATTTTGATTAATTAAATTGACTAATAATTTAATTTTCAATATTTTAATTAATGACATAATTAATTAAAATAAAATATTAAATTAAAAGTCATAAAATGATAAAATACACCAAAATGAAATAAAAATAACAAATCTAATCAAATAATTAATTTCAAAATTATCTTGATTAATTAAATTGACTAATAATTTAATTTTCAATATTTTAATTAATGACATAATTAATTAAAATAAAATATTAAATTAAAAGTCATAAAATGATAAAATACACCAAAATGAAATAAAAATAACAAAATAAATCAAATAATTAATTTCGAAATTATTTTGATTAAATAAATGACTATTGATTTAATTTTTAAAATTTTAATTAATGACATAATTAATTAAAATGAAAAATTAGATTAAAAGTCATAAAAATGATAAAATGCACAAACTAATTAAAATTAATAAAATTAATCAAATAATTAATTCCAAAATTATTTTTGATTAATTAATTGACCAATAATTTAATTTCCATATTTTAATTAATGACATAATTAATTAAAATGAAAATTAAATTAAAAAGTCATGACATGAGACAAAATTCAATTTTAAATAAAAATGACATGAAAATTAATCAAATAATTAATTTGGAATTATTTCCAATTAATAATTGATTAATGAAATAATTTCCAATATTGTAATTAATGACATAATTAATTAAAATGGAAATTAAATTAATAAAGGGGTATTAAATGTAATTTTAACCTATGACATTATGGTTTTCCAAAAATTCTAAATCTCCTTTATGACATCACACATGACCTCATATGAATTAGACATAACCCATATAACCCATTAGAAATGAAATAACCCATGGATGACCCATCATGCATCATATTAACCATGGTTAGCAAAAATTATCATGAAGGGAAGTGAGGTGTCATTTTCTCCTAAATTTAAAATATGACTCATCTCTTCCATCAAGATGAGGTGGCTCATCACATTAGGTGCCTCATGAACTCACCAATGAGAGTAAAACACTAAGTAAACTCTCTTACATACCATGCTTAACCCATGTTATCTTTCATCATGACAAAATTATAATTTTTTTTTTAATGAGAGGATTATGTGTCATCCCCTCATTAAAAAATAAATGACATGTTGGAAGGAGAAGAGCTTGCCATCTTGACTCACCATCCACCTCCTAGACTACCCAATGGAGGAGAAACAAGAATCTAACTCATGCCACACCATGGTTAGAAGCCATTATGGCTAAGGCATGCATGAGATGACTAAGTAGCTAGTGTGTCACCATTCCCCCAAATCAAACAAATAAATTTGGAAATCACCTAAGGGAGGTGAATTCAGCAAGGTTCATCAAGACCAAGCCACCTCACAAGGGGCCCAATGAGGGCAAGACAAGATCCAAACTCAAAGCCTTCACCATGGTTAAACCTATGATGCCTAGGCTTGGAGATTGGCAATTCATCATTGCCATAGCCTAAATCTTCCCCCAAGACATTAATGAGGCAGATAACAACTCCCCCAAATGATCCTCATCAGCCCAAACTCAACCATAGCCATTTCCATGGCTATAAAAGCCCCCTACCCGAAACCATAAAAGAAAAAAAAAATTGGTAGAGACCCATAGGCTGCTCAAACCACTTGGTCCCCAACACAAAAATTCTTCCTAGGAACCTTAGCAATCTATCCCAACCAAACCCAAGCCACAGGGTTAGCCCAATCGAGCCAATTTGATCAAAATCCAAAATCAGCGCAAATTAGCCACTTTCTTAAAATTCTCCTCCAAGGCTAGCTATAAAACCAAATTGGAGCAGCAAAGATCTTCCTTGGGAGTCCTAGAAGCCAGCCATAAGGTCTAATCAAGCTTGATACACTTGTAGCCAAGGTATGGAATTATTTTCCCTAAAATAATTCATGTTTTTGAAATATCATAGGTTTTACTAGCCCAAAAATGTATCATCACCGTATAGATACAATCTATACGTCCAGATGATTCCATAGATTCAAAAATCACTCAATTTCGTTGAGAAATGAGTGAGATATTAATGTTTGAAGTTTAACGGTTCGGAAATTTTTGAATTAATGGGGGATTTATTTCAGTCGTCCGTTCCCGTGTTTTGGAACGGACGGCGCTGATCTACGCCCGCCGTGTCTGCTGTTCGGATTCACGCATGGGATCTTCCCGCTCTTCGACGCGTACGAGGACACGTGTCGAAGCCTCGATATTCTGGGCTAGATAAATCCCAAAAAACCTTAAAAACTTCAAAAATTGATATCTTTTGATCCAGAGGTCATAAAAATAAAATAAAAATACCTCTGGAAAGCTCTTGAAGAGAGGAAAATTATGAGACCAAAATCATAATTTTATTCTTAATATTCAATTTTTAATTAATTAAATACTCTATGGAGTATTTTAATTATTAAAAATTATTCACAAGTCAGAAAATTATGAAATTTTTAGGGATCAATCCTTAGGTCTTTAAGGACATTCTGTGATTTTTCCTAGGCTAAGGGAACTCTCTAACATAAGAATTTCTAATTTTGCAAGATTTTATAATTATTTCTAATAATAATTATAAAAATTAAAAATAAAATGAACAAAAATCAGAAATTGGTTAAGTGACTTAAATAAACAAATTCAAACCTTAAAATGACAATTTCCAACCTTTGAAAAATCAAAATGACATTTTAAACCTCTTAGGGTAAAATTGTAAATTTTCAAATTTACATATAAAAAAAACCCTTAGGTTTGAAGGATTGCTTTGAATGACCTAATCCTAATCCTTAGGTTTAATTCTTAATTAGACATAAAGTAAAACTAAGCCTTAAAAAACAATTGGGCTAAGTCACATCCATGAAGCTTTGGGCTCAACCCAAATGAACTTACATCTTCTTCTAAATACTTAGGTTCAACTTACATGAATCTAAGATAAAATTAAAAATATTTGGGTTTAATCAAAATGGACCCAAACCAAACTTTAGACACCTAGGTCCAACCCATATGAACTCAAATCCAAATCAAAACCAAACCTATGAATTAGGTTGAACCCATATAAATTCAAACCTCATCCAAACCTTAATTAGGTCTAAGACACCAATTAGACCAAATTAAATCAAGTTAGACCTTAAACCACATTAGGTTTAACTTAATAAACCCCAATTAGGTCTAAGACACCAATTAGACCTAATTAAACCAAGTTAGACCTTAAACCACATTAGGTTTAACTTAATAAACCCCAATTAGGTCTAAGACACCAATTAGACCTAATTAAACCAAGTTAGACCTTAAACCACATTAGGTTTAACTTAATAAACCCCAATTATGTCTAAGACATCAATCAGACCTCATTAAACCTTGTTAAGCCTTAATCACATTAGGTTTAACACCATAAACCCTAATTAAGTCTAATCTAATTATACTTAATTAACCCTTAAGCTTTACTTAAATTAGGCTTAAGTAACCTTTAAACCCTAATTAGTTTTATTCCACATTAAACCTAGTTAATCAACTTAAACCTTAATTACATTAGGTTTAAATAAACCTTAAACCCTAATTAGGTTTAATCCATATTAAACCTAGTTACTCAACTTAAACCTTACTTACATTAGGTTTAAATAACCCTCAAACCCTAATTTGGTCTAACCCATTGCATCTAATTAAACTATTAAGTCTTAACTAAATTAGACTTAATCAAACCTAAAACTTAATTAGGTCTTACCCATTAGACCTCATTAAATCATTAAATCTTAACTAAAGTAGATTTAATCAAACCAAAACCCTAATTAGGTCTAACCCATTAGTATCTAATTAAATCATTAAGTCTTAACTAAATTAGACTTAATCAAACTTAAACTCTAATTAAGCCTACCACATTAGACTTAATTAATCTATTAAACCTTAATCAATTAAGGTTTAATCAAACTCAAACCTAAAATAAACTTAACTTAGGTTCAACACAACATGAATCCAAGTTCAACTTTTAACTTAGGTTCAACACAACATGAACCCAAGTTCAACCTATACTTAGGTTCAACCCAAGTTAAACCTAAGTCAAACTCAAACCTTAGGTTCAACATACATGAACCTAACCTTGACTTATACTTAGGCTCAGCCAAATTTGAACCTAAGTTAAACCTTTTAAGTTCAATATACATGAGCCTAACCTTAACCTATACTTAGGTTCAACCCAACTTGAATCTAAGTCAAACTTAAACCTTAATTAAGTCTATCACATTAGACTTAATTAATTTATTAAACCTTAATTAACTAAGGTTGAATCAAACCTAAACCTTAATTAAGTCTACCACATTAGACTTAATCAAACCTATTAAACCTTAACTAATTAAGGTTTAATCAAGCCCAAACCTAACTTAAGTTTAACTCATATTAGACTTAAGTCAAACCATACTTAGGTTCAACCTGACATGAACCTAAGTCTAACCCAAACCTAACTTAAGTCTAACCCATATTAGACTTAAGTCAAACCATACTTAGGTTCAACCTGACATGAACCTAAGTCTAACCTAAACCCAACATATGTCTAACCCATATTAGAATTAAGTCAAACCATACTTAGGTTCAACCTGACATGAACCTAAGTTTAACACAAATCTAACTTAAGTCTAACCCATATTAGACTTAAGTCAAATCATACTTAGGTTTAACATGACATGAACCTAAGTCTAACCTAAACCTAACTTAATTGAACTTAAGTCCAAACCTAAACCTTAGGTTCAACCTAACTTGAATCTAAACCAAAACCTAACTTAAGTTCAACCTACATTGAACTTAAATCCAAACCTAAACCTTAGGTTCAACATACATGAACCTAACCTTAACCTAACTTAAGTTCAACCTACATTGAACTTAAGTCTAAACATAAACCTTAGGTTCAACTCAACTTGAACCTAAACCAAAACCTAACTTAAGTTCAACCTACATTGAACTTAAATCCAAACCTAAACCTCGAGTTCAACTAACAATGAACCGAACTCTACTCAACCGAACATAAACTATAGTGTTCAACCCAAATTGAACCTAAATCAACATAAACCTTAGGTTCAACCCAAATTGAACCTAAATCAACATAAACTTTAGGTTCAACTCAAATTGAACTTAAGTCGGCATAAACCTTAGGTTCAACCCAAATTGAACCTAAATCGACATAAACCTTAGGTTCAACTCAAACTGAACCTAATTCGACATAAACCTTTGATTTAACCCGACATGAATCCAAGTTAACTTAAATCAACATAAATTTTAAGTTCGATCTAAATTGAACTTGACATAAATTTTAAGTTCGATCTAAATCAAACCTAACCGACATAATTCTTAAGTTCGGCCTAAATCGAACTTAACACGACATAAACCAATATAATCCATAAGTTCAACCCATATCGAACTTCACTCAACATAAAACGACATAATTCTTAAACTTAACTCGACATAAAAATTAAAAATCGACATAAAATCTCAAAATAAAACTCAAATCAATAAAAATCGATACAATCGACATAAATTTGACATTTCAAGTAAAAATCAACATAAACAACAAAAATTTGACATTTCAAAACAAAAATCGACATAAACAATATAAATTTGACATTTCAAAAATCGACATAAACGACATAAATTTAACATTTCAAAACAAAAATTGACATAATCGACATTTCAAACATAACTTAAACATAATTTGACATTAACCGATATTTTAAATCAAATTCAACAAACACCGATATTAACCGATGTTAATTGACATTTTAAACGAAATTCGACAAACATCGACATTAACCGACTTTAATCGACATTTTAAACCAAATTTAATAAATACCGACATTAAATGACATTAATCGATATTTCAAACCAAACTCAATATATCTCGACATAAAACGACATAATTCTTAAAGTTCGACCCACATTGAACTTAACTCGACATAAAATAAAAAAATCGACAATCCAACCCAAATCAATATTCAAGACAAATAAAAATTTAAACATAAACTGACATAAACCTAAATCGACATTTTAACCAAACTCGTACATCCGACAACTCCGGATCAACGGACACTTTGACCGGGTAATCTAAATATCTTGAAATGACATTGTTTCTAACTTTATTTTCCTTGCAGGATGAAGACATGAAGTTTCGTTTAGATTTTCTTTGCATGTTATAAGGTGTGCTAACTCTGTTTTGCAGGACGTCGACGACGGAACATTGACAACAAAACCATGACTTTTGGGATAGCCACAAAACTTAAACTTTCTACAAACAACAAAACAAAAAAAATGACATGACAACAAAGATAACTGAACTTTTAGTTTAGCCACGAAATCTAAAATAAAACGACAAAATCATTAACATTGACATCAACATACAACGACATTTCTATACCACAACAAAATGATTACATGACACTAAACAAAACAAAATAAATGACAAAATGACATGATAAAATAAAATTGAGATGACCACAAAACTAAAATTTAAAACAAAATAGAATCATAAAGAAAATAACAAAAATAAATAAGTAATGATATCTTCTTGACATCATTGAAGGTATCTCATGACATAATAACGACATAGGAGATAAAATATCTCATGACAAATTGAGATATTAATCACGACATTTTATGACATTACGACATTACATTATGACATGACACGACATACAAACTATGAAATCCCGACATAACACATGACATGACATGATACTAAACCAAAACAAACAAAAACACACTTGACATGACACAACAAAATCATTGACATTGACATCGACATGATATCTAACATAAAACTGACAATTCCAAAACAAACGACAAATCAAAATAACAACAATCAGACAAAATAATGATAAATCAAATGGAATGACAATAAAACATAACAACGACAAAATGACATTAACAAACACAAAACAATGATGAGAATAAAACAAACAAAACAAACATAAAACCAAACGACACGACAAGATAATATCATCATGACAATATAATAGCTTGACAAAATGACATCACGACATCATGACAAAACAAAATAATATTACAACAATAAAAATGACATTACGACATGACATAAAACAACATGACGTACAAACTACGACATCCCGTCATGACCTATGACATGACATACAAAATGACAAAATGACATTAGACAACAAAACAAAACACAACAAAGCAACGACATACACCCAACATAAACAAAACTTTCTGGTAGTATCGATTCTTCAGAAAAGCACTTCCACGACAACACTTACACTTTTTCGAGGATAAATGTTAACCTTAATCAGGAGTTTTTCTAGGCAGTATTAATTGCTCATGATGTAAGTAACTATAGGAGTTTGCTCCTATAGGAGATTAAAGAACTCAGGATAGGTATTTCACCTACAAGACCTCTCTGGTTACCTAAGATCTTCATATGATTTTCTTATATGAAAAACTTCAGTAATTACTCAATCTGAAGACTTGTTCTATGAGATTATCATTTGATCTTCTTCTCTCAATCTCTGTCATGATTAATCCTTCTTCAAATTCTCCAAAGACTTCTGACTATAAATCTATGAAGGATAAGAATTAGGGCGATAGATAGAGAAAGAGAGTGGCGACTCCTTGACATTGACATGATGCAGGAATTGACGGCGACATGCGATCCATATATTTCATCGTCATCAGATAGTATAGTAACTTCTAGGTTGAGTGTTTTTTAGATAACTATGAAAGGCTAAAAGCGAGAAGCTGAGTACAAGAATCACTAGAGGCAAAGAATATCCACGATCACCAAAAAAGTGAACTGGAAAAAATATCTCCAAGACCTCAGTTTTAGTAGAGGCATTACCAATCAAATAACAATATATGAATAAAGATCTAGAAATAATATAGGCATAAATATGTCATTTTATAAGGAAAAAACCCCTGTAAATAGGTTTTATTAAATGTAAACTAGTCCTCCCCTATCTGATTTGATTTCATCTAATTTTGATTTTGTTCCAGATAGAATTAAAGAAAATCCCCCTCAAATCTCTCTTATCCAGCTCAATTTTATTACTCAGTAATTTGACTTTCCTTGTACTTCTCTCTCTCCATGTCTCTCTCCACTCCATATTCTCTCAACTGCCCAACGCTGTATTTCTCAGGTGTGATTCAAAGTTAAATTTGAGTTCATAATCAAATAATTTAATTTTATTGAGCAATAGTTTAAGTTATAGTTCTAAAATAATTTAATTTTAATGTCTAATATTTTAGTTATTTTGAGAATAATGTATGGCGTCCAAAATTAATGACATGTATCATAAAAAAAGTATCTCATCCTAATATGAAGAAAAAATTGTAGCAGAGTATCCTCATATGAAGTATCATGATGTGTTTAAAAATTATTAAATTACTGAGTTTAGTTATACATACATGGCGCTTAATCTCTCAATAGATTAAGTTTTGAAGCTTTTTTTTTATATAAAACTTATATCCTGATTTTTTACATGTATTAAGATATTCGTTATTTTCATGCATAATTAATATATATATATATATATATATATATATATATATATATATATATATATATATATATATATATATATATATTGAAATTGTATATAAATACCACACTATTCTTAAGCATAAAATTTATATCTAACACCAAAATTTTGATATTTACATTTATAATACTTTTGTGTCATAAGCTGTAAAATCCAAATTAATATTTTCTTTCATTTTCTTCCCTCCCATGAATATATCTGTCATGCGCCTACTCGTCTTCCTCTGCTCTTCGATTTGATCGATCACATCAACCCTTCGTCTCTATAGAAGCTAATCACAGGATTCGACTTTACAATCCTTCACAACCTCTCCTCCCTTGATATCGGACCCTCCTCCTGCCACTGCCTCTTAGAAGAGAAAATGCATGCAAGTAATTAAGAGTTTTCTTAAAAAATTGACTAAATCAAAATTAAAATGACAATAAAAACTGACTAATCAGATTCAAAATGGAAAATACAATAATTAAAAAAATACTAAAAAATATCAACAAATGAGTTTGAAATACAATTCTTTTTTTATATAACACAAAACAAATTCAATTCATTTTACTGTACATTATATTGTCGGAATATTGAACCTTCCTAACCCGAGGTGCAGCACAAACCTCACCTAAAAAGTGTATTTTACATTTAAGGATATGTGGTAGTAATATTTTTGATGCGAGACCAAGTGGTATGCGTTAAATATGAATGATATATGGCATGTATGTAATTGCCACTAGGGGCACTCGTGTTCGACTTGTTTATATTTCGAGCTCAAAAAGTGTGTTCGTGTTCGACTTGTTTGCTTAGCGAGCCGAACACGAGCCGTTAACGAACAAAGAGTTGTTTTGACAACCTTAATCGCGTAACCATAAGATGTTAAGGAATGAGGCAAGATTTAAAAATTATTGTTTATATTAAAACATCAATTGAATCTAATTTAATAATTTTTATTCTATTTTCTTAATTAATACTTTTAATTGATTATAAATCATTGTAGCCTTGTAGCCAATTAATTTTCCTAAAAATACCATTCATCAGAATATATATATATATATATATATATATATATATATATATATATATATATATATATATATATATATAACTATTGAGTAATATTTCAAGCCAAAACGAGCCGAACACGAACGAACAAATCTTAGTTTGTGTTCGTTCGTGTTCGTTCGTGTTCGGCTCATTAACTTAGCGAACGAGCTGAGCACGAGCTTCTTAACGAATCGAACAAGATCTCCTCGCGAATAACGAGACGTTTTGACAGTCCTAAATACCACCATTTTTTTATAATTTAATTTGTTCCTTTGAGAGTCCACGCAGGCTTACTGGCATCAACGGTCTCAACCGCGGCTCTCGCGCCTCCTCCTCTTTAAACGGGGCAAAAAAAAAGAAAAAAAAAGAAAAATATAACAGCTGCAGAGATCACAGGAAAACAGCAACGCCCCCAATTTATCTAACTTTAAAGGTACGTATCAATCCGCATCCTCTGCACAACGACGAGCTTCCAAAAGATTGTTTGAATATAGCTCATAGATCATCCTTGATTCATTTGATCTTCGCAGGCCGGAGCAGCGTCGACGATGGCCAACACGACCTGTTTGAAGCCGATGAAGGCGACGTCGAACGGGTTATTCCAAAGCGAGAACCCGCTCGATTTCGCGCTGCCTCTAGCCATCGTACAGATCTGCCTCATTGTCGTCCTCACACGAAGCCTAGCCTTCCTCCTCCGCCCTCTCCGCCAGCCCCGCGTCATCGCCGAAGTCATTGTGAGTTCTTTTTTTTTTCCCCTCAGCTGAATGTATTCCTCGGAACCATCATCGTTATCATTGCCATTAATGATCATTCAATTGCATTTTATCATCTTCACATGCTCCCACATAATGGAGAATTATTACTCTTAAATTCAGCTAAATACAAACATAAAAAGTATATAAATTCACCCCTTTCCATCATCATTTTTTCGTTCTGCCATTTCTATGATATAAATCCAGATTTGATCAATCCAGATTTTAAAATTCTACAGAAAGTGTAATAAGTACTCGCATATTTGTGCCATTAAAGATTAACAAATTTGCAATCCTTTGAAATCCTACAAGTGAATGTATCCCATTAGTATAAAATATGTAATAGATATGATGAAATCGATCTTTATTAACTTCTATATTATACTTTGTTTGAATTAATATTAGATACTAAAGAATAAAATATTTTCTGTCATGTGATCTATTACTCTAATATTTTTAAATTACCGAAGAATAAATTTAATGCAGCAAAGTAAATTTAATTAAAATTAACAACTTATTAATTATCAATGAAAAAGTTAAATGCAGGCAAACAATTCTTTAGTTAAAATGAACAACCTTTAATATCATAAACATAATTAACTGATTTTACATAAATTTTTTATTAATCAACCTTCAACTTACGATCTCTCTCTCTCTCTCTCTCACAATATCTTTGTTAAATCGAAGAGATGGTATATAAAATTGGGCTTAAATAGGAAGTAAATTTTTTCAGATTTTTATTAGGACTTCAAGAGAAAAGAAAACGAACCTTGAAGAGTGTGCTCGACAATTTGAATATGTCTGCAATCATTGGTATCATACTCTAATCTAAAGCTTAATCATACTAAAGCTCTTAATAGAAAGGATAATTTTTTTAATTAACATATCAATTGTGCTAATCCAAATATGAACTATTCGACAGTAATAAGATAATTGATTTATATTGTATACACTAAAAATACCCACACGAATCTCCGAGAACGAACATCCAAGTTGAAAGAGCCTCCTTTCGAGGTAAGCAATCAACCAACGACTAAAGGTTAAACATGAAACTCCATCTCGAAACCTGGGATAGATTCTAGCTCTTGAGATGGTTCACCGCTCGATAGCGGCAAGATCTGCCGAAAGTTAGGCGTAAATCATCCCAGCAGCAAGTCTCATTCGATACTCTGCATAGGTTGCGACAAGATCCGCCTAAGGACTTGCAAGATTAGGAGATCCGGGCGAGGCAACGAACCAACTAGACAGGCGAGACATGAGCCCTATAAGACTTGAGCAAAACATAAAAAGAGTCATGGCTCATTTAATAATAATAAAAAAAACAACAGATCACGTTCGACCGACCAACCTCGCATCCGGACAGAATGACACCTCACAACAGATCGCTCAAGTCAACCGTGCCAAAAAACACCAAGCAAGGTCGCCACACGCCCGAACACACAGATGCATACTTCAGAGGGCACAGACGCTACTCAGCCAGTCGCCTTAATCGACTGAATTCAAGCTAGTCGACCAACAAATTATCGTCAATGTTGAAATTCAAATCGTAATGCAAATATGAAATTAAAATCTATACAATCAATTAGAGGCTTAATGGTATTAAGAATAATTTCCATAATTGTTCCCTTATTTCTATATTTGTACAAAACATGACTCCATAAGTATGGGGCAAAAATATGAATAAATGGGACTTTATTTCTCATCGATTCTCCTTATAGAAATTCAAAAACTTATTCTAGACTCTTTTCTTTTTTCTCTCCTTCAATCGGCTCAAACTCTTGGGATGTGATTCACAAAGGAAAAATAAAGATCCAACATCCTAAAAGTTCGTGCGATGAGCGTGGATATATTACAGACGAGAAATGGAGCTAACTACGAAGAAGAAACTTCAAAAAGAGAGATAGCTCACTTGGAAACTAATAAAGACGCTACATAACCAGACGTCCATGCACAATTCCAAGGGTTGTAAGCCCAAATGATTCTCATGATGGAGCAATTCGAGGTCCTCCGGTCAGCAATCACTCAGAGGCCCCAATCGGCGAACTCGCCTGTCCTCGACAATCAAGTTAGCAGCAAGCAACCGAGGGGCAAGGTGAGTCCCAACACACTGACATCGGTGCTTTCGCACAGGTGAATAGACGATGGGTAGAGCAGATGCGAGTACCTGCCTGACCCCTCGCGAGAGTGGCATTCAATCATCAAATCAAAGAAGCGATACCCCCGCCCAAGCTGAGGGTCCCCCATCTGACTATTACAAGTGGAGGACCGACCCAATCAACTACATAGTGTCTTTCGAGTCATCGATCAGTCTACTTCAGGTTGACGACCCCATAGTGTGTCATCTCTTCTTAACCACGCTAACAGAGTCAACTCTGCGGTGGTTCAATAGTCAGCCGGTTGAAACCATCTCGAGTTACTATGAGTGCAAAAGTTTCTTTATTTCACAATTCTAGAACATGTAGAAACCAAGGAAGGACTTGGATACCATACCCGACAGCCGACATTAGACAAGGAGAAAATGAAAGCCTCTGTACCTCTATCACCTGTTTTCAGAACGAGGTGATAGAAGTGAGAAAGCTGAAGCTCGAAATAGCCGAAACAGCTTTGAAATGAGTGGTCTAATATAAGCGGTTCATGTATGACTTAAACTTATTTAAACCTACCACATTTCAGAAGTGCTAGAAATGGCAAGTGAGTACATACTCACCAAGGAATACCTTCAGGACTATCCGGAGGATATGCTTGGATCATCCAAACACCCCCTAAAAAAATGGAAGGATAAGGGTGAACCACCAAGGGTGAGGGGACAGGCAGTCCTCTACCGATCACCGAAGCAGTAACCCTCAGGATCAGTGGGGAAGTAAATGGGGGCACCGTGACCCGAAGCGGCAATTTTACCAAAGATCAATCCAATATTTTGAGCGACCGCGTGATTATCAAAAAATGCAGGGCATGACAGCCTCAATATGTCACAGACTCAAATAGTCCAGGTCATCTAAAACAAGGAATACTTCAGCTTTGCGGGACCCGCAAAGGTACTGTAAGTACCACCACGACCACGACCATGACACAAACGAATGTCGTCACCTTTATAACCTGATCGAGGAGCTCATCCACACTAGGAAGCTTAAAGGGTTAGCAACAGTCAGTGTAAATACGTAGCAAAAGGCAAGGCTCCAGTAGAAGATCCCCCAAACAAACCTATCCAAGTAACTGAGGTCCACATGTAAAGAAAAATCCAACCATTTTCAGAGGGTTGGGGGGGGCAACCCTCTGACCTAAAGAGACAACAATTTGATGAGGTATGCTCTGTCATCCTATATGCACGTAACCATTTACCAATTGTCTTTACAGACGTAGATGTCCCACCGAAGGGTAATCACTATAACGAAGCAATCGTTGTCACAGTGCAGATCAACAACTACCAGGTGGGTAGTATCCTTGTTGATACTGGGAGTCTGGTGAACATCTTTTACAAAATTATGTTTGATAAGATTGACTTGAAATCCGATCGGTTGACAGCACCGACAGACCCGTTATTCAAATTCTTAAATGAAAGGAAGGAGGTGTTGGGCCTTGTCGGCCTCGCCATCTCTTGGGAAGAACCCGGGAAGCAGTACAACATTACAAAGGATTTTCTCGTGGCAGTACAAAGGATTTTCTCGTGGTGGAATACCCGGTCTGCCTGGTGGTGAAATTTGTACAGATAAGTTGAATCCCGAAGCGCTCCCAGATATCGCAATACCTCAGTCAAGCCATCCTGTAATGCATCAACCTCCGCATGCAGGACAGCCACAGCTGAGCCTAGAAACACCGAAGAGACTGAGACCTCCCATAGGTGACTGGCAACTAGGCCTCCAGCTGATCCCTCCAATGAACTGACCCTCATCGTTGAGGGCCTGACCCCTCCTGTCTGTTTTTCCACGGCTCCAAGGGAAGGCAACCGATGCTCCTTTCTCCCTTAACCAGCATCAGTGGCGGGTAAAGGAGTGGACGATTGTTATCCTCTCAAAATGGCTGCCAGTAGGGCTCTGTAAGCTCGACCTGAAGACTGGCCACGAAAGCCACAAACTCCGCAGCATCTTTCAACTACGCGCTATCCTGGTGACCCTCTGGCTCAGCCAATGTATCTACATATGAATAATGTCAAGGAAACATTAAAAATCCACGAGGGCCACAAAAAAAAGTTTTCTTATGTACTCATAAATCAATCCAACGAAGAAATAGTCTCCAGACATCTCCCCACCTCCCCCTATTGTGAGGTGCTTTCACCTTCCAGTAGCAGCGGTTGAGGGGGGATACCAATCTAAGTTCCCTCTGGACCTTTTGCGCCACCATGGTGCCATCAGTGCCCTCGTAGCTTGAACTCACGCCCGACTCAGGAATATCAGTTTGCTAATGAGGAACTTCTGACACATGGTTCTCAGGGTCCTCAGATGAGCCGACTTGAACAGCCGGCACAGGTTCAATCCTCGACTGCTTTTTTTCCTGACCTTGATTCTCTTTGCAGGAGCCGAAGGCCCATAGCCTATCTTTGCCATGATCTTGGGGTCTACATAGATTTTCTTAATATCGTTAGCCATAATTCGAACTGGCTGATCAGAGAAAAATAACGACAAGGAATGCAATGCCATGTCTATTGCTCTAATTATAGAGCAAATTGGGCACATAATCCTAGAGAATTTGATTATTAAATTGACTTTCTTGATTTTTGATATTATTGAATACTAATAATTTCTTAGTCTTTATCGTAGTTGTCACTTCCAATGAGCAGGAAAATTCAGTAAACTAATATATGTACACCATAACTGCCAGCACAAATCTCAATGCATTCAGACAGCCTAGATGACGGCCGACAACCAAGTCCTCCTACCAAACACTCATTTACGGTCTAGAATCAATCAAGACATTACGTCGAGAGATTTAAGGGGTATGTCAAATCGACAGTTTAGGCCGACCGAGACACGGGCTGTAATTCTTGATCACGTCTGATTGAGCAACCAGCCTTTACCGGGACAGATGAAATCTATATTCGATCGGGTGCCTCGTTCGACCAATCCATCGCTCGGTCGCCACTCAACCAATCGTTTCGATCTGCTATATTGAAGAGCCGACCAACAGATTACCGCCATGTTAAAATTCAAATTGTAATTGGTATGGTATAAAATCCATACGATTAATGAGAATCTCCACTGTATTAATAACAATTTTCATAACCATTTCTTCATGTTCTGTATTTGTACAAATTCACTTCTATAAAAAAGGAGAAAAAATAAGAATAAATGGACCTTTCACTGACTCTCTCAAAAGATAACTCCTGAGGAGTTGTATTCCCTTACTATCAAAGCATGTTCATAAAAGATAAATCCAAAGTCTCAAATATATAAAGTAAAATTTAGGTATTAGATATGTAAATACAAGATTTCTAAGTTGAATATATACTAATGCCGCATTTATTTTTCATTGCTTGCGTCGTAGCTTAAATCTTTTTTTTAATTATATTAATCAAAATAAACTCCCAAATTCAATGAGAAAATTTGCAGGGTGGCATTCTGTTAGGTCCGTCGGCATTGGGTCGCAGCAAGGTGTTTCTAGATAACGTTTTTCCCAAGCAGAGCATGACTGTGCTTGACACCCTCGCTAACATCGGCTTGCTCTTCTTCCTCTTCCTGGTTGGTCTTGAGCTCGATCTCAACTCGCTCCGCCGCACCGGCAAGCGCGCCCTGGCCATTGCCATTGCCGGCATTTCCCTCCCTTTCATCCTCGGCATCGGCACGTCTTTGGTCCTCCGCAAATCCATAGCCGAAGGAGTTCGGCGCACTCCATTCCTTGTTTTCATGGGCGTCGCCCTCTCCATCACTGCCTTCCCCGTACTTGCCCGTATCCTCGCCGAGCTAAAGCTCCTCACGACAGATATAGGCCGCATGGCTATGTCTGCCGCTGCCGTCAACGATGTCGCCGCATGGATCCTCCTCGCACTAGCCATCGCCCTCTCAGGCTCCGGCTCTCCGCTTGTCTCTCTGTGGGTACTCCTCAGCGGCGTGGCCTTTGTCGCAATAGCAGCCTTCGCCCTTCGCCCTGTTCTCGCGCGGATGGCTCGTCACACTTTAGAGGGCGAGCCGGTTAAGGAAGTCTATATCTGCGCCATGCTCACAACCGTTCTGGCCGCTGGGTTCATTACCGACGCCATCGGCATCCACGCCCTCTTTGGGGCCTTTGTGGTGGGCATTGTAGTTCCCAAGGAAGGACCCTTCGCCCGTGTTCTCATAGAGAAGGTTGAAGACCTCATCTCCAGTCTCTTCCTCCCGCTTTACTTCGTCTCCAGCGGCCTCAAAACTAACATAGCCACCATCAGCGGCGGCATCTCCTGGGCGCTGCTCTTCTTAGTTATCTTCAACGCCTGCCTCGGCAAGATCGGGGGTACCATTCTCGCCTCCCTTGTTATGAAAATCCCCATTCGGGAGGCCCTCACGCTTGGGTTCCTCATGAACACTAAAGGCCTCGTTGAACTCATCGTTCTAAATATCGGAAAAGACCGAAAGGTAAATAACAACTCAACAGTCAGTGAATTTATTTATTTGAAAGATCTCATTTGGCCCGTTGAACAAATCCAAACACAGGTGTTGAACGAAGAGACCTTCGCGATCATGGTGTTGATGGCGCTGTTCACGACCTTCATAACGACGCCGATTGTGATGGGGATCTATAAGCCGGCGCGGCGGGCGGCTCCGTACAAACATAGGAAGATCGAGAGTGCGGACATGGATAGAGAGTTGCGGATCCTTGCGTGCTTCCATGGCAGTCGCAACATCCCCACGCTCATCAACCTGATCGAATCTTCTCGTGGAACGTCCCGCCGCGGCTTGACTGTCTACGCCATGCACCTCATGGAGCTCTCCGAACGCCCATCCGCCATTTATATGGTCCACAAGGCCCGTCGCAACGGCCTCCCATTCTGGAACAATAAGAAAGATAACAGCGTCGCCAATGACAGAGGCAGAGATCAGATCGTTGTCGCGTTCCAGGCCTATCAGCAGCTTAGCCATGTAACCATCCGGCCCATGACTGCCATCTCAGACCTGCTCACCATTCACGAGGACGTGGTCACCAGCGCCCATCAGAAGCGCGCCACCCTAATCTTGCTCCCATTCCACAAGATCCAGCAGGTGGACGGCTCTATGGTATCCATTGGCAACGAATACCGGCAATTGAACCAGCGAGTCCTCCTCCACGCCCCCTGCTCTGTCGCCATCTTGATTGATCGTGGCCTCGGGGGCTTCGCCCAGGTATCCGCCAGCGATGTTTCCTACTCCGTCGTCGTCCTTTTCTTCGGCGGATCAGACAATCGGGAAGCCCTAGCTTATGGCCTGCGAATGGCCGAGCACCCCGGGATTGCCCTCACCGTCCTCCGCTTCCTCCCTCCACCTGGCTGCCCCTCTTTCATAAGCAGCGAAGCCGAGAGAATCGGCATTGAGATGGACGCAGATCAGCGATCCAATGACGATGAATGCATAACCCGATTGCAAAAGAGGGTGGCGGAGAAGACCGACGGATCGATCAGGCTTGAGGAGAGGATAGCGGGCAAAAGGGAGGAAATTGTGTCAACCATTAAGGAGGTAAGAAGATGCAACCTCTTCCTTGTGGGTCAGCGGACGCCGGTGATGCCCCTCACCGAGCGGATGGACTGCCCAGAGCTTGGGCCGGTGGGAAGTTACATGGCAGCATCAAACTCAACAACCGCATCCGTGCTGGTCATCAGGCAGTACGATCCGTCTGCGATAGCAACTCGGATTGTAGAAGAGGAGGCCGAAGAAGCTGCAAAAGCCGGATCGCCGGATACCCCACCCGCCGGTGCTTCTTCTAAAAGCGAATTTAATCCGCTTTGAGAACACGATCGTTTATGAGACGTCTCATTTCACTCCCGGCTATATTAATTATCTACAATTAACATTTTATTTTCTTTATGGTGCTGTTATACATTCTATGTGTAAAGCTATGTGAAAAACACAACAGTCTGTTGATTGATATAGCTGATAACGTCAGACTTTTATGTGGTAGTTTGATAGCAGGAGGGCATACTTGTCAAATGCTAGAAGCCATCAGATAAGCAGTAGCAGGGTGAAGGAAGTAAATCCTGAAGATGAACAGACTCCCAAAGGAGGGCATACTTGTCCAAAGAAAGAGTAGGAGACTCCTACTAACATAGACAGTTTTGGGCCAATATTAATGGAAAGAAAGCACCTTGAGCGCATTGAGGCCCCTCTCCAGCCAAAGAATGTGTTCACTTGGTAGATTTCAACTGTTGAATCCCTCAAAATTTTAGGATACTATCACTTGAATCTTCTAAAAAAAAAAAAAATAAAAAATAAAAAATAAAAAAATAAAAAAAATGCTTGAGGCGTTTTTGCAGGACCTTCAACTCAACCTCAAGGGATAACTTCGTGGATAGCACTAGGGCTTAGCATTTGTGGTTGTGTCTAAGAGCTCGAATCTCGGCATAAGGGTTCTAGAGTTTGCTCTAATAGTAGAGCAAAATCATTCATAGATGTCTCACCACAATCCTTAACCACTGCTTGCTCTACCAGATTTACTTTCACAATTTCAAAAAATTAGCTCAAAATTATCCCTTCACCAATATACTCTATGGCACTGATCATCTCTAGAGTCATGAAGAAATCTCATTGATTTGAAAACATCAAAGATAACCTTCTGATCATTCACTCTCATAGTCAATTTCTCATTCTGAACATTAATCTTTGCCACTCTCATGGGTAAAAGGGTCGACTAAGAATCAAGGGTATCTTCTTTTCTTTCTTCAAGTCTAAGACCACAAAATCAACATGGAATATGAATTTATCAACCTTTACCAATATGTTCTCTATGATTTTCCTCAGGTAGATTAAGAATCGGTCAACTAACTAAAGGGTTAGTGATGTGGGCTTGACTTCTCCTAATCCTAGCCGATTGAAAATTGATAGGGCATAAGGTTTATTCGGGCCCCTAATTCATACATAGATTTCTGAATAAATTTGTCTCCTATGGTACAAGGAATTGTAAAGCTACCTGGGTCCTTAAGCATTGGTGGCAATTTCTTTCGTAAAATGCTGCTACAGTCTTCTGTCAGGGCTATAATCTCAAATTTTTTCAATTTTCTTTTTTTACTAAGGCCATTTTTCATGCAATTAGGATAACTAAAAATCTGCTCTAAAGCTTCTACAAATGGGATGTTTATGATCAGATTCTTAAAAACCTCTAAAAACCTAGAAATTGTTAGTCTAACTTTTTCTTCTATAATCTTCAGGAAAAAGTGGTGGGAGTATCTATTGCTCCTTCCTAAGAGGTAAAATAAATCTCTCTAAATCCTCGGCTATGGTCTCACTATCATTTCTTGATTTAAGGTTTATCTCAAAAGGACTCCTCCATCATAATGATATCTTCCAAATCCTTCCCATATCTCAGTCTCATCACTTAAACTTACTCCTTAGCCTTCTCTTTAGGGTTCACCACAATGTTACTAAGGATAATCTTTTAGGGGTCTATTATTCATTGAATTTTTCACTTATCAAAGTAGATTTTCTATTAACATAATGGCTACAATTTGGCTCTGTAAATGTTTCTCCATTTGTAAAATTAGTTCCTTAAAGGGTGGCTTCTTCTCCTTAGGTTGGGTGATGGAAGTGAATCCTGGTGGATAAGACTATCACTGGTTATTATTCATTGAATTTTTCACTTATCAAAGTAGATTTTCTATTAACTTAATGGTTACAATTTGGCTCTGTAAATGTTTCTCCATTTGTAAAATTAGCTCCTTAAAGGGTGGCTTCTTCTCTTTAGGTTGGGTGATGGAAGTGAATCCTGGTGGATAAGACTATCAGTGGTTATTATTGCTTTGGTTATTATAACTACCTACATGATTAGCTTGAGTGTTCCCCCAGTTATGGAGTCCTACACCTTGACTGTTATCATTTCATTAGAAATTGTGGTGGTTTTTCTAGCCTAGGTTGTAGGTGTTAGAGTATGGGTTACTCATCCATTTAGTTGAAGGCAGTTGTATACTATTTGTGGTCATTCCTCAATCAATTCATATGCCTCATCAAATTGTTTTGACATCAAGGATCCCCCATCTACAAAATCTATAATGGACCTTAATGAACTTACAAGCTTGTTGTAAAAGGTTTGGATGAAAAATCAATCAGACAGGGCATGGGGTTCACATTTCCTAAGTAACTCCTTGAACCTCTCCCAATCCTAAAAAATCATCTCTCCATCTACTTTGGTAAATGAGGTTTATGTGATTCTTAAGCTTGACAATCTTAGATAGAGGGAACTATTTGGCTAAGAACTTTTGAACTAGGTTAGTTCAAGTGGTGATGGATCTTTGGGCTAAGGAGGTAAACTACATCTTGGTTTTATCCATTAGTGAGAAGGGAAAAAATCTTAGCCAAATGACATCATTAGGGACAATGTTATACCTAAATGTGGAACATAGTTCTAGAAAGTTGTAAGTTAAGGTTATGATTCTTTGTGGGTGATCTCTCAAATTGGTTGTTTGACCCGACTACAATTACGCAAGTAAAATAGCTTATAAAATTATGGTCAAATGTGACCCCAAATTAGATTAAGCAGCTAATGTACGATATTTAAAGATTAAGGATTTATAAATAAATATAAATCACACACTAGGGGTACTACGCAAGTATACACATCGTTTCAAGTAATATTGAGCTTTCTAATTAAGCCCCAGATATCGATCCCACAGGGAAGATTAAGTACAAATAAATAAGAGAAGAAAGATGAAAATCTATTTATAAACTAAACAATTATCAAGTACAAAATGCAAGTTATTTAAAGTAGCAGTCGGAAATAAAATAGTAATTTAAATTATTTAACACAATAAACAAAGATTCTTTCCCCATACGAAATATTTAATGAATAGTAAACATCTAATTTAGTTTGAGAACTTAAATAATGTGTTAATGTGACTAATAGGAGCATAAATATTCTTTACCCTTGTTACAGCATCTAAAGAACATTGGCTAGTTTTAGAAGATTGGATCAGGATGTATTGTTAGTAGTAAGGGACGAAGTTCTAGGATCTCACTTCTAGTTTCCCCCCAAGCGTGCCTATGGTCGGGCCTACTAGTGAACTGTCACCTCCTCTTAAACCAAATTGATAGAATTTAGCCTGTCACTCTAAAAACATATTCAATTCTACGTCCTTCAAAGATTATCTCCCTATCTATTCGCACCTCCCCCTTTAAGGATTTACTATCTACCTTTACAAGGGAAATGTGATACTTACAAGTTAAGAATTCTTAGCCCACGGTCAGGTCTTAAGAACTCTCCACAGATTTTAACATTACATGTGATCAAGTTGTAGTGTAAATGAGAATCGGATAAAGTAACTTCACAAATTATTGATGAAGAAAAATAAGTTCTCAAAACTAAATTAAATCTTTATCTAAATCATTTCATATTCGTATGGAGAAAGACAAGAAGACTACTCAGAAATTATAGGATTCACACCACAAATCATATTTATATAGGTCAAATTCAAAGTACAAAACTTAAGAACTAAATTATAAATACTTATCTGGAATGATATCCAAGCAATCCTTTAAAGTTTCTCTGACTTTGACTGACTTCTACAAGACTCCAACACTCTGAACTCTCACTAAGGAAAAGTAAATAACACTAAATACTCTTTTACTAAAGGAAATATCACACCTTTTTCACTACTATAACACTTACACACTCCAAACGACTACAAAACGACCCTTAATTACTGTAAAATTGTCCTCTATTTATAGATCTTCAAAAATGATTAGGGGTTGCTTAAGGCACCTCTTCAAAATTCGTCAAAATTCATTGAATATTCTAGAAGGTAACTGTGGCACCTAGGTGTTGACCTCATTTTTGATGAGGTCTTCTCTTCTTCTCTTTAGTACTTAGGATCTAGCCTTAGGCTTTTCCTTTGATTGTCCTAGAGGATTAGAATTGGGACCCACCACTTAGAAATTCAAACCACTTCTTAACTCCCTGCAAACTCCACTAACTTGATTGTAGACCCCTAATCACCTAGAGGGTTGAAATCAAATGTGGAAGTTTAAAGGATGAGTTCCTATAAGACTCTTTGGCCTTAGGATTGCCCTGGGTGGCCTGGTCTGGTGAAGGGGCTGACTTACACACACACTACACCTATACACTACACTTTCACACACCTCCTAAAACCACACCCATACCCAATTTGACCTCCTGACTCATGAAGGTGATTCACATGGATGGTCCTTAACCCCTAAGCCCTTGGCTAAGATGGTTAGGAACAACATAGTGAATGCCATAAATGAGTCCTCTCATGGCTCATATAGGCTTAACATGGCTTCAAGGCTCAACCAAAATGATTTCATTTCACTTACATTTACCCAATCTTCAATTTTCCAAATTTTTAATTTTTGACCCCAGGGACCCTGCACCCGCCTAGCCTACCCAAAACCCTTGAAATTACCCAAAATTTTCAAAATCCTCCAAAATCACCCAAAATTTCTCAAAACCAATCCCAAACATTCCCACATCACTCAAATTGATCATTCATAGCCAAAAATACCAAAAATTCCAAAAATACCTCCCAATACCCTCCAAATACCCAAAATGCCCCTCTTAGCCAAAAAATTAAAAAATTCAGAAAATTCCCAAAAAATTCCAGAAAATCCCAAATATTCCCAATTTCATTTTGTCCAACTACACCATGAGCCAATTTTGTCAATTTACCCCATTTTTGTTAAAATCCCCAATTTGACCCATTTTAACCCAAAGTGAACCCAATGTCAAACCAAACCTACCCAATTGACCAAATTCTGGCCCAATTCAATTCTAAACTTCAATTCAACATCCCCAACACCAATCTAGACCAAATTCAAGCCCAATTTGACTGACATTTGAATCCAATTTCACTTTGGACCTTAAAGCCCAATTTGGACCCATGACCCAAACTTAGCCCAAACTCACCCAATTCAACTCCAATTAACCCCAAATCTTTTCTAAACCTTCCCTAACATCCTCACAAACAAAACACTAACATGATTTGCCCAAAATTTAGACCCAAACCCCACTCAAATTCAACCCAAAGCTAAAAAGCCCAATTTTGACCTAAGCCCAAACCTAACCCAAATAAGCCCAAATCCCAAAATCAAAACCCAACCAAAGTCAAAATCTCTTTGAAACACTCCCATAAACATTTCCCAACATTAATTTTACACCAATTTCAACTCTAGCCCAACATTGGCCCAAGTTAGCCCAATTTGACCTACATTGGCCCATTTACCAAAGAGGCCCAAATTCAACCCAATTCAAACCCAAACCACCTCAAATCTATTTCAAATTACTCATGACATATCCCTAAAGTAAACCCAACAATTATTTGGCCCAAACTTTTACAAAAATTCCCATCCATGAACTCATTCTTAAACCTAAAGGCCCACTTCCTTAAACCACTTTAAAAGCCCACCCAAGACCATTTCAAAAGCCCAAGTTTTCAATCCAAAGCCCACATGACATTTCCCCACATCATCCATTTAATCAAAATCACCCCTAAGTTTTAAAATCATCATTAAGCCATTCCAAATCAAGCTTCATGAAAATTCTCCACCAAAATACCAAAATTCCTAAATTCTATTTCCATGAAATGGACCAAGCTTTATCCTAAGCCATGAGCAAGCCATTTACAAGCCATATGAAGCCATGGAAGGTTTGACATGTGAACAAGCCATTAATGGCAAAAGGAGGGCCTCCTTTCCTAATCCTTCATTAAGCCTTTTTAACCATAAGCATGTCACACACTAAACCATGCTTAGCCACCTCACCATGGATGGAGACTTCACCACTCCTTCTCAGCTGACCCAACCGATTCCCCCGACAAAAAATCGGACCATGGGAAGGTGAACCAAGCCCAAACACATGGGTTGACCCAAACCAAGCCAAAATGGCCTCTTCCCCATTCCATTCCAAGCCATTCCCTTTACACATGGCAAGGCCCAATCGGTCGCACTAAACCCCAGCCCGACCCACTCTGGACAAGATGGTGACCGAGTGCTCGGCCGGCCAGCCACCGAGCCGCCGGAAAACACCATGGCCGAGACCTTGGGAGGAGCCAAAAATTCAATTCTCCCTTGCTGAGCCGCCCCATGCCCAATGGCCACCATGGTTGTTCTTCCCTTGACCTAAGCGGCCGATCCCGGTCCTTAAACCCCCGGGGGCCCTCCACCCTCTCCTATTTAAACACCACCCCTCTCGGCCATGGGAGAGGTGCTTGAACCAACCTTGAGGAAACTGCGCCAAAATCATTCCGGACCACTCTCTACACATAGAGCATTTGATTCCCACCGGATTCCAGCCCAATTCCCTCCAAGTCGAGCTCGATTTTGAGTTCAAATTTCAGCACAAAACCAGGACACTTCTTCAAAGTGGACCAATCCCCAAATTGATTGATCCTACACCTTCACCAGACCAAGGGAAGAAGTCCACCAGCAAAAGCCCCCTCTCCGGGCCACCCATCTGTTCCAGACTCCAAGCTTTGTGATCGGGCTTGGTCGAAATCATACCTAGACAATTCACCAGGCCAAGGGACTTCATCCGGAGCTTGCTTGGACGCAATCGAAGGTGACACAACCCTCGGATTGAAGCCACACTTCTCCGAGCAAAGGTATGAGCTAACTCTTTATCCCGAGCTTCCGGAGATTCTCCATTTCAAATGCCTTAATTTCAATGCATGATCACCGTATAGATGTATTCGTCTCTTCAAGACGAATCCATGGAAGCACGAGAACACAAAAATCCGTTAAGTATTGAGTGAGATATTAGGGATTTAGTGTGGACGGTTCTCGGGTTAGGAGGCTTGGGGACGATGAACGGATGCCGTTCATTTAATACACGCGCGGACGGACGGCCGGGATCGCGCCGGATGAGGAGACGAACGATACGGCGGGCCCCGGAGTGCCGAGTTGGACGGCGGCGCCGAATCAGAAGACGACACGCGGCGTTTCGGAGATGCCTAGGTTGAGTTGGCGCCGCGTGGATAAGTAGAAAAATAGGTTATTTTTCTATTTATTTAATTCCCTAAACTTCAAAAATGCATAACTTTGTGTAGAAAAATCAGAAAAATAAAATAAAAATACCCTCTTGCTCGATGAACGAAGGAAAATAATGTGGAAAAGAAATCATTCAATTTCATTGAGTATTTGATTTTTAATAATTTATTTACTCTCTGCACATTTTCAATTCTTCATGCATGTATACAATTCACCATGGCATGAGACCATAGGGCTTTTGAAGCCTCTGAATCTGGGAACATTCCCTGAATTTTCCAAAGTTAGAGGCTATCCCTATGAAGAGTTATTGATTTTTCAACTCTAGGTTGCTAGTTTGAGTATTTTAATTCCAATAATTAGCATATTGTGAAATAAATTCTAGAAAAATTTGGTGATGTTTATTATGACTAGAGGACCCTAGGAAAAATAGGTTTTGAGTTAACTCACTTGGAATAACCCTAATTGGCTTAAACACCCAAAATGGAGTTTTAATTAATTAGAGCTAATCATACATCAAATTGACTTGAAATCAATTCTCCACTGACCTTTAGGATCAGAGGAACCCACTATAAAAGTTTGAAGTCAATTGGACTTGGTTAGCCCTATCAAATGGGTTGATTAAGCCATTTAGCCAAAATTAAACTTAAAAAATTCATAACTTTCAAAATACTTTTCAAAAATTCACCAAATTGGTTTTGGAGCCTCTCTGATATGAGGGGAATCTAAGAAAATTAAAATTGTAATTTTCTAAAAAAGTTGATTTTTTGCATTATTTTAATATTTTAATAATTAAAAAATAATAAAAATCACAAAAATAATAAAATTCACCAAAATGTCACATTTTGAATTTTAATCACATAGGAACAAACCCCATATTTTTCTTAGGTCTCTATGATGAGTTATTAAATTTTAAAGCCCTAGGGTAATTTTAAAATTAAAAAAAAAAGTATTTTCTAGCATTTCCACTAAAATAATTATAATAAATCAAAGAAAAATCAGAAAATTATAAAAATTAGTTCTCTGATTTACTTGATATCAGAGAGATTTTTGAAAAATATAAAATTCATTTTTCAACCTTTATTTTATTTTTAAATTAATTAATACTCCAAAACTCAAAATAATTATAATAAAAAGAATATAATTCAAAAAATCACCAAAATTGGTCCAAGTGGTCCTCTGGTCATTAGGAATGTCCCATAATTTTCTTAAGGACAGAAACTTCCCCTTGGTCATATTATTAAATTTTCCTTGTAAATCCCTATTTTTCACCAAAAATGATTACATAAATAAATTAAATACAGAAAAATCACATTTTCTTCTCTAATGTCTTTATTGACTTATGAGTGAAGTCACATAAAAATTTCAAATTCATTTAAGCTTAATTTAGTGAGTTATGAAATTATTAAGCTTGAAGGGCAAAATGGTAATTAAAATTTTAACCCTTAATTAAAACTTTAGGCTTAATAAAATGAAAAAGTAAAATATTTGATCTTAATCTGATTTGGATGATTGAAATTTAAATAATTAAAGGGTAGAAACCTACTAAACAATTTAAAAATAATTAAAATAAACCTTAATCAAATAATTAATTAAATTTGGAAGAATAATAAATTTGGAATTATTAAAATAGGGATGTCATTAGGAAGAGATTTATTCTTTAATTTAAGAATCCCTAAATTAATCATCTCAATAATATTTAATTCCTAATTAAAATGATAATCCAAATTTAAAATTTAAAATGCTAAAAGACTTAATCATTAAATTAAATTAAAGTTAAATTATCTAAATTAAACCCTTTTAAAATTTCAATTAAATTAATACTTTAACAATTAAAATTAAATCATCTTTAAAACATAAAAAATAAAATATTAAATTAAAATTAAAAATAAAATTAAATTAAAATTTAAATTAAAAAAATTAAATTAAATTAAATTAAAACATATTAAATTAAATTAAATTAAATCAAATTAAATTAAATCAAATTAAATTAAATTAAATTAAATTAAATTAAATTAAATTAAATTAAATCAAATTAAATTAAATTAAATTAAATCATATTATATTAAATTAACTTAAATTAAATTAAATTAAATTAAACCACATTAAATTAAATTAAATTAAATTAAATTAAATTGAACTAAATTAAATTAAATTAAATTAAATATAACATCACCTAAGACATAAATAATTAAAAAATAAATCTAAAACAACTTGAACACTATTCCAAACTTAAGCCCATTAATTGAAATTAAGTTAAATCATAAATCATTTGAACATCCATTTGCCCTCGAAAGCTCTTGTTGTCATAACTCCTAAATGGAGTGTTAAGTGAAGTGTTACTTCATTCATAAGATATTCAAATGTCCTAGTTCATCGAGCAAGATAATAAACTTGAACTCCCGGACGATTAATTCATTTGTATAATTAAATTCTCTTGGACTTAAAATAATCTCAGAAATATTGAAAAGATGTTTAAGACTCGTCTTAAGCACTTCCTCGATATGATAGGATATTTATAAGAACAATTGAACTTAATTGTTCTTTGATGAAGAAAATCGTCCTCAAACCCAAAATACAAGAACCTAGACGTCATAGGAGGTGACTAGCTATAGGATTAGGAACTTGGTAGAAAACCATAACCCTTCCCTTAGCTTTACCTAAGAACTTGCTTTAAATGCTTAAATATTCTAATTGTGTTTTAAGTGCAGCTTGGGATGATGGGAAGGCCCTCCAGGTACGCTTTTATTTTATTGCAATTTATCTTATTGTAATTTATTTAATCGCATCGTATTTACTTTTCTTGCATGATAAACAACTGTTGCATGAAAACCCACACCTTTAGGATAGTCCCTAAAACTGAAATCAAAACTAAATTAAAAGTCATTACAAGATAAAATTCACCGCCACAACATTTCAAAATATAAAACAACTCAAAATTTAATCACAAACGGAACAACAAAACTACAACTACAACTAAATTAAAACGTATTGTTGGATGATCGGGAATGCCTCGGATGATGTAACCTACGTGTTGCTAACGGGATTTCCCACGGTCTAAATGAAAGTGTGGAACTCATTCAGTTGAAATTAGCAAATTCATCTGGACTAAGTGAATTCGATAAAAATAACGATGCCGGAAGGATGGAACCGTGGGATCTTAACCGGTGTTGTTGTAATCAACTTTAAGATTTGTTTTAATTAAAACATAAAAAAAAAACACTTGGAAATTAAGACTTTCTCTAAACCAGAACACTTCTCTCATCTCCCGATTTATGACTTCTAAAACTAAACCTCCGTGACGAGGAGCTCGGAGCATGGTGGGCGGCACGGCCATCGTCATCGACAAAACTCGAGTCTACTTCGACAAAACTTTCTTAGAATTAAACAACCAAGCCATAGGACTTCGAGGAAGTTTGCACTAGTGCAACATAAATCCTCAACTCTTCGTTAGGCATTTGCATGATCATATCATGTAAATTAAGCCCTAACCGGTCTTAGGACTCCGAGGTAGTCGTCCGATACGACATAAACCCTCACATCATCGAGGCTATTTGTATGATTTTTTCATACGAATATAAGTCCTAACTAATTAAAATTGGCAAGATCAAAACATTAAATAAACATTAGGGCCTTCCTAAATTCAAGCCAAACAATAGGATAGTCGGAAAATTACCGAAGTTCGCTTCGAATATGTGATTTCTCCTACCTTTCTTCCTTCGAATTTCCAAAATAAAATGTTCCAAATTTGATCCATTCCCTATTGAAATTCCAAAATTCAATCCCTTGAAAACTTAAACTTTGAAATTCTTGAAAGCAGAACTACTGATTATTATCGAGAGTTTTCTTAGGTGATTCCTGTCACTTAAGATGTAATTAACTATAGGGGCTTGCCCTTATAGGGAATTTTAAGAACCCAGGTAATATAAACCCTGTTTAATGTTTTCATATTAAGCAGGGGAACTTGTCGGCAAATAAAATGGTTTCGCAGACCAAACGGATGTCACAAACCTTTCTAGTCTATCTAATCGAGCCCCATTATCAAGCAGTGTGTCTATTCTTCGGGATAGATACACGGTTCATGGTGCGGTGCTCGTTTATATAAACTATTTGAGATGTGAGATCAGTTTGACTTCATATCTTAAATTTTTTAAAATTATTTTCAAAATCAAAACACTACTTTCCAAATTATATATATATGTAAATTAAATTTAAAATTCGCCAACAATTTCTGTAGGCGACCTCTTTTCAAAACAAAACACTCAACCTAAAAATATGCCGACACTAGGCGCTACTCTTCTGCGCGAATGGACGCGTCCCTTCAGGTTTTGAGTCGCATCTCTTTTTTGAATAACTGATTCCCTGTGTCTAAATTCTTTGTATTTTGTTTATAACATATGGAAAATTGTCTAGAGGCTTCTAGATTACTTCTGAGTCATCAATAACCATCACAAAAATGTACAAAAGTTTTCTAGAATTCCCTGCTCAGTCTGGCGCTTAGGCGCCAGAGTCAGCCCAATTTTTCTTCTTTTCTTCAATTGACTCATTTTTGCTCATTTTTCTCTTTTTTTTTATTCTTTTACTTCATAAACTTATTTTCTTGTACTTGCAACCAAAAACATAAGAAATAGCTTTCATTAAAGTGTAATATCCTTAAAATATTAGTTAAAAATGATATAAAAAATTAGGTAATTTTAAGGTTGATCAATTCCCCAATACCTAAACGTTGCTTGTCCTCAGGTAACTCTTAACTTTTTACTACTAAAAATAATAATCTATGGAGAAAAAATTTCTTTAAGACTTCTATAACTGCTTATTTTATAAATAGAAACAGAAACTTAAAAAGCTTTTTAAATAACTTAGGCTAAAACTAAAATATGTAAAATATTTAATATTCAAGTGTTAAGAACTCTCTTCTCCTATCTATTTTAAAAAATAATTGCAATTTGTCTTATTAAGAACTTGTAGATAATTTATAAGAAAATGATTTTCATGATAACACTAATAGTAAGGATGCTTATACATATGACTTAAGTAAAAAAATTGTGTTTTAAGTCTCTTCCCATAAGATAATTCAAGTGAAGCCAATTTTAGATTTAGGCTTCTCCTCAAGCTTCTCCTCACATTTCGTTTTCTTTTTCTTTTCATATTTGGATTGCTTTTCTATCATATATATTTTTCTTTTCTTTTTTAGGGATTGTTTTCAATCCTTTTTCTTTTTTTTTTTCTTTTTCTCAAATGAAAATTACTATATCTGGATAGCCTATTAATGATTTTGAACTTCACTATCCTTAACTTATATTTAAAGACTTAACACATTTTTCACTTAATGAACAAGTGTTTAACAAAAGTATTTTTCATAGAGTTTCAATTCCATCTCCTCAAGTAAACATCTAGATTCCTTAATACTTTCAAAAATACAACATTTTTAATTTAGATATTTGAATCAAAATTCTAACACCTTTTTATTAAATAATTTCAATTTTTAGAATTATCCCTTATTATTTAAAAATAATTTTATAAGTTTATTATAATATTCATGAAAACAATAGTATATCTATCTTAAATTAACTTTTCTTCCATAGGTTATGTGATTAATTTTGAAAATATTGTTTACTAATGACAAGTAAGGTTTAAATTTAAGTTCTTTTCCCTTCCCTAAACTTAGTTCTTTTACTAAGGTTTAAACATTTTTCACTATGAAATTTTAAACTAATCATGAAGAAAAGATATAACATTTAAGTTATATAAAGTAGTAAAGTTATACAGGTATAAGCAGTAATATAAAAGAGTAGCAAAGTAAATAACGATAAGAAGACTAAAACTCTTTCACATTTTTAAACATTTAACAAAACAACAGGAGCATAAATAGGATTAAATTCTAAGCAATCTGATAACATAAATAAATTGAATTACTACAAAGTTCTCAAACAGTACATAAAAAGTAAAAACACACATAACAGGCACATTAACAAAACAAAGCAAAAATAAAGTCTAATCATCCTCTTTTGCCTCCTTATCATCAGAAGAATCATCAGGAAAAAGACTTATGGGGTTGATCCATGGGGTGAATTTAGGACAAGTAGGAAATTCAATGTTCCTATCACCCTTCAGAAATTTCACAAGTGCTTCATTATACTCCTCATCATAGTCACCCTTCCTCTGTATATATCCAGACATATAATCAATCTTACTATCTATCTCATCTACTATGCATTGCATTAAGAATATATCACTTTGATGCTCCAAATATCTCTGACAAACAGTGTTCCACACATCTGGTGGAGGCTCAGAAGTAGAAGTGGAAGGTCCAGGTGTAGAAGTAGAAGGCATAGAAGAAGTATATGCTGTAGAACCTTGACTTTTTGACTTTTCATATGTATCCACATAAGTTTTTCCAATTGGGTTAAGTGGCTTAAGCATCTCTTCAGAATGAGAATAAGTAATACAGACATTCTTGCAAATCGAGAAAATGAGAGCCGGGAAGCCTAAACTAGAAATAACACTTCCTCTAGCAGAAGTGTTTATCACATCATATATTATGGCTCCCACATCTATAGGCTTCATTTCTTGAATGCAGTAATTTAAAATAGCTCGTTCTTTCATCACTTCACTCAGGTGATGTGATGGAAGAATACGAGCAGAAATAAAGTAATGTCAGGCCTTTGAAGTAGCATTAAGCATAGAAGAGGAAAAATTTACCTGTTTATTATTTATGATCTTCCATGATCCTCTACCGTCAGTCAGATAAGCTATAATTTCATCAAGCTCTCTTTCAAAAGGAACAAAAATATCATAAAAGCAATCTGTAGAAGGGGGCCGTAAAACATGTTGATGACTTCAAGAGTAAACTCTACTTCCATTCCCCTAATATAAACTTCATTATCAGCTGTTTATGGAAAATTTGCATAAAATTCTCGAACCACTGAAATGACAGCAACTACAGAGAAATAACAGAACTGTTCCCACTGTCGAGCAACAATAATATTTTTGATTGATCCTCCAGGATAATAAAAACTTCTTTCTGCTATGAATTTGCGAGGCGGTGCAAATTCATTATAGCGCACTTGAACACTTGCGCTAGCGAACTTGGATTGATCAAATTCGTTCCGCTCCTTTCCTCGCTTCGATTTTGGTGCCATACTGTAATTTAAAAATAATTCAAAATAATTTAAAAATCCAAAACACGACACAAAATCTAAGCTTAAAATACTATATTAAGCTTAGATCCACGGATTTTCTACTTAAAAATTAAATTTTTCTCCAAAATTTCAGCACTAATCAAATGTAGAGAAATTCATGGTGAAAACTCAAAATAATTATGTCAAAGTGTAGATCTAACCTCGAGAAGTTGGAATCTGGTGTTTTTACACGTCGAAACTTCATGAATCAAGCATAATAAGGAGCCCTAAGACTGGTTTTTTGCGGGTTTTAGGGAGGAAGATGAAGCTTAGGCGTTAAAAAAGGTGTTGGGTTCGGTTATATGGCCAAATTTTCGGTTCAGGTGAACCGGCGCCTAGATGCCAGTTCTGGCGCCTAGGCGCCAGATTCGCCAAAAATTCCGAAAAATTCCTAAAATTTTACATTATGTAATTTAGGTGTTTTTAACCTCTGTAAACTTAAAATAACGTCACAAACTTCATCAAACATCTCCCAGAAATTAAAGAGAATATCCATGTCCAAAATAGATTCCAAATTTAAGATTCATTCCCAAAACAATTTGATACAATCAAACTCAAGTTTTTTACTTCATTCCATTTCAGATCTTCAAGATAAGGTTCAAAAAATACATAAAAACACATACACAACTTCTCACAATGCACAACAATGCATAACGTTCACATAAATCACCTACACAATACATTAAGCAAATTACTTAACACTTCATATTCACAATCGATTTCTCCACATAAAGTCACCCTAAATTCAAGGATTCACATCAGAACCTTCATTAGTTTCACAAGGTAATTCACTTCGAACAAAGAAGTGGAAGAAAGGGACACGAGGAAATTCCAAGGCTGTCTTTTCATCAATCCATTTGTTTTGAGCATACATGGTTATCTGGTGGTCTTCAAATGCAGCCAAATGATCGAATTGTACATTCATTTGCCATTTCATATGCTCAGATTGATGGTACATTTCATGCATCCTTTCTCAAATATGCACCAATTCTCCTTCAATCTTCTCAAGTTGACCAAAAAGCTTCTCCAATGTCATGGCTAAGTAGCCATTGAAGTAGGTTTGAGAATCCTTGTGCATAAACTTGGCTTTCCCTCCATTCTCCATTGTAAGTCTCTCCATAGAAGCAATCCAACCTTTCTTTTCTCTCAAAAGTGTAATTCTAGGGTGGAAATTTGATGGCTTGACGTTTGAGGATGAAGAAGTAGCGATTTATAGAGATTTGAGTAGGTAAAAATTGCATTTAGGCGGTTTTACCACGATACAGAACTGTGGTGCCTAGGAGCCAATTTTGGCGCGTAGGCACCAGAAATTCGGATGTCTGGAGCTTAGGCGCCAGTTCTGGGGCCTAGGCGCCAAAATCCTAAAATTCACAGGTTTGCCCTTTGTCAAATTTTCATAAGTTTCATACTAAAAATAGGGTCTAAAAATGTGGATCAAAAGATATGTAAATAAGTGAAGTCACATATAAAATCCTCTCAATATCGAAACAAATCCAATCATACTATAGGTTGCCTCCCATAAAGCTCTTGGTTTAACTTCGTCAGCCCGACATAACCAACAGTTTAATCCAAATAGTTTAAATATAACACATCTTTAAGAGATGGCAAAGTTCCTCAATTATAGAGCTTTAATCTTTGTCCATTTACTTTAATTACAAAATTTGTTTTCTGATCGATTATATCCACTGCTCCATAAGGATAAAATTTCTTAAAAATAAAAGGCCCTGTCTATTTAGATTTCAATTTTCCTGGAAACAATTTTAATCTTGAATTGTATAATAAAACTTCTTGTCCAGGCTCAAAAGTCTTTCTTAATATTCTTTTGTATTACAACTTCTTCATTTTCTCTTTATAGATCCAATCATTTTAATATGAATCATTTCTAATTTCTTCAAGTTCATTTAATTGCAACAATTGTTTATCTCTAGCATCACTTAAATTGTAATTAAACTTTTTAATCGCCCAATAAGCTTTATGCTCCAATTCAACAGGTAAATGACAAGGTTTTACATATATGAGCCTATATGGTGACATTCCAATAGGAGTTTTATAAGCAGTTATATAAGCCCATAAAACATCATTGAGTTTATCAGCCCAATTAGTTCGTTTTGGGTTAACTATTTTCTCTAAAATTCTTTTGATCTCCCGATTTGATACTTCAGTTAATCCACTAGTTTGGGGATGATAAGCTGTTGAAATTCTATGGTTAATCCCATTTACTCATTAATCTATGAATCATAAAATTCTTAAAGTGACTTCCCCCATCTGTGATAATTATTCATGGCATTCCAAATCTGGTAAAAATAATTTTAGTTAAAAATTTTTCAACACTTTTAGCATCACAATGAGGTAAAGCTTTAGCTTCAATCCATTTCAAAACATAATTAACAGCTAGTAATATATAAATTTTTCCTGAAGAAGGTATAAATGGTCCCATGAAATCTAAACCCCAGACATTAAAAATTTCCACTTCCAAATTAAAATTTAGAGGCATTTCATCTCTCTTAGAAATATTGCTTATAAGTTGACAACGATCATAAGATTTAACAAAATTGTTAACATCCTTAAATAATATAGGCCAATAAAATCCAAATTGTAAAATTTTAAAAACAATTTTATCAATTTCGAAATTCCCGCCAAATTCAGAGTTGTGGCATTTTTGAATAATCTCGAAAGCTTCTTCATAAGGAACACATCTTCGTATAATAGAATCCTTATAGCGTTTAAACAGAAAGGGATTATCCCAAAAATAAAATTTCATATCATGTAAGAATTTATTTTTCTGTTGATGATCTAATCTATATGGTATAATGTTAGTAGCTAAATAATTAACTATATCTGCATACCATTGGATTAATCCATCATAAACAATATAAAGTTGTTCATCAGGAAAACAATCATTAATTTATTCTTTATCATTCAATTCCTTATCATTTTCAATTCTTGACAGATGATCAGCGATTTGATTATCAGACCATTTTCTATCAACTACTTGAAAGTCAAATTCTTGCAAAAGAAGGATCCATCTAATCAATCTCAGTTTAGCTTCTTTTTTTTCATCAAATATTTAATAGCTGAATGATTCGTATGCACAATACATTTATTCCCAAGTAAATATGATCAAAATTTATCAAAATGCATATACTATAGCCAATAGCTCTTTTTCAGTAGTAGTGTAATTAATTTGAGTTTTATTAAGAGTTTTACTGGCATAATATATAACTTTAAACATCTTATTATATCTTTGTCCTAAAGTTGCCCCTATATCATAATCACTCACATCACATATTAGTTCAAATGATTTTTCCCAATTAGGTGCAACTATGATAGGTGCAGTGATTAACTTTTCTTTTAATAAGTTAAAGACATTTAGGCAATTTTCATCGAATTCAAATTTTATATCTTTTTTCTAAAAGAAGGCATAAAGTTTTAGTAATCTTGGAAAAATCTTTAATATATCTTCTATAAAATCCAGCATGTCCAAGAAAACTTCTTATACCATTTATGTTAGTTGGGGGTTGCAATCCATAAATAACTTGAATTTTTGCTTGATCAACTTCCATTCCATTTTTAGAAATTTTATGTCCCAGTAAAATTCCTTCTGTAACCGTAAATTAACACTTCTCCCAATTTAGAACCAAATTTGTTTTTTGACAGCGCTTTAAATCTTTAATCAAATTATGTAAACAAGAATCAAAAGAAGTTCCAAATACAGAATAATCATCCATCAAAATTTTAATTCCTTTTTCAATTAAATTAGAAAAGATAGCCATCATACACCTTTGAAAAGTAGCAGGTGCATTAAATAACCCAAAATGCATTCTACAAAAAGCAAATGTTCCATAAGGACTTGTAAACGTAGTCTTTTCTTTATCCTCAGGAGTTATAGGTATTTGATGATAACCATAATATCCATCTAAAAAGTAAAAATATGAATGTCCCGCTAATCTATCCAGTATTTAATCTAAGAATGGAAGAGGAAAATGATCTTTCCTGGTGGCAGTATTTAATTTTTTGTAATCAATACAGATTCACCAACCAGTAACTTGTCTTATTGGAATCAATTCATTATTTTCATTTTCGACAATAGTTACTCCTCATTTCTTTGGAACGCAATGAATGGGACTAACCCAAGGACTATCAGACATTGGATAAATTATTCCAGCATCTAACCATTTCAACATTTCTTTCTTAACCACATCATTCATAACAGGGTTTAATCTCCTCTGAGGTTCAATACTGAGTTTACTGTCATTTTTTAAAAATATTCTGTGCATACATATTGATGGGCTAATTTCTTTAATATCTACTATTGTCCATCCAAAAGCTTTTTTATACTCTTTTAAAACTTCAATCTATTTCTTTTCTTGTTATGTAGTTAATTCAGAAGATATAATAACAGGTAAAGTTAATGAATTCCTTAGAAAGGCATACTTTAAATGAGAGGGTAATTCCTTCAATTCCAATTTAGGAGCCTTTTCAATTGATGGTTTGAATTCATTACTTTCAGTTGTATCCAATATTTCCCAATTTTCTTTAACATAATTAATATCTTTTATATCTTCTTCAGAATCATTTTCATCACTTAAATCTTTGAGATTTTAAGAACTCTTCTTCTTTAGAAATGAACTGACATTTTTCTTGATAATATTGTGCTATCATATAGTCAAATATATCCATTCTATAACACTTCTCCTTATTATGATACCGCATTTATTTAAGAACATTGAATGTTACTACTTGATCATTAACTCTTATGTTTAACTCCCCTTTTTGTACGTCTATCATAACACATCCGGTAGCAAGGAAAGGTCTTCCTAAAATAATAAGAATCTCTTCATCTTCTTCCATATCCAGAATTATAAAATCTACAGGGAAAATGAATTTATCCACTTTTACCAAAACGTCTTCTATCATTCCTCTTGGGTGAGTAGTAGATCGATCTGCTAATTGTAAGGTTACAGTAGTAGGAGATATTTCTCCTAAATCTAACCTCTTAAAGATGGATAAAGGCATGAGGTTAATAATTGCTCCTAAATCACATAAAGCTTTTCCATGAAATCTATCTAGTATAGCATAAGGTATAGTAAAACTTCCAAGATCTTTAATCTTTTGAGGTAGCTTTTTCTGAATAATAACACTACATTCTTCGGTTAGTGCAACAATTTCAAAAGCTTCAAATTTTCTTTTTTTGTTAAGAATATCTTTCATAAATTTAACATACTTAAGCATTTGTTCCAAAGCTTCAGCAAATGGAATATTAATGGTAAGCTTTTTGAATACCTCAAAGAATTTCGAAAATTGTTGATCCAATTTCTGCTGTTTCAGCCATTGTGGAAATAAGGGTGGAGATTTTTCAACTTCATCTTGAGATGGAAATTGTTTTTCTTCTTCAGTAATTATTTCCTTAGGTTTGTCAACTTCTATTACTTCAGTCTCTTTTTGAATTTTATTTTCCTTTTTATCATTTAGTTCTTTTCCACTTCTAAGTAATACAGTTTTTATCAGCTTTTGATCTTTTCCGTTTTCTCTTAGATTTACTTCAACAGTACTTGGAAGTGTTCCCTGTGGTCTGTTGTTAAATGCATTTGCAATTTGCCCCATTTGATTTTCAATATTTCTTATTGCAACATTTTGACTTTGTAACTGACAACCCATTTGTTAAATGAACTCTTGTATAGACTGTTTCTTTTCCTTAATTGCTGGTTATTAAAACCAGGAGGATAACAAGGTCGATAGTTAAAATTACCTTGATTATTCCAATTTCCAATTGGGTTAGGTTGGTTATTACCCCATTGTGGATTTGCATTATTCCAATTTAAGTTAGGGTGATTCTTCCAACCTGGATTATAGTAATTGGAATAAGGGTTATTAGTCTTGCTAGCGATAGCTTGCAATGTCTCTAAAGTTTGAGATTCATCAGCACTTCCAGAATTATCATTACTTAAATGCGATAATTGAGACAAATTATCTAATTTCTTAGATATTGCAGCAACTTGAGATACTAAAATAGAAAATGCTTCACTTTCTTGTATACCACCCACTCTTTTAGTATTTATTCTATCAGAAGGCCATTGAAAATTATTGGTAGCCATTTCTTCTATTAAAGCATAAGCTTCTTCAAATTATTTAGCCATTAAGGAACCTCCAGCAGCAACATCTACAATAAATCTAAGAGAACATATTAATCCTGTTGACCTCATTTTTGATGAGGTCTTCTCTTCCTTTTTTAGTACTTAGGATCTAGCCTTAGGCTTTTCCTTTGACTATCCTAGAGGATTAGAATTGGGACCCACCACTTAGAAATTCAAACCACTTCTTAACTCCTCGCAAACTCCACAAACTTGATTGTAGACCCCTAATCACCTAGAGGGTTGAAATCAAATGTGGAAGTTTAAAGGATGAGTTCCTATAGGACTCTTTGGCCTTAGGATCGCCACAGGTGGCCCGGTGCTCAGTGAAGGGCCGACTTACACACACACTACACTTATACACTACACTTTCACACACCTCCTAAAACCACACCCATACCCAACTCGACCTCCTAACTCATGAAGGTGATTCACATGGATGGTCCTTAACCCCTAAGCCCATGCTAAGAGGGTTAGGAACAACATAGTGAATGCCTCAAATGAGTCCCTTCATGGCTCATGTGGGCTTGATATGGCTTCATGGCTCAACCAAAATGATTTCATTCCACTTACATTTACCCAATCTTCAATTTTCCAAATTTTCAATTTTTAACCCATGAAGATGCAGCTTATTACGCACCTCCGAAGAAAACAATCTTCTCCAGAGATACCAGAACGAATGAAGCAAAGGAAGTTCGGGAAGACGAAGAACCTGAAGTCCTAGTTCAACAGTCACTCACCGCTCCCTTACGGCGAGATGGTGAAGGTTTCTCCACAACTCGCATCCGAGGTCGAGGCCGGGGACGAGGACGTGGCAGAGACATTAGGACAGGTTGGACGGAGGAAACCGACCATCAATGTTGATTGGGAAGATAGTTCCGAAGAAGAAAAAGAAATCAAACAAGAAGCAGCGACAATAAGCTCGGAAGAAGCCGCAATTCAGGATCTCTCTCGAAGATGAAAAGAACGAGGAATATAAATCGATGTACGAGAAGATTAACCACTATGTACATACTATGACCCTGACACCGATCCATTCTAATAAGATCGAGGGTTTGGTGGTCAAAGAGGTACGTAGCGGCGGTGCAAAGCCCATCAAATTCTACCGTGGTGCTCCTTCCTCCAAAACTGAAAATAATGTACAATTTGAAGATGCTACTTCATCAGAATTAATGGAATCACCTGTTGAGTGGTACTCTCCCTGTGTTCAAAATTTAATTCAGTGTGGTTTCTTACCTCGACAATGGACAAAAGGTCAATCAAAAAATTTTGAAAAATTATGGAATAACTCCGGTCGTCCACCCAATTCAAAGCATGGTCTCGGATTCGGCACAGTAGGATCAGTTGACGATACTGAATTTTGCTTGGTTGTCACTTGCGAGTCTACCGAAACCGCATGGAAGCTACGGAAGAACTCGAAGATTTACAAATTGGAAACGCTCCACCGAGTTCGAAGAAGAGATCAAATCTACAATAGATGAGTTAACGAAGTTAACTTAGGTACTAGCGAAGAGCCTAGACCTACCTTTGTTAGCTCCTTACTCAATAAAGAAGACTCCGAAGAAATAATCAAGTTATTAATGAAATTTAAAGACTCGTTTTGCTTGGAGCTACGATGAGATGCCGGGATTAGCTCCGGAGGTCGCGATCCATAAGCTAGAGTGGATCCTACTTCGTTCCGATCGGACAAGGTTCCGAAGAATGCGTCTAGAAATCGAACAACAAGTCATAGCCGAAGTTAAAAAGCTAATAGACGCTAAATTTGTCCGTGAAGAACAATACCCGACTTGGTTAGCCAATGTGGTACCGGTCGAGAAGAAGAATGGTCATATCGAGAATTTGTGTGGATTTCGGAGATTTAAACAAGGCATGTCCAAAAGATGAATTCCCTCTACCGATCCCGAATTAATGATCGACGGTGCTTCAACACATGAAATATTCTCATTCATGGATGGATCTTCGGGATACAACCGGATAAAAATGGCTCCGGAAGATGAAAAACTTACGAGCATTCATAACGCCGATCGGAGTATATTGCTACACAGTGATGCCATTCGAGCTGAAGAACGCAGGAGCAACCTACTAGAGAGCGATGACAAGAATTTTTGATGATCTCATCCACAATCAAGTCGAATGCTACGTGGATGATGTGGTCATCAAAAGCAAAGTAAAGGAAAACCACTCGTAAGATTTGAGAATTGTTTTCGAACAATTAAGACAATTTAACCTTAAGATGAATCCCTTAAAATGCGCCTTCGGCGTCACCTCCGGGAAATTCTTAGGATTCGTTGTCCGACATCGTGGAATTGAAATCGACCCGGAAAAGATTAAAGATATCTTAGAAATGCCACCTCCCGAACCTTAAAACAACTACGATCTTTTCAAGGAAGTTGGCATATCTTCGACGCTTTATCTCGAACTTGTCGAGTAGGTGTCGGCCTTTCTCGGCATTAGTTAAAAAGGACGCCAAATTTATTTGGGAAGAGAAATGCCGGAGGGCCTTCGAGGACATTAAATAATATTTAATGACACCTCCTGTCTTAGCGACCCGAGTCTCGGTGTAGACCGTTGATACTTTATACCGCGGCTTTAGACGACTCTCTCGGAGCCCCGTTAGCCTGGGTCAATGATGAGGGTAAAAAAATGCTCTTTACTACCTAAGCCGTCGTTTACTTCCGACGGAAGTAAAGTATCCCACAATTGAAAAGCACTGTTTGGCCCTGATCTTCGCCGCTCAAAAGCTCAGGCACTACATGCTTTCTCATAAGGTCAACCTGATCTCGAAATTTAATCCATTGCAATACTTGATGACCCGTCCAACGCTTTCTGGCAGACTTGCCAGGTGGTCAATGATATTATTGCAATTCGATATAACTTTCGTGCCTCTTCGTGCCGTAAAGGGACAAGTCCTAGCAGACTTCCTCGCAGCACACCCTTTGCGGCAGAATCTCCTCTCAATGACGACTTGCCGGATGAACAAATAATGAGCCTAGAAGACCCCGATGATCGACGTTGGGAATTATATTTCGACGGAGCATCTTCGACACACAAAGATGAAGAATCGCAAGTGATAGTGCCCGGTAAGGCGGGAATCGGACTAATTTTTATAACACTTGGAGCGGGGGATGTTAAGATACTCCTACCACTTACCGGAGCCGTGTACAAACAACGAAGCAGAATACGAAGCTCTTGTAACAGGACTGGAATTAACTATTCAAATGGGGATAACAAACATCAACATCTACGGGGATTCATAGTTAATCATTCAACAGATCGCCGGACAGTACAGAATTTTAAAGCCAAGACTCGAGCAATACTTCCAGTATGCCATACGATTGTTGGAACAGATTCCGAATGTAACGATCTACAAAATTCCCAGAAAGAAAACGCTTTAGCAGATGCGTTAGCCCGCCTCGCAAAAGAATTTGCCCGCTTGCAAGATGAATCGATGGAAGTGTCGGATCACGGACGTCGGGTCCTATCACGGCTCGACATAGACACAATACACAAATCGGAAAAAGAAGAAGAATCGATTGCAACGATGACGAGAAAACACGGAAGATTGGCGACGACCATTAATGAACTACCCGCAAACGAGAAAACTACCAAACGATAGGTCGTTAGCCCATTAGATCAAGAAAAGAACTATGTCCTACGCATTAATAAATAACACGTTATACAGAAGGTCTTTCGATCAAATGTGGCTAAGGTGCCTAAGCGGGTCCGAGGCCCGTGAAATTGTTAAAGAGGTGCATTCAGGACTCTATGGCGCTCACCAGTCGGGTCCAAAGATGAAAATGAAAATTAAAAGACTAGGGTACTACTAGCCCTCGATGATGACCGACTGCATGAAAATCGCCAAGAGCTGTCACCAATGCCAAGTGCACGGAGTGGTTCTACACCAACCTCCAAATGTGCTACATCCGACAATTGCGTCGTGGCCATTTGAATGTTGGGGCACGGATATAGTGGGTCCAATAGAACCACCATCTTCAAAAGGACATCGCTTCATTCTTGCGGCTACAGATTACTTTTCCAAGTGGGCGAGGCGGTTCCACTCAGAGAAGTGAAAGCACACCACGTGCTACAGTTTTTCAAGAACCAAGTTGTCTACCATTTCGGAGTGCCCCACAGGATCATCTCAGATAATGGGTAAGCATTCAGAAGCACGCAAATCAACAATTTTGTCAGGAGACACGAAATCGACAGGCGGTATTCAACAATTTACTACCCAAGAGCAAACGACACAGTCGAGGCTTTTAATAAAACTCTCGTTCAAATTTTAAAGAAAATTTTGGACGATAATAAGAGAAATTGGCACGAGAAGTTATTAGAAGCCTTATGGGCCTACCGGACAACCTTCGAATTCCTACTCAAGCTACACCTTACGCTCCGGTGTATGGGTCCGAGGCGAGTGTTACCCTTAGAGGTCCGGCTTCCTTCACTCGGAATTGCGATTGCAAAAAAAATCACGACGAAGAGAATGCCAAATTACGACTAGAGGAATTGGAAAGCCTAGAAGGGAAAAGACTTGCGGCGCAACGAATTTAGAACTATACCAAGCTAAGATGGTTCAAGCCCATGACAGATCGGTCCGCCCAAGAACCTTCAAAGTTGGTGACTTAGTTCTCGTTCTCAAGAGTCCTATCCTTGCACACCGCAAGATAGGAGGAAAATTTGAACCCACTTGGGAAGGGCCGTTTTTGGTTGAGGCATTCTACTCAGGAGGCTCCTACCAGGCTAGTGAATTGCCAAGGAGAACGACATATGCTTCCGATCAACGGACGATACTTGAAAAAGTATTACACTACTCGATGTTTTGAAGGAATGGATTTTTCATCCCTAGATGCACGGGTGAAGTAATTACTTATGACTGGGTCCGAACCTAAAAATAATAAAAAATGTGTTAAAATAAATAAAATCATGATAATAAAGTTTTTCTTGTTCTCTCTTCCAAATCAAAATATTTTTCTGATATTTTCCCTCTTCATTCCTGTTGAATTTAAAAATATAAAAGGAATAAAAAAAAAGAAGAAAAAAGAAAACTCTGTCTCTAATAAACATTTTCTTAATGTTCTTGTTCTTAAGTATGACCCTCGATCCTTTTCCTTGTCTTTTCGCAGGGAAATGTCGAACGGGCGGTTGATCCTGAACTTTTGAAATGACGTAAGCCTTGCACTCGACGAAAAGAGGGTGAAAGATGGAGTGATAATAGAGATTGACTCAGACTTCACACCAGCAGGCTTGCAATACGAGGAAGGTGACCGGGTCCCGGCTAACCGAGAGGAACTGCCCGACCGGACAATGAATGAAAGTGGGTGGCCCAAGCCACCAACCCAACAAGAAGAAAAGGAAAACAAGCCGAGGAGGACAAGAGAATCAAGTCCGTAGTCGCTACATCGGAGGGCGGTGCTTGTCGCCGCCGTACCCATAGAGATTCAGGAAGTACGAAGAGCTACTCTCACAGCAACTCAGCGAAGAAATAAAAATCGCCGTATCCGCAAGATGTTAACTATACTAGCAGCGGACCAGCGCGACGAGGCGGTCGCTACTACTCAGGTGCATATACTTCGAGGATACCGGTTCGCCGGGAACCTAAAGAAAGGAGGCCGGCTCCGAGGATAACGTAAGAGACCAGGGAAATCTCAAGAAGATCGGAAGAAGGAAGGCTACCACGCCACCGGATAAAGCCACCGCAATGCATAACCATGTTGCGAAGCAACCCCGGAGGATGTCCCGACGAAGACCACCCCCGAGGAGCCGAGGTATGCGGGAGAACGTGAAGGGATTGAGCCATATATCCCACAATGACGTCACTGGGCCTCGCCATTTGCGGATTATTCCGAATACGAGCTAGAAAGAATGCAGAATGTCGAGAAGCAAACTTTTGAATACTTCGAGAGATTCGGTGGCAGGAGGATCAATATACTAGAAGGCCTCGAGCTACATACAGACGTGTTCTCTGAATACGAACAACAACAAATCGTGGACTGCATCTGGGATTTGAAAAGACTGGGTCGAGCAGGCCGCCTAAGAGAAAACACTTACTCGGAACCCCGAAGATGGATGTCGTGGAAAGGGAGAATTACAATACGATGTGGATGCTTGCTACAACTTCGCGGAAGACGGGAAGGGAAACCCACCGGGGATACTCCGTCATGGCAAGTAGATCCAATGCCATTAGTCATCAAAAGGATGGTAAAGAGAATGATAACGTGGAGGGTACCGCCGCAGATTGCATACCCGACGGTTGCATCATTAACATTTACAAAAAGGGTGATCGCATACCCCCGCACATAGATCACCACGACTTTGTCGGACCTTTCTGCACAGTTTCTTTTCTGAACAAGTGTAATATCATGTTCGGATCTGACCTCCGGATAGCAAGCCCGAGTGAGTTCCGAGGGCCGGTAAAGATACCATTACCGGTAGGTTCCGTCATGATACTAAAGGGCAATGGAGCAGATGTCGCTAAACATTGCATACCGGGAGTACCAATGAAGCGGATCTCAGTTACTTTCAGAAGGATGGATGACGGAAAGCACCTTACCACTTCCAGCTGGACCCGGAGATAGAGAGCCTCCGGCCTTACGAGCTGTGAGTTACATGGAAAATATCACACCTCCAACGTACATCCATACGACATTCTTGCCAAGGATGGCTTGGAAGGTGATGTTATTGATCATGCACCTCACTATTCAGACATGGATTTTTGACAGATGCCTTTTTGGATGGATCGACAAAGATCATACATAGTCCGTTTTGAGTCTACATGGATTGTATGAGATGTATTCTAGATCGAGTTGTATGATGTATCTTCAACATGATTGGAATGAAAGTGACCATGTCGCATTTTTGGCCTTTACCTCTTTTGTGCAAGTTGACTGGGAAACACCATTAAATTTAAATGAACTTCGAACAAAGAACAGAAAAGAAACAAAAAAAATAAAAGAAAACTTTCCTTAAAAATCTAAATAAAAAAAATGATGAACGCCAAATTCACATGAACATTAAATGAACGATAAAATAAATTTGAATCGTTAAAGGACAAACAAAATGAACACAAATTTTAAATCAAATCTCAATCAAATTCAAATTCAAACTTCCAGATCTCAAATCAAATCTCAATCAAATTTAAATTCAACCTTCCAGATCTCAAATCAAATCTTAATCAAGTTCAAACTCAACCTTCCAAATCTGAAATCCAATCCATTCTACTCTTGTCTGGGATGGAAGCGGTCGATTCCATTGACGTGGAGCCACGAGGTTTTCGATTCGGATCTAGTGGCGAGGAATTGTATCCAATCCAAACTAGCAACTTTCAATCAACTCTTTTGAATGGGATATGTAGCATCTACATATTCCCTCCTAATCTGTTTCTTTCCACAAAATCTTTTACAACTTTCAGGAAATTCTTGAAACACCAAAATTCCACACTTTTCAAATCAACACTACAAATCTTTGCAAAATCAATTACCATTCAAAAATCAAACTTTTGGGGTTGAGGATTTTACATCCGATACTGCATTGCTTTAGGTTCTTTCCCTATCGCAATAAAATACATCAAAATCAAATTCTTGGGGTTGAGGATTTTACATCCGATACTGCATTGCTTTAGGTTCTTTCCCTATCGCAATGAAATACATCAAAATCAAATTCTTGGGGTTGAGGATTTTACATCCGATACTGCATTGCTTTAGGTTCTGTCCCTATCGCAATAAAATACATCAAAAATCAAAATTTTGGGGTTGAGGATTTTACATCCGATACTGCATTGCTTTAGGTTCTTTCCCTATCGCAATGAAATACATCAAAATCAAATCTGTTGGGTCGAGGATTTTACATCCGATATCGCATTGCTTTAGGTTCTTTCCCTATCGCAATGAAATACATCAAAATCAAATTCTTGGGGTTGAGGATTTTACATCCGATATCGCATTGCTTTAGGTTCTTTCCCTATCGCAATGAAATACATCAAAATCAAATTCTTGGGGTCGAGGATTTTACATCCGATATCGCATTGCTTTAGGTTCTTTCCCTATCGCAATGAAATACATAAAAATCAAACTTTTGGGGTCGAGGATTTTACATCCGATACTCGCATTGCTTTAGGTTCTTTCCCTATCGCAATGAAATACATCAAAATCAAGTTCTTGGGGTCGAGGATTTTACATCCGATACTCGCATTGCTTTAGGTTCTTTCCCTATCGCAATGAAATACATCAAAATCAAATTCTTGGGGTTGAGGATTGTAGATTCGATACTGCATTGCTTTAGGTTCTTTCCCTATCGAAATGAAATACATCAAAATCAAACTCTTGGGGTTGAGGATTTTACATTCGATACCGCATCGCTTTAGGTTCTTTCCCTATCGCAATGAAATACATCAAAATCAAATTCATGGGGTCGAGGATTTTACATCCGATACTGCATTGCTTTAGGTTCTTTCCCTATCGCAATGAAATACATCAAAATCAAATTCTTGGGGTTGAGGATTTTACATCCGATACTGCATTGCTTTAGGTTCTTTCCCTATTGCAATGAAGCACACCAAATCAAGCTGTTGAGGTTAAGGATTTTACATCCAATACCACATCGCTCTGAGTTCTTTCCTCATTGTAATGGTTCAATCCAATCAATTCAAATTTTTGAGGTTGAAGATGTTACATCTAAAACCACAAAATTCCAATTTTCATTTCACGTTCAAATCCCTTCAAATTAATTTTAACAAAACTTCAATCTAAATTGAAACTCAAACTAAAATCTAAACTTACACATCAAAACTTAAACTGAAACAAAATGAAATCTAAATCGAAATTCCCCCAGATCATGTGATTTGGGATCCACCTCCTTTTCCTTTCCCTAGCGAGAGTTCAGGAATCTTCAGTCTTAGAGATACACTTGACACTCCCCAGCGGAAACTCTTCTACTTTGTCCTAAGTTTGTCACTTAGACATCAGTGTTGGTTTTGTTGATCTTTTCGGTCAACGCCAATACACGCGGTGTGCTTGGTTAGCACACCACACCTATCGGAGGTCCATTTGTTGACCTCATTTTTGATGAGGTCTTCTCTTCCTTTTTTAGTACTTAGGATCTAGCCTTAGGCTTTTCCTTTCGACTCTCCTAGAGGATTAGAATTGGGACCCACCACTTAGAAATTCAAACCACTTCTTAATTCCTCGCAAACTCCACAAACTTGATTGTAGACCCCTAATCACCTGTGAGGGTTGAAATCAAATGTGGAAGTTTAAAAGATGAGTTCCTATAGGACTCTTCGGCCTTAGGATCGCCTCGGGTGGTCCGGTCCGGTGAAGGGCCGACTTACACACACACTACACTTATACACTACACTTTCACACACCTCCTAAAACCACATCCATACCCAACTTGACCTCCTGACTCATGAAGGTGATTCACATGGATGGTCCTTAACCCCTAAGCCCTTGCCTAAGAGGGTTAGGAACAACATAGTGAATGCCTCAAATGAGTCCCTTCATGGCTCATGTGGGCTTGATATGGCTTCATGGCTCAACCAAAATGATTTCATTCCACTTACATTTACCCAATCTTCAATTTTCCAAATTTTCAATTTTTGACCCCCGGGACCCCGGACCCGCCTAGCCTACCCAAAACCCTTGAAATTACCCAAATTTTCCAAAAATCTCCAAATCACCCAAAATTCCTCAAAACCAATCCCAAACATTCCCACATCACTCAAATTGATAATCCATAGCCAAATATACCAAAAATTCCCAAAAAATTCCAGAAAATCCCAAATATTCCCAATTTCATTTTGTCCAACTACACCATGGGCTAATTTTGTCAATTTACCCCATTTTTGTCAAAATCCCCAATTTGACCCATTTTAACCCAAAGTTAACCCAATGTCAAACCAAAGCTACCCACTTGACCCAAATTCTGGTCCAATTCAATTCTAAACTTCAATTCAACATCCTCAACACCAATCTTGACCAAATCCTAGCCCAATTTGATTGACATTTGAATCCAATTTCACTTTTGACCTTAAAGCCCAATTTGGACCCATGACCCAAACTTAGCCCAAACTAACCCAATTCAACTCCAATTAACCCCAAATCTTTTCTAAACCTTCCCTAACATCCCCACAAACAAAACACTAACATAATTTGCCCAAAATTTGGACCCAAACCCCACTCAAATTCAACCCAAAACCAAAAAGCCCAATTTTGACCTAAACCCAAACTTAACCCAAATAGACCCAAACCCCAAAATCCAACCCCAAAAAAAGTTGAAACCTCTTTGAAACACTCCCATAAACATTTCTCAACATTAATTTTTAGCCCAACATTGGCCCAAATTAACCCAATTTGACCTACATTAACCCCTTTACAAAAGAAGCCCAAATCCAACCCAATTCAAACCCAAATCACTCCAAACTTGTTTCAAATCAATCATGACACATCCTTAGACAAAACTCAACATTTATTTGGCATGGCCCATTGCAAATTTTTCTATTCAAAGGCCCATTTTCAAACCTAAAGGCCCACTTCCTTAAACCACTTTAAAAGCCCACCCAAGACCATTTCAAAAGCCCAAGTTTTCAATCCAAAGCCCACATGACATTTCTCCATATCATCCATTTAATCAAAATCACCCCTAAGTTTCAAAATCATCATTAAACCATTCCAAATCAAGCTTCATGAAAATTCTCCACCAAAATACCAAAATTCCTAAATTCTACTTCCATGAAATTGACCAAGCTTTATCCTAAGCCATAGGCGAGCCATGAGCAAGCCATTCTCGAAGCCACATGAAGCCATGGGGGCTTTGACTTGTCATTAGTCCATTTATGGCAAGAAGAGGGGGTTCTTTCTTAAACCTCCCTTAAACCTTTTTTACCTTAAGCATGTCACACACTATACCATGCTTCGCCACCTCACCATGGATGGGGACTTCACTACCCCAATTCAGCTGACCCAAATGATTCTCCCTCAGCTCAAGGTTAAGCCTTGGATGGTGAACCTAGCCCAAATGCATGAGTTGAACCAAACCAAGCCAAAATGAGCCTTCTCCCATTCCATTTAAATCAAACTCCTTTACACATGTCCATGGCCAATTGACTGCACCATTGCCAACCCCTGACCCCACTGGTCAAGATGGTGACCAGTGCCTGGCCGGCCAACCACCAGGCCGCCGGAAAACACCATGGCCGAAAGCTCACATGTGAGCCAACATTGAAATTCCCCTTATTGAGCCGCCCTAAGTCCAGATGGCCACCATGGCTGTTCTTCTCTTGCATAGAGCAGCTGATCCCAGTCCCTAACTCCCCCTGGGAGGCCCTCCAGCCTCTCCTATTTAAACACCACCTCCTCTCGGCCATGAAGGGGTGCTGAACCAACCTTAAGGAAACTCTGCCAAAATCACTCCAGACACTCCCCCACACTTAGAGCATTTGATCCCCACTGTTCTCTTGCCCTAATCCCCACTAATTGAGCTCAATTTTGGAGCTCAATTCTCAGGACAGAACAGGACACTCCCAAATCCTCCACCAAAGTCAAATTAAACTCACCCACACCTGCACAAGACCAAGAGAAGGAGTTCCCAAGTGAAAGCCCCTCACCGGAGCCGACCATTGCTCCCGACCTCCAAGCTTTGTAATCGGCCGTGGTCGAAATCATACCTAGACAATTCACCATGCCAAGGGACTTCATCTGGAGCTTGCTTGGACCCAATCGAAGGTGACACAACCCTCAGATCGAAGCTTCACTTCTCTGAGCAAAGGTATGGACTCACTCTTCTTCCCGAGCTTACAGAGATTCTCCATTTAATTTGAATCAATTTCAATGCATGTTTACCGTATAGATGTGTTCGTCTCTTCAAGACGAATCCATAGAGCATAAGAACACAAAAATCAGTTGAGAATCGAGTGAGAAATTAGGGTTAGAAGGTTGACGGTCACGGGTGCACACCAGTCGTAGACGATGACTGGGAGCCATCGAATCGAGCGTGTATCGAGCGGACGGTCGGGATCGAGCCGGACGGCGCGATGGTACATGAACCACGGGCCCCTGGAGCGCTGAGTCGGATGGCGGCGCCCAATCAGAATGCGCCGCGTGGCCCTTCGGAGCTGCCGAGGATGGCGTGGCGCTGCGTGGATAAGTAGGAAAATAGGGATGTTTCTTATTTATTTAATTACCAGAACTTAGAAAATTCATAACTTTGTGTAGGAGAATCCTAAAAATAAAATAAAAATACCCTCTTGCTCAGTGAACAGAGGAAAATAATGTGGAAAAGAAATCATTTAATTTCATTAAATATTTGATTTTTAATGATTTATTTACTCTCTGCACATTTTCAATTCTCCATGCATGTATACAATTCACCATGGCATGAGACCATAAGGCTTTTGAAGCCTCTGAATTTGGGGACATTTCGTGAATTTTCCAAAGTCAGAGGCCATCCCTATGAAGAGTTATTGATTCTAGGTTACTATTCTGAGTATTTTAATTCCAATAATTAGCATATTGTGAAATAAATTCTAGGAAAATTTGGTGATGTTTCTTATGACTAGTGGACCCTAGGGAAAATAGGTTTTGAGTTAACTCACTTGTAATAACCCTAATTGGCTTAAACACCCAAAATGGAGCTTTAATTAATTAGAGCTAATCATACATCAAATTGAATTGAAATCAATTCTCCACTGACCTTTAGGATCAGAGGAACCCACCATAAAATTTAAATTCAATTGGACTTGGTTAGCCCTATCAAATGGGTTGATTAAGCCATTTAGCCAAAATTAAACTTAAAAAATTCATAACTTTCAAAATACTTTTCAAAAATTCACCAAATTGGTTTTGGAGCCTCTCTGATATCAGGGGAATTTAAGAAAATTAAAATTGTAATTTTCTAAAAAAGTTGATTTTTTGCATTATTTTGATATTTTTAATAATTAAAAATAATAAAAATTACAAAAATAATAAAATTCACCAAAATGTCACATTTTGAATTTTAATCACTTAGGAACAAACCCCATATTTTTCTTAAGTCTCTATGATGAGATATCAAATTTTAAAGCCCTAAGGTAATTTTAAAATAAAAAAAAATGTATTTTCTAGCATTTCCACTAAAATAATTCTAATAAATCAAAGAAAAATCAGAAAATTATAAAAATTAGTTCTCTGGTTTCCTTGATATCAGAGAGATTTTTTAAAAATATAAAATTCATTTTTCAACCTTTATTTTTTTTTTAAATTAATTAATACTCCATAACTAAAAATAATTATAATAAAGAAAATATAATTCAAAAAATCATCAAAATTGGTCCAAGTGGTCGTCTGGTCATTAGGAATGTCCCATAATTTTCTTAAGGACATAAACTTTCTTTTGGTCATGTTATTGAATTTTCCTTGAAAATCCCTATTTTCCACCAAAAATAATTACATAAATAAATTAAATACAAAAAAATCACATTTTCTCCTCTAATGTCTTGATTGATATATGGGTGAAGTCACATAAAAATTTCAAATTCATTTAAGCTCAATTTAGTGAGTTATGGAATTAATAAGTTTAAAGGGCAAAATGGTAATTAAAATTTTAACCTATAATTAAAAATTTTAGATTTAATTAAAAGGGTGCGTAAAATATTTGATACTAAGTTGATTTTGGATGTTTGAAACTTAGGTAGTTAAAGGGTAGAAACCTATCAAATAATTTGAAAATAATTAAAATAAACCTTAATTAAATAATTAATTAAATTTGGAAGAATAATAAAAAATTGGAATTATTAAAATAGGGATACCATTAGGAGGAGATTTGTTTCTTTTATTGAAGAATCCCTAAATTAACCACCTCAATAATATTTAATTCCTAATTAAAATGATAATCCAAACTCAAGATTTAAAATACCAAAAGACTTAATCATTAAATTAAATTAAAGTTAAAACATTTAAATTAAATCCTTCTAAAAATTCAATTAAATTAATACTTACACAATTAAATTAAATCATCCTTAAAGCATAAAAAATAAAAGATTAAATTAAAATTAAAATAAAATTAAATTAAAATTTAAATTAAATTAAAATTAAAATAAAATTAAATTAAAAATTAAATTAAATTAAAATTTAAATAAAATTAAATTAAAATTTAAATAAAATTAAATTAAAATTTAAATTAAATTAAATTAAATTAAATTAAATTAAATTAAATTAAATTAAATTAAATTAAATTAAATTTAAATTAAATTAAATTAAATTAAATTAAAACATATTAAACTAAACTAAATTAAATTAAATTAAAACATATTGAATTAAATTAAATTAAATAAAAAAAATAAAGTCAAGTTAAAATAAAATTAAAATAAAATTAAAAAAAATTAAATTAAAATTAAAACTAAACCAAATTAAATTAAATTAAAATTAAATTAAATTGAATTAAATATAACATCACCTAAGACATAAAGAATTCAAAATAAATCCAAAACAACTTGAACACTATTCCAAACTTAAACCCATTAATTGAAATTAAATTAAATCACAAATCACTTGAACATTATTTTGCCCTCAAAAGCTCTTGTTGTCATAACTCCTAAATAGAGTATCAGATGAAGTGTTATTTCACTTATAGGATATTCAAATGTCCTAATTCACTGAGCAAGATGACAAAACTTAAACTCCTGGATGATTAATTCACTTGTATAATTAAATTCTCTTGGACTTAAAACAATCCTAAAGGTATTGAAAAGATATTTAAGACTCGTCTTAAGCACTTCCTCAATATGATAGGATATTTATAAGAACAATTGAACTTAATTGTTCTTTGATGAAGAAAATCGTCCTTAAACCAAAACACAAGAACCTAGACGTCATAGGTGGTGACTAGCTATAGGATTAGGAACTTGGTAGAAAACCATAACCCTTCCCTTAGCTTTACCTAGCTTTACCTAGGAACTTGCTTTAAAATCTTAAATATTCTAAATTGTGTTTTAAGTGCAGCTTGGGATGACGGGAAGACCCTCCAGGTACGCTTTTATTTTATTGCAATTTACTTTATTGCAATTTACTTAATCGCATCACACTTACTTTTCTTGCATGATAAACAACTGTTGCATGAAAACCCACACCTTTAGGATAGTCCCTAAAACTAAGACCAAAACTAAATTAAAAGTCATTACAAGATAAAATTCACCGCCACAACATTTCAAAATATAAAACAACTCAAAATTTAATCACAAGCAGAACAAAAAAACTACAACTACAACTAAATTAAAACGTCTTGTTGGATGATCGGGAATACCTCGGATGATGTAACCTACGTGTTGCTAACGGGATTTCCCACGATCTAAATGAAAGTGTGGAACTCATTTAGTTGAGTTTAGCAAATTCATCTGGACTAAGTGAATCCGATAAAAATAACGATGCCGTAAGGATGGAACCGTGGGATCTTAACCGGTGTTGTTATAATCAACTTCAAGATTTGTTTTAATTAAAACATAAAAAACACTTGGAAATTAAGACCTTCTCTAAACCAGAACACTTCTCTCATCTCTTGATTTATGATTTCTAAAACTAAACCATCTGCAACAACAAGGAGCTTGGAGCACGGTGGGCAGCACGGCCATCGTCATCAGCAAAACCTGAGTCTACTTCAGCGAAACATTTCTTAGAATTAAATAACTAAACCATTGGACTTCAAGGTAGTTTGCCTAGTGCAACATAAATCCTCAACCTTTTGTTAGGCATTTGCATTGCAAATTAAGCCCTAACCGGTCTTAGGATTCCGAGGTAGTCGTCCGATACGACATAAACCCTCACATCTTCGAGGCTATTTGTGTGATCACATCATACAAATATAAGTCCTAATTAACTAAAATTGGCAGGATCAAAACATTAAATAAACATTAGGGCCTTCCTAAATTCAAGCCAAACAATAGGATAGTCGGGAAATTACCGAAGTTCGCTTCGAATCTGTGATTTCTCCTACCTTTCTTCCTTTGAATTCCCAAAATAAAATGTTCCAAATTTGATCCATTCCCTATTGAAATTCCAAAATTCAATCTCTTGAAAACTTAAACTTTGAAATTCTTGAGAGCAGAACTACTGATTATTATCGAGAGTTTTCTTAGGTGATTCCCGTCACTTAAGATGTAATTAACTATAGGGGCTTGCCCTTATAGGGAGTTTTAAGAACCCAGGTAATATAAACCCTATTTAATGCTTTCATATTAAGTAGGGGAACTTGTCGGCAAATAAAATGGTTTCGCAGACCAAACGGATGTCACAAACCTTCTAGTTTATTTAATCGAGCCCCACCACCAAACAGTGTGCCTATTCTTCGGGATAGACACGCGGTTTGTAGTGTGGTGCTCGTTTATATAAACTATTTAAGATGTGAGATCAGTTTGATTTCATATCTTAAAATATTTAAAATTATTTTCAAAATCAAATACTACTTTTCAAATTATTTATTTAAATTAAATTAGAAATATGCCGAGAAATCCATTATAAAATGTTTGTATAATTAACTAGTGTGGTAAAACATGATGTGGGCACTTCCTAAGAAGTTCTTTAAATCTTTCCCATGCTTCATAAATAAATTCTCCTTCAAAATGAGTAAATGAAGTTATATCATTTCTATGTTTTGCAGTTTTGGAAGGCGGAAAATACTGAGCTAGAAATTTTTGTGTAATTTCTCCCCAAATTTTAATAAATCCTGTTGCTAACGAATTTAGCCACATCTTAGCCTTATCCCTTAAAGAAAAAGAAAAAGTCTAAGCCTAATAACATCATCAGAAACATTATCATACTTGAAAGTAACACAAAGTTCTAGAAAACTAGCATCGTGTAAATTAGGATCTTCAGTAGAAGATCCTTCAAACTGATTATTTTGGACCATTTGTATAATTACAGGTTTAAGTTCAAATGAGTTTGCTACTACAACAGGAATTTGAATGCTTAAGTGAATTTCATCAGCTGTAGGGTTAGCATACTCTCTTAAAGGTCTATGTTGATTTTGATGTTCATTTTTTGCAATATTTTGTTCCATATTATTGTGAGGTATATTAGTCATTTCTAGCAAATTATGAATTCTTTTTTCTTTTCTAATTCTTCTTACAATGAGTTCTAATTCAGAATTATAAGGTATTAATCCTTCAGATCCTGAACTTCACATAAAAGGGATTAGAAAATATTTTTTAATTAATAAAATAAAAATAAAAATATTATATATAAAATAAATTTTTTATCTTTCCTTAATTATTTAATTTTTAGCGCTTATATTTCTTTATCTTCCTGGCAACGGTGCCAAAAACTTGACCCGATCACAATTATGCTAGTAAAATAGCTTATAAAATTATGGTCTAATGTGACCCCAAATTAGAATAAGCAGCTAATGTACGATATTTAAAGATTAAGGATTTATAAATAAATATAAATCGCACACTAGGGGTACTACACAACTATACATATCGTTTCAAGTAATATAGAGCTTTCTAATTAAGCCCCATATATCGATCCCATGGGGAAGATTAAGTACAAATAAATAAGAAAAGAAAGATGAAAATCTATTAATAAACTAAATAATTATCAAGTACGAATATGCAAGTTATTCAAAGTAGCAATTGGTAATAAAATAGTAATTTAAATTAATTACCACAATAAACAAAGATTCTTTCCCCACATACCAAATATTTAATGATTAGTAAACATCTAATTTAGTTTGAGAACTTAAATAAAGTGGTAATGTGACAAATAGGAGCATAAATATTCTTTACCCTTGTTACAGCATCTAAAGAACATTGGCTAGTTTTAAAAGATTGGATTAGGATGTATTGTTAGTAGTAAGGGACGAAGTTCTAAGCTCTCACTTCTACTTTCCCCCCCAAGCATGCCTATGGTCGGGCCTACTAGTGACCCGTCACCTCCTCTTAAACCAAATTGATAGAATTTAGCCTGTCACTCTAAAAACATATTCAATTCTACGTCCTTCAAAGATTATCTCCCTATCTATTCACACCCCCCTTTAAGGATTTACCATCTACCTTTCCAAGGGAAATGTGATACTTACAAGTTAAGAATTCTTAGCCCACAGTCAGGTCTTAAGAACTCTCCACACATTTTAACATTATAAGTGATCAAGTTGTAGTGTAAATGAAAATCAGGTAAAATAACATCACAAATTATTGATAAAGAAAAATAAGTTCTCAAAACTAAATTAAATCCTTATCAAAATCATTTCATATTCGTAGGGAGAAAGATAAGAAGACTACTCAGAAAGCATAGGATTCACATCACAAACCATATATTTATAATTCAAATTTAAAGTACAAAACTTAAGAACTAAATTATAAATACTTATCTAGAATGATATCTAAGCAATCCTTTGAAGTTTCTCTGACTTTGACTGACATCTACAAGACTCCAACACTCTGAAATCTCGCTAAGGAAAAATAAATAACACTAAACACTCTTTTAGTAAATGAAATGACCACCTCTTTCACTCTTATAACACTAATACACTCCAAACGACCATAAAATGACCCTCCATTGCTATAGAATTGTCCTCTATTTATAGATCTTCGAAAATGACCAGGGTTTGCTTGAGGTACCTCTTTAAAATTTGTTCAAATTCGTTGTATATTCTAGAAGGTAACTGTGGCGCCTAGGCGCCAGTCTTCTGCGCGAATGGACGTGTCCCTTCAGGTTTTAAGTCCCATCTCTTAGTTGAATAACTGATTCCCTGTGTCTAAATTCATTGTATTTTGTTTATAATATATGGAAAATTGTTCAGAGGCTTCTAGATTGCTTCTGAGTCATCAATAACCTTTACAAAACTGTCCAAAAGTTCTCTAGAATACTCTGCCGAGTCTAGCGCCTGGGCGCCAGAGTCAGCCCAATTTTTCTTCTTTTCTTCAATTGACTCATTTTTGCTCATTTTTCTCCTTTTTTTTATTCTTTTACTTCATAAACTTATTTTCTTGTACCTGCAACAAAAAACATAAAAAATACCTTTCATTAAAGCATAATATTCTTAAAATATTAGTTAAAAATGATATAAAAAATTAGGTAATTTTAAGGGTGATCATTGTTCTGCACGGTTGAATTATTACAGGTTTCTATTCAAATGTGTTAGCTTAATGGTATTATAATTTATGATAACGTGAATCTTCTCTACAAACTAGTTGACATACTCTCTAAGGAGCATCATGAGATTTTTCATAAGGATTTTCCATTTCTATGTGTGTCTATCATAGTTTTTAATTTTCCTAAGTTGTTTAAGTTTTTTATTTCTAGAACAAGTGAAAATAGTTCACCTAAGCTACTCCTACACATTCAATGATGGGTGTGCAAAAGTGCGGTACTATGTTAAAACTAGGAATATAACCACAACAAAAAAGGAAATAAACATAGGGCAATACATGATGAACAAAAAATATTCAAGAAAATAATTTATTTATTTATATGGATTTTTGGCTTTTTGGTACCTGCAATAAGCATGCTAATGCACCATAGAGGCACAACAATTTTTTTTTAAATAAGAAATAATGGAAAATGTAATATATTTAAACATATAATTTATGTTGTTCAACCAATGTTATTCTAAAGTTATACAATTTTTAACTCCATTCTATAGCAACTGTGCAAAAAAATGACACGAAGGAAGTTAGTCAACTAAGCAAGCATACATATTGATCAAGTAATATACGAATTTCAAGTCTGTGAATTGATCCCATGAGGAAAGGGTAAAAAATATTTCAAATATGGGAAGCCCTAATTTACTACACTATTAAACCTAGTTTCAAGTGATCTCAATTGCATGAATAAAAGTATATCAATTCTGAGAGAAATAACAAACACAACAAAAAATAAGAAAGGAATTGCTAAAGAACACGAAGTACTTTAGCATGCTTTAGAGGAAGTAAGGCTCACTTTTTTATAAATTAAGTATCATGGTTTCTTATCATTTTCCTATGAATTATCTTACTTCACGGCTGCTAAATAGGGACATTGTTCTCCTTAACTCATGCCTAGGTCATAAGAAGTGTTGGAATTCATATTACAGTTAAGAAAGACTTAACCATGCAGCATTTCCTATGACTTTTTGGATCCCTTATCTTGGTTGCAATTTCTTATTTCTATTCAATTACGATATTGCATGTTAACCTACTTGTTCTAAGAGGTGAAAGTTAGAAATCCTAGATCACAAGAGTTTCTAACATCCTAAATTTTCAGATCAAAAGTTAACTATGTGCCGAAGATTAACACAACAACATACAAAAGTGAAGAGCACATATAGCTTTTGTAGAGAAAACACACGAAGAACACAATAAGAAATATTGTATCCTTACATCATAGGAGCATGAAAGAGAATTCACTACACGACATAAGATGATGAAATAGGGAAACTTTAATTGAAAATATTGAAGAAAAATAAGTGCAAGAAGGTGTAAAACATACAACTAAGCAATTATTCTGCAAAATACCCTCACTTCTTGATGTGCAATGATAATTTCTTTGTAACCTTCCCCACAAAATGACTCAATCTCTTACATACAAAATCCTCTCAAAGCTTAAAAGAAAAAGGAACTAGAAGCTTTTTCCTTTAAGGGAGAAGAAGAAAACGCTCCCATCTTGCTTTAAGACACCTCTCCAATTCTCTACGGACTCTTCTAGGTCATGCCCTTGCTTCCAGTTTTATAGCCTTCACTGAATTTGACATGAATTTCCTTGCAAAATTGAGAGTGTAGACCATGTCTAGATCTTGTGTAACCACGACGTAGCAGGCATCACCTCGTTGACTACGAGCATAACTATGCTTAATAACTCTTAAAGACGAAGTAATTACATCACATTTATGCATGGTATGCCAGGCCGGCTTCATAGCACGCATCATTTGTTGCTCCGGAAAGCTTTTGACCCCTGTAACCTATAAAATATCATAAATAAGCCTTTCACAATTATAAAAAAAGATAAATAGGGAAGTCAATGTATAATTTAATGCAATAAAAAACAAGTTATTTTTGTCTCATGCTGATGCCGACCCGACATTTACTTATGTAAGAATTTATGAATTTATATTTAAGTATTTATAATAATTATTGTAAAAGTCACAATTTCAAACGCAAGCGTACATATCGTTTCAAGTAATACATGACTCTATTGGAGTCCTGGTTATCGATCCCACAGGGTGGCTATGGTCGGCCCTACCAATGACCCGTTCCCTTTCTATAAATCAAATTATTAGAATTTAGTCAGTCACTCTAAAAACTAATCAATTCTACGCCCAATAAACAATAAATTCCTATTTATTTGCACTTCACCTTGAATAACCCGCATAAAGCCTTCGATTACCCAAGGATTCATGTGATATCTACTAGTTAAGAACTCATCTCCGGATATGTCTCAAAATTCCTCAGCAGATTTTAACAATTTAAATGACCAGTTTAAAAAGTAAATTAAGATCAGGTATGAATATCATCATAATTTTTATAAATATTCTAAGTTAAGTTCTCCAACAAAATTTAATTATCTTATTATCTTTTCATAGTTGAAAGGAGAAAGAAAACTAACTACTCAGAACACATTGAATTCACATAACATAACATATTTATAAAACTTTGAACCAAGTTACAAATGCTTATCTGGAATGTTCCTTCAAGTGATCCGCTGACTCCTACTGACTCCAATGCAAGGTACAAAACTTCAACAGCAACAAAACTTGAAAACTCACACTTACTACTCAAGGAATTGAGTAGTAATACTCAAAATAAACTCACTAAATGCAAAAGAAGGCGGCTCCCTAAAATGATTGGATGCTAGAGGGGAACTAAAGAATGCGTGGGGGGTATACTCTAGGGTGCACTTTTCTCTATAGAATTGACTCCTATTTATAGAGCTCCAAATTTGACTAGGGGTTGCTTAAGGCACCTCTTCAAAATTCATCCAAATACAATGTATCTTTTAGAAGGTAACTGTCGCGCCTAGGTGCCGAGATCTGGCGCCTAGGCACCGGAGTCCGTGACCAAGTCTTCACACCTCTTCACTTTAGATCACACCTCTTCGTGATTAAAACCATTTCTCTGTGTCCAGATGCATTGTATCACATGTCCTAAAGATTAGGAGTAACTTCCAGTATTCTAGAAGGTCTGATAACCGCTTAACACCGTCAAAATAACTGCCCAAAGTCGTTAAAAATCTTATCTGCTTCTGTATCAAACTGGTGCTTAGGCGCCGGATTCTGGCGCCTAGGCGCCAGACCTAAAATTTTGGCAACTTTGCTTTTTAGATCTATTTTTGCTCCTTTTTGCTCCTTTTTCCTTATTGAACTCTTTTTTTATCACCTACATTAAAAAACATAAAAATACCTTTTATTAAAGCATAATATCCTTAAGAATTGAATCATAAATAATGCATAAAAATAGGAATTTTTTAAGTGGATCACATGTCACGAGTCACTTGGTGATAATATATGGAGTGTGAAAAAATCTTAGCGTGGTATAGAGTGATACATAATGACCGTGAGAGGAATAACCTTTAATTAGACTGCTGTTCTTATAAAATATTTTTTTAATTTTTTAAACATAAATGAGTTAGTATTTACTTAAAAATCACTATGATCTTATTCTTCAACCACTTCCATTTTGTCAGTTGTTTTACTTGAGCACAACCCTTTAGACACTATAATATTCTCACTATCTTTACACAAACAGGAGCCCACAAAAAAATTTGGTGAGTTATCATCACCCTTAGTAGTATTATCTTTGTAAACATCATCTTCATTTGGTGAGTTCCTTTCATTCTCAGTGGTATTATCTTCTTAAGCATCACATCTTTTCTCAGTATCATCTAATAGACAACAACCATAAGCCTCATTAAGCCTACTTGCACTTTCTGTGATTAGAAAATCTTCCATAATTGAATTTACAACGTTCTTTTTTGAGTCATTCATGTAAGCCATACTAGCACCATTCACATTGTGATCATTTTCTAAATTTTCAATACTGCAAGTAGCTTCTAATGATTTTTGGTTTTCTAAAACTTCAAAATTTTGTTCTTCCTTTACGTCATCAATGTATATATCTTTGCATGCATACACTGCTTTTGCTTTCTTTTCATTATCATGCATAAAGTTACATTGACTTCATTAGCCTATTTAGACAATACACCCCATCCAGCCCTATACATGATTAAAAACAATGCATTAAACCCCCATTAAGTATTAAATTGCAATTTTAGGATTTATATGAAAAGAAAATGTCAACATTATGGCTGACATAATATAATTTTATTATGATTATCTATTGAAAGTTCTCTATTGTTACAGGAGATCAATAAACATAATAATTCAGAACAACCACCTTCATGCCCCAAACATATAGACACACCACTCAAAATCCTAACTAATTCACACGCACCTCGAAGAAATGACAATCCAACATGAAGGAACTTCATAAGAGTATTTTAAGTTTTTATCCAATAATAGTAATATACTATAAATAAATAAATTTTTTATACAAATAAAAAAACTAAATATTTATTTCCCATGATAAGTTATGATATTTCATTAATTGTTCTGGCAAAAGTATGTACATGTGAGCAACTAAATGCACGAGGATGAAAAAAAACACTATTGCAGACAATGTCAAAACACAACAACATAAAAGACAGACATTTTGATGTTTGTTGGACTGAAGGTAAAAGGTCTAGAGCTGGTGAAAGGTTAAAGAAGGTAATGACAAGGTTTTGAGAGAGATTTATGGATGAAATATTGAAGGTAATGATGGCTGCATTATCTTTGATGGAAACAAAAATGCTCTCAAAATTTTGGGATTTAAGTGAATTAGTGGAGTCATGGAGATGATTATTTTAATTCTATTGCATGTGTGATGAAGATGATTTTAGTAATATGGCATGTGTGTTACTAACGATGTAGTTTACATCAGCATACCACGGTAAATTTCTTTCTTTAATATTATACGGTTACTCATCAGGTAAAGTTTCAATAATTTCCTTTTCAAAATCAGACAATTTATGTTGTTCAAGTCTAGATAAATGATCAGCTATTTGGTTATCGACTCCTTTTCTATCGACAATCACAAAATCAAATTCTTGCATTAAAAGTATCCATCAAATTAATCTTGGTTTAGCATCCTTCTTTTGCATTAAATATTTAATAGTAGAATGATCAATATACACAATACATTTGGTTCCAATTAAGTATGATCTAAATTTTGCAAAGGCATAAACTATAGCTAATAACTCTTTTTCTGTATTAGTGTAATTAGTTTGAGCATCAGTAAGACTTTTGCTAGCGTAATATATAACTTTAAACATTTTCTCGTCCCTTTGTCCTAAAACAACTCCAATAGCATAATCACTCACATCATACATTAATTCAAATGGTTTCTTCCTGTCAGGTAAAACTATTATAGGAGCAATAATTAATTTTTTCTTTAGTGAGTCGAAAGCTTTTAAAAATTCTTCGTTAAAATCAAACTTCTTATCTTTTTCTAAAGTTGGCATAGAGGCTTAGTTATTTTTAAAAAAATCTTTAATGTATCGCCTGTAGAATCCAACATGTCCCAAAAAGCTTCTTACCCCTCTCACTGTGGTAGCAGGTGGTAATTTTTCTATAATTTGAATCTTTGCAGGATCTACTTCCATGTCATATTCAGATAATTTATGCCCAAGTACAATTCCTCCTGCAACCATAAATTGACATTTTTCCCAGTTTAAGACTAAATTTGTTCTTTCACATACCACTAAAACGTTTTCTAAGTTGCTTAGTCATGCATTAAATGAGTCTTCAAATACTGAGAAATCATCCATAAACACTTCTATTCCATCATCTATAAAATTGCTAAATATTGACATCATACATCTTTGAAATGTTGCAGGTGCAGTACATAATCTAAAGGATATTCTTCTAAAATCAAAAGTTTCATAAGGACTAGTAAATGTAGTTTTCTCTTGATCCTTAGGAGCAATAAGTATTTGGTGATAATCGGTATATCCATCCAAAAAGCAATAATTCTTGTGCCCAGCAAGTCTGTCTAACATTTGGTCTAGGAAAGGTAAAGGAAAGTGATCTTTTCTGGTGGTGGCGTTTAATTTACTATAATCAATACATATTCGCCAACTAGTAACTTGCCTTGTTGGTATAGTTTCATTCTTTTCATTTATGTCAGCTATCACTCCTCCTTTCTTAGGAACACAATGAATTGGACTTACCCAAGCACTATCAGAAATGGGATATATGATTCCAGCATCTAACTACTTTAAAATTTCTTTCTTTACTACTTCTTTCATCATTGGGTTCAGTCTCAATTACAGATCAACTCTAGGTTTATGCTCATTGTCTAATAAAATTTTGTGCATACAAATAGAAGGGCTAATTCCTTTGATATCAGCTAAAGGCCAACCAAAAGTTCTTTTATATTTCTTTAGCATATCCAGTAATTTTTGTTCCTGCAACTCATTTAAATCTGGGGATACTATAATTGGTAATGTTGATGATTGCTCTAAAAATACATACTTCAAATGTTTTGGAAGAGTTTTCATTTCAAGTTCAGTAAGTTTCACATTAGATGGAATTAAACTTTTATTTTCAGGTTCCGTTGAATCAAGCATTTCAAATTTTTTCCTGAAAATATTCTCTTTCTTCATTATCGGTCTCATTAGAATCATATTCTATCTCATCATGATTCTTGTTTTTCAGATCTTCATGTTATATTTTCTCTTCAAATTTTTCTTTGAAATATTCCTCTCTCAAGTAATCACATATTTCCATTCTAAAGCATTCATCGTCTTTTTCTATTGAGGGGTATTTCATTGACTTTGAAATGTTAAATGTTACCTCTTGGTCATTTACTCTCATATATAATTCTCCTCTTTGAACATCAATCATAAGTCTTCCTATAGCTAGAAATGGCCTTCCCAAGATTATAGGTATTTCCTTATCTTCTTCCATATCTAAGATAATAAAGTCTACAAAAAAGATAAACTTATCAACCTTGACCAAAACATCTTCTACAACTCCCTTAGGATGAGTAATAGATCGATTAGCTAACTGGAGAGTTACAGAAGTTGGTGCAATTTCTCATATTCCCAATCTCTTAAAGGTTGATAGAGGCATAAGATTTATGCTAGCTCCCAAATCACACAATGCTCGTCTGTAGAAATTTTCACCTATAGCACACGAGATAGTAAAACTACCAGGATCTTTAAGTTTTTCAGGAAGTTTTTTCTGAATTATAGCACTACACTCTTCACTGAGTGCAACAGTCTCATGATCTAGTAACTTCCTCTTTTTTTTAGTATATTCTTCATAAACTTAACATAATTAGACATCTGTTATAAAGCTTCAATGAAGGGCATATTCACAGATAACTTTCTTAAGATTTCTAAAAATTTAGCAAATTGTTTTCCTTTATCTTGTTGCTTCAATCTTTGAGGAAACGATGGTGGTGGTCTTTCGTATAAAATGTTTGAATCATTAACCAATCTGGTAGAGCGTGATGTAGAAATTTCATAAGAAGATCTTTAAATCTCTCCCAAGATTCATATATTGATTCTCCCTCAAATTGACTGAAAGATGTTATAACATTTCTAAGCTTAGTAGTCTTTGATGGTGGAAAATGCTTCAATAAAAATTTTTGTGAAAGTTCTCCCCATGTTCTAATAGATCCAGGTGCTAACGAATTTAACCATGCCTTGACTTTATCCCTTAATGAAAAAGGAAAAACCCTTAGTCTAACAGCATCATTTGACACTCCATTATATTTAAATGTAGCACATAGTTCTAGAAAACTTGCAAGATATAAATTAGGAACTTCATTTGATGTTCCACCGAATTAATTATTTTGTACTATTTGGATAATAATAAGTTTAAGCTCAAACGAATTAGCAGCTATATCAGGGTTTTAGATAGTTAAGTGAATTTCATCTAATGTAGGGTTAGCATAATCTCTTAATGGTCTGGGTTGGTTTTCATTTTCAATTCCTTGATTATTTAGATTGTTCGCCATTTGATTTAAATTTCTAAGTTCTCTCTTTTATTTTTGAATTTTTTTAATAGTACGCTCCAGTTCAGAATCGTAAGGTATTAAATTTTCAGTTCCAAATCTATGCATGCACAATCACAATACGCACACTAGCAATAAGCAAGCACACACAATTATGACTTGTAATTTGAATAAAAGTTTTTGAGTACTACCGAATTTACTTTTATTGTTACCTCCCCGACAACGACGCTTAAAACTTGGTGTGACTTTTTTAAATGCTAAAATTTTATAAACTCAGATATATGTATTGATTTAGATTTCTAGTGAGTCACACATTTAAAACACAAGTATAAGTATCACACAAGTAATACAGGGCTCTAGTGGAGTCCTGGTTATCGATCCCACGACGAGGTTTGCAAACTCTATAATGGAACTTAGAAATAATTACTCGAATCACAACACAATTGCAGTAATTACTAATAATTTAAGGATGTTCAGACAGTATCAGTTACTAATTCTACTAAAATATGTTCTACTCCTTTAACACAATTAAAAAACACAAGACTAAACTTTATAACAAAAGTTCAAATTTCAAGAAAGAATCCTCCTCCTTTCCAATGATAATGTGATGATTTAGTGGCATAGATTAGTGATGCAATTGTGTTGCGCCAAATAGGTGCATTCCTATTCTTTACCCTCTTTCAAGCATTATAAAGAACATTGGCTAATCCTAGATTTAGTCCCTAAATCGTGGTTAGGCTGAGAGGATACCGGCTATCACTACGGAGCTCCCACTTCCCTTCGCCTGAAGGCTAAATCTAGCTTTAGTTTCCAATCCTTAGGACCAAATTAAGGATTCTAGTCTGTCACGCTAAAATCTCCAATTCTACGCCTATGAAAATATATTTCCCTATTTATTTGCACCCAACCCCCATGAACTACGTCACTCATTCATGGACATTGAATGTGACCTTCAATTTTGTATTAGAACTCATAGTCCTTTCGGAACATATGTCTCACAATAAGTTTTAAGAATTCAATTGGCAAAATCAAAATGTAAATGAAGTACGAAGTGAAAAGGTCTTCACAAATTTTCCATATTAAATCAGCACATCATCTCCATATCACAACATCATCACATCACATGAAAATGAGGAAGACAAAGAAATCTACTCAAGACTCATGAGGAAAATACGACGAAAGATGGATTTTATATAAAAAAGCAACCTTATACAAACAAAAAAAAGTAAATATAACTTATCTCAATTTCTTCCCCAAGCGAATCTCTTGAAATTCCTTTGACTCATCTTCTTTCTCCACAATAACACACAATTCTCTCTTAAGATGAATAAAGAAGAAGAAATCTCTCAATTTTCCTCTCCTCCTACACTCCTTAGTAGAGAACACACACTAAACACTAAACCCTAGACTCTCTCTAATGGACTCTCCACTCAAAACAATGAAAAGACACTAAAAAACACTGAATAGACTCCCTATTTTTTGCTCCAACTTAGTTTAAATTTAGGTAGAAATGACTTTCCCAAGATTTCCCTCAAGCACCCCTCCAAAATCTGGCAAAATACATTGAATCTGGTTGAATTCATGATAGGGCAAGGTCTGGCGCTCGATAGGGCGCTGTCCGGTGCCATTTTCAGTCTTCTGTCCAAACTCTCTGGATTTGGACACGGTCCGACACTGGTGAGGGCGCTATCTGGCGCTCTAGGTTAAAATGTCCAATTTGCCTCATTTTGCTCTGAATTCGCTCCTTTTTGCTTACTTTTGCTCCAAAGGCCTGAAATCATCATACCTGCATGAAATCACGAAAAATACTTTTCTTTAAAGTGCAATTTGATCAAAAATATGTATGAAATAGGCATTAAAAAGCTATGAAATTTTCAGTTGATCAGGAGGTTATAATCCAGTAATAACTTGAATTTTTCTTGGTCAACTTCCATGCCATTTTTAGAAATTTTATGGCTCAAAACAATTCCTTCTGTAATCATAAATTTACATTTTTCTCAGTTTAGAACCAATTTTATTTCTTCACAACATTTTAACACTTTAGCTAAATGATCTAAACAAGAATAAAAAGAAATTCCAAACACGAAAAAATCATCCATAAAAAGTTCAATTCCTCTTTCAATTAAATCACATAATATAGACATCATACACCTTTGAAAAGTAGCAGGTGCATTACATAACCCAAAAGGCGTTCTTCTAATTGCAAAAGTTCCATAAGGACTATTAAATGTAATATTTTCTTGATCTTCTGGAGTTATCAAAATTTTGTGGTAACTAGAATATCTATCCAAAAAGCAAAAGTATGAATGTCCAACTAATCTATCCAACATTCGATCCAAGAAGGGCAAAGGAAAATGATCCTTCCTAGTAGCAGCATTCAATATTTTATAATCAATATAAATCCTCCATCCATTGACTTGTCTTATTTGAATTAATTTATTATTTTCTTTAACAACTGTAGTCACTCCTCCTTTCTTCAGAACACAATGAATCGGACTAACCCAAGAACTATCAGATATAGAAAAAATAATTCCAACATCTAACCACTTTAATATTTCTTTCTTTCCTACCTCTTTCATTATTGGATTTAATCTTCTTTGAGGTTCAGTACTGGGTTTATAATCTTCTTCCTTCAAAATTCGATGCATACAGATTGAAAGGATTTATATCCGTTATTATCTAACCAAATGCTTTTTTATAATTTCTTAAAATCTCTCATAATTTATTTTCCTCATCTCTAGCTAATTCAGAAGATATTATTACAAGTAAAGTTGGTGAATTCCCTAAGAAAGCTTACTTTAAATGAGTAGTTAATACTTTTAACTCAAGTTTAGGAGCCTTTTCAATTGAAGGTATTGTAGATTCATTATTTTCAGTAGTATTTAAAATTTCTCAATTTTCATGAATATAATTACTATCTTCAGAATTTATTTTAGACAATTTCTCTTAAGAATCACTTTCAATTTTACCACTTATTTCTTCATGATCATTTAACTCTTCAAGTTTTTCCTCAGAAATAACTTCACAATTTTCTTGATAATGTTTTGCTATTATGTAATAAAAAATATTTATCCTATAACACTTTTCGTTAATAGGATACCTCTTTAATTTAAGAACATTAAATGTTACTTTCTGATCGTTAACTCTCATGGTTAACTCCCTTTTTTGCACATCAATCATAACTCGCTCAGTAGCAAGAAAAGGTCTTCCGAAAATAATAGGAATCTCTTTATCTTCTTCCATATCAAGTACATTAAAATCTACAGGGAAGATAAATTTATCCACTTTAACTAGTACATCTTCTATAACTCTATTAGGATAAGTAATAGGTCGATTAGTCAATTGCAGGGTTACAGTAGTAGGAGAAATCTCTCCTAAATCTAACCTTTGAAAGATGGATAAAGACATGAGATTAATACTAGCTCCTAAATCACAAAAGGCCTTACCATAAAATTTTTCTCTAATAGCACAAGGTATAATGAAACTTCTAGGGTCTTTGAGCTTCTGAGAAAGCTTCATTTGAATTATTGCATTACATTCTTCACTAAGTGCAACAGTTTCATAAGCTTCAAATTTCCTTTTTTATTTAAAATATCTTTCATGAATTTAGCATAACTAGGAATTTGTTCCAAAGCTTCAACAAATGAGATATTGATTGTAAGCTTTTTGAATATTTCAAAAAATCTTGAAAATTGTTGATCAAACTTATGTTGTCTAAGTCTTTAAGGAAAAGGAGGTGGTATTATTTCTAAATCTTTTTAGTTGGAGATACAAATTGATCATCTTTTTTGAGAAACAATTTCTTTAGGTCTCTCTATTTCTCCAACTCTTTTTTCATTTTCAATTTCATTTTGAGTTCTTTCCTTTAATTCCTTTCCACTCCTCAATTGAACAGCTTTAATTTGTTCATGTAAATTATCTTTAGGATTTATTTCAACATTACTAGGGAGTGTTCCTTGAGGTCAATTACTAATTGCATTAGTAATTTGTCCAATTTGATTCTCATTTTTTCTTATAGCCGCATTTTAACTTTGTAACTTATTACCCATTTATAAAATTAATTCTTCTATAGACAACATCTTTTCCTTAAATTGTTGATTAAAACCAGGAGGATAAGAAGGTTGATAATTTGAATTTCCTTGATTATTCCAATTTCCAGTTGGGTTTATCTGATTATTTCCCAATTGTGGATTTCCGTTATTCCAGTTGAAATTTGGGTGATTTTTATAGTTATTAGAATATAGGTTATTTGTTTTGCTAGCTATAGCTTGTAATGTTCCTAAAGATTGAGGTATTTGGGACAGATTCATAACATAATTATCCAATTTTCTAGATATTGCAGCTACTTGAAACGTTGACTAGTCTAAAAGTTGGTGTAGGAGTGTTATTAGTAGTGCTGAGTAGATTCTAGTCTCTCACTTCTAGATTACCCACTGTGCCCTCTCTATAGGACACACCAGTGACTACCATTTTTCCTCTCTTTTAACCAATTTGATAGAATTTAGCCTGTCACTCTAAAAACATTCAATTCTACACCCATCAAATCTCATATCCCTATCTATTTGCACTCCCCCTTAGATGATTACTTCTGATCTTCCAAAGTGAAATGTGATACTTACAAGTTAAGAAATCTTAGCCCACGGTCAGGTCTATAAGATTTCTCCACAGTTTTTAACAATATAATTGGCAAGGTTGTAAAGTAAAGAAGTTTAGGTAAAATGTCATCACAAGTTTTAATTAATAAAAATAAAAAGTTCTTAAAAAAAAATCCAATCCTCTTGACTTAATTATATTATATTCATAAAGAGAAAGCAAAAAAAATAATCATAAAGCATTGGATTAACACAATGAAACATATTCATAATCATTAAATCCAAAGTACACAACTTAAGAGTTAAGTTACAAATACTTATCTGGAATGTTCACCAAAGAAATCCTTCGAAGTTCTTTGACTTTGTTGACTCTTACAGAACTCTAAACTTCAGGAAATCACAAACACTCACTAAACATTTACAAACTTGAACTTAAAGTGAAATAAACTAAGAATAATTGAGAATAACTCTAAAAAAGACTCTCTTCTACTAATGACCAAGGGTTACTTCAGGCATCTCTTCAAAACTTGTCTAAATTCATTGAATCTTCTAGAATATAACTATCGCACCTAGGCGCTGGTTCTGGCTCCTAGGCGCCAGTTCAAATGATTCATTTGAGCATTTTTTGCTTCAATAGACACATCTCTTCATTCTAATGTGTCTAGATTCATTGTATACTTTATTTGAAACGTGCATTTTCATCTGGGGCCTTCTAGAACACCTTGAAACCACCAAAATTCAAACATTAACTACTTCAACCATCTCTTGCTCCTAGGTGCCTGTTCTGGAGCCTGAGCGCCTGTTCTGGAGCCTAGGCGCAAGACTTAGTTTGTTAATTTTCTTTATTAAACCCCAATTACTGTTCCCTTTTACTTCTTTTCATCCTTAAGCTCATCTTTTATATTTACAACCAAAAACATAAAATTGCCTTTCATTTAAGCATAATATCCTTAAAAATACAAGAATAATTTATCCATAAAAATGGTTAATTTTAAAGTAGATCAGTCACCTACTGTAATGTGTTGCCAGGCTCCGATGAAGCATTGAATGAAGAGATTGTCTAAATAAAGGTTTTGGTAGACCGGTTAAAAATTTCATCGTACTAGTTAAAAGCGACACCTATAAGGTCATCGACGAATTGACATAACAGGAGAGCGTCACTACCCCCGCTTTGCAGCAACTTTCTTGGAGGTGTGCAACGTGCTGACTAGGGTTTTTGGTCCCATCAAACACCTTAAAGAATAGAGGTATGAAGCCTTTAGGATATCTTACTAAAAGAAAAATTCTCTAGGTAGAGTCTACCACTCGGAACAAGTGATCTGCCCCCTTACCTCGGACATCGTTTGTTTGACTTTTTGCTTGACTAGTTAAGTGATCCCGCTCTGGGAAGAATCCTTTTAATTTTAATTTTCTTCGTCGATTTTTGTTAATTCTCTTTTTTCATCGAGAATTCTAAGCACCTCTGGTCAGTTAGTCACAACAGCCGGTACTTACTGTGGTTGAGATAGAATGCACAAAGTCACTAGCACGATCATCATCTCCTCAACATTCTTCTTGAGATGACTAATTTGCTCAACTCATTATTTTATGATCCTATACAATTCTTCAGCCAACTCTTCATTTTTTGATGGTGGCACCTCTTGTGAAGATGAGGTAGCTCATGTCGCCACCATGTTTATTTCTGCGAACTCCTTCTCCATGTCATAAGGAGAGTCTTGTTGACCTCACATTTGTGAGGACTATTTATAAACTATATTAGAGTGAGAAATCTACCAAAATTAACTCCCTAACTCTTAATGATGGTCACGAAACCCTAATATCTAGGGTGAGACTCTATGAAACCTTTTTAACATAAATTTTGATGACATCTTAAAATGATCAAATCAGTAATGTCAAATCCTGATCTGATCAACTAATTACCCAATAAGTCAACCTTGGTCAAACTGGTCAATTCTTGACCCAGTGAACAAACCTACTGACCCAATAGGTCAACTTTTGACCTAAAAAGTAAACTTTGGTCAAACTCGTCAATTCCTGACCCAGTGACCAACCCTACTGACCCAACAAGTCAACGTTTGACCAAAAAGTCATTTTTGGTTAAACTGGTCAATTTCAGACCCAATAATTACCCCATTGACCCAATAGGTCAACTTTTGACCGAAAAGTCAACTTTGGTCAAGATGGTCATTCTTGACCCAATAATCACTCCATTAACCAAAATGGTTAACTTTTGACCCAAAAAGACAAAATTAACCAAAATCATTAATACAACACCTAAAGACCACCATATTCACCTCATTGACCACCTCTGAGTAAAAAGTTAATTTTGGTCAAAACGATCAAACTATACCCAAAGATTATTGCATTGACCTTTTTGATCATTCTTTGATATAAATAATCAAAACAACCCATGCACAATACAAAGACCATTACCCTAGCCCCATTGGCCTACTCTTGACCTAAAAGGGTAAAATTGGTCAAAATGTCTAACATATGCCCCCCCTAACCACAAAATTGACTTCAATGACAGACATTGACAAAAATAACTTGATATTGATCAAAGTGATCAAACGTTAATCCAAGTGTCACCACATTGACCATTGGGTTAACCTAAACCCTAAAATTGGTCAACATGACCAAATCAAACCCTAAATGACAAAATCTTTGGAATTTATAACTAACCGAACTATGACAAGATTAAGAAAGTCAAAATTGGTCATATTTGGGCTAAAATAAGTCAATTTGAGTCAACCCGGGTCAACATTGGTTAACCCTAGTCAATATTTATCAAATTTGGTAAAAATATCTAATTTTGAATAAAAAATGATAAAATTAATCAAATAATTAATTCCAAATTTATTTTGATTAATTTATTGGCTAATAATATAATTTCCAACAATTTTTGATTAATTACATATTTAATTAAAATTAGAAATATAATTAAAAGCCAGAAATAAGACCATGCCTAATTTTGAAATTAGGCACTCAAATAATATAAATTAATCAAATTTAAAATTATTTTGATTAATTTATTGGCCAATAATATAATTTTCAATATTTATAATTGATGAATTAATTAATTAAGAATAAAATTATATTAAAAAAGCCATGAAAAGAAATTTTGACCTATGACATCATACATGAACTAATAAATGGTTTTCAAATTTTGAGACCCCATAATGACATCATGGGTGACCTCATATGGGTTATACATAACCCATAAGATCTATTACACATGAATTAAACCATTGGATGATTCATGACACACCATCATAACCATGGTTAATGCTCATTATGCCTTCATCGTGAGAGGGGTAAAAGAAGTGCCATTCCCTTACCAATTCTTAAATGATGACATGGATAAATCATCACTTACCTCACAAGCTATCCAATAAAGAAAACCTTAGCTTAAGTCATCCCCACATCATGAGGTGACATCATATATACCAAATTTTAAAAATAAAAAGGAAAGGGACTTATGTGTTATTCTCCCTTAAACTCAAAGCATAAATCACCCATTCCTTTGAGGTAATGTGGTCGACCAACATATGTGACACAACAACCATGCTATAGATTATCCAAAGGATAAAAAAAAAGATTAAACCCATCCCTTGCCATGGTTAAAAGAAATCATGGCCAAGCCATGCATGAAGTGAGTAGGAAGGCTAGGGTGTCATCCTCCCTTTAAGTTCATCAAATGAACTTATGAATTACCTAGGGGAGGTAAATTCAGCAAGGATAAGCATGCCCTATCCACCTCCTTGAAGTGTAAATGAGGAGAGGGCAAGCCATGAACTCAAGATAAGCCATGGGTAAACCTCACATGGTTTACCCTTGAGAAGTTCAATTCCCCTTATCCACAGCTCATAGGCTCATCCAAAAATTATTATGAGCCCGGTACAACCTTCCCTAAATGAACTCAAGTGAGCTCCAAGCTCAACCATGGTCTCTCTATGGCTATAAAAGAGGAAAACCCAAGAGCACTAAGGGAGGAGACCAAAATAGGAGATACCTAACCACTGCTCAAATCTCTTGACCTTCAATACAAAAAAACCTTCATTAGGTCCTAAGCAATTGATCCCCAACGAAATCAAGCCCTCAGACCTAGTGCATCAAGCTAATTTGGCCAACCCGAAAACCCAAAAACAAGACAAAAATGGAGTTTAAAATGAAGTTACTCAAAACTTCAAATTAACCTTCCCTGAAGCTTCCTAGGACCCTATGAAGACGATCCCAAGCAAAATTAACCATCCCCATAGCCTCGAATCTATTGTTCAAACTTTTTATCTCAAGCCGAGACACCTTGAGAATGAATTCATACCTAGACCTAAATCAGCTCCAAATTGAGGCCAGATCAAGCTTACCAAGGTTGCCACAAAGGTGTAGAGCTATTCAAATCAAAATTTCATCTACTGAGGCCAAGGTATGGTTCATTTGACCTAGCTTAAGCTCGGGTTTGACACTTTGTGTAATGAATGATTTCAAAACCCATACAAATCCGTATGGATATGCTCTTCTCCTTTAGATAAAGCTTTAGAAAAAGAAATCACTCGATTTCATCAAGAATCAAGTGAGATCTTACGTCTAGACCATGGACGATCTGCGGGAGAGACCAGACGGAGGAAGATGCACGGATGCCATCTGTTCCCGTGTTTTGGGAATGGACGGTTGAGATTTAATCCCCATGAATCCGCTGTTCGGATCCCCACAAGGGATTAAGCGCATTTTCGACGCTGCCGAGGACATGCGCTCTTCCAGAGTTTTTAGGGATGATTTGGATTTAATTAAATCAAGTGAAACCTTAAAAAAATAAAAAATTCATATCTTTTTATAAAAAAATTAAAAAAATAAAATAAAAATACCCCTGGAAAGAGGAGAAAGAGGAGAATAATGTGGAATTAATAATTTTAATTTTTGACTTATATTTTATTTTTAATTAATTAATTACTCTCTGGAGTAATTTAATTATTAAAAATTAATTATAAGTTTAAAAATTATGATATTTTTACAAAATCATCCTTTTAGCAATGACATATATTCCCTGATTTTTCTAAGGACAGAAAAATTCTTTATGATGTCATTTAATAATTTCTAGGTCACCTTATAATTACTTCTAAATATAATTATAAAAATTAGAAATAAAGAAAAATGAAATTGGAAAATGACTTGAAATTTTAGGGTAACAGACAATAACCCTAAGACAATAATTTTTAAATCATTAAATAATTTTAAATGATATTTAAAAATTCAGGATTTAAAGTCCATTTTTAATTAATAAGTTTAAATCCTAAAAATCAACCTTTTTATAACTTAGCCTATTTTTCATGATAGACTAAGTTCAAAATAGACTCATGACAAAATCTAGTTAAGTTTAAGATAACAAATTAGGCTTAAGCACTATCTTAATCAAATCCTTAATCAAGCTTAAAGACAAATTAAGCTTAATTAAATCAAACTTAAAAAGAAATGAAAAAATATTAAATAATACCAATTTAATTAAGTTTAAAAAAACATATTAAAATTAATTAACCCATTAAACCTTAATTACATTAGGTTTAATGTAAAAATAAACTTAATTAGGTTTAACCCATATTAAACCTAATTAATTAACTTAAACTTTACTCACATGAGGCTTAAGTAAACCTATAAACCTTAATTAGGTTTAACCCATATTAAACCTAATTAATCAACTCAAACCTTACTCACATTAGGTTTAAGTAAACATATAAACCCTAATTAGTTTTAACCCATATTAAACCTAATTAATCAACTTAAACCTTACTCACATTAGGTTTAAGTAAACCTATAAACCTTAATTAGGTTTAACCCATATTAAACCTAATTAATCAACTTAAACCTAACTTACATTAGGTTTAAGTAAACATATAAACCCTAATTAGGTTTAACCCATATTAAACCAAATTAATTAACTTAAACCTTACTCACATTAGGTTTAAGTAAACCAATAAACCTTAATTAGGTTTAACCCATATTAAACCTAATTAATTAACTTAAACCTTACTCACATTAGGTTTAAGTAAACCAATAAACCTTAATTAGGTTTAACCCATATTAAACCTAATTAATCAACTTAAACCTTACTCACATTAGGCTTAAGTAAACCTATAAACCCTAATTAGGTTTAACCCATATTAAACCTAATTAATCAACTTAAACTTACTTACATTAGGTTTAAGTAAACCTATAAACCCTAATTAGGTTTAACCCATATTAAACCTAATTAATTAACTTAAACCTTACTCACATTAGGTTCAAGTAAATTATAAACCTTAATTAGGTTTAACCCATATTAAACCTAATTAATTAACTTAAACCTTACTTACATTAGGTTTAAGTAAACCTATAAACCCTAATTAGGTTTAACTCTTATTAAACCTAACTAATTAACTTAAACCTTACTTACATTAGATTTAAGTAACCTATAAACCCTAATTAGGTTTAACCCACATTAAACCTGATTAATTAACTTAAACCTTACTTACATTAGGTTTAAGTAACTTTTAAACATTAATTAGGTTTAACCCACATTAAACCTAATTAATTAAATCTAACCTTACCCAAATTAGGTTTAATTAATCCTAAACCAATTAAACTTAACCCATATTAAGTCTAATTAATTAATTAAATCTTACTCGAATTAGGTTTAATTAATCCTAAACCAATTAGACTCAATTCTAATTAAGTCTAATTAATCAATTAAACCTTACCCAAATTAGGTTTAATTAATCCTAAACCAATTAGACTTAACCCATATTATGTCTAATTAATCAATTAAATGTTACCTAAATTAGGTTTAATTAATCTTAAATCAATTAGACTTAACCCTAATTAAGTCTAATTAATCCATTAAACCTTACTCAAATTAGGTTTAATTAATTCTAAACCAATTAGACTTACCCTAATTAAGTCTAATTAATCAATTAAACCTTACCCAGATTAGGTTTAATTAATCCTAAACCAATTAGACTTAACCCATTGACCCAAGAGAAAAAGGTCAAGATTTTCATGCTTATATTTCACTGATTTTGATGATATTGCACTTTAAAAAAAGGTATTTTTGGTGTATTTATGCAAGTATGAAGAAGTTAAGACAAAGGAAAGAAAATATGCAAAAATGAGCAGATTTGGAGCAAAAAGGACAAAATTATGCAAATTTGACCTAGGCCGCCGACGGCGAGGTCGAGGCCGCCGAAGGCGTGATTTTCCTGAGAGTTCAGAATTGATTACAAGAGTGGACGCTGACGGCGCGGATCAAGGCCGCCGACGATGGGGTCAGTTCAAAGGTATGATTTCTAGAAGGCCGCCAACAGCGCCTCAAGGCCGACGACGGCGGGGACGGTGGTTTGTTCTAGAAATACGTCGGAAGTGGATGATTTTCGAAGGGTGCCTTTGTAACCCTTAGAGACTCTTCTACAACTTTACAAGGAAAAAATTTTGGCCGAAAAAGGGCTCTTCCTCTGGTCTCTAAAGTGATTGTAAGTGAGTCAGTAGTGTAAAGAGAGTCATTTAGTGAGTGTAATTTAGTGAGTTGTGAGTTCAAATAGAGACTCTGTGAGGAATTCTTCGAGGAATTGCAAGAGTGGAAGGGAAGTGAGAGTACTCTTCCACATTGACATTTCGAAGGAGAATTCCAAGGAAAAGATCCAGAGGAACTTTGAAGAGTTTTCTTGTGGAGGAGTTTGAGATAAGTAGTGTTTATGTGTCTTTAGTGTGTAGAAATTTATTTTATTTTATGAAATCAAAGTTTTATTTTATCCTCTTCATGAATTATGAGTAGTTGTTCTATCTTTCTCCTGTTTTCGATGTTTTTGGGAAATGATTATATAACTAGTATATTAAATAAATTATAAAGAAGTTGTGATGATACTATACCTAAACTTAATTTACTATACGAATTAGCCATTTGTATTGTTAAAATCCGTGAGAATTCTTACGACCTGACCGTGGGCTAAGGATTTTTAACTTGTATGTATCACCATTCTCTTTGAAAGATAGAGTGAGTAAATCCTCGCAAGGTAAAGTGCAAATAAATAGGAAAATAATATTTTCTGGCGTAGAATTGGAGATTTTAGAGTGATAGGCTAAAATCCTCAATTCAGTCCTATTGTTTGGGTGCTGATATGTAAATGTTAGCCCTCAGGTGAGGGGAACGTGGGAGCTCCGAAGTGAGAGCCGGTATCCTCCCAGCCTAGCCGCAGAATTAGTAACAAAGCATAGGATTAGTCAATGTTCTGTATGCCTGGACCAAAGTGTAAAGAATAGGTATGCTTCTATTTGGAACAACACATTAAAAACTAATTATAATTATTATTTCACTTAAATATCTTAACTAAGGAGAAAGATTCTTGTTATTATCTATATTTGAACTTGACTCTAGTAGTAGTAGTATTAGTAAGTTGTTAGTAATACTAGTTTTTTTTATATATTAGTTTAGTATTACTATCGAGTGGATATTAGTGACATATAAGCATTTCGATTTAGTTGTAGATTTGAATTTATTTTTATAATCCTAAGTATGTAGGCTTTAATACTTTCCCTGTGGGATCGATATCCAGGACTCCATTAGAGTCTTGTATTACTTGAACGATATGTATACTTGCGTTTGAAAGTAACTCCGCAATTAAAAGATTAAAATATTTAATTTTTACTGAAGTGAATTCGAATTGGATAAAAGCGCGGGGTGGTTCACCCATATTAAGTCTAATTAATCAATTAAACCTTACCCAAATTAGGTTTAATTAATCCTAAACCAATTAGACCTAACCCTAATTAATTCTAATTAATCAATTAAACCTTACCCAAATTAGGTTTAATTAATCCTAAAACAATTAAACGCAACTCTAATTAAGTCCAATTAATCAATTAAACCTTGCCCAAATAGGTTTAATTAGTCTTAAAACTGTTAGACTAAACTATAATTAAGTCTATCACATTAGACTTAATTAAACTATTAAACCTTAACCAACTAAGGTTTAATCAAGCATAAACCATAATAAAGTCTATCTCATTAGACTTAATTAAACTATTAAACCTTAACTAACTAAGGTTTGATCAAACTTATACTCTAATTAAGTCTAACTTATTAGACTTAATCAATATTTAAGCCTTACTTAAATTAGGCTTAAATAACTTCAAATTCCATTTAAGTCTAATTTTAATTAGACTTAGTTAAACCTTAAGTTTTACTTAAATAAGACTTGAATGGTCTTTAAATTCTAATTAAGTCTAATCTAATTACCCTTAATTAACCTTTGATTATTATTTAAATAAAACTTAAAATTAAGTCTATTTTAACTACTCAAACCTTAGGCCCAATCTATATTGATCCTAACTTAACATATCTAACTTAGGTTCAACCTAAATTGAACCCAAGTCAACTCAAACCTTAGGTTCAACCCATATAGAACTTAAGTGAATCTTAAGTCTAGGTTCAATCTAACTTGAACCTAACTTAAATCAAACCTAAATCAAACTTGAGTTCGACACATATTAAACTTAAGTCAATCTTAAGTCTAGGTTCAATCTAACTTGAACCTAACTTAAATCAAACCTAAATCAAACTTGAGTTCGACCCATATTGAACTTAAGTCAACCTTAAGTTTAGGTTCAATCTAACTTGAACCTAACTTAAGTCAAATCTAAATCAAACTTGAGTTCAACCCATATTGAGCTTAAGTCAATCTTTGGTCTATGTTCAATCTAACTTGAACCTAACTTAAATCAAACCTAAATCAAACTTAAGTTCAACCTATATTGAACTTAATTTTAGGTTCAATCTAACTTGAACCTAACTTAAATTAAACCTAAATCAAACTTGAGATCAATTCATATTAAACTTGAATCTACTATAAGTTCAGGTTCAACCTAACTTGAATTTAACTTAACTAAATATCAAGTTTGACCTAAATCAAACTTAAGTTCAATCTAAATTGAACTTATCTCGATAAAAACATTAAGTTTAATTCAAATTAAACTCAATTCAATGTTAAGTTTGACCCAAATCGAACTTAATTCAACAATAAGTTCAATCTAAATTGAACTTATCTTAACAAAAAACTAAGTTTAATTTAAATCAAACTCAACTCAACATTAAGTTTGACCCAAATCGAACTTAATTCAACATTAATTTCAAATCTAAATTGAACTTATCTCGATAAAAACATTAAGTTTAATTTAAATCAAACTCAACTCAACATTAAGTTTGACCCAAATTGAACTTAATTCGACATTAAGTTCAATATAAATTGAACTTATCTTAACAAAAATATTATGTTTAATTTAAATCAAACTCAACTCAATATTAAGTTCGACCCAAGTCAAACTTAATTCAATATTAAGTTCAATCTAAATTGAACTTATTTAAAAAAAAACATTAAGTTTGAATCGACATGAAGTTCGACCCAAATTGAACTTGATTCAATATTAAGTTCAATCTAAATTGAACTTATTTCGACAAAAATAGGATCAACTTAAAACAAATCTAACTTAAAGTTAAGATCAACCTAAATCAAAATTTGACTTAAATCGGACTTAAATTAACAAAATTCTAAGATTGACTTAAGCCGAACTCAACATCTAAATAAAATTTTAATCAGACAAGACTCGACATAAAATCCAGAATCCAATCTAAACTGACATTCAAGATAAATCAAAAATTAAAATTGACATCAATCTAAAGCTCACATTTCAACTAAGTTTGGACATCCATTAAAAATAACATTTTACCCGAATAATTTTCTGACAATGTTTTCTTTGCAGGATGGAGACAAATTTTGTTTTAGATTTCTTTTGCATGTTATAGGGTGTGCTAACTCTGTTTTGCAGGACGATATTCCGAAGATGAGACAAATGACAACAAAACAAAAAAACATCACAATGACATCAAAAAAACAATATTGACAAAACAAAACAAAACAAACAACATTAAAATAACAAAACCAAGATAAAAAACAAAACCAAAACTTTAGGATATCCACCAAACAAAAATGACAAACAACAAAAAAAAATGACAAACAAAACAAAAATAACAAACAACAAAACAAAAATGATAAACAACAAGAGGACAAGACAATAAGATAAAAATTGACATGACAAAATGACATTCAGGATTGATAATTGGTACATCATTCCTTAAAATCTCTTCAGAAAACAAGAGATTAACATTAATCAGAAGTTTTCTTAGACAATTATGGATTTCCTATTAACTATAGAAGCTTGCCCCTATAGGAGATTTAAAGAACTCTGAATAGGTAATACACCTAGAAATATCTGGTTAATAAAACTTTACAAGAAAACTTCTAGGATAAGGCATTCTAAAATTTTCTTTATAAGGATTATCACCGACATCTCTTTTTCTACCGTTTTCTATATTATTAGCCCTTATTTCCTTCAAAGTTCTTATTATCTAAGGATTCTTTTACATAACATAAAGAAATAAGAATTATTAAAAATTAGGGCAATATTATAGATAAATAGAGTGGCGACTCCAATTTGACATCGACACCTAGAAAAATCTTCGACACGGCGATGACACCACCATCAAGCTCTTCTTCTATTTGCCAATAACTTACTGAAATTGGCTCTTAATTTCTTCAATTTTTCCTCGATCAAATTGGTGTGTTTTATTTTATGAGTGTCCTCTCAGGAATTGTCTATAGGAATGTATGTTGTATCCTCACAGCATCAGAGACTTCCTCTAATGGCTTGCGCCTCCATACATTATTTTTAAGTATGGGATGTGATGCCTTCGGGGCCATGTCATCTTTCTATTGGTGTGTACGGTTGATCCACTGAAAACTTGATAGGTTTTATCTATTCATTTCATACCTATTTTTGAGGATATTGCACTTTAAAGGAGGGTATTTTAAATGATTTCATGCAGTTACAATGATTTTATGCCTTTGGAGAAAAATGAAGCGAAAAGGAGCAAATTTGGAGCAAAAAAGGACAAAAGTGCAATTTATTGAACTAGCGCCGAACGACACCATGACCAATGCTAAATAGCACCAGTTTCCAAAGAGTTACGACGTTTTGGCTGAATAATGCGTCGAACGGCGCTCCTATATCAGTGTTGGACAGCGCCTTATCCCAATTTTGAATCAGATTCAATGTATTTGGCCGGATTTTGAAAGGTTGCTTGAGGAAACTCTTGGGAATTCAGTTTTGGCCAAATTCAAACACTTTTGGAGCCACATTTCAAAGGGGGGGGAAGAAAAGAAGAGAAAAATTTAGAGTTTAGAGAGTGAGTTCTTTCCTTTTTGTGTAGGAAGTTAGATTTTTGTTTTTCTCTTCTAAGAAGAGTGAGAAGAGAGGGAAAGTGAGAGATTTCTTCTTCCTTACTATTCTAAAGAGAGAATTGTGTGCTGTCGTGAAGAAAGAAGAGGAGTCAAAGGAATTTCTTGAGATTAGCTTCGGGAATAGTTTGAGAAAAGTAGTCTTTACTTTACTCTGTTTGTATGACGTTGTTTATATATATATAATTCATGTTTTGTCATCTTTTTATCATGAGTCTTCACTGGATTTCTTTGTCTTTCTCCTTTTCATGTGATGCGTTGATGTTGTGAAATGGAAATGATGTGTTGATTTATTATGAAGAATTTGTGATGACCTTTTCACTTAGAACTTTATTTACTTTTTGGTCTGACCAATTGAATTGTTAAAACTTGTTCGGAAACATATGTTCTGAAAGGATTATGAGTTCCACAACAAAAGTAAAGGTGACATTTAAATTCCATGAATGGTGAAGTTCATGGCTATTGAGTGCAAATAAACAGGGAAATATACTTTGATGGGCGTAGAATTGGAGATTTTATAATGACAGGCTGAAATCCTCAATTTAGTCCTAATGTTCAGAAACTGAAGTGAGACTTAGCCATCAGGTGAAGGGAAGTGGGAGATATAGAGTTGAGCCAATATCCTCCCAGCCTAACCACGGATTTAGAGACTAAACTTAGGAATAACCAATGTTCTTTATATGTTGAAATATGGGTAAACAATAGGAATGCTCCTATTTGACACAATACATTTGTATCACTGATCTGTGTCACAATAATCATTACATTATGAATGGAAATGAGGAAGACTCTTTCTTACAACTGAAATTTGTTATAAATTTAGTCTTGCATTAGTTTAAGAGCCTGTTTGGAAACCACAATTCGCGGTGCGGCGCTTTACCGCACCGCAAAAATGCGGTAATAGCCTCGGCGCAGCCGCGAATCTGCGGCGAACTGCCGCGAAGCGGCATTGAAAGCGGACCGCGGGATATACCCGCGGCCCCGACTTTCAACCGGCCTTCGAGGAAGGGTTTTCCTGCGTTGCCCTCGCCCCGCCGCTCTCCCCGAACTCTTCTCTCGCCCGGCCCTTCTCGTGAGCCGATCGCTCTTCTTCTTCCTCGACCGAGAGACCTTCGAATCTAAGGTAGCCTACCTTCGATCTATCATTCTATACGGCGATTTTGGTTGGGCTGCGCCTGGATTTGCTTCCCTCTTCTTCCGTCCCGATCTACATATGGTTCTTCCGTCCCGATCTACATATGTTTTTTGTTTTGCATGCATCAAAATGTTATGCTTATGCTCCATCTTCTTGTGTCCTCTTCTCGTCGTCCCTCTTCTTCCGTCCCGATCTACATAGCGTGGCTTTTTTTTCTTCATGAAGTATGTAGCCGATCATACCAAAGTGCTATATCCGTAGATATGAAGGTTTAGGTGTGAGATGTGTAAACTCATACGTGCTATGTATGTAAATATGAAAGTTTAGGTGTGGCCCATAACATTCAAAGAAACCTCGATGCTCGCTATTATTTTCAACTTAGATCGAGCTTTCCCACAGGATATGGAAACTTTATAATAGCCTTCAGCATTTGTATACCGAGATATCCTTCATACGTGCTAGTATTTTGGATGCACACACCGCACCTGCACTCGCACTTTTCAATAGCCTCGTATATCCTTCTCTCGATATGGAAGCTTTATAAACTCGGTAGTTTGTCTACCGGCTTTCCCACGAGAATTTGTTTAAAGTTCTTTCCAATAATTATTGTTTACCCTTGTTAGCCTTCAGCATTTGCTGAATATACGAGTGGGAAAGAGGAGAGAATCCTCATTTTCTTTTTCAATTAACTTGTTACATTTTAAGCTTGAAAAAAATGTTAACATTGAGGGAGCATACATGGATACAATTATCTTGAGGGAGCATACGGTGATACGAGTTCTCTTTGAATCAGCTTTTATAGATAATGAATCAGTCATTTGCTTCATGTTTTCGGTTACATCCTTAGCTCCCATGATTGTTATTTCCAAGTAATGGTATTTCGTACGAATGTTACGTTTGAGAATGTATTCAAGTTCTATTTGGTTGCTTCGATTATGTGAACTCCTAATGCATAAATGTATTTTTGTTTAGGCCATTGAAGAATAGGGTGTGCATAGAATAGGGTGTGCATAAATAGAGGAAGAATAGATATGGTGTGCAATATAAGATGGCAATCCCTCTATTAATAATGTGTGCATTGTGTGTGATGTGTAGTGTAGTGCTGTGTGTTTCTGTGGAAGTGCAGTGTGTGTGTGTTTTTGCAGTGCAGTGCTGTGTGAAGTGCAGTGCTGTGTGAAGTGCAGTGCTGTGTGAAGTGTAGTGCAGTGCAATGTGTTCTGGGTGTGGTGCAGTGTATTGTGTAGTGAAGTGCAGTGCAGCTTGTGGTGCAGTGAAGTTTGTGAACTGTTTAGTGTATTGAGTTGTGTGGTGCGGTACATCGAAGTGTAGACAAGTGCAGGTGCATTGAAGTGTAGTGAGGTGCATTGTGTGGTGCTGTGTAGTGTGCATTGTGTGTGATGTGTAGTGTAGTGCTGTGTGTTTCTGTGGAAGTGCAGTGTGTGTGATGTGCAGTGCTGTGTGAAGTGTAGTGCAGTGCAATGTGTGTGCAGTGAAGTGCAGTGTGTGTGTGTTTTTGCAGTGCAGTGCTGTGTGAAGTGCAAGTCTCGTGTGAAGTGTAAGTGCGGTCATTGTGTGTTCGGGTGTGGTGCGGTGTATTGTGTAGTGAAGTGCAGTGGCAGCTTGTGGTGCGATGAAGTTTGTGAAGTGTTTAGTGTATTGAGTTGTGTGGTGCAGTAGACCGAAGTGTAGTCAAGTGCGAGTGCATCGAAGTGTAGTGAGGTGCATTGTGTGGTCGTCGTGTAGTGTGCATTGTGTGTGATGTGTAGTGTAGTGCTGTGTGTTTCGTGGAAGTGCGGTGTGTGTGATGTGCGATGTTGTGTGAAGTGTAGTGCAAGGTCGATGTGTGTGCAGTGAAGTGCAGTGTGTGTGTGTTTTTGCAGGTGCAGGTCTTGTGTGAAGTGCAGGTCTTGTGTGAAGTGTAGTGCAGTCTGTCGTGTGTTCGGGTGTGGTGCGATGTATTGTGTAGTGAAGTGCAGTACGGCTTGTGGTGCAGTGAAGTTTGTGAAGTGTTTAGTGTATTGAGTTGTGTGGTGCGATGCACCGAAGTGTAGTCGAGTGCGAGTGCATCGAGTGTAGTGAGGTGCATTGTGTGGTGCCGTGTAGTGTGCATTGTGTGTGATGTGTAGTGTAGTGCTGTGTGTTTCGTGAGGTGCGGTGTGTGTGATGTGCGGTCTTGTGTGAAGTGTAGTACGGTCGATGTGTGTGCGATGAAGTGCGATGTGTGTTTGTTTTTGCAGTGCAGTCTTGTGTGAAGTGCGACTTGTGTGAAGTGTAGTGCGATCTTGTGTGTTCGGGTGTGGTGCGTTGTATTGTGTAGTGAAGTGCGGTGCGGCTTATGGTGCAGATGAAGTTTGTGAAGTGTTTAGTGTATTGAGTTGTGTGGTGCGGTGCATGAAGTGTAGACAAGTGCAGATGCATCGAAGTGTAGTGAGGTGCATTGTGTGGTGCTCTGTGTAGTGTGCATTGTGTGTGATGTGTAGTGTAGTGCTGTGTGTTTCTGTGGAAGTGCAGTGTGTGTGATGTGCAGTGCTGTGTGAAGTGTAGTGCAGTGCAATGTGTGTGCAGTGAAGTGCAGTGTGTGTGTGTTTTTGCAGTGCAGTGCTGTGTGAAGTGCAGTGCTGTGTGAAGTGTAGTGCAGTGCTGTGTGTTCTGGGTGTGGTGCAGTGTATTGTGTAGTGAAGTGCAGTGCAGCTTGTGGTGCAGTGAAGTTTGTGAAGCTGTTTCGTGTATTGAGTTGTGTGGTGCGAGTGCATCGAAGTGTAGTCGAGTGCGAGTGCATTGAAGTGTAGTGAAGTGCTCGTGTGTTTGCGTGAAGTGCGGTGTGTGTGATGTGCAGTGCTGTGTGAAGTGTAGTGCAGTGCAATGTGTGTGCAAGTGAAGTGCGAGTGTGAAGTGTAGTGCAGGTCTGTGTGTTGAGTTGTGTGGTGCTCGTGAGTGCGGTTGTGCGGTTGTGCAGTTGTGTGAAGTGCAGTGCTGTGTGAAGTGCAGTGCTGTGTGAAGTGTAGTGCAGTGCAATGTGTTCTGGGTGCAGTGCAGTGTATTGTGCAGTGAAGTGCAGTGCAGCTTGTGGTGCAGTGAAGTTTGTGAACTGTTTCGTGTATTGAGTTGTGTGGTGCAGTGCACCGAAGTGTAGTTAAGTGCGAGTGCATCGAAGTGTAGTGAAGTGCATTGTGTGAGTGAGTGAAGTTGTGTAGTGAAGTGCAGTACAATGTGTGTGATGTGTAGTGCAGTGAAGTTGTGTGTGAAGTGTGTGGGTGTGTGATTCCAGTGGGCCGTGCAGTGAAGTGTGTGTGTATTTGAAGTGCAGTGAATTTGAAGTGCAGTGAAGTGTGTGGGTGTGTGATTCCAGTGGGCCGTGCAATGTGAACCTGTGTAGTGTAGTGAAGTGTGTGTAGTGAAGTGCAATGTGTGAAGTCAAGTGTGTGTAGTGCAGTGTGAACCTATGTAATCGTTCAAAAGTTTCATTAATGAAAATAAAGTACTCACTTCCCGTGGACGTAGGTCAATTTGACCGAACCACGTAAATTTCGTGTTCCTTTACCTTAGTAGCATTTTAAATTTCCGTGTTCCTTTACCTTAGTAGCATTTTAAATTTTTCTCGTTCCTTTACCTTAGTAGCATTTTAAATTTCGTGTTCCTAGACTTTCATATGTTCGTTTATTTATTTCATATTTAAAGATATTGTCGACTTGTCTCCTATTATTAGTATGGCAAGTAAGAACAAAGAAGTTGCCACTCCGCAATGTGGGAGAAGGACATAAAATTAATTTTTTGCGATATATGCATTGCGGAAATCGAAAGAGGCAATAGACCGAACTCTTTTTCAAGAAGGAAGGTCGGCAAAACATAGTAACAACTTTTAGGGAGGTGACGAGCAAGGGATTACGACAGGCTGCAGCTTAAAAATAAATGGGACCAGCTAAAGAAAGAATTGAAGCTATGGAAGGACCTAAAACATGGATTTACTGGTTTGGGCTGGGATCCGTCGAAGCGAACTATTGCTGCTACAGAAGAATGGTGGACTGAAAGGCTAGCGGTAAGACATAATTGAATTAGTTTTGCTTGTGTTTGCACCACTGCTAATAAAAATAATTTATTCTTACAGATTTATCCTGCAGCGAGGAAGTTCAAAACAATTGGAATAGAACCAGAATTCGAGGAGAAACTCGATCGAATGTTTGGTGGGACAATAGCCACAGGGAAATACGCAGTTGCCCCCAGCCAAACAATGGTTGATACAACCCCTGAGGAGGCCGCTGTAGAACTTTCAAACGATTCAGCAGAACTGCGCACATACGATCAAACTGAAATGCAATCTACAAACCGAACAAAGCGGCGCTGTTTGGATAAGAAGAGGAAAAATACTGTTGGAAGTATGAAAGAGCAGCTATCATTACTTGTGGAATCAGCAGATGATGCTCCACATAGAGTTCAAAAAAAAGCTATCCAGGAGGTTGTTAGGCTTCTAAAGGAAGACCCAGAGATTATAGGGAATCATGATCTTTTCTTCTTTGCTATTGACCTCCTTCGGGACTCTCTCCACCGAGACTTCTTCATTGCAGTTGATAGAGAGCTACGCTTAGACTACATTCGCTATTATTTTGACCGACGTACCCTGTGATATGATATGGAAGTGTTGCTTTAATTTCATCTTTCGTTATTGTTGTTAGCGATGTTGTCATGACAATTTATATTTGAATGTTTGAATGTTTGAGTTATTTCCTTTCGTAATGTAGTTCATTCATTTGCTTTGATGAGGTACTACTTGATTTCTATAGATAGTAACAGTTTATCTTTGAAAGGTGCAGTTTATACCGTCATGAATCCAGAGGAGGTCCGACGACGTAAGAGAAACGCAGCGATAAATATGATGCTGCAATACTATAATACATACGTCGATCGTGAACCTTGTTACACTTCAGCTCAGGTTGGAGAAAATTGGATAGGTGAAATGATTTCAGGACACCCAACGAGATTTCGTAATATCTTCCGAATGTCACATGAGGTTTTCGGAGATCTTCTAGTTGACCTAAGAACATCTCATGGACTTCATGGGTCTTACGGGACAACGGACCGTGAAGTACTTGGCATCACACTATTCATACTGTCACGAACGAGTCAATGAGGGGAGCCATGGAACGCTTCCAGCATTCGTCTGAAACAATTAGCAAGATATTTCTCGGTTGGTTTGGCTTCTCTTGTCAGTTTAGCGAATAATATGCTAAAACCAACTGATCCTACTTTTGCAAGGACCCCGACAGAGATTCTTAATGATGAACGATACATGCCATATTTCAAGGTACGAATGTTAACTACAACAACTTTTTAATAGAATGGACTGCATGTTGATATGATTACTTTTTTCTTAAGGATTGCATCGGCGCAATAGATGGAACGCACGTTCATGCGGTAGTGCCGGATAACGAGAAAGTAGCTTTTATTGGTCGTTCTGGTAGAACAACTCAGAATATTATGGCCGTTTGTGATTTCAACATGTGCTTTACATTTGTATTATCTGGATGGGAGGGCAGCGCACAAGACAGTAGACTCTTTAAAGTTGCTACAAGAAAGCCAGAGTACAATTTCCCTCACCCACCACCCGTAAGGTCATTAATAATATTAAAAGTCGATGTTTTTGGTCATATACCTAACTACACTTTCTATCATTACGGGGAAGTATTATTTGGTAGATGCCTGGCTACCCCATGCAGAGGGGGTATCTTAAACCCTATCCCGATACAAGATATCACATTCCGGATTTTGAAAGAGCTAGTAATCGCACAAGGACTAGAAAGGAGTTGTTTAATAAGAGACATTCGTCCTCGAGAGGCGTTATTGAGAGAACATTCGGAGTTTGGAAGAAGAAGTGGGCCATTCTTCGGGATATGCCTCCTTATCCGTTCCCCAAACAGGTGCAGATAGTGTTGGCAACTACGGCCCTGCATAACTATATCAGGCGGCATCCAACTCGGGCTGATGTTGATTTTGACGAGGTTGCTACAGTCGACGGTTTACAGGACCGCATTGAACCATCTCAACCACAGGAGGATGACAATAGTGCACCAATTTGTACAAAAGAAGGGGAGGGTGCAAATGAAATGGCAGCACTTCGAGCAGGCATTACTCGATTGTTAGTGGGAGAGTGAGTGTCTTTTTGCAAGGTCAGATGTCGGCCTTTTACATTCTTTTCGAGCACTTTACTTCACATTATTTACAAATCTACACACTAGATTGATTCTTTTCATTTTGTTTGACCATTTGACACTCAAACTAATTAAGCCGCATATGTGCTTGCATTTCGAGTAAAATGAGCTCCAACACGTCGGCCACCTCTCGCCGATTGCTATGTCGCTGTGGGTTGCAGGCATCTCTTTTGACATCACGTCAGCCGCATAGCTTTCGACGAAAGTTTTATGCCCGTCCTCGAGACATTCCGGATCGTTGTCGTTTCTTTCGATGGGCAGATAGTTTACCAGATTTTCACGAGTCTGACGCTGGGGAGTGTACCACCACAACGGAAGACGCAGTGAAACGGGAGTTACAGTTTCTGAAAGCTAAAGTGAACATCATTATGTTGTTGGTTGTTGTAGGAATAGTTCTACAGTTTTTTTTACTCTACTGCTGCTGCTACGTGTTTGATTGGAGTATATGTTTTGCTGTAGAACTCTATGACTATTTTGAGATCTTCAATCGCTCTATTGCTGTGTTATTAAATTTTTAATATAATTTGAACAATCTATTTAAAATATTTTATGAAGCTCGTAAATATTTTATTAATACGAACCACCTTTTTAAATTATAAAATTTTTAATATATATATATATATATTTAATTTATTAAATTTAAAAGATAACCAAGTTCATTAATATTTTATTTTTAAATTAAATTAAAATGTACCGATCCTCGTAAATATTTTGTTAATATACTTAAACATTTTAACCTATATAGTGAATTATTGAATTGAATCAATAATTCACTATATATAGAAAATATATATTAAAAATATAAAAATAAAAAAATTCTAATTTAAATTTATTAACTTGTATATTTAAATATAAAATTTTTCAAAAAAAAATTTATTCCACTTTAAAATAGTTGATCCTACGTGAATATATTGAAATATTAAAACAGCTTCTAATAAACAGGGGCAGTCTGGTCATTTTCTGCCCCGCAGCTATTTTCCCACAGCTGCAACCAAACAGACAGCAGCTTTCCCGCAGCTGCTTCCCCGCAGCTGCTTCCGTATGAAGCGAAGCAATACGATAGTGCCGAGCAAAGACGTATTGCTTCCAAACAGACCCTAACTTGCTATAGTTTAGAACGTGCTTTGGTAGATATAGTAACTGAACCTGTTTGTCTTTACTTTTAAAATTAAACAACTTGCAATTGTGTAGTGATTCAATAATAAATTTTTGTGCTACACTATAAAAGTAAAGCCTCCCTATGCATTTGGTGATTTTTGTTCATTAGGATTTTATTTAATTCTTAATAGCTTTTTCAAATTTTAGGAGTTGAAAATTTTAGGTTGCTCAAGTCTTATTAGCTGATTAGATTTTTATCATTTTGTGTTTTATTCTAATGCTTAGGATGACCCGATCAAGATCATATGGTTTTGTCATATTAGGGGCATTGAGGATTGCAGTTTGATTAGTCACATGTGACTAAAAGATATTTTGTTAGCAGACATGGGTTGCTTCATCCAAAATACCTTCTCAAACCAAGTTGCTTTTCATGGTTAACATTTAAGTTTTAGTGTCTTTTAAGGTGTATTTTATGTTGTGTCTTTCAGTATGGTTTGTACCTTGGCACGAATTGACACTGACTGAGGCTAAGTGTGCTTTTATTATCCGATGAGAAATCAAACACTCCTTAACCTCAAGTCACCGAGATTTAAGAAATTCATATCAACATAGGTTTGGTCAGATCGATTTGAAGTGAGTCCTAGTCGATCCAAGTTAGCTCAGGTTTGCCTCGGGTCAACTTTGAATCGGTTTATGTTAACCAGAGTTTAGTAGGACTGACTTAGGTTGGCTTAGCTTGACAGGGGTCAAGTTAAGCATAACCAGTTTAGATTAACCTGGGATTGAACCTTAATCCAAATTGGGCAATGAATTAATTTAGAGCTAACCCAATTTTAGTTGAGTTGACTCGAGTCAAACCTCTTGAGTTGAACTAAATTGTATGTTAAACTCGGAAGAAGTCCAAGTTAACTTAATTTTTTATTCATCCTTTAATCAAATCAACTCTTAGTTGAGTTAGATTGAGATGATGTTTAATTAAAATTGGTCAAATTTAAATTGAATTTGGATTCTTGATTGGGTTGATCTGAGTTAAATCGGATCATCCCAGGATAGGTGAGTTGGTTTGGATTAAACCGAGTTAGGTCAATTGACTCAGTGATTTGGTTAATTAAGGTTAAATTGATTTATGTCAGGTTGACTCGGTGATTTAAGTTAATTTGGTTTAATCACAGTTAAGTCGAGCTAACCTGATGTATTAGTTTAATTTACATTGATGCGAGTTAGGTTGAGTTGACACGATGATTTAAGTTGATTTGGTTTAACCCTAGTAAGGTCGGGTAGACCCAATGATTTAAGTTAATTTGGGTTAACCCGAGTTTGTTCGGGATGACCCAATGATTTGGTTAATTTAGGTTAACCCTAGTTAGGTGATCCACTTTTTGATATTTATACTTACAACTATAATATGAAAATTAACAACGGCACCAAAAACTTGATCCCGCTCTGAATATATATAGTGATGATTCTGTTATGGAATTAATGATTTATATTGTGGATACTACGCAAGTATACGTATTGTTATCAAGTAATATAGGGCTCTAATGGAGTCTTAGATATCGATCCCACATGGAAGTTAGAGAATTTCAAAGACAAATTAAAGTAGACTTACTTACTAAATTAGTATACGGAAATTAAGACTATATTAAACTAATGCTTAAACGTTGAAAATAAGATTCTAATTGAGAAAAGCATATTTTTCCTTATTGAGAGAATTAAGTGCATGATGAATTTAAGTAGTTTAGAGTTTGTATTGTGCCAAATAGGAGCATTCCTATTCTTTACCCTTTGGTCCAGGTGCAAAGAACATTGACTAGTCCTATGTTTGATTAATGAATTTGCGGCTAGGCTAGGAGGATACCGGCTGCCACTTCAGAGCTCCCACGTTTCCCTCACCTGAGGGCTAACATCTACACTTCAGCTCTCAAACAATAGGACCGAATTGAATATTTTAGTTCGTCACTCTAAAATGTCCAATTCTACGCCCTATAGTTAATATTTCCCTATTTATTTGCACCCTCCTTCCAAGGCTTTTGACTTCCCTGAATCTTGGATGTAATCTTTTCTATAGTTGATAATTCAACATATGTTAACAAATCAATTGGCCAGATCGAAAGTAAATTAAGATTTAAGTAAAAGACTATCGCAATATTTAATAATTTTAGGCACTGTTACTTTCAATTCATGATTTCACATAATCTCAATAACAAGGAAAAAAGACTAAGGAAACTACTCAGAAAGCATGGGAAAAATAACACAAAGCATGGATTTCATTAAAGTTAACAAACAATAACAAATATACTTATCTCACTTCTTCTCCCCAAGCAGACTCCTTGAAGTTCATTTGACTCTTTCTTCTAGTACAACACACCAAAATGCTAAACACTTTATCTACTCATTAAAAAGACTCTAGAATGACACTTAACTCACACAAAACTTACACACAAATTACACACAACTGACTAAAATTCGTCTCTATTTATAGAAGGAGTCAAATCCCCAAAGGTTGATTAAGCACCTCTTCAAAAAGCGTCCAGGTTCAATGTATTTTGGCTCTTTTCAACTGTCTCGTCGTCGGTGGCTTAATCTCGCCGTCGGTGGCTTAATCTCGCCGTTAGGGGGCTTCTAGAAGATGGGCTAACCCCGCCGATCTCGCTGTCGGTGGGCTCGATCTCACCGTCAGCGGGCTCCTTAAGATATATAAGAAATCTTTCGGGAAAAACTCGCCGTCGGCGACCTAATTCTCGCCGTCGGTGGGAGAGTTCAATTTTTATCGAATTGAGTACTTTTTGTTCCAAATCTGCTTCTTTTGTGCTTTTTGCTTTCAGAACTTATAAATCTTCATTCCTGCAATAAAATCAAAGAAAATACCTTTCTTTAAAGTTCAATTTCATATAAAATTGGTATGAAATTCTTAATATAGTTTCTAGTGATCAAATTCCCCCAAACTTAAATATTACTTGTCCTCAAGTAATTTAGATACTACATAAAAGTAAATGATTATTTGTTTCAAAGTTTTAATTCAGAATTACAATGAATTAGATTTAAATAAGTATTATAGTAAAGTTTTATAAAAATATTTTAAAATAATTAAACTAATTCTATAAATATAAGGCTATTTAGTTCTCAAGTTTAAGATTTCTAGTCTTCTTTTATTTCAAGAATGACTATACTTTTCAATATTAAATTACTTAAGATATTTAGATGATAGAATTTCATGAAAGCACTACTTAATAAAATACTAATCCACATATATAAGTTCAGAAATGTAATTGAAGTCTACTCTTTTGGTTAATTCAAATGAAGCCAATTTTTGATAAGGCATCTCCTCAAGCTTCTCCTCACTTTATATATATATATATATATATATATATATTTTTCTTTTTTCTTTTCTTTCTGGATTGATTTTTAATCCCCTTTTCTTTACTTTTTAAGTGAGGATTACTATTTTTGGTCAGCCTGTTAGTAATTTTGAACTTCATTTTCCTCTTCCTAAATTTGAAACTGGAAACATTTACTTCTCTTATATATATTTCAAAGTTTTTACTTTATTGAGTTTCAATCTTTTCTTTCTCAACTAAATACCTAAGAATTTTATATTTGAAAATATAGTTTTCTTTACTATAAATAGTTAACTATATTCTTATTCTCTTATACTAAATATCCTTAATCTAAAAAATTAGTTAATCATTAAAAGTATTTCTCTTAACTTTCTATAATAATTAAATAAATCAATTCTAGTTTACTGAATTAAAATTACTACAGAAATTCATTTTTATAATAATTTTGAAAATGTAAATTGAGAACAATTTAATAATTAAATTTATATTTTTCCCTCCCCCAAACTTAAATTTCTATATCTATCTATATAGGGTGAAAAGGAAATAAACTGTAATATTTAAATCATACCATCGAGCTTTAGGTATTTCTTCTTTTGAAGTTCACGCAGCTTTTTCCATTACTTAATTAACATGTACTGTTAGTATTTTTCTACACAAAATATTAAAGAAAGTGCTGGGTAAAGAAGTTTAACACAATACTACCATATTTTATACTAACATATTATACTCCATTCACATACATTTACTAATTCAATCCAAGATTACAATAGCAGTCTGAAAACATTAGAAACTTTAAAAACTCTATAACTTTAACAACAATGTTTAAAAAGATCTACACCACATCATAATCAAGTTCATAAACTAAAACATCAATACTAAAATGTAAAACAACAAACAAACAATCACAACATCAGAATTAAACAAATAAACATAAAATCTAATCTTCCGCATCAAAGTCCCAAACTATATCGTCGTTTCCTTGATCAGTGGGTAGATTAGGCTGGTAATGAGTATATCGGAGGCACTCAGGAAATACAACATCGAGCTCTCCTCTCCTATAACGATTCTCAGCATCATAATAGGCTATCTCATACTCTGAATGTCTCTGGAGATACTCGCTGTCATAATCATGTCTTCTCTCTAAGCCTCCAATTCTCTGATCAATATGCTCCAGCTTTTCTTCTATTTTCTCAAAACTTTTCCGCTGTAGAGTCATCTCATTCATCAAATTCCGAAGGGTAGGAGTACTATAGGGAGGAGGGTCATAACTGGTAGAGGGAATATCTCTACTCGAAGAAGGTACATAGCTCCTAGTCCCATATCTCCATCCTTCGTGGGATTCATATTTCTTAATATTAGCCGGAGTAATGGGTTTCATAGGCTCCACCCATTCCTCATCATCCCTTGCCTCTACCCTAGATAATTGGCAGAGTGCATAAATCAGACCAGGGTGTCCTAGTCCTCCTCCACTTTCACTTCTTGCAGTGGCTAATATATTCTTATAAATTATACTTCCCACATTAATACTTCTTTGGTTTTGAATACAGAAATTCAGAACTGCTCTATCTCTTGTTACCTCACTATGGTGATAAGTGGGTAACAAGGTAGAACAAATAAAATAGTGTCAGGCTTTAGATGATGCATTCAACATTGAGAGAGGAAAGTTTACCCTTTCACGCTGCTTAAGCTTCCAAACTCATTTCCCGTCAGTGAGAAAGTTGATCACTTCTTCCAGTGGTCCTTCCATAGTTTCAAAGGTATCGTACTCACTGGTGTATAAATCTCGTACTTCATAAAAAGAATTAATCATTGCAGCACTGAAATCTACCAAAAATCTTCTCACCTTGATTAGTGCATCTTCGATCGCAGTCAGATTGGCATAGAATTCTTTTACTACCTCCACAAGTGCTCGTTGGTTATATAACAGAAGTTTTCCCATCCTCGTTCTTTAATTATTCACTCTACTTCACCTCCAGGATTTTTGAAAACTCGATCCTGAATTCATTTTCTAGCTTGAATATTGTGAAAATATCTTGATTGTGCCCTTGCATTCACAAAACGAGTTTCGTCGTAATCCATTCTTCTCTTTTGTCGTGGAGCCATTTTTCGATCTGTGAAATTTACAAAAATCTTAACTAAACTTCTAAATATTACTAAGATGGCTTCCAATAGTTACTAAAATCAATCTAAATCAAGTTCCATGAATTTCTTCCAAGTCTTTTCTTCTCATTTCAAATTTTTCCAAAATTCCTCAATGTAGAAGAAATTCATGGTGAAAATCAAAAAAGTTTTACATAGGAGTGAAGCTCTTACCAAGGGAAGATGAAATCCGGTGTCAAAATGTGTTGAAATCGCTCCAAATTCCAGATCTATCAAGCCCTAGGTCTGTTTTTTGAAGTTTTGAGGAAGGGGACGATGAATAGTGTCGGTTGATCGGTCAAAATATAGTACAGTTCGCGATCTCACTGTCGGATAGAAATTTCTCGCCGTTAGCGAGCTAATTAATTCACCAAGGCCAAAGTTTCGAGAAATCTCGCTGTCAGGGGGATCGTTTTCGCTATCAGCGGACTTTTCCTCGCCGTCAGCGGGATTTTCTCGCTGTCGGCGGGATTTCCAAATTTTTAATATTTTTAACTTTTCAATTATATTCAACTTAGATTAAGCCTTGTTCATTGTTCCAGTCACTTAATTTGATATATTTTTTTTAAGATTAGATATTCTACTGATTCAAATAAGGTTTACACAACACAAACAGTATAACTTTTATAAATGAAATCCATGAACTTACAAACTTCAAATACCACAAAACTAACAATCAAATTAACTAAAACACATCTAACTCAGCATTGCAATCCACACCACGATACTCTAAATGCTGAGACTAAACAAACAACATACAATCTCATCTAAACTGAGATTAATTACGTAAAGTTCAAACTAAATTCAAATCAACACACATACATATAATATGAATAGAAATTTCTGCTACTCATCGGAATCTGAATTGATCTCTTCCCTGATGTTTCTAATAGAACGCAGGTGCACAAACAAATTGTAGAAAGGTCTGAAAGGGAATTCTGCAATAGAATCTTCTTCAATTCACCCTTTCTGTCTCAATAGTTGTATAAAACTTGCCTCCAGATGTCTGGTATGGTCAAAGTGCTCCTTCATTTTCCAATCGATGTGATCGAATAAATCAGAGATATTATCAATAGAATTCATCACATTCTGTAGTTCCTTCTCCAATCCTTTAAGTTTTCGTAAAATGAGGTTTGTTCTATCAGTCAGGGGCTTAACTAAAGGATTGTTTTGTGATGCTTGATCAGAAATAATTACTGTTTCATCATTGTTATCCAATGTAGGAAATATATCTATCGGATCTAGTGGTTTCCAAGGTAATAGCACTTTTTCCCAAGCTTCGTAGGAAACTTGGTACTGACTGCATAAAGTAAATATAGTTGATGGGTGTCCAAGTCCATGAATTGACCCATGCAGAATTAATCCTAATGCAGACTTCACAATATTAGATCCAACATCAATAGGCAATCCAGATTGAATACAGCAATTTAAAATTGTGCATTCCTTCGAGCTTTGTTTACCCTCATAGTGGGTAATAACTTTGATGAAATAAAGAAATGCTAATGCTTTGAGACGGGGTTAAGAAGTGACGCAGAAAAACTAACGTACCCGTCTTCTCATAATTCCCAATCGTCAGGTTCGTCGGTCAGATATCTGTAGATCTCATTCATATTGTATCTTGTAGGAACAAAATTTAAATAGTGGCAAACAGGGGTATTTTCAATCGAGTATAATTCATTGATTCGAGAAGGAGTGAAAGTTACCCATTTGCCTCTTACATAAACACTTCCATTATGGATCGCATGCAGATTAGAGTAGAATTCCTTGACTACTGGAATGACTACAGCATATGTTGTATAGAAAAATACCTCCCAACGTCGCTGAACAATCATTTCTTCAATTGTTGTTGTTGAATTCTCCGCTCCTCTGTTTACGAATCCTCTTTCCTTAATCAGTCGCTTCTTCATCAAAACCTTGTTGAATAGTCGCTGAGCCTCAGAACTGACGAACTTTCGTCGGTTAAAAACTCCGGATTTCGTGGTTTCTAGTGGTTTGGAGGCCATAATAGATTGTTTTGGAGGGGCTCTAATCGTTTCTAAGGAAGAAGATATTGTAAAAATGAAGTTTTAAACGTTTTATATAGAGAAATGGACTTAGAACCGTCCAAAACCGCAAAATAACTCACAAAAAACACTTTTTAACTATCTCGCCGTCGGCGGTAACGACCTCGCCGTCGGCGAGATAGTTAATATATTTAAACTGAATTTGGGCGCGCCGATCTCGCTGTCGGCGGGATCGATCTCGCCGTCGGTGAGATTAGGTAAATTGCCCAATTTTCGCTCCGGTCCGAATATTTTCTGATTTCTTCGTATAGATTCAAATTTGTGATGATTTTAAAAAGTAAAATGAGTAATAGAATTTATTCTATATTTTAATTTTTCAATAACTTTAATAAATATATCATAATTAATAACTACTATGGGTTGCCTCCCATAAAGCGCTTGGTTTAACATCGTCAGCCCGACCTAATTTAGTTAGTAATCAGGTTGACTGAGCATTAAAACCTCTTTAAAATTTGGTCTTCTCCCTTCAAAATAAGGTTTTAATCTGTGTTCGTTTACTTTAAATCTATACCCAGTTTTTGGATCTTCAATTTTTATAGTTCCGTATGAAAATATTTGAGTTATAATGAAAGGCCCTAACCATCGTGATTTCAATTTCCCAGGAAATAATTTCAATCTTGTATTATAAAGCAAATCTTCTTATCCTGGCTCAAAATTTTTCAGGTTAATCTTCCGATCATGCAATAATTTCATTTTTTCTTTATAAATTCTATCATTATGATAAGATTCATTTCTTAATTCATCTAATTCATTCAATTGCAATAATCTCTTCTCACCAGCTTCTTTCAGATTGTAATTAAATTCTTTAATTGCCCAATGTTGACCTCATTTTTGATGAGGTCTTTGCTGCTCTCTTTAGTACTTAGGATTTAGCCATATGCTTTTTCTTTGACTAATCTTAAAGGACTAGAAGTGGAAACCATCCTTTAGAAATTCAAACACCTCTTGACTCCCTGCAAACCCCACAAGCTTGATTGTAGACCCCTAATCACCTAGAGGGTTGAAATCAAATGTGGAGGTTTAAAGGATGAGTTCCCATAGGACTTTTCGGCCTTAGGAATACCCTGGGTGGCCTGGTCTGGTGAGGGTTGACTTGCACATACACTACACTCTCACACACATTCCAAGTCCTAAAACCACAATCTCACCCAACTTAACTTCCTGACTCATGTATGAAATTCATATGGATGGTCCTTAACCCCTAAGCCCCTGCTAAGAGGGTTAGGAACAACATAGTGAATGCCTCAAATGAGTCCTCTAATGGCTCATATGAGCTTAATATGGCTTCATGGCTCAATCAAAGTGATTCCATCCAACTCAAATTTGATCAATCTTCATTTTCCCAAAATTTCAATTTTTGACCCCCGGGGCCCTACACCCATTAAACCTACCAAATGCCCTTGGAACTACCCAAAATTTGCAAAATCACCTAAATTACCCAAAATTCCTCAAAATCAATCCTAAACATTTCCCCCCACTCAAATTGACCATCCATAGCCAAAAATACCAAAAATTCCAAAAATACCCCCAATACCCTCCAAATACCCAAAATACCCTTCTTAGCCCAAAATTCCAAAAATTCCCAAAAAAATACAGAAAATTTCAAATATTCCCAATTTCATTTTGTTCAACTACACCATGGGCCAATTTTGCCAATTTACTCCACTTTGACCAAAAATCCCAATTTGGCCCATTTTAAACCCAAAGTGAACCCAATGTCAAACTAAACCACCCCAATTGACCTCAATTTTTGTCCAATTCAATTCTAAACTTCAATTCAATATCCCCAATATCAATTTAGAGCAAATCCAAGTCCAATTTGATTGAAATTTGGGCCCAATTCCAATTTAGGGCTTAAGGCCCAATTTTGACCCATGACCCAAACCTAACCCAATTCAATTCCAATTGGCCCCAAATCTTTTATAAAACCTTCCTAACATCCCCATAAACAAAACACTAACTTGATTTGCCCAAAATTTGAACCAAAACTCCACCCAAACCTAACCCAAAACCAAAATCCCATAAATTGACCTAAGCTCAAACCTAACCCAAATGGGCCCAAATCCCAAAATTAGAGCCCAACCAAAGTTGAAAACTCTTTGTGACACTCCCATGAACACTTCTCAACATTAATTTTACATCAAATCCAACATTAGCCCAACCTTAACCCAAGTTAGCCCAATTTGGCCCACCTTGGCCCCTTTACAAAAAAAAAGCCCAAATTGAACCCAATTATACTACAAATCACACCAAATTGATTCCAAACCATTCATGAAACATCCCTAAACCAATTGCAACATTTATTTGACATGGTCCTTCACAAAATTTTCATCCAAAAGCCCATCCTAAAATCCAAAAGCCCACTTCCCTAAATCACTTTAAATGCCCACCCAAGACCATTTCAAAAGCCACTTTTCACCTCACCAAGCCATTAATGGCAAGAAGAGGGGACCCTTTCCTAATCTTTCATTAAGCCCTTTTAACCATATTCATGTCACACTCTAAACCATGCTTAGCCACCTCACCATGGATGGAGACTTCAACACTCCAATTCAGCTGACCCAAAAGATACCCTAAGGCCAAAACCAGGTCATGGGAGGGTGCACCAAACCCAAATCCATGCCTTTGACCAAACTAAGCCCAAAATCAATTCTCCCCCATTCTATTTAAATCAAGTCCTTTACACATGTCCAAAGCCAATTAAACACACCAAACCCCAGCCCTGACCTCACTGAGTCAGATGGTGACCCATGCCTGGCCGGCCAGCCACCACAGTCGCCGGAAAACACCATGGCCGAGAGCTCCATGTGAGCCAAAAAATTCAATTCTCCCTTGCTGAGCTGTCCCAACCCTAGTGGACACCAGAGCTCTTCTTCTCCTCCCCTGAGCAGCTGATCCCAGCCTTCAATCCCCCTGGGAAACTCTCTAGCCATTCCTATTTAAACACCACTACCTCTCGGCCAAACAAGGAGATGAACCAGACCTTAAGGAAACTCTGCCAAAATTGCTCCAGGACCTTCTCCTAACCCAGAGCAGTTGATCCCCAGTGTTCCTCTGCCCTAAACCCCATTATCGTAGCTCAATTTCGAGTTGAAAATCCACCCAAAAATAGGACACTTCACCACAGTGGAGCCAATCTCCAAATTGATTGGTCCTACACCTCCACCGTACTCAAGAGGAGAAGTTCCCCAACAAAAGCCCCCTCACCAGAGCCGCCCATCGCTTCTAGCCTCCAACCTTTGTGATCGGCCTTGGTCACTTTCATACTTAGGCCATTCCCTAGAGCCAGAGACTTCATCTGGAGCTTGCCTGGACCCAATCGAAGGTGACACAACTCTCAGATTGAAACTTCACTTCTCTGAGCAAAGGTATGAACTCACTCTTCCTCCCGAGCTTCCAGCAATTCTCCATTTTGCTTGGGTTAATTTCATAGCCTATAAACCATATGGATGTGTTCGTCTCCTTACGACGAATCCATAGAGCATAAGAACACAAAAATCCATTGAGAATCGAGTGAGATCTTAGGGTTTTAGTGTGGACGGTCACGGGTGCACACCAGTTGTAGACGATGACCAGGAGCCATTGGATTGCGCGTGTATCGAGCGGACGGTTCAGATTGCGCCGGACCAGGGAATGTTACGTGAACCGCGGGCCCCTGGAGCGCTGAGTCAGATGGCGGCGTCGAATGGGAATGCGCCGCGTGGGCTTTCGGAGCTGCCGATGTTGCGCTGGCGCCGAGTCGGATAAGTAGATAAATAGGGTATTTTTGAATTATTTAAATGCCCAGAACTTCAAAAATCCATATCTTTGCATAGAAAAATCACAAAAATAAAATAAAAATACCCCCTTGCTCAGTGAACAGAGGAGAATAATGTGGAAAAGAAATCAAGTTAATTGGATAAGTATTTTATTTTTAATAATTTATTTACTGTTTTCAGTATTTTGATTCTTCATTTGCATGGACAATCCACCATTGTATGAGACCATAGGGCTTTTGAAGCCTCTGATCTTGGGAACATTCCCTGAATTTTTCAAGGTCAGAGGCCATCTCTGTGAAAAGTTATTGATTTTTTAAGTTCATGTCACTATTTTAGGTATTTTAATTCCAATAATTAGCATGTTGTAAAATAAATTCTAGGAAAATTTACTGATGTTTCTTAGGACAATAGGACCCTATGAAAAATATGTTTTGAGTTAATTCATTCATAATAATCTTAATTGTCCTAAACCCCTAAAATTGAATTTGAATTAATTAGGGTTAACCACACATCAAAAGAACTTGAAAAAAATTATCCACTGATCTTTAGGATCAGAGAGACCTCACATAAAAATTTGGAATCAATTGGAAATGTTTAACCCCACTAAATGGATTAATTAAGTCATATAACTAAATGGAACTTTAAAAATTCATAACTCCAAAAATACTTTTCAAAAATTCACAAAATTGGTTCTGGAGCTTCTCTGGTATCAGGCGAGTTCAGGAAAATTAAAATTGGAATTTTTTAAAAAAGTTGATTTTTCAAAATATTTTAATATTTTAATAATTAAAAAATAATAATAATAATCTTAAAAATATTAAAAATCATAAAAATGTCACATTTTGACTCCTAATTGTTTAGGAACAAACTAAATATTTTTCCTAAGTCCCTAGGATAAGATATTGAATTTTAAAGGCTTAATGTAATTTTTAATATTAAAAAAATGAGTTTTTAACCTTTTTCACTAAAATAATTCTAATAAATCAAAGAAAAATTAGAAAATTATAAAATTTGTTTCTCTGGACTCCTTGAGGTCAGAGGAATTTAAGAAAAATATAAAATCTATTTTTCAACATTTATATTATTTTAAAATTAATTAATACTCTAAAACTCAAAATAATTATAATAAATAAAATATAATTCAAAAAATCACAAAAATTGGTCCAAGTGGTCCCCTGGTCATTAGAAACATGCCATAATTTTATTAAGGATAGAAACCTTTCCTTGGTCATGTTGTTGGATTTTCTTTGAAAACCCCTATTTTCTACTAAAAAATATATATAAATAAATTAAATTCAGAAAAATAACATTTTCTCCTCTAATGTCTTAATTGAAATGTGAGTGAGGTGACATAAAAATTTCAAATTCATTTGAGGTCTATTTAATGAGTTATGAAATAAATAAGCTTAAAAGGACATAAAGGTAATTAAAAATTTTAACCCCTAATGAAAACTTTAGGTTTAATCAAAATGGGGGGGTTAAATATTTGATTTTAACTTTCTCTTGGATGATTGAAACTTAGGGAAATTAAAGGGTAGGAACCCATTAAACACTTTGAAAATATCAAAATGAAACTTTAATTAATTAAATAATTTAAATTTTGGAAAGAATATATTTAAAATTTGGATTACTAAAAAAGGGATATTATTAAGAGGATATTTATTCTTTAATTTAAAAATCCCTAAATAAGTCACTTTAACAATATTTAATTCTTAATTAAAATAATAATCCAAATGAACAACTAAAATTAAAATTAAATTAAAATTAAAATTAAATTGAAATCAAAATTAAATTAAAATTAAAATTAAATTAAATTAAAATTAAAATTAAATTAAATTAAAGTTAAATTAAATTAAATTAAAATTAAATTAAATTAAATTAAACTAAAATTAAAATAAATTAAAATTAAAATTAAATTAAAGTTAAATTAAATAATATTAAAATTAAATTAAATTAAATTAAATCAAATTAAATTAAATTAAATTAAATTAAAATCATTTAACAACAAACTTAAATGAAATCATTAAGAATTAAATCTAAAATAATTTGAACACTATTCCAAACTTAAAATTATTAATTAGAACCTCATAATTAAATTAAAACACTTTAAACCATTGACTCGAACCTTAAATTAAGAATGATTAAAATCCTCGATAAACCAACATGCCCTTAAAGGCTTTAATTATTATAACTCTTAAATAGAGTATTAAGTGAGAGGTCACTTCATTCATCAGGTAATCAAATACCCAAGTTCACTGAGCAAGAGACAAAGTTTAACTAAAACTTCTGGATGATCAATTCACCAGTACAATGAAATTCTTCTGGACTCAAAATAATCCCAGAAATATTGAAAAGATGTTTAGGATTCGTCCTAAGCACTTCCTCAATACGACGTGATGTTTTAGAAGAACAATTGAATTTAATTGTTCTTTGATGAAGAAAATCATCCTTAAACCAAACCAACGACCTAGACGTCATAAGAAATGACTAGTTATAGGAATAAGAATTTGGTAGATAACCAAAACCCTTTCCCCTAGCTTTACCTAAGTTCTCGTTGAAATATTTAAATGCTCTAACATGTGTTTTAAGTGCAGCTTGGGATGACGGGAAGACCCTCCAGGTACGCTTTTATTTTATTGTGATTTACTTTATTGCAATTTACTTACATGCACTATACTTTACTTTTCTTGCATGATAAACAAGACTGTTGCATGAAAACCAAAACCTTTAGGATAGTCCCTAAACTGAAACCAAAACTAAATTAAAAGTCATTGCAAGATAAAATTCACCGCCACAACATTCCAAAATATAAAACAACTCAAAATTTAATCACAAATAGAACAACAAAACTACAATTGCAACTAAATTAAAACGTCTCGTTGAATGATCGGGAATACCTCGGATGATGTAACCCACAAGTTGCTAACGGGATTTCCCACGGTCTAAATGAAAGTGTGGAACTCATTCAGTTGGGTTTAGCAAATTCATCTGGACTAAGTGAATTCGATGAAAATAACGGTGTCGGGATGACGGAACCGTGGGATCTTAATCAGTTCTGTTTAAACAACTTTAAGATTTGTTTTAATTAAAACACTAAAAGACATTTGAACTTTAAGATTTCTAAACCAGAACACTTTTCTCATCTCCTGATTTATAACTTCTGAAACTAAACCCCTGCAACAACAAGGAGCTCGGAGCATGGTGGGCAGCACGGCCTTCTTCGTCAGCAAAACAACTCTACATCAGCTAAACATTCCTAAAATTAAACAACCAAACCGTAGGATTTCGAGGTAGTTTCCCTAGTGCAACATAAATTCTCAACCATTTTGTTAGGCATTTGCATAATCATGTTATGTAAATTAGGCCCTAACCGGTCTTAGGATTCTGAGGTAGTCGTTTAGTACTGCATAAACCCTCACATCTTCAAGGCTATTTCATGTCATGCAAATATAAGTCCTAATTAATTAAAATTGGCAGGATGGAAACATTAAATAATTCTCTCAAAATGAAGCCAAACAATAGGATAGTTTGGGAAGTTGCCAAGATTCCTCTTGGATCCTCAGCTTCTCCTACTTCTCTTCCTTTGGATTCTCAAAATAAACTTTTCCTAATTCGAGCTAATCACTATTGAAACTTCCAAAAATTCAATCTTTTGAAACCTTAAACTTTGAAATTCTTGAGAGCAAAACCACTAATCATTATCGAGAGTTTTCTTAAGTGTCTTCAGACATTTAAGATGTAATTAACTATAGGGGCTTGCCCTTATAAGAAACTTTAAGAACCTGAGTAATATAAACCCCGCTTAATTCTTTTTATTAAGCGAGGGAACTTGTCGAGCTTATAAAATTGGTTCGCAGACCAAACGGATGTCACAAATCTTCTAGTTTATTTAATCGAGCCCCATCATCAAGCAGTTTATCTATTCTTCGGGATAGATACACGGTTTGTGGTGCGATGCTCGTTTATATAAACTATTTGGGATGTGAGATCGGTTTGATTTCATATCTTAAAAATTTTTAAATTTAAAATCATTTTCAAAATCAAATACTACTTTCTAAATTATATATATTTAAATTAAATTTAAGATTCGCCGACAATTTTTGTACGCGACCCCCTTTTTAAAATACAACACATAACCTAAAAATATGCCGACACCCAATAAGCTTTATGTTCTAATTCAACTGGTAAGTGGCAAGTCTTTCCATAAATAAGCCTACAAGGAGTCATTCCAATCGAAGTTTTGGAAGCAGTCCTGTATGCCCATAATGCAGTGTATAATCTTATAGACCAATCCAATCTATTAGGGTTTACAGTCTTTTCTAAAATACGTTTAATTTCTCGATTAGAAACTTCAGCTAATCCATTGGTTTGTGGATGATAAGCAGTTGATATCTTATGAATAATGTTAAATGTTTCTACTAGTTTGTGAATATATTTATTTATAAAAAGAGAACCTCCGTCAATGATAATCACTCTCGGCATTCCAAATCTAGTAAAAATAATTTTCATTAGAAACTTTGAAACACTCTTAGCGTCACATCGAGGTAAAGCTTGTGCTTCAATCCATTTAGAAACATAATCAACAGCGACTAATATATATGAGTTTCCAAATGAAGGAACAAATGGTCCCATAAAATCTAATCCCTAAACATCAAAAATCTCAACTTCTAATATAAAATTTGGAGGCATTTCATTTCTTCTAGATATATTACCTACTCGTTGGCATCTATCGCAATTTCTGATATATCCATAAACATCTCTAAAAAGAGTAGGCCAATAAAATCCAGATTGTAAAATTTTATAAGCAGCTTTATCCGTTCCAAAATGTCCTCCAAAATCGAATCATGACATTTCGAATGATTTGTTCGTTTCTTCATAAGGCACACATTTTCTAATTATAAGATCCTTACATTACTTATATAAATATGGTTCATCCCAAAAATATGTTTTAGCATCATGAATGAATTTTTTCTGTTATTGCAAAGTTAACATATGTGGTAAAATATCACTTACAATATAATTTACTATGTCAGCATACCATGGTATTTTCCACTCATTTATATTATATAGTTGTTCATCAGGAAAACTATCAGTAATTTCATTATCGTTGTCGGTAATTCATTATATTCTAGCCTTGATAAATGATCTGCAATTTGATTATCGCTCCCTTTTTGTTAATGATTTCAAAATCAAATTCTTGCATTAGTAATATCCATCTAATTAAACTTGGTTTGGAATCTTTCTTTTGCATTAGATATTTAATAGCAGAGTGATCAGTATGCACAATACATTAATTTCCAATTAGATAAGGCCTAAATTTATCAAAAGCATAAACAATTGCTAATAGCTCTTTTTCAGTAACTGTATAATTCATTTCATCATTATTAAGAGTTTTACTAGCATCGTATATAACTTTGAAATTTTTATCATATCTTTGCCCTAGTACTGCTCCTATAGCATAATCACTAACATCACACATAAGTTCAAATGATTTCTCTCAATCAGGTGAAACTATTATAGGTGTTGTGATTAATTTATCTTTTAATAATTCAAAAGCTTTTAGGCATTCAAGCTAGAATTCAAATTTCTTGTCCTTTTCTAAAAGTTGGCATAGAGGTTTAGTAATTTTTGAAAAATCTTTTATGTAACGTCCGTAGAGTCCAAGCATGTCCAAGAAAACTTCTTACCCCTTTTACTGTAGTTGGAGGTGGTAATTTAGCTATAACTTGAATTTTTGCAGGGTCTACTTCCATGCCATTTTCTGAAATTTTATGCCCTAATACAATTCATCCTGTAACTATAAATTGACATTTCTCCCAATTTAGAACTAACTTAGTTTTCTCGCATACTTCTAATACTTTTTCAAGATGATTCAAGCATGCGTCAAATGACGTTCCAAATACAGAGAAATCATCCATAAATACTTCTATTCCATCATCAATTAATTTACTAAATATAGACATCATACATCTCTGGAATGTTGCAGGTGCATTACATAATCCAAAAGGCATTCTTCTAAAAGCAAATGTTTCATAAGGACTAGTAAATGTAGTTTTCTCTTGATCCTCAAGAGCAATATGTATCCGATGATAACCGATATATCCATCTAAAAAAAAATATTTATGTCCGGCTAATATATCCAACATTTGGTCTACAAATGGTAATGGGAAGTGATCCTTCCTGGTGGCTGCATTTAATTTTCTATAGTCAATACATATACGCCATCCAGTAACTTGTCTTATAGGTATTAAATCATTATTTTCATTATCTTTAACGGTCACTCCTCCTTTCTTAGGAACACAGTGAATTGGGCTTACCCAAGCATTGTCCGAAATAGGATATATAATACCATTATCTAACCATTTTAATATTTCTTTTTTGACTACTTCTTTCATTATTGGGTTTAATCTCCTTTGAGGATCTACTTTAGGCTTATGTTCATTATCTAAAATAATTTTGTGCATACAGATTGAAGGACTAATTCCTTTAATATCTGCTAAAGTCCAACCTAAGGTTTTCTTATATTTTTTTAATATGTCTAACAAATTTTGTTCTTATGATTCATTCAATTCAGCTGATATAATAACTGGTAGGGTTGAATGGTTACCTAAGTAAGCATATTTTAAATGATTAGGTAAAATTTTTAATTCGAGTTTAGGAGGTCTAATAATTGACGGAACTATATTCTTTTCAGCATTTTCAGTATTATCCAACATTTCAAATTTTTCCTATATATAATCCAGTTTTTCATTATCAACTTCTTCAATTAATTCAGTATTTTCTTTTTCTAACTTTTCTTCATAATATTCTTTAAAATGTTCAATTTACAAATGTTCAAGTATTTCCATTCGAAAACATTCATCTTCTTTTTCTAAAGCAAGATATTTCATTGATTTTGCTATGTTAAAAGTTACTTTTTGATCGTTTACTCTCATAGTCAATTCTCCTTTCTGAACATCAATCATAGCTTTTCTAGTGGCTAGAAAGGGTCTTTCTAATATTATGGGAATTTCTTTGTCTTCTTCCATATCTAAAACAATAAAATCTACCGAGAAGATAAATTTATCCACTTTTACTAACACATCTTCAATAACTCCTTTAGGATAAGTCACGTAACGATCGACTAACTGAAGAGTTACTGAAGTAGGTGAAATTTCTTCTAATTCTAATCTTTTAAAAATTGATAGAGGCATTAGATTTATTCTTGCTCCTAAGTCACACAAAGCTTTTCCATAAAATTTTTCTCCAATAGCGCAAGGTATAGTGAAACTACCAGGATCTTTTAATTTTTCAGGAAGCCTTTTCTGAATAATTGCACTAAATTCTTCACTAAGTGCGACAGTTTCATTATCTGTAAATTTTCTTTTTTTTTATTTAAATTATCTTTCATAAATTTTACATAATTAGGCATTTGTTCTAATGCTTCTACAAAAGAAAAATTTACCGTTAATTTTTTTAAAATTTCAAGGAATTTAGCAAATTGCTTATCTTTTTTATGTTGCTTTAGTCTTTGAGGAAATGGTGGTGGTGGTTTTTCTATAGATATTTTCATAGGGATCAATGGATATTCTAAGTTTTGATCTTGCTGATCCTTTTCTTTTTCGATTTCCACTTCCTCATTTTTACTTTCTGTCTCTTTCTGAATTTTAGTTTCTAATTCTTTTCCACTTCGTAATTGTATCGCTTTAATTTATTCTTTTCCTTGGTCTTTAGGATTTATTTCCACATTACTAGGGAAAGTTCCAGGAATTCTATTGTTAGGCGCGGTAGCAATATGTCCAAGTTGAGTTTCAATATTTTTAATTGCTGTTTCAATATTTTTAATTGCTGTTCCTTGATTTTCTAATTGATTTTCTTAAATTTGTAATTGATTTCCTTGATTTTGCAAGTGTTGACCCATACTCAATATTAATTCTTCTATAGATAACTTCTTATCTTTAAATTGATTGTTATTAAATCCAGGTGGATAAGAAGGTTTATAATTTGTATTACCTTGATTAGGTGGATTTCCTATAGAGTTGTTCATCCATTGTTGATTAGCTGTATTGTTATTCCAATTAAAATATGGATGATTCTTCCAACCAGGATTATAATAATTCGCATAAGGATTATTGGGTCTATTATTAATAGCATTTATAGTTTCATAAAGAGATTGAGAATCTATAATTTGTCCTGATGAGTTTTCTTCTAATATAGTAGGAGAGTAATTCATTCCAAAATGATCTAATTTCTTTGATATAGCAGCAATTTAAGAAGCTAACATAGATATTGCATCACTTTCATGAACACTAGCTATCTTTTTAGGATTTATTCTTTCAGCAGGCCATTGAAAATTATTAGTAGCCATTTCTTCCATTAACGCATAGGCTTCATCAAATGGTTTTGACATTAATGAACCTCCAGCAACAGCATCAATGATTAATCTAAGAGATCCTACTAATCCATTGTAAAAAGTTTGTATAATTAACCAATATGGTAATGCATGATGTGGGCATTTCCTAAGAAGTTCTTTAAATATCTCCCAAGCTTCATATATGGATTCTCCATCAAACTGACTAAAAGATGTTATATCATTTATAAGTTTTGCAGTTTTCGAAGGAGGAAAATATTTGGATAGAAATTTTTGTGATAATTCTCCCCAAGTTTTAATAGATCCAGGTGCTAATGAATTTAACCACATCTTAGCCTTATACCTTAAAGAAAAAGGAAAAAGCCTAAGTCTAATAAGCATCATTAGATACTCCTTCATATTTAAAAGTAGCACATAGTTTCAAAAAACTAGCAAGATGTAAATTAGGATCTTCATTAGGTGAACCACTAAATTGATTATTCTATACCATTTGGATAATTGCAGTTTTAAGTTCGAATGAGTTAGTAGCTACATCAGGGTTTTGAATAGTTAGGTGAATTTCATCTAATGTAGGGTTGGCATAATCTCTTAATGGTCTTTGTTGGTTTATATTTTCAATTTCTGGATTATTTGCCATTTGTGTGAAATTTAAAATTTCTCTCTTTTGTTTTCTAATTCTTTTAATTGTGCGCTCTAATTCGGAATCGTAAGGTATTAAATTTTCGTTTCCAAATTTACGCATACAATTTTTAAGTAATATTTAAAATAACCGTTACTCTAGTAATTATTTTAATAATTCTATTAATTACCTTAATAATTATTTTACTTCACTCGACAACGGCGCCTAAAAACTTGATCCACTTTTTGATATTTATACTTACAACTATAATATGAAAATTAGCAAGGGCACCAAAAACTCGATCCCGCTCCGAATATATATACTGATGATTCTGTTATGGATTTAATGATTTATATTATGGATACTACGCAAGTATACGTATCGTTATCAAGTAATATAGGGCTCTAATGGAGTCCTTGATATCGATCCCACAAGGGAGTTAGAGAATTTCAAAGATAAATTAAAGTAGACTTACTTACTAAATTAGTATAAGGAAATTAAGACTAAATTAAACTAATGCTTAAAGGTTGAAAATAAGATTCTAATTGAGAAAAGCATCTTTTTCCTTATTGAGAGAATTAAGTGAATGATGAATTTAAGTAGTTTAGAGTTTGTATTGTGCCAAATAGGAGCATTCCTATTCTTTACCCTTTGGTCCAAGTGCAAAGAACATTTACTAGTCCTATGTTTGATTATCGAATCGCGGCTAGCTCGGAGGATACCATCGCCACTTCGTAGCTCCCACGTTCCCCTTGCCTGAGGGCTAACATCTATACTTCGGCTCTCAAATAGTAGGACCGAATTGAATATTTTAGTCTGTCACACTAAAATGTCCAATTCTACGCCCTATAGTTAATATTTCCCTATTTATTTGCACCCTCCTTCCAAGGCTTTTGACTTCCCTGAATCTTGGATGTAATCTTTTCTATAGTTGATAATTCAACATATGTTAACAAATCAATTGGCCAGATTGAAAGTAAATTAATAATTAAGTAAAAGACTATCACAATATTTAATAATTTTAGGCACAGTTACTTTCGATTCATCATTTCACATAATCTCAATAACAAGGAAAAAGACTAAGGAAACTACTCAGAAAGCATGGGAAAAATAACACAAAGCATGGATTTCATTAAAGCTAACAAACAATAACAAATATACTTATCTCACTTCTTCTCCCCAAGCAGACTCCTTGAAGTTCCTTTGACTCTTCCTTCCAGTACAGCACACCAAAACGCTAAACACTTTATCTACTCACTAAAAAGACTCTAGAATGACACTTAATTCACACAAAACTTACACACAAATTACACACAACTGACTAAAATTCATCTCTATTTATAGAAGGAGTCAAATCCCTAAAGGTTGCTTAAGCACCTCTTCAAAAAGCGTCCAGGTTCAATGTATTTTGGCTCTTTTCAACTATCTCACTGTCGGCGCCTTGATCTCACCGTCGGCGGGCTTCTAGAAGATGGGTGACCCACTTTTTATATGTTTGCAAATTATGTTAATAGCAATGACACCAAAAACTTGATCCCGCTTTAATATATATATATATATATATATATATTTGATTTTATGATGGAATGTATAATGTGGATTCTACGCAAGTATACGTATCGTATCAAGTAATACAGGGCTCTAGTGGAGTCCTGGTTATCGATCCCACAGGGAAGTTTTTTAACAGATTTGTATCAACTAAAATTTAAAGGAATTACTTACTAATATAGTAAACGGAAATTTAAAGTAACTAAAGCAAACTAAAGTAAACTAATGCTTGAAATAAAGTTGATTTAAATATTTCAGAAAAAGTATCCTTCTCCTTGTTTTTAGAAATTGAGTGAATGATGAATCTAAATAGAATTTTTGAATTGTATTGTGACAATTAGGAGCATTCCTATTCTTTACCCTTTGGTCCAGGTGCAAAGAATATTGACTAATCCTATGTTTGATTACCGAATCCGCTGCTAGGTCGGGAGGATACCGTCGCCACTTCGTAGCTCCCACGTTCCCTTCACCTGAGGGCTAACATCTACACTTCAGCTCTCAAAAAATAGGACCAAATTGAATATTTTAGTCTGTCAATAAAATGTCCAATTCTACGTCCAATAAATAATATTTCCCTATTTATTTGCACCCTCCTTCCAAGGCTTTTGACTTCCCTGAATATTGGATGTAATTTTTACTATAGTTGATAATTCAACATATTTTAACAAATCAATTGGCCAGATTGAAAGTAAATTAAGTTTTAAGTAAAAGTTATCACAACTTATTTTAATATATTAGGTACTTCTATTTAATTTCATCATTTCGCATAATTTTCATAAACAAGGAGAAAGACTAAGAAAACTACTCAGAATGCATGGGAATAAAACAAAGCATGGATTTCATTTAAAGTTAACAACAATAAACAAAGATACTTATCTTAATTTCCTCCCTGACGTACTCCTCGAAGTTCCTTTGACTTTTCCTTCTAGTACAGCACACTTCTAACTCACTAATTATACTCTAAAACTCTTAAATTAGCACACAAACACAAATAGATACCAAAAAGAGACACTAAGACTCTCTAAAATAGACACACTTACACTAGAATCCGGCCTCTATTTATAGAGGTAGGCAAAGGTCCAAGGGGTGCTTAAACACCTCTTCAAAAAGCGTCCAGGTTCAATGTATTTTGCATTTTGAACTGTCTCGCCGTCGGTGGGAAACGACCTCGCTGTCAGCGGGGCTTCTAGAAGGTCTTCAAATCGCGCGATCTCGCTGTCGGCGGACTCGGGCTCGCTGTCGGCGAGGTAGTTTCAATTCCTTCAGAAATTCTCCTAATGATCTCGCCGTCGGCGGGCTCGATCTCGTCGTCGGCGACTTAGTTCATTTTGCATGAATTTCTTCCTTTTTTATCTAAATTCGCTCCATTTCATGCTTTTTGCTTCCATCACTTATAAATCTTCGTTCCTGCAATAAAATAAAGAAAATACCTTTATTTAAAGTGCAATTTCATCAAAAATAGATATGAATTTCTTAATATATTTTTCTGTGATCAATGGGCTAATCGCGCCGATCTCGCTGTCGGCGTGCTCGATCTCGCCGTCAGCGGGCTCCTTAAAATATATAAGAAATCTTTCTGAAAAAACTCACCGTCGGACGCCTAAATCTCGCCGTCGGTGGGACAGTTCAATTTTTATTGAATTGAGTCATTTTTGTTCCAAATCTGCTTCTTTTGTGCTTTTTGCTTTCAGAACTTATAAATCTTCATTCCCGCAATAAAACAAAGAAAATACCTTTCTTTAAAGTGCAATTTCATATAAATTTGGTATGATGTTCTTAATATATTTTCTAGTGATCATTAGGTTAGGTTGACCCAGTGATTTCAGTTGATTTAAGCTAAGTTGGGTTAGAATAAAAGGTTTATGTTTGAAATTGGTCTAATTTAGGTTCGACTTAGTAGGGTTTAAGTTGTGATAAGTCTATGTTTGATTAGAATTAGGGTGTTTTATGTTGGGTTAGGTTTAATTTGGGTTAGTCCTAGTACGGTTTAAGGTGGATAGGACTAATATAGGTTAGATCTTGTAAGGTTCAATGTGTGCTAGGTCTATATTGAGTTAGACCTAGAAGGGTTTAAGTTGTGCTAGGTCTAAGATAGATTAGATCTAGGGCATTTGAATTTAACTAGGTCTAACTTAGGTTAGACCTAGTAGGGTTTAAGTTTGAGGTCTAGGTTGGGTTAGATCTAAGATGGTTAGGTGGAGCTAGGTCAAAGTTAGGTTAGAACGAGGAGGGTTCAAGTTTTGTTAGGTTTAAGTTGGGTTTGACCTAAGAGGGTTTAGGTTGTACTAGGTCTAAGTTGGGTTAGACCTAGTAGAGTTTGTCCCTAGATTGACTTAAGCTAGGTTAGATCTGATTGGAATCAGGTCTAACCTCAACTGGATTGCTTCCACTTGAGTTTGGTCTAAGTTAGATCAGATCTCCTATGTTAATTGAACCTACCCAAGGTCAAATTTGGCTAAGCTCTAGGTCATTAAGGGTGGTTTAACGGTTAAGGGAGTAACCATGATGTTAATCCCTTAAGACTCTCATTAAGCTAGGCCTCTAAGGCTGGTTTAATGTTTTAAATTTGATTGGAGGGAATCTTGGGCCAAAGTATAAAAGTTTGGTTTTACATTCTTACACGTAGCTTCCTAATTTTCATTTTAAAGTTTTTAAGGTGGAAATTGTCATTATAGAGTTTAATTTCACTGCCTAAAACTTTCCTGTTAACTTCCATTTAAACTTGTAATTTTCAGATTTTATTTCAATTTTTATAATTATTTTTCAAAATAACTAAATTTTGAGTACAAAATTTGTCATTTCAAGGTTAGGGAGCCCCTCTGATTATGGATAAACTAGAGAATAATTTCCAAAGGCAGAGAAAAATTTCTCTCAAAATTTCATATTTTTCTGCCATATAATTAATTTTAATAATTAAAATACTCTTTGGAGTAATTAATTAAATAAAAAATAAAAATAATTTAATTATATTAAAATTTTTTTATTTTCTCTTCTATTCTCTGAGTCCAAAGGTATTTTTATTTTATTTTTGTGGTTTTTATTTCCAAAGTTATGAATTTTTAAAGTTTTATTTAGTTATTTGGAGTTAATTAATTTGAAAAATACTGAATTATCTACTTAACCATGTGGCATTGTGTGGATCTTCGAACGCTGTGAAGCTCCACTTAGCATCGCACTGTTAGGTTCACTTTACACACAAGCATTGTGCTCTCCCACGGTCCAGTGCTCCCCTACTTCGCTGTTTTAAGGTCCCATTTGATCCACATTGTCTATTTCCAATTCATGGAAATGAACAACATCGGTACATCGGCCCCCACAAGACAGAGAGCCGAGATTTGTCCATGATCAAACCATAAGATCTTGCTCAATTATCAACCAAATCTCTCGGTGTTTGTTCTTATAGCTTCATCTAAGTGAGACGAACCTATCTATACAGTTTAGTAGGCATGCATTGTTGGCTCTCTTCATAAAAGACCAAACTGAGAGCAAATTTTAGGGATTTTGATCCATATCATGTCCCAAAAGGTGAGGCCTCGGATAGGCTTAACAAAGAGCTTCGCCTTGATGTCACGAACCTTCTCCTTGTTTCAGTTTGCACAGTTGATAGGTCTAAGTAGGACGTAGACCGAATGGTTCCACAGTTTTGTGTTGGAGTGGGTTAGAACCGCAGAAAAGCTCAATTTTGATTGGAAAAATTATCTTAAGGTACAGTGATGCTTTTAGGATGGTCAGTTTCAAGTTTTGAGTAGGTTGATGTTGAGGCCTAAAATGACCTTAGTTTTTAGTGGTGAAATTAGGGTTTATGATGGAGGAAATGGTTTGAGGATGGTGGGGATGGTCTTCTCTGTTCAGACGAAGCACTTTTGTTGTTAAGAGAAAGAGGTTTAAGTGGCTGAGTAGAGAGCTTGGTTGTGTATGGAGGCTCTCATGTATGGGATATTTATTGCCAAGGGAGCCTGGTGTTGAGCTTGGTTGTGTATGGGGAAGCTCAGACGCTCCTCAGAGCATTTTTAGAGCGATATCAAGGGGTTTTGGTAGTGGGGAGAAGCTTTTTCATTTTTTTATGTCTTTAACATGGGGATACCAATGGGAATGAGGGTGGCAAAGGAATGTGCTTGATTTTATTGGAGGAGATTTTAGTGGGTGGCTACGAACAGGTTTGGTCTAGTTTTGGCTCACCAAACACTTGCCAAAGAGGTCAAGAACTAGGTTCCAAGTGGTGAATGGCATGGCTAGGTGTGTGGTTTTTTGTCTTTTTATGTTTTGTGTTATTTAAAAATAATTTATTGAATAATACTATCTTTCTTTTTTTTAGGTAAGTAGCCAATAAAAGACAATGAATGGTGATTTTATTTGGCAAACTTTGTCATAGCTAATTTTTATAAGATTAGGTACATTATTATATTTTATTATTATTATTATTAGCTACTGATTCACTGAAAATTTGATAGCTTTTAAGTTCCATTTAATACCTATTTTTTATGATATTTCACTTTAAAGAAAGATATTTTTCATGATTTCATGCAGGTATAATGATTTTAGGCCTTTCGAGCAAAATGAAGCAAAAAGGAGCAACTTTGGAGCAAAATGGAGCAAAATGCATTTTATTGAACTAGCATTGAACAATGTTGTCACCAATGCCAGACCACACAAATTTATAGAGAGTTTTGACCCGATGGCAAAAAATAGCATCAGACGGCGCTCTATCCTACGTCGGACCGCGCTCTATCCCAATTTTAAACTAGATTCAATGTATTTGGCCGGATTTTAGAGGGATGCTTGAGGAAACTCTTAGGAAATTAGTTATAGTCGAATTTAAACTATTTTGGAGCCATGTTTAGAGAGGGGGAGACAGTCTCAAGTGCATGTGAGTGAAGAGTGAGTGTGTCTTTTCATTATTAAAGTGTAGAGAGTCAATCTAGGGTTTGTGTGTGTTCTTTTTTAAGGAGTGTAGAAGGAGAGGAAAAGTGAGAGATTTTTTCTTCCTTGCTTATCTAAAAAGATAATTGTGTGTTGTTGTGAAGAAAGAAGAGGAGTCAAAGGAATTCATTGAGATTCGTTTTGGAAAGAGTTTGAGATAAGTTATCTTTTCTTACTCTGTTTGTATGATGTTGATTCTATATATAAAATGAATATTTTTTCGTCTTTTCCTCATGAGTCTTGAGTAGATTTCTTTGTCTTCCTCCTTTTCATGTGATGTGTTGATATTGTGATATGGAAATGACGTACCGATTTATTATGGAGAATTTGTGATGACCTTTTCACTTCGTACTTCATTTACTTTTTGATCTGGTCAATTGAATTGTTAAAACTTATTAGGAAACGTATGTTCCAAAAGGATTATGAGTTCTACAAGAAAAGTGAAGGTCACATTCAATGTCCATGAATGAGTGACGTAGTTCATGCGGGTTGAGTGCAAATAAATAGGGAAATATATTTTGATGGGTGTAGAATTGGAGATTTTTTAGTGACAGGCTAAAATCCTCTATTTGATCCTAGGGTTTGCAAACCAAAGTGAGAGTTAGCCTTCAGGCGAAGGGAAGTGGGAGCTCTGGAGTGAGAGCCAGTATCCTCCCAGCCTAACCATGGATTTGGGGGCTGAACTTAGGATTAGCCAATGTTCTTTATGCGTTTAGAAAATGGTAAAGAATAGGAATGCTCCTATTTGGCACAATACATTTGCATCACTGATCTATGTCACTAAATCATCACATTATCATTGGAGAGGAGGAAGATTCTTTCTTGTATTTGAACTTTTGTAATAATTTTAGTCTTGTGTTAGTTAACTTTAAGTTAGAATGTACTTTAGTAGAATTGTTAACTACAACTGTTTGTTCATCTTTAATTATTAATAATTTCTGCAATTGTGTTGTGATTCGTGAAGTGATTTCTGTGCTACGTTACAAAATTAATTGCCTCCTCATGGGATCGATAACCAGGACTCCATTAGAGGCTTGTATTACTTGAGCGATACGTATACTTGTGTTTAATTGTGTGACTCAATAAAAAACTAAATCAATATATATATATATATATATATATATCTGAGTTCATAAGTTTTGGCAATTTTGAAAAGTTGCACCAAGTTTTTGGCGCCATTGTCGGGGAGGTAACTATAAAAATTTATTTTGTAGTATTTGAAAGCTTTTATTTGAATTACAAGTCATAATTGTGTGTGTTTATTTATTTTTGGTGTGCTTATTGTGATTGTATGTGTAGTATTAGATTTATAGATTTAGTGCTTTACGATTCTGAATTAGAGCGTATTATTAGAAAAAATCGAAAAACAATAAAAACAATTTGAAAATCCTCACAAAATGGCAAACAATTTGAACAATCAAAACAATCAAAATGAAAATATATCAAGACCTTTAAGAGATTATGCTAATCCAATAGTTGATGAAAGTCACTTAACTATCCAAAACCCTGATGTTGCTGCTAATTCATTTGAACTTAAACCTGCTATTATCCAAATGGTATAAAATAATCAATTTGGAGGAACACCTAATGAAGATCCTAACTTACATCTCGCTAGTTTTCTAGAACTATGTGCTACCTTTAAATATGATGGACTGTCAAAAGATAATTTTAGGCTTAGACTTTTTCCTTTTTCATTAAGGGATAAGGCTAAGGCATGGTTAAACTTGTTAGCACCTGGATCTATCAGAACTTAGGGTGAACTTTCACAAAAGTTTCTATCAAAATATTTCCCTCTTTCAAAAACTACTAAGCTGTGGAATGATATCACATCTTTTAGTCAGTTTGATGGAGAATCTATATATGAAGCTTGGGAAAGAATTAAAGATCTTCTGAGAAAGTTTCCACATCATGCTTTACCAACTAGTTAATAATTCAAACATTTTATAATGGATTAGTGGGATCTTTGAGATAGATTATAGATACTGCTGCTGGTGGATCATTAATGTCAAAACCTTTTGATGAAGCATATTCATTAATAGAAGGGATGACTACTAATAATTTTCAATGGCCCTCTGAGCGGGTAAATTCTAAGAGAGTAGATCCTTAAATTTAGTATTATTACAAGTAAACCAAATGAACAAAGAAGAACATAAGCTATGTTAGAGAAAAATGTATGACCAAAGGTTCTCCAATCCTTAAAAATGTCATCCAACTCCTTATAGCTACCCTCAGTCCAATTTCTCTTTAAGAAGATAAATATTTTACTCCAAATCCTCACAGCAAACCTATAACTAGTAAACAAATGATTAATAGATTCTTCCTCTTCTCTACAAAGTAAACATCAAGAAGGTATCTTAAGCCCTCTCAATTTTAAGATATCTTATATACGATGGACTTTATGAAATATCCTCCATATGAAAAAGATAGAGAAGGTTTCCCCAAGGGTTCCAAATCCATTTGAGATTCATACCCTGAAAAGTATGAAAACAGTTAGCAAGTGATTTAGCAGTTGTATCCCCAATTTTACCTTTAATTTTAGGAACATCATTATTCCCATTAGGAATTTCATTCTTTATATAAGGAAGGAATCTAGAAAAGGATCCAACTATTTATATTAAGAAACTTATTAGGCACTTCCTCTAAGATATATATATATATATATATATATATATATATATATATATATATATATATATATATATATATATATATATATAATTTGATAATACAAAAGTTTTTCAAAAACATTTATGTTTAATTCATTCTAAGAGACATGTTGTTATAAGGATATTATCATATCTAATATGAATTAAAATATTTTTCTTAATAGAATATATATATTTCGATTTTAAAAATAAGTAGATTAAAACTATGTAATTAATAATTATATATTAGATTCCTTAGGAAATAAAATCTTGGATTGTTGGAATATTCTTATGGTGATTTTTTCTTCTAAACAATCATTAAAGATGGAGTAAACATTAACAATATGACATAATATTTGATAGTAAAGATAAGTAAGGATTTTTTTCATTTCAATCTCTACAAATTTAATAACTTAACGAGTTTTAAGTAATTCTCTTTACATAATATTATAAAAATTTGTTAATATATTTCCATTATAAAGGATATGTTTTATTCAATCTTTTCTATAGGAAACTCCATTATTTATTGTATAAATGTGAGATACTATTGTTGTGTTGAGAAACTTGTTCTTTATTATTGCTTCAAGTGGTGTGTTGATCTCAAATATCAAAGAGGAACCCCAAAGGACTTAGTTTTTAAGACCTTTACCATGAATCACTCATTGGGAATGAAAATTTTGGAGTTATAGTTTTTTAATTAAATTATTTTACTAATTCTTATAGTTTTTAATGATGAACCATCTAGGAATAATGCGCACATGGAACCTTATTACTCTTTAAACAAATTTCCCTAATGTGTTGCTCTTCAAACTATGGTTCACACTTGGTTGCTCTTATCTAAAGGCATAATCTAACAATAACTCTTTATTTTTAATCTTTATATTGTTACATCACCTATATGATCTATTCATTTTATCCAATTAAAGTATTAATAAAAATCCATTTAAGGTTTATGAATTGTAGAATGAGTTATTTAGAAAATTAACAAATTAGTTAGTGTAACTCTTGATATTTATTAATATATTATTTTAACAATAAAACATCACTCTCACAAATATTACAAAAAATAACTTTATTATAACGTAATTGTAGTTTGTGAATTACAAGCCTATCCATGATCTTGAATTATGGTTAAAATACCCTATGGATAATCAATTATATCTTTTTTTAGTTTAACTCCAAGGCTAATTTATAATAATCAACTTAATGTTTTATAAAGATTTTTATAACCTTTATCAAAAAGCTAGTGTGACCTTGTGAAGACTGTATTATTATCTCAATATAAGCTTTCTTTGGCGTAGTTAAAATAGGGATTGTTATAGGCTTGTTTACTCTTTTAGGATTATCACTATACAAATCATTCTACTAAAAAATTAGATTAATTCTATATTAATACTTAATGTTCCTCTTAAATTAACAACATAAGTAGTGAGAACCAATCTAACTGTTTTCTTACATCTTACTCTTCAATTTGAGAGGCATGTATCAATACGCTCATCATCAGTATGAGACTCTTGTATATTGACATCAATATTAGTCTCCTTAGAAGCTATAATAATTCAGTTAATAAGATCAATTTTTTTTCTTATTAATTATGATGTTTTTATTCAATTGTTCTTAGGACCATTATATTTATTCAAAATTACTTCCACCAAAATAAAATAAGAACTCAAAGGATAATATATGAAATATAACTTACAAAAGCATAATTAGAGATGTTAATCCATTTATCTATCCCAAAGAAAATATCATCATTGTTATTTAGGTAAACGTTGAATAAAAAAAAGGCGTGGTGATTCTAAATTTTCCTAGCATCATTCTTACAGAGGAAGGAATGTGAATTTAATTCAATAAATGTGAAAAAATAATCTTAGATGCAAATTATATCTAGTGAAATGGTACTATGTATAGCATATCAAGCTGAAATAAGTATATAAGATTCTAAAGAAATTAAGCCACTTATACTTGTAGGTTAAACAAATTTTCCATAGTAGCTTTATGGAGTAATAACCATTTGTCCTATTAGTTTAGAAAATATTATCATTATAGTCCATTTTAGAAAGTTGAAAGTAATAGTATCAACCTAATTAGAGGTGGCATATTTAACAGCAGTAACTTTTCCTACACATCTTTGGGTAAGAAACATCATGATTGTAAGAAGTGGGATTACTAATGGAATGTAGGTACTTAGAGTTGAAAGTCAAGTTAAAACATCATTAAAAAATTATATTTCACCCACACCCAAAATGAATTCATCAACTTTATTAACTAAAAAGTCTTTTCTAGATTGGTGAATTAATGATATTTTTTACCAAACCAAATGTTTAAATTAATAATACTTATACTAAAGAAATTAAACTAAAGGAATCATTAGTTTAAATTTTAAACATGGGTTTGAGACATAACTTTAGTTAGGTCATTAAGGGTCTAACTTTGAACCATCATTCAATGGAATGCTAAAACACTCTGATCCATTTTGTCTAGTTAATCTTGCTACCATGCTCTTTAACAACCTACAAAAATGTTGTTATGTAAAATAGAGTTTGATAATAAATTATTTGGGTAGATTTTAGAAATGAAGAAAGTGTGAAAGGATAATCAAAGGAACATGTTTAACCTAATTAACAATAATCTTAAAAGATAAAAATGTTTGTTGATTAACTGTGATTATAAATTATTTTTTAATAAAATCTCATTAAAGAAGAGAGTCATTTATGGCTTTTATAAAAATGAATGCCCAGGTAAAAAGGCATACATAGCTTTCCTAATGAATGTTAGCAACATTACAAATCATGTTAACTATACCCCTAAGCAATTAGTACAAATAATGAAATTTAACTTTTATTGGCAATGAGCTACCTAGAGATGAACAAGTTTTATTTAAGAGAAGAATATAAGAGAACATTGATAGCTGATCCATTGAAAATTTGATAGCTTTTTACTGTCTATTTCATACCTATTTTTGATGATATTGCACTATAAAGGAAGGCATTTTGTATGTTTTCTAGTTTTGGTACAAGAAATGGCTTTTTAATAAAAAGAAGCAAAAATGTTGTAATTTGGAGCAAAAAAGGCAAAAACGCAAATTTTGGCTGTCCCATTTTGATAAGTATTTCTTTGCTTAATCTAGTTTACACTTCTTGAATATTTTTTAATGAGATTACACTTTAAAGAAATGTTGTTTTTATGTTTATTTTATAGGGCTATCTGTTAGGAACGCAACACAACTAAAATGGGGCGAATCGGAGCTGAAACGGAGCCAAACGAAGCAAAACAGTGGAGCTACACAGAGTAAGGTGCCGAATGGCGATTTATCCAGTGTTGGACGGCTCCAGAGTCTTGAGAGCATGAAAATTTCATGGAAAATAGCACTGAATGGTTCCCAAACAGTGATGGATAGTGCTAGAAGCGGTTATGGGCCATATACATCGAATATGGATGCTTTTTGGAAGGTTTCTTCAAGCACCTCTTGGGGAATTCATCCCTACACTATTTTAAAGAGAATTTGAAGCCAAAAAAAGAGGGGAATGTTAGGAAAAATGTGGAGAATACTTAGATATCTTTGAATAGGAGTAGAAATGTAGAATTCTACCTTTTTGGAGAGATTGGTGAGGGGATTTTAAGAGAAATTGTAAGGGTTGTACTAGCATTGCATGGATCAGCGGGAGACTTTGTGGGAGAGATCTTCTTCTTTTATTCAAGGGGGAAAAGCTAAGTATTATATTTTTCATTATCTTATGATTTTGTAAACACTTATTATGTGAATTTGCTTTGAAATGAAGTTTTTCGTTGTGTTTTCTTCGTGCTTTGTGATGTCTTTCTCTTACTCTTTCTTCTTCTTTGGAAATACTGGCATAAGAAGATTATTCCATTATTTTCTTCTAATTTTTTTTTACAATGACTAGGATTCATGTTTAGGATATTGGGATGCATGCAAGAAGATGTTTTAATTATAAATGTGATATTTTTACTTGCACTTACAATTAGGGCCCGTTGTATTGTTAAAATTCATTGTAATTGCATCGAACCGAGAGGGCGATGTAATTCTCAACAAAGTGTAACAACATTTAAATTCCATTGATGGTGAAGTTCATGAGGGTTGAGTGCAAATAAATAGAGAAATATACTTTGATGAGCGTAGAATTGGAGATTTTAGGGTGACAGACTAAAATCTCCAATTTGTTTCTAGTGTTTGGAAACTAAAGCGAGAGTTAGTCTTCATGCGAAGGGAAGTGGGAGCTCTAGAGTGAGATCCAGTATCCTCCCAGCCTAACCACGAATTTGGGGACTAAACCTAGGATTAGCCAATGTTCTTTATATGTTGAGATATGGGTAAAGAATAGGATTGCTTCTATTTAGCACATATAATATTTAATGCATCTCATTCCTTTACATTATCCAATTCACTACAAAAGAATAGTAGATTTTATTATCTCAAAATTCACCAAACCAACTCATCCAGAAAATTTTTCTTTAGAAGTAATATTTGCATTTAGGAATAGTTATTATCCTTACATATAATCATCTGCATTTAGGAGTACTTGCTAGATAAAACATCACCTATATCAAACCTTCAATCTAAAGTTTGATAATAGTATACTAGAATTTGAATAAGAACCTCTTTCCTCGCTTCCCTGTGAGATCGATAAACGGGACTCCATTAGAACCTTGTATTACTTAAGCGATACGTATACTTGTGTTTGAAATTTTGACTTTACAAAATCATTATAAATATATAAATCTGGGTTCATAAATTCTTGCATATAAAAAATTCGAATCAAGTTTTTGGTACCGTTGCTGAGAAAGCTTCGGTAACAATTTTAGGAGAATTTTAGTTGAACTAATTAGTCTTAGAATTAGAAAACTTTAGTGTCGTAAAATTGTTTTTGTGTAAAAAGTGTTTTGTTGTATGAAAAAGTGTTGTAAAAAAACTGTTTATTTGAAAAATAAGGTGTTTGTGAAATATTTTGTTGTGTTGAGAATATTTTTTATTTTATTTATTTTATTGTTAATGTATTATTTGTTTCGTTACGTATGCAAAATAAAGGATCTGTAGACTTGTGTTTAATGGTCCCGAGTTAGAAAAATTGAACAAAATCAAAAAATAGAAAGGACTTGAAAAACTAGAAATGAAAATGTAAAATATTCAAAAAAAATAACTTGGAAAATTATCATAAATCATTGAGGGATTATGTAAATCCTACGACCGATGAAATTCACTCAAGTATACAAAACCCTGTTGTAGAAGCAAACTCGATTGAACTCAATCCAGCAATTATCCAATTAGTGCAGAACAACCAGTTTGGGGGAACTCCTTCGGAAGATCCCTATTTACACTTATCTAGTTTTCTAGAACTTTGTATTACATTTCGCTATAATGGCATGTCAGATGATGTTGTTGGGCTAAGCATTTTTCCTTTCTCACTAAGGGATAAGGCTAAAATGTGGTTGTACTCATTAGCTCCTGGTTCTATTAAAAATTGAGAGGAGTTAACTCAAAAATTCATAGCTATGTATTTCCACCTTCAAGGACTACTAAACTTAGAAACGATATTATCTCATTTTGTCAGTACGAAGGGGAATCAATATACGAAGCCTGGGAAAGATTTAAGGAACTCCTATGAAAGTCTCTACATCATGCTCTGCCAGATTGGTTAATCATTCAAACTTTTTATAATGGGTTAGTAGAATCCCTTAGGATCATTATTGATGCTGCTGCTGGTGATTCATTAATGTCAAAATCATTTTATGAAGTGTATGCATTAATTGAAGAAATGACTACAAATGATATTTAATGGCCCTCTACAAGCGTAAATCCTAAAAAGGTAGCCAATGTTTATGATACAGATGTAATTGCAATTCTTGCATCTCAAGTTGTTACAATATCAAGAAAGTTGGACCAATTTGGAATGAATCAGCCTCAATTTACTCTTGTAAGTGAGAAAAGTTCATTAGGGCATATGATTGATTCCAACTTATTATATGAGACTTTAAATACCATAAACAACTCGTATTCTAACTTTTACAACCCAGGTTGGAAGAGCCATACTAATTTTTACTGGAATCATACTACTGAGGGTGGAAACCAACAACGGGAAAATAATCATGCAAATGCTAATGGAAGTTTGAATAGTCAGAGTAACACAAGCTATAGACCTTCATATCCACTGGACTCTAATAATGATCAATAATTTGAGGATAAGAATATGTCTGTAGAAGAAGTGGTATTGCAAATGGAAAACCAGTTGCAAAGTCAAAATGCTGCGATTAGAAACATAGAGAATCCACTTGCACAAATTGCTAATTCACTTAGCAATAAACCTCAAGGAACACTTCCTGTCAACACTGAAATCAAACCTAAAAAGAATAATAATGATCCAGCTGAGAGAAAACATAATGATTGTTTTTGGATGGATGAAATTGATTATCTAAGTAAAGACCATTTCCAAGAAAGTTTTTAAAGTAAGTTAACAGATGGATCAGAATGGATTTTCATGATGAGTTGAAAATGTTATCTAAAAAAGATTGTATGTATGTTCATGAGAGGTGTAAAATGTTGGACGCTACCAAAAATAGTGAACTTTTAATTCCATCTGTTGAAAAATCTCATGAACTTAAGATGGATGTACCCCCATACAATTTTAAAGCCTACCTTTTTAAGGAATTTATCTACACTACCAGTCTTTATATCTTTAGATTTGACTCAATCACAAGAAAAACTTCAATTGAATGATGACCAAGATAAAGATATTGAACTAAGACTTGGAAGAGAATTTAAGGATATATTTCAAAAGAACTTTGCATTGAGAAAAGAGAATAAGGATATTGAAAAACCATTGGAAGAAATTCCTAAGAAATTTGAAAAACCTATTTCCTCAACTAAGATAGATATAGCAAGACTGCCTCCATCATTTAATAATTATCAAGGGGAAGAATTGAAAGATAACTTGAAACAAAAGAGTAACATAAAAGAATTGATCCTGAATCTGAATTATCTAGAGAGAATTCGATCCAAAATTTGGGAGATCTTGAAGTATCTTATAAAGATCCATTTATTATAAATTTTAAGGAAGATATTAATATGCAAATTTAGAAAATCAATAGAAGAATATTTGATCTAGAAAGAAAGATGAGGAACAATGATATGAATCAATCTGAAAATAAAAAGCTGAATGAATAATTAAAGTTTGAGGATTGTGTAGGAATTCCCGGATCTGAAAAAGATTGGACGATTGATCCAGGATTACTAAAATGGAATTTTGATCCAGGAGGAATCATTTGTCGGGCTAGCGACGTTAAACCAAGTGCTTTATGAGAGACAACCCATAATTATCAGTGTATTTTGATTTAGTATGCTTGAGAGTCATGATTGTTAGAGTTTTATTGTGTTTGCTTTAGTGTGGATTGATAAGCTTGATTAATGATCAGTGAAAATTTGGATTGTTAGTGGATTGAGTTGATCTTTATGTGTCATCATGGATTGACAAGTTTGATTGTTGTTGGTGAATGTTTGGATTTTTAGTGGTTTGATTTGATCTTTGTGTGTCAGAAGGAGGTGGTTCCTTAACTTCTTATTATGAATAGACTTATATGTTCTCTTGTAGTAGTTGATTGACGAGTCCACTATAACTCGGGTCTTACTAGGATTTGAGTTTTATAAGAGATATCATGAATTTGAATAATGAGAGATCCATCTTAATTTTTTTACTTCCTTTATCTGACTTTGCTTTCATTTGGTAGGAGTCATAAACCTATTTGAAGAATAACGTTAAGATGATCTTACACTACAATTTATAACTATTAGAGGTGCTTAATTAAGGGGATTAGATGATGCCTGAGATTGGTGTCCGGAAACCAATACATCAGGGATAATCTTATCTTTGGGATTATAATCTATAAAATCATTTAAAAAGTACCTGATTTATTAGTGTAGTGATTTCGTTAGAAATTAGAGCTAAATTAGTGAGATTGGATGAGTTAATAGAAAAATTAACCTCATTTATCATATGTGTTTGTGTTTGTGTTACAATTTTATATAAGACTTGAAGAATATTTTCATATTCCCTTGCTGATACCTGCTATGCTAGTTAAACTTTTATTTAGTGACTTTCATTCTGGCATGCTTAGTCTAGATTTACTTTATGCTACATATTGTTCTGTCCTGATGAATAATTGAAGATGTTTTTTATACACATTTGTGGTAGATAGAATTTCTAAACTATTTTTCTTCCTGCTTATATTTTTTGTACTAAATGTCATATATGTTAAAAATTAAGTTTGAGGGTAGGAAGAAAAATAAATTTTTAAAGTGAAAATACTTCATTTTAGTGTAATTTTATTGCAAACATGTTTTAAGCTAGATTTACTTTCTTCTGCGGTCATTTTATCTTGATTATACATGTATATGAATTTGATAGAATGTTGCAGTAGTAAATCGATTGAACCTTTGATTTTTTTTTCTGCCACATTTTATGGAATTAATTGCAAAATATTCAAAAATTTAAGTTTGGGGGAGATAGAATTAATTGTTAGTTGTTCTCATTTATAAGTATTTTCAAAATTATTAACATGATTTCCTGTGATAGAGCTCAATTTCAAATAACTGTATTTTAATTTATTTGAGTACTTTAGTAGACTTGAATGAAAGTTTTTGTTAATGAAAAGTAATTTTGTAGGCTAAGATATTTGGTATAAGAGAATATGACTATAGTCAATTATTCAAAGGAAAGGATTGGGACTCTATGATGAATCAATAATAAGCTAAAGAATTGCCTATAAGGTAAAGGATTGTGGTAAGTTTCAAATTTAAGGTGAGAAGGGTGAAGTTCAAAATTATTAAAGGCTATCCAGATATAGTAATACTTATATAAAAAAAGGAGAAAAGAACAAAAAAAAAGGATTGAAAATGATCCCTAAGAAAGAAAATAAAAAGAAAAAAAGAAAAAAAAAATAAAAAGTGAGGAGAATCTTGAGGAGATGCCTAATAAAAAATTGTCTTCACTTGGATCTACCTAAAGGTGAGAACTTAATTACTTTCTTGAACATATGTATGGATTAGCATCTTTCTTAGTAGTGTTCTCATAAACTTATTTTCATGTAATCCTTTTAAGTGCCTTAATAGGACAATCTACAGTTATTTTTGAAATGAATAGAAGGCTGAAACTCTTAGACTTGATGACTATATAGCCTTATACATGCAGAATTTACTTGAATTATTCATAGATCTTTCCGAAAATTTTACTACGGTATTTATTTAAGTCAAAATCATGGTATTCTAGAAAGAAAGTTAATTGCAGTAGATCATTATTTTATGTATTAACTAAATTACTTAAGGACAAGTAATAGTTAAGTTTAGGGGATCTTGATCCACTGAAAATTTGATAGCTTTTTACTGTCCATTTCATACATATTTTTGATGATATTGTACTTTAAAAGAATGAATTTTGTATTTTTTCTAATTTTTGGTACAATAAATGGCTTTTGGAGAAAAAGAAGCAAATATGGTGCAATTTGGAGCAAAAACGAGCAAAAACATAAATTTTGACCTGGTACATTTTGGTAAGTCTTTCTTGCTTAATCTCTTTTACACTTCTTGAATATTTTTGAATGAGATTACACTTTAAAGAAAGGTTTCTTTATGTTTATTTTGTAGGGCTATCTATTAGGAACACAACACAATTGAAATATGACTAATCGGAGCTGAAACAGAGCCAAACGAAGAAAAACGGTGGAGTTGAGCAGAGTAAGGCGCCAAACGACGCCCTATCCAGCGTCGGACGGCGCCAGAGTCCTGAGAGCAAGAAAAATTCATGGAAAATAGCGCTGAACCGCTCCAGAAGTGGTTATGGGTCATATACATTGAATCTGAATGCTTTTTGCAAGGTTTCTTCAAGCACCTCTTGGGGAATTCGTCCCTACATTATTTTAAAGCAAATTGAAGCCAAAAAGAGGGGAATGTTAGGAAAAATGTGGAGAATACTTAGACATCTTAGAATAGAATAGAAATGTAGATTTCTACCTTTTTGGAGAGATTGGTGAGGGGATTTTGAGAGAAATTGTAAGGGTTGTACTAGCATTGCATGGATCAGCGGGAGACTTTGTGGGAGAGATATTCTTCTTTATTTTAAGAGGAAAAAACTAAGTATTATGTTCTTCATTATCTTATGATTTTGTAAACACTTATTATGTGGATTTGCTTTGAAATGAAGTTTTTTGTTGTGTTTTCTTCATGCTTTGTGATGTCTTTCTCTTACTCTTTCTTCGTTTTTGGAAATAATGACATAAGAAGATTATTCCATTGTTATTATTCTACTTTTCTTTTGCAATGAGTAGGATTCATGTTAGGATATTGGCATGCATGCAAGAAGATGTTTTAATTATAAATGTGATGGTTTTTACTTGCACTTCATTTACATTAAAATTAGGGCACGTTGTATTGTTAAAATTCATTGTAATTGCATTGATCCGAGAGGGCGGTGTAATTCTCAACAAAGTGGAATAACATTCAAATTCTATGGATGGTGAAGTTCATGGGGGTTGAGTGCAAATAAATAGAGAAATATACTTTGATGGGCGTAGAATTTGAGATTTTAGGGTGACAGACTAAAATATCCAATTTGGTCCTAGTGTTTGGAAACATGAGAGTTAGCCTTCAGGCAAAAGAAAGTGGGAGCTCTAGAGTGAGAGCCAATATCCTCCCAGCCAAACCACGGATTTAGGGACTAAACCTAGGATTAGCCAATGTTCTTTATACGCTTAGATATGGGTAAAGAATAGGATTGCTCCTATTTGGCACATACAATATTTAATGCATCTCATTCCTTTACATTATCCAATTCACTACATAAGAATAGTAGATTTTATTATCTCAAAATTCACCAAACCAACTCATCCAAAAAGGTTATCTTTAGAAGTAATATTTGCATCCTTACATATAATCAACTGCATTTAGGAGTACTTGCTAGATAAAACATTACTTATATCGAACCTCTAATCTAATGTCTGATAATAGTAGACTAGAATTTGTCTAAGAAACTCTTTCCTCGCTTCTCTGTAGGATCGATAAACGGGACTCCATTAGAGCCTTGTATTACTTGAGTGATACGTATACTTGCGTTTGAAATTGTGACTTGATAAAATCATTATAAATATATAAATCTGAGTTCATAAATTCTTACATATAAAAAAGTCTCATCAACAGCCATCAATAAAGCTAACAAAAGCATCAATAAAAGAGATTTAAGAAACTAATATTTTTAAACCAACTTAAATTCATTCACAAATTTCATCCAATAGAGATCATCAAGCCCCTTATACAGTCGGGTCTTATAATGAAGGGGCAATGAGATATGAATCTCCTAGTTAAAAATCATTTTAGGATTTTAAAAATCATAAGAGACCATTGAAAACGATGGAGAACTAACAATTAGATATTAATGCTTTGACTTTATCAACAAAATTGGAAATAAACCCAAAATCTTTTTACATGGCCAACAATAAAGGCCATTAAATGCAATCATAAGCATTAGTCATAATTCTTATATATTTACATAGCTCACACCAAAACTTTACTATTTACATACATTACACTCAAATCTTAATATCACATAAAAATAACACTCTTATCACTTTATAAAAGTTAAATCCATATTTGCATGCGTAAGTTTAAAGCATCAAAGTGTTATGTATATAAATATGAATGTTTAGGTTTGAGATATGTAAATACAAATGAATTATGTGTTGTATATGTAAATTTCCCTTCATAAAATTGCTCTAATTTATCAAAATAGAATCCAAAATCAGGCTTAGTCTATTTAAAAATAATTTTCAAGCATTTTTAAAAGACAATAGAAAGACTAATAAGTTTGAACTTACTCCAAATGATAGCATCCATCTTTCACAAATTGAAGAGAATTACAAACACAAGATTGAAGAGAATTACTTTTGAATAAATATTCTGAGAAGAGCTTAAAATATGTCATTTCATCAACATTCCAACCAATAACATAGAAATCTAAGGAAAACTAATCAGCTTATTATCAAATTCTTAAAGTTAAACGTCGTCAATAAATACACACACACACACACACACACACACACACACACACACACACACACACACACACACACACACACACACACACACACACACACACACACACACACACACACAGATAGAAAAAGAAATATTATGTCCGGATTGCGGATGTATCAGGACTCCAATAACATTGTGACGCGTGGCTCATTTAAATCGGGTCAGGGTACAAAATTTACACTTTCATAGTACAAGCAATGTATAAGTAGAGACTTGTACCTTGCTTGTACTCTGCTTATAACCTGAGGGTACAAATTTGGTACCTGTTTGTACCTGACCCACCACACATCATGATGTTATCAGAGTCCGGATGAACAGGGGGGAAACAGCCTACTTTTTGTGTTCGTGTGTGTGTGTGTGTGTGTGTTGGGGGGGGCGGTGGTGCAATCGCCCATTTAGATACATCCAGAATCCACGAGCAAAATTTTCCCAGAGAGAGAGAGAGATCAATTTACTGACGTTCAGGTTCCTTAAAAAAATTAACTATTGTTTGAAGTAAGTCATGCTTCAAGCTTTAAGAGCTTATTTTGAACCTACAAAACAGCCGAGTGTTTGAAATAATGCAAATGCCTTTAGATTTATAAAAAAATGTTTCTTTTTTTGTTCTGTTTAAATTAAAATGCTTTTAGTGAGGCAAGTCTGCATATGATAAATCATTAAAAACGATGAGGTTGACCCTAAGGGAAAAAGATTTTATGTTCTACCATCAACAAGAAGCTTCTTGAGATTAGCATCAAGGAAACAATTGGAATCTTATAGGACGTTTAAGATTTAGGCAGTACAAACAACTGTAATTGTCAAATTTTTTACTATGCAATAGAAAATTTGATTATAGTTTTCAGGCAGGAATGTGCAGCTTGCATTTTATCTACTATCTAGCAACAATAGAGTCGAAAAGTAATTGATAGATATTCTGATTTTAATGCTGAGGACGTCCTAATAGCTATTTTACTATATGTCTTTTTTTGTGCTGTAAATTTTCAAATGCCTGCAGACTCCTTTCTCATGTTATGTTACAGATGGGAAAGTTTCTTGAAGAAAACTTTTATGTTAAAGTTTTGCTCGATATTACTCTATATTAGAGAGAAAAATGTTGAAGGAACTTTACACGGTAAAAGATAAGAGATAAGTGTCTCAATCCTTTTTACATCTCTGTTTCTATACATCACTCTTTTCCTTTTCTTCTTCCTTGTTGACCAAGCTTCGTTCTTCCCTTTTTTGTAGAGGTGTCCCGAAAGAGGGACCGACCTCTTGCTACAGTGAAAATAGCGGGAAGTGCTCATTGGAGCTTGGTTGGAAAATGATGCTGGGAGCGAGCTGTGTGGCATGCGTAGGGATCGTGCTGCTTTTGTGGGTACCATGAAAGCGACCTCTTTTTACCCCCTCTCAAACTGAGACTCTCAAATTTGAAGGGCTAGTTTATGAGCTAGAAGGTGATGTCAGAGTCCGAGGTAGGGATTTAGTGAAGATATTGGCAAGCTGGTCTTGAGACATGATGTTGTTGAGGATGATTTCTAAATGTTGGATGTGATCCCTTATAAAGTAATAATCCACCTCAACATGCTCCGTTCTTCATGAAATACACGACTGTGAGCTAGGGCAATGGCTGAGGTGCTGTCACTGAATAAGGAAGTGGATGAAAGCTTTTTTTGTAACATTTTAGGTAGTAGGCGTTAAAGCTAGAGAATATTTGTGGTGACTGAGGTCATTGCCTGTATTTTTCTTCAGTGGAAGAACGGGTAACCATTGGTTGTTTTTTTGCGAACCAAGAGATTAGGTTTGAGCCAAAGAAATCAGAAATCATATAACTAAATGTTTGTCTTCTGGATTTGAAGCACAGTCAACATTTGTGTAAGCTTGAAGTTTCAGATCTTCTGTGATCATTAGTAAACTGCGATTCCTTATGCCATTGAAATATCTCAACTGTCTCTTTAGGAGTTGGTTGTGGTGTGGTTTTGAGTTATACATATCGTTAGCTTAGATGGTTGACAGTGTGTGTGATGTATGAACTTTTGACTATGAGATATTGTAGGTAGTCAATGGTTTATCTGAATTTATGGGCGTTAACTAGAGTGGTGTTGAAATAGATTGGCTTTGATGAGGAGGGAAGTGGTGTGAGAATAGTTTTGTATCTGCCATGAAGGTGTTGTGGAGTATATCGAGTAGATATTTGCTTTGTTCAACAAAGTAACCATTGGTTGTGTTTTTAACTTGATGTCCTAGAAATTATGACATTGGCCTCAGTTGTTTGATGTGAAATTGGTTGCTAAGTTTGGAGAGGAGGGAGTTGATGAAGGTGAGTGAGTTGTCTGTGATGAGAATATCGTCTATGTAAATGAGAAGGAAAACTGTGATTATAATTGATTTGTTGTGCTCAGTGTGAAATGTGGACTGAAGATATAATACAAAAGGTTGAATACCATTGTCGTGGGGCCTATTTTAACCTGTAGATTACTTTGTTGAGCTTACACATGAAGTGTGGGTGTTGTGAGTCTTTGAACCCTAGTGGTTGTGTCTTGTACATTGTATCTTCCAATTTCCCGTAGAGGAAGGCATTTGATACATCTAGCTATTAAACATCTTATTTGTTTGTAGTTGCTAATGATAAGTGCATATAAATAGTGGGAATCTTTACTACTAGTTGAAGGTGTGGTCGTAGTCAATTCCCAAATGTTGTGCGTATACTTGTGCTACTAAATGTGCTTTGTATCTGGCTATGATTTTGTTTGTGTGGAATTTTGTTTTGTATGTCCATTTGCTGCCTAGAATTTCCTGATTGTGTGGAGGAGGAACTAGAGTCCAGATGCCTGTTATGAAGGCCAAAAATTTAAGTGGCATGCCTTGATGGTAGTGAGGAAACTTGTTGGCCTCTAAAAAGGAGGTTGGGTCTATAGATGATATGGTCTGTTTTAGGTTCAGTAAGTATCGAGGTTTGAGTGATCCAGTTTGGATTCGAGTGGTCATATGATGGATTTTGGGTGAAATGTGTATTTTGGTTGTTGGACTGTAGGTTGTGTCTCTTGGGATTGTTCGAGGAATTCAGGTTGGATTTAGTTGTGGAAGTGAAGAGAAGGGTATTTGTAGTGGTGAGGGTTGTTGTGGAGTATGAGATGTATTGAGGGTGGAAGTTGGGATGATAAGGGAGGGAGGTGGATTATATTGTGTGGGTAGATAGGTTGATGAATGAAGAACTGTTTGATATAAAAATTGTGTTTCAATGAATGTAACATGACTTGAATGAAAGATTCATTGGTTATGAATGACTCAGCATTTGTATCCTTTGTATTTTGGGTGATACCCAAGGAAAACACAAAGTGGGTGTTGTTCATTTGAGGTTCTTGGTCAGGGAAAGCAGGAACAGCCGAAGATGCGCATATGATCTTATTTTGGTATTTGTAGATAGATCGATTTGTGAGGTTTAGGGTTTAGGGTTTAGCGTTTAGGTTTAAGGTTTAGGGTAACATGACTTGAATGAAAGAGTCATTGGTTATGAATGACTCAGCATGTGTATCCTTTGTATTGTGGGTGATACCCAAGGAAAACACAAAGTGGGTGTTGTGCATTTGAGGTTCTTGGTCAGGGAAAGCAAGAACAGCCGAAGTTGCGCAGATGATCTTATTTTGGTATTTGTAGATAGATTGATTTGTGAGGTGATTTATTTTTTGTTGTGGTTGAAGGAAGAAGGTTGATGAGGTAGATTGCTGTTAAGACCACCTCCAACCAAAATTTTGGTGGTAAGTGTGCAGAGTTTAGTAGTGTTCTTACAATTTCAATTATAAGTTGTGTTTTCTTTCAGCAGGGCCATTCTGCTCTGGCTCGTAGGTACATGAAATTTGGTGTTTTGATGCCATTTTGTTGAAGATATGTTCGAAGGTGGTGCGAGGTGTATTGTCCCCCATCATCCTTCCTTAAAATTTTAATGTTTTTTATTAAAGTGGTTGGTAATGAATTTATGTAGGTAAATGAAATGATGTACTGTCTCTGATTTGTTATGCATTGTGAGTGTCCAATAGTAGAGAGAATGATCATTAATAAACAATATATAGTATTTGTATCCATTAATAGAGGTAACCAAACAGGGACCCAAACATCAAAGTGAATAAGCTCTAACATATTGCAACTAGTATTGCTTTGTGGAAAAGCTAATCTATGACTCTAGATTTGTTAACAGAGAATGAGATGGTGACTTGTGCAAGTTTTTGAATAGATATAAGGTTATGAGAAAAGTGAGTTGCGTAGTGAAGAGAAGGGAGATGTAGCTTACTGTTCGGAGTGGGAAGAATGGACAAACCTATGTGAGATATGGGTGTTGCTTGGTCATTGCCTAAAATGAATTGTTTATTAACTGAATATGGGTTTGGAAGATGCAGGTTTCCATGTGTAGATTAAGGTGTGATGTGGCTCTAGTGTCGAGTACCCAGGAGTTGGGTGAGGAGTTGTTGGAGGCAGTGAGAGCAGTGTGTGCAGGTGGTTAGTAGGTCTATAGTGAATGTTGGTTCTATGCCAACAATTTATTGTAGAGTGGCCTACTTTGAGGCAAATCTGACACGATATGGATTGTCTGGTTTTGTTGTTGTTTGATTAATATGTGGGCTGGTTGTTGGAGTTCTTTCGGTTGGTTTTGTAGTTGTTAGGTTGTTGATTGTGCGTTTTGTGGGCTTTTGATTTGTTTGTGTATAAGATTGTGATGGGTTGTTGTTTTGTAGTTTCAGTGACAAGGTTCAATTCTTAACAGTGAAGCAAGGAGTAGAAGTCTTTAAGTTTAATTGAGTCTGGTTGTCTATGTAGGATTGACTTGAGCCCTTGATATTGATGTGTTAGGCCATTCAATGTGTAGAGTATGATATCTTCAGTGCCGATTGTGAAACCTGCAGTAGCAATGTTATTGATCATCATTTTAATAGTAGCTAAATATTGAGATATTGTGGTACTCGGCATGGTGTTGTGAAGCTTGTTTTTTAGTTCAATTACTCAGGATCGATTCATTGAAATCTCCTTTCTAATATTGACAATATTTGGGCTACTCTTTGGAGATTTGAATCATATGGTAGAACTGCTGTGAAGATGGTCGATAGTATTGCCGCTGTGAGGTTCTAATCAATCATTCGTCATAGCTTGAAATCTTGATTTTCCTCATGAGTACCAGATTCATTTTGAATGAATCAAGAAGGTGTGGTTGTTGTTTCTGAGAGAATCTTCATATCTGTGGGCTAAGTATAGTTTGTGCATCTGTGTTTTCCAAACCTGGTAATTGTTGATTTATAAAGGTGAGGTGGATATTTTCTTGATGAGCAACTTCATAAATTTGCGGGGAGCTAGTATACTAATCTCCTTCATCCTGCTCGGGAACATTATTACAGGCTGACTTGATCTTTACGGTGGTGGAGCTTGAATTTTCCATAGATCAATTATTGTGAAACTGTTGCTCTAATACCAAGATAAAAAAAAGCAGAAGAAACTTTATACATGAAAAGACTATTAGAGATAAGTGCCCTACTCCTTTTTACATCTCTCTATTTCTTTACATAACTCTTTTCCCCTTCTTTTTCCTACCTGACGTAACTTCGTTCTTCCCATTTTATAGAGGTGTCCCAAGAGAGGGACCGACCTATTGCTACATTGAAAATGGCGAGAAACACTCGTTAGAGAATGGCTGGAAGATGATGTTGGGATCTAGCTGAGTGCCACGAGGGATCGAGCTGCTTTTGTGGGGGGACCAAGTAAGCCACCTCCTTTCAATTAGTACCACAATGCAAATACTGAGCAATACTAACCAAATACTGAACAAATGCAAAATTAAAAAAAAAAAAAAAAAAAATTGAAAAGATAAGCTCACCTAAAATTCCCCGCTCTGTAACAATAAAAGCTAAAGCAGCATGTTGCCTTGAAACATTTATACTTCAACTTGTCTGTCAACAAACCATTTACTGCTATATATTTCTTTCAATAAACCATGAATTATTCACTCCATATTTATCAAAACAGTCAACAATCTTCTTCTTTTTTTTGTGCCAGCAGAATGTGAGAAATATCAATAAAAAAAAAAAGTCGGAACATTTCACACTGTGCATCATCACAGGTTTAGAAGCTATTCCAAAGCATATTTACAACAGCATTTAGAACAGTTCCATAAAGACTACAATAAAAAAATCCTGCCCAATGCAAGCAAGCCGGTGAAACAACAACGCATCCAAATGGCCTTTGCATTCAATCTCAAAAACTAATCACATAATGGCACATTATCGCTGCAGCAGAAGGGCAGTTCCGACCAAACTTATCCAAAACGCAAGCAGTGTCCAAAAGGCAGGATTTTTCTCTAATCCAACAGGCGGTCGCCACACCATGAAGTCACCGAAGAAATCCCTCGATGACGGAAGTTGGTTGGTGGTGCTAACAAACTTTTTTCCCTGGCCCCTATCTTTGTACTTGTCACTCCATGTTCCAGCATATCTATAACAAAGCCATGCTAATAATAGTTCATAATCCATAACGAGCAAGATTGGTATAAATGAAAAAAACAGATGGTAGCATTAGAACTAGCATTCAGCATATTTTGAATGATGGTGCAATATTCTTGTGCTTAATTTTATCAAATATCAAAATGCATGTATGATCGAAGAATGCCTTCACTAGGAGAGGATCTTCTTATGGAAAGTAGCAAAGGAAGAAAACTAAAAGAGATGAACATGATTGAAAGATGGCCAACGCTGAGAAATTTTCAAATTCATAAACTGTTTATTCATGATTAGGACTTGAAGACTAAATCAACGAGGATAGAATCTGGGAAAATTATGCCATTTAGTTTTAGTTGATGGCAAAATGAAATCATTATCCTGGATTTGGCTTCAGATTAATTCTTATGACAGTTCCGGTTCGCTAAACCTAAAAACAGCATGTTTTTAAAACCAACTATTGTGACCCAGAGGACTCTGGCCCAAATGATATAGAGGTTTCAAGCATCGATTTCAATGTAGATTCAATATTGGTAATTAGCCTTATGCCATCTTTATCTCTAGAACTGGCTTTATGCACAACTTGTATATGTGCTGGCCATAAGCCTGTCTTCTAAAAATAAGGGATATATTTCTACCATTTAAGAAAAATATTGGGACCCAATCAATGCCTTCCTTGGATTTCCTTAGCCCAAAAAAGGTGATCAGCATCTCATTTACAAGCAAGATCACTAATCCAAACCTGCCAAATGTATTTGCTCCTCATCATAATCCTTTGGGATATGATCCAATTCATACAGTCATGACTCTAATGATAGCATTCCTAGTATAAAATATGTCCACATAGGGTTTTAAAATCTCTTTATTAAGCAGGGCAAAAATATATCACCACTCTTCAAAGCTATGATTTCAAATAAATGCTTTGAAGTGCGCTTCTTACACGATGAAGTGTGATGCGACAAGAAGTATCAATCAAAATAGGGGTGTAAACGAGCCGAACACGAGCTGAGCTTGTATGAAGTGTGATGCGACAAGAAGTATCAATCAAAATAGGGCTGTAAACGAGCCGAACACGAGCGAGCCAAGCTCGGCTCGTTTATATTTCGAGCTCAAAAAGTGTGTTCGTGTTCGACTCGTTTGCTTAGCGAGCCGAATACAAGCCGAACACGAGCCGTTCACGAACAAAGAGTTGTTTTGACAACCCACTCACGTACCCATAAGATGTCAAGGATTGGGGCAAGATTTAAAAATTATTGTTTATATTAAAACATCATTTGAATCTAGTTTAATAAGTTTTATTCTATTTTCTTAATTAATACTTTTAATTGATTATAAATCATTGTAGCCTTGTAGCCAATTAAATTTTTTTAAAATACCATTCATCGGAAAAGAAATATATATATATATATATATATATATATATATATATATATATATATATATATATATATATATATATAATTGATGAGTAATATTTCGAGCCAAAACGAGCCGAACATGAACGAACAAATCTTTATTCGTGTTCGGCTCATTAACTTAGCGAACGAGCCGAACACGAGCTGGTCGCGAACAACGAGCCATTTTGACAGCCTTACAATCAAACACTTAGCACAAGAAGCGTCCCCGCACACGTGGTGAGCTTCAAGCAGAGCAGGTTCAGGTTCTATTCATGAAATGGCAGTGAGACTACAGATTAAGGTTTGGCTTTAACAAATAGAAGGCAGGGGTTATTTTTTGCATATCTAGCGAAGGAAATAAGGGAAAGTTGGGCTACTATTTGATTTAACCAAGGACTTCAGCTACGTGAAAGAGCAGACAGATGACATATGGGGTGTTAGACTTTGAAGGAGAGAGAAGGTAGAAGCAGGCGCCAAATTGGACTTCGACTTGAGCACGTGAAGGGCTTAGACTTCCACACATGAAAGAGAGAACACGGTAGCAAGAATTGGACTTCTAATTTGGCAGGTGAAGGAAAGACGACTAAGCAGCCAGGCATTCGACTTTGATTTCACCAGGTGAAGGAGCAGAGGCTGCTGGTAAATGATGCGTCGCTAAGCCCACAAGTATTGCTGCCAATAGTGCTCGACCCCAATCATGCTAAATGAATTTTTCAAAGCCATGAAAATTCAAGATAGAATATTCTTAGATAGCTTTTAAATATTTTTAAAGTTCTTAAAATATTTTTTAAAAAAAATTAGTTATATAATTATTTTGATGATGATCTGATCAACATATTATTCATGTGTAATTAAAAATCGCTTATATATGTTCAAAAATAATAATAATAAAAAATTAGATATAGTCAATTCAAATGCAAGGAGGGAAGATCTATTAAAATTACACAGTTGAAATCGGATTCGAGCACTCATCATATATATATATATATAGACGCGCGCGCGCGCATATATATATATATATATATATATATATATATACTGTAATAAAGAGACAAATAGAGATAAGTCTAAAGCTAATGAGCACATTATCAGCCCTTTTGATTTGTCTTAAATAAGTAATGTTACAAACTATAAGAAAATATCTTTAGAAAAAAAAATGAGTAGCTTGCTTATCATGAAAATTAAAACAAAGCTTATGTATGGAACATAATGAGACGGCAGTTAATATTTTAGAGAGTATTTGAACCAATATCTCGATAAGAAAGCAATAATGCAGCTACAAAAAAAATTATTTGGGTAATTTCATGTTTAAATAACCTGAAAAAAAGACGGTAAAATAGAAGAACAAGAGGCAAATGAGGATTAAAGGAAATATAGATAAGGTAAATTAGAAATAAAACTGTGCAACATATTGCCAGATAATTCTATCAAGTAAAAATCTCTCCCAATGCGATGAACTTGGAAAGTTTTGATCATATGATAGAGGCAATGCACTGTATAGACCAAGCCTTTGACCACCATCCTATAATGAATTCATAGTTTCTCTACTTGAAAAAGTACTGCATGTAGCTATGAAGAATATGAGATCACAAAAAAAATTAGTAAGAGTAGGGATGTTAACTGATGGGTGGCTTGATCATAGAGAACAATCTTTAATTGATTTTTTAGTTAACTCACTATCTGGTACTATGTTATTTGAGTCAATAGATGCATCTGAGTATTCAAAAACTGTGTTAAATCTTTTATACTCTAGACGCAAAAACTGAGAAGATGAAGAAGAAAATGTGCTTCAAGCAATCACAAATAATCACTTAAGTTATGTTCTTGTGGGTTGGTAATTTATGCATTTTTAATATATAAACAATACATTTTTTCCTGAAATTCTTTTATGCATGCAGTTCAAATGTTTCTAGAGAAGAGAACATACATGTTCTGGACATCATGTCTAAACCACTGTACTGATGTAATGTTAAAGGGTATTGGGAAAAATCTTTATGTTAAAAACATCATCAAGAAAGCTTTAACAGTTAACTGGCTAGAAATGTAATCATGGACTAAATTTAAATATCATGAGAAAATATAATAGTGGTGTGAAATTGGTGAGATTGGGTTCACACCGTATGCAGCATTTTTTCCTAATTCTTTTAAGTATACGTTAGGCAAAAAATTTAAATACATGTTTGTTTCTAAAAATTAGAACATGTCCAAATTTAATGTTGATTATATAGAAAAGAATAGTAGGGGAATTATTTTGAAAACTAGATTCTGAAATGGCGGGACTTACACTTTCAAAATTATGCAAAATAGTGATAATGTTAAGGCTAACAGATGGTGATAAACAGCCAGTAATGGTTATAGTTATGATGCAATTGATAGAGTCAAAGATGCAATCAGTGATGCATGTGGAGAAGATGAAGAAAATGAGTAAATTTTATGTATTATTGATGATAGTGGAGGTGTCAACTCCGACAACCATTACTATCTTAATCTGAATATTTTTACAAAATTAAATCCATGATATAATTAAATAAATAAATAATTGAAGGCTTAAATTAAGATATTAGCAATTTAGTGGGAGACCCAATAAAATAATTGTCATAGATCAAAAAGTTTATATTCATAATCATGCTGGTGGTTTATTTACAACTGAGTATGTCATCCACAAAAAGAGATAAAAAATTCTCCAGATATAATTAATTGAAGCTTCTACATAATTTTGAATCTTTAATTGATTAAATTTTTGCTTTGACAAGCCTCTATAATATAATGCAGCAAAGTGGCGGAAGATGTATCGTATGTCAGCCACAACTTTTGTAAAAATTGGTTGTTAAAAATTTAGGATCGACTCGTAATGTTGTTGGGTGTAAAGGAAATTTGAGTGTCTTCAAGCAGGCAAATATTTTAAAAATTTTAAATATATTAAATAGTTCATATGTTTTATGCATTCATTATATATTTATATAGTTTCAAACAAAAAAAGAGATCAATAAGATTAAAAAAACTTTAAACGAGTTACTTTTCATTAATCACAATCACACTTTAAAAGAGATGGGACTTTTGCATACATAGCACCCAAAACTTCAATATTTACCTATCTAACATCTAAACTTTCATAATTACAAACATCATATGAAAAGTAACACTCATTATCACATTTTAATAGTCAAATCCATCTTTTCATCCATAAGTAAAGTAATATGTGTGTCAAAATGAAAGTTTAGGTGTGAGATAGGTAAATCCATAAGAATCAGGTGTTATGTATGTAATTTTCCCAAAACAGATTCAATTTGAGGGATCTCATTGATTCAATCAGTCTGAATTCTATTGATGAAAATTGTAAGCTGCTGACTGGAAAGTTAGAAAATGATGATGAGTAATAATTTGACAACGAAGATTTTACATGAAGATGATTTAAGAAAAGTTGATCGAAGGTGACCAGAAAATTTAGTAGGTTAAACTAAAGAGGATTCTTCAACATTGAGGGCTAGCTCTTCTCAACCAGCAAATGCTTTATTGTGCAAAAGATGATAAAATTGATTCAAAAAGAGGAGAAAATAATTTGAAGACAAAAATTTTACTTTAAAAATAAAGTGATTATGTGAATGAAAGAAAGGATGATGACAAATGAATTTTTTTTAGTTTTTTTTATGAAACTAGAGGTTTTATTAGTTGATTTATGGATGAAACCTAGGGTTTTATTATTAATTATAAGAGATTTTCACTTATTATGCAATTTTCAGGTTTCAAATTATTACAAAAAGTTATTAGAGTTTAGAAATTGTTAGAAATTTAAATTTACAAGTTCACCTTTGAAATTTATCTTCAAAGTAGATATATGCATCATATGTTTTTCTATTCTAAATCAAGTTTTAAGACAACCACTAGAAAATTGAAAAGGAGGCTGTAAAAAGAAAGCATATGAGACAAATGAGAATCAAGAAAATATTGATAAGAAAATTAGACATAAAATCGTGCAAATCATATGGTTCTATCAAGCAGAAATCTCTTTAAAATACAGTGAAGTTAGAGAGTTTTGATCATATAATGGAGGCAATTGCATAGTTTAAATCATTGTTTAAAATTGTGCAATATGAGGTGCGCCTTAAGGCCCGCCTTAGCGTTTTTTACATAAAAATCATAAGAAGATTGACGCCTTATTGTTCCAAGGTTAGGCGCATGCCTCACTCACATTTCAACGCATTGCTTGTCCTCAAATTTTTTAGTCTATCCTTAATGTTTTTAAAAAAAATTAATAGTAATATTAATATATCTCATCTATTAACATTCAAATCTAACACGTTAAATATTAAGAAATAAAAGGAAAAGATATCCATAAAAATTTATGTAGTTGAAATTTTAATTACCAATATAGTTATTAGTTTAATTAATATTCTTATTGGTAATTATTCATTAAAACTATAAAAATAAATGAAATTAAAAATAATAATGAATGAATGAATATTGATACGCCTAAGAATAAGTCGCGAGATAAACAATTTATTATACCAATGATTCTAATGAAAATAAATTGGGTGACGATGACAATGACTTTAAACTTAAAAATTAAATGTTGATGACCAGTATTCTTGTTAAGTGGGGAATAATATAATTGAGAAGAAAAGATTACCGTTGAATTTGTTTTGATTGTTATTTTATAATGTTTTAGTGTTTTATTTTAATATCTTAGCTTATTTTGATAGTTTAATATTAGGATAGTAAGGTTACTTATAATCTTAAATAATTTATTACTTTTTTACTTATAATATTATTATATTAATTTTTAATATGTTAATAAATTAGAATATTAATATATTATGTCATACTTCACATTTTATAGGTTATATAATATTTATTAATTTAAGTATTTTTTAAGTTTAAGCCCTACCTTACAAATTAAAAACACCTCAATACCTATCATGCAATTTTGAACAATGATATGAATCATGCATTCGAACACCATCCTATCATGAATTGAAGATTCATCTACTTGAAAAAAATTTAAAAGCAACTCAATCTTAATTAAAGACAAGTGACCAATGGTTCAAATAAAAAAATATTGAGTGATGTACTCCATTTAGTAGTATATGAATATTAATAACATAGAAGTACATTGCTTATAATTTATTACAAAGATATTTATAAGATTAATGATATTATAGATTATTAGAAAACATATGATACTCTTTCACTAACGCAATAATATTTTAAATATGTTGATATGATGACACTTAGTACTTACTATCATAACAATAAATCGTACATTTTTATTGTTCGTGATGCATACCCAAATCCTTAAGATTTATACTTTAATAAATAACAAAAACAAGCTGAGTTTGAGTCATCAAATATGGTCATTAGAGACTTTTCTTATAGCAAGTTTTACCATGGTAGTAGGTGAACCATTACCACAGAAGTGAACTTTTTAGAAATAAAAATCTATTTGATACACTAAAATTCATGTAGTAGCTATATTTATACTATAAATAGTTTTACATTTGCAGTTCTTACTTCCATTGTTTATTTCATCAATTTTTATTTCAATTCCTGTGTATGATTGCTATAAATTTTTTCAATGAAGTATGAAAGTACATATTAAAGCATATTAGTAGCTCTATTTATATTATAAGTAGTTTTGCATTTGTAGTTATTACTTCCACTGTTTTTTCATCAATTTTTATTTCACTTTTTTGTTGTACTATTTCTATAAATTTTTTCAATGAAATAAAAAAGTATATATTTTCTTTGCTTAATCTTACTAATTAATAATTATTTGTATGTGCAACATTTAAAACTGATTCCAAGAATAAGATCAATCCCTTAATTGAATCCCATATTATAAGAGAATACCGTCTTCCGACATGGGATGTGACAGCATACTACTCTTTTAGCGTAAGTGCAAGATCATCAGGTAGAATTTCAAAAGTTCATTTTCACCTACCCATATGTTTCTAATGTTGGTCTTCATCGACGCATTTTTTAGTTAATCTTGCATATCACTTGGCAAAAGCTAATAATGTTTTACACAACTCACCTCTAACCCATAACTTACCTCTAATTATTGGCTTGTGAAATTGATTGTGTTATCCAACACATGTTTTGTCATAATGTAATTCCTACAATAGTTCTCAAAATGAACATCAACCTCATTCTATACTACTGCATGGTTCGACAAAATTTAATGTTGTAGAAATCCTTGTTCATTAAATTGAAGAGTTTAACTCTATGCACAGTCCAAAGGTTTAGTACCAATGAATTATCAAATTAAAGTGTACACTTATATGCATCCTACAACCAAAATAAATCACATACCAACATCCTTCTAAATCATATTCCTACTGGTTGCTCCAAGCATGTATTCCATGTCTTCTTTGGCGAGAGAGAAAGAGTAGTGAACGTTGATAGTCGTGGAAGCAGAAGAAGCTTCACATGATCCACGAGCACAACTTACATATGATTATCATCAAGATGCTTGCAAATAACATTTCTAGTAACTTGAGTTAAAAATTGATCAACATATCACAAGAATATGAATAATAACAGTAGCAACAACAACTTAAGACAAATTACGTATGTCACGACCCGACCCGAAACTTGGAATTAACCAAAACGGGCACACACACTATCGAACAGTGGTATTAAACTTTTCATATTTATTCTTTATAACTAACTATTAATAAATGAAAGAGTTACTAATCAAAATATATCAAAATAATATAATTAAATATTTCTCATTACAGATTATTCACGTCTTCTATAAACATTTTCTCTTATATCATTCATCTTTTAATCAATTAAGATAATCTAAGAAGTTAGTTTAAAGCAACAGTAAACTAAACAAAGCTAGCGATATTCATACTCCTCAATTAGGTAACAAACGAGGAAAAAAAATAATATGCATACCAGTTAAGCTTTTAATAAATCAATATATATATTTGATATCATCCAATGAATCTTACTACATCAATAACATATTTATGTCATTCAATATTTGTACAACTGTCACAGGAGCACCGTCTAAAACTTGTACGACTTAAAGTACTTCAATATCAATATCTTTTTTATTTATGTGCACGGGTACCTTAGCGTTTTCCCGGTAGTACCATAAAAGCGTGACTCCATCATAGTCAGTCATGAACATACAAGTGGTCAATATAAAAATATCATTCATGTGCTCGTCGCATTCAATTCAATATATTATATATCGTATAGACCAATGCATAATAGGAAGTAGCTACAAACATTAACAACCATGTGGCCAATAAAAGAAAGAACAACAACAACAACAAAGCCTTAATCCCACTAAGTGGGGTTGGCTACATGAATCCTTTTTCTCCATTGCAACCTATTAAGTGTCAAATTTTCGTTTAATTCTAATAAATTAAGATCATTTTTTATGCAATAAGCCCAAGTTTTCCTAGGTCTCGCCTCCGCCTTTCTTAACATAAGTTGTATTTAAAACATCTACTCTCCTAATCGGATCATCGAGTGGTCGCGTTTAATGTGACCAAACCATCTAAGGCGACTCTCTCTAATTTTATCCGTCACTCGGTGCAACTCCAACCCTTTTACGGATATATTCATTTCGCATTTTGTCTCTAAGTGTAAAGCCGCTCATCCACCTAATCATTCTCATCTCGACAACACTTAACTTAACATTATGCTTCTCTTTTAAAGGCCAACATTCAAGCACCATAGAGCATTGAAGGTCTCACCACCATCTTATAAAATTTTCCTTTCGACCTAAGCGGTACTTTTCTATCACACAATAGGCCGTACACATTCCTCCACTTCAACCAACCAACTCCGAATTCTACTATTAACATCCCCATCTATATCACCATCACTTTGAACAATGGACCCGAGATATCTAAATCGTTCACACCTTTTAATAATTTGATCACCCAAAGTTACGCTGATGTCACTAGACCTACTATTACTAAAATTACATTCCATGTATTCAGTTTTAGTTCTACTCAAACGAAGGCCTTTAGACTCCAATGTAGACCTCCATAATTCAAGTTTTTCCTGGACTTTTTCTCTTGTCTTATCCACAAGGAGGATATCATCGACAAAAAGCATACACCAAGGTACATCCTCTTGTAAATGCCCAAGTAAGACCATCCATAAATAAAGCAAAAAGATATGGAGCTTAAAGCCGATCCTTGATGTAAACCAACGAAATAGTAAAATACTTGGTCAATCCTCCTTCGCTCGAACACATGTAACTGACTCTAGTATACATATCTTTAATGACTTGAATATAAGTCATATCAACACCTTTCTTCTCAAGGACTCTCCAAAGAACATCTCTAGGAACCTTATCGTAAGCTTTTTCTAAATCAATAAAAATCAAATGTAAATCCTCCTTATTATCTTTGTACTTCTCCATCAAACCTCTCAATAAATGTATAGCTTCCATGGTAGACCTGCCCGGCATAAATCCAAATTGATTATAAGAAATCTTCGTAATACGTCTTAACCTATGTTCAATTACCCTCTCCCATAATTTTAAAGTATGACACATCAATTTAATTCCTCTATAATTTGCACACTCTTGTGCATCTCCTTTATTCTTAAAAATGGGGACCAAAATGCTCTTTCTCCACTCCTCGAGCATCCTTTTAGTTTTTAAAATAATATTAAAAAGTTTAGTAAGCCAGAAACCCCCAAATCACCTAAACATTTCCACACTTCAATTGGGATATCATCGTAGTCCTACGTACTTTCCCCTTGGTTTTCTTTAAAGCCTCGTCAACTTCTTGTTTACTAATGTGATGGTAAAATGAAACGTTTTATTATTACTAACGATATTAAGATCACTAAGGTCAATCGTAATTTCAGAACTTCATTAAAAATTTTATCAAAATAACTCACCCACCTATATTGAATATCTTTTTCTAAGAAAAGACTTTTCGATTTTCATCTTTAATACACTTTACTTGAGTTAAATCTTTACTTTTCTTTTCTCTTTGTTTCGCTAGTTTATACATATATTTTTCACCTTCCTTAAGTATCTAACAAGCTTATAAAGATCACTAAAAGCAGAACTTTTAGCGTCACGGATTATTTTTACACTCCTGCGGCCGTTTTATATTTTTCCCAGCTCTCTACGCTTTTACATTTAAACCAATTTTTATAACATAACTTCTTATATTTTATCTTTTCGTACATTATTATTCCACCACCAACTATTTTTATTTATGAAACTTTTGCTTTGATTCTCCAAGACATCTTTAGCCACTTGTTTAATAAGTATTAGTTAATTTTTCCCACATAATATTCGCGTCTTCACGAACATCCCAAATATTTAAATCTTGAATTTTACTCATAAAAATAATTTTATTTCGTGTCTTTTAGGTGCCTCCCATCTTATTCTACGATGTCGAATCCTAAGTATTTTTTATTTTACAACTCTTCATCTTAAAATCTGTAACTAATAATCGATGTTGGTACTTAATTGCTCACTTGAATAACCTTACAATCCTTACAATCTCGACGATCTCTTCTTCTCATGCAGAAAATAATCAATTTGTGTTTTATTAGCATCCATTCTTATAAGTAATAAGACGTTCATCTCTTTTCGAATAAAGATATTAGTAATAATCATATCATACGCTAAAGAAAATCTAAAATGCGCTCTACCTTCTTCATTAATCGCTCCATAACCGTAAGCAACTATGAATATTTCGAAATCTTCAACCACTCTACCGACATGTCCATTTAAATCTCCTCCAATAAAAATTTTTTCTTCAGGGGTATCGAGTGTATTAAGTCTTCTAAATCATTCCAGTAATTTATCTTTAGAGTCTATATCTAAATCAACTCGAGGAACATAAAGACTTATAATATTAAAAATCTTAAGTATCAATAATAATCTTAAGTCGTTATAATTCTATCTCCAACTCTATTAATTTCGACAACATTATCTTTCAAACTCTTATTTATAATTACACCTACATCATTTCTCGTACGACTCTTACTCGAATACCATAGCTTTAAAACCTAAGTTATCAATCTCCTTAGCTTTTTCTCCAACCCATTTAGTTTCTCGAATACATAGGATATTTATCTTTCTATGGATCATAATATCAACCAATTCCATTAGTTTACCATTGAGAGTACCTATATTCCGGGATCTTATCCTAATACTAAGTATCATGAACTAACTTTTTACCCGCATCCGTCCGTAATGTGGAACCTCAGCTACTTCGACACTACACCCGGCGCCAGGTGTAGCGGCCCTGCACACTTTCCATCGTATTCGAGTCATACGCGTGCGTCGCTCCGGGGACGCCTAAGCACTTACACAATGATCAAAAGGATTCATGTCATGATTTTTTTTTCGACAAGTTTTACGCTGGCTGTCGACTACCTAACGCAACCCTCCACTTTTCACATCCGGGCTTGGGACCGACAACGACAGTGTTAATAAAAGAAAGAACATATAAATTAAAATAAAGTTTGTGCAAGTATCATTACTGCAAAATGGTTGAGAATAAATAAAAAATTACCATAACTAAAAGAACGAGTACTCATCTCGGTGACGATTAATTTGTTATTTGATTTGTCTTGATGTCGACTCTGATAAAACTGAATTAATTTGTTATTTAATTTGTTATTTAATTTGTATTAATAAATTTTTTATTATGTTATTACAAATAATTTATAACATTTTAATTAGTTATTAAATTTACCTTAAGTATAAAATTTGCATTATTTTACTTTATGAAATCATGCCTATCTTCCTATTATATATATATATATATATATATATATATATATATATATATATATATATATATATATAGTACTATTATTAAATCACTTTAATAAAAACTCTCCTCTACCTCTTCCTATCAGAATCGCCTGAGGGATCTCCCTCTTCCTTCGAAGTCGTCGCTCTCCTTCCCCCTCCCAGTGCGCGACTTGGTTCGGCTTCCTCCTACAAGAGTCATTCTTCTCTTCTTCGACGGTCGAAGTGCTAATCCACGCAAGAATCCTCTACACGTGACTCTTTCTCCTCCTTCACATGGCAGCAACGCATGTGAGGATCACCTCCTCCTTTGCCACCGCCTCTAACGATGCCTCCTCTACTCAACGGCGTCCCCTCCTTTGTCCTGTTCTCTCAACTCTACAAGTGATTTTTAGGTGAACTTCACCTCTTCAGCTTCCAATCCTTTCGCTTCATCTCTCATTCATTCAGCTACCTGACCCTCTTGATTCATCTCCCCTTTGCTTCACTCCTTGCTTCCACTCCCTTCTATTCGACTCTTCATTTCCTCTTCCGACTCTTCATTTCCTCTTCCCCAAGTAACTAAAACTGGACTTCACAGTGTAGGGCACCACCAAGACCAATTTGATCTTGTAGGGACAACCAATGGTTATCTTAAGGTCAAATTCTTTTATAACTTATGTTAGTTTTATGTAAACTTATTTATAAGATAGAAGACAAGTATTCATTAGTTGTTTAAGGTTGTTTGTAGTTAGTTGCAAAATGTTCACTCAATTAATTATTTAATATATATATATATATATATATATATATATATATATATATATATATATATATATATCAAGATCTTGTTAGAGACAGCCAAGGACCATTTAAAGTCAAGTTTCTTATATTTGTTGTTAGTTTCATGTAGACTTACATCCCTTTTTTATAATTTAAAAGGCAAAGTATTTGTAACATTTTGGAGTACTGGTAGTTGTTAGTTGTAGTTGTTCAAGGTTTTTAATAGAAAGTTGCAAGATGTTATATTAAATATGCATAAATATATATAATCTTATTTGTATCTGTTGGTATAATTAGTAGTAGTTAATAGTAGACTCACTTGCTTAAAAATTTGTTATCGTTTAACCACACATATTTTAAAAGCTTGATATTAAAGTAAAAAAAATAATAATGAAATAGCTATTGCAGGTTCAATTGAACAAATATTAGTTTCTTCCGCCTTCGTAGTTATGAGAAGGGAGATGAAGAGAACCAAACAAAAGCGAGGAAGCGAGCACTGAGGCAATAGTCAAAGAGAAAGGTGAGAGGAAAGCCAAGCAAAAGGAAGAGAGAAACGGAGTGAGAACAATTGAGCAAGTACAGAAGAATGCGAGAGAGGAATCAGAGCTTGATGACTTGTAACAAATCATAATAGGTTCGAGCAAGGTAGGATTTTTCGTCCCCTCAAAATTATAGAATGTAACTTTAAATTGGAATTTTAGTCAAAAATGATATGAATACATTTATATTTTAAGAAAACGATTGCTGATATAGTTGTATGGATACAAAAAGATGAAATCTAAAACATTAAATACTACTCAAATATTACTTGTTGGCGGATGAAACTACTTGTTTAGATACTACTCAAATATTAAATACTACTTGTTTAGATACTAATCTAAAACATTAAATACTACTCAAATATTAAATACTACTCAAATATTACTTGTTTAGATAAGAATAATTTATATGCTAATGTTGTTGTTTTTTTTTTTTTTTACAAGCCTTCATGTGCATAAAATATGTAGGTATAGAAAAATATTGATATATATATGTACATGTATATACATCTACATGTATGTATGCACATGTACACACACACACACACACATATATATTTGTGTGTGTGTGCGTGTGCGTGTGCGTGTGCGTGTGGATTAATCAAATTACGATTTTTTTAATAGAAGAAAAATTTAAGAAAAAACATAATAATAATAATAATAAATAGGTGAGGACATTATATAGGGTAAAAATTGTATAAAGTCCAAAATATGGTTAATTGACAGTATTGTAATTTTATTATGAATTAAGGGAGAAAAATGAAGAGTAAAATAAAAATTGAAAAAAAGGTTAGTGATCTAGTTGCAGCAATATGCTAAGGAGTTACAAAAGTTTGTTGCAAGGTGGGTGGTTGAAAAAAAATAAGTACAAGTTATGCATTTGAACTAAATACTAATATATAATGAGAATAACTTTAAAAAATAAAACAAAATAAAGATAGTTAAAATAAAATTAATTAACATGAATATCTCATAAGCAAGTGGAGTGAGGAACTGAAAGGTAAATGAAAATCATTTGAAACTAACATGGGTACTCACATTTATTATTTATAATAATGATTTTATTTTCTTTTAAACCAAATGAATCAAATATTGATATTTATGCAATCAACTAAAATTGCAAGTTTAATTCTGATTTTTCACTACTAATGAAAAGTTAGTCAAGTTAGAGTTGATGACATGTAGGGTACCCTATCATGTTTCAATTGACTATATTATAATATTTAATGTGAATCATAAGAAGATATTAAATTACATGAAAAATACAAAAAGAAAAATAAAATATATAGAAATGTTTGCCTTTGCATGTTAACTAATGAAATTCACTCACTTATGGTAATAACCAAGGAAGCTCGTATACCCATACCAAAAAGATGATTGATTATTCATAGGTATGATAAAAAACATATTAATATAGATGTACCTTAAAAAATACAATTAAATTGTGCTCTTATGACAATTGTATTATATATAAATGAAATAAAAAAGATATAATATGATATAATTTTCTTTTTGTTAGTGTTTTCAAAGCACAAAGCGCAACACAATATGCAATGATCTTTTTTTGCTTCAATGTGCAAATCAGGAAACTAAACAATACTTTTATTAACTAAAGTGCTCGTAACTAACACATCTTATAATAAATTTTAACAGATGTAATGATTCGTTTAGTAATAATTGATTCCCTTCCACATTTTCTTATATTCAATTTTTCTCCTATCTTTCTTCTTTTGTAATTTCATCACATAGGACTTCTATTTTAAATGCATTGATGCTTCCTAATCCAAAACTTAATTCAAATAATCTCTTACAATAGTGCATGAATATCAGATTCCTCAATAATATCCACCACACACATTATATACCATAGAGAAATTCTATCTCAATTTTTTTATTCATTTTCAATAAGCAAGCAACTCCTCTCTTACATCTGAAGATGCTTTCTTACACTTAGTAATATTACTTTAGAAGCTCAATAAGGATAGATAAGATGCTTCTTCATTTGAAAAATATCTCTATTTATCACTTTACCACAATACATGCATACGTCATAAAAGTACTAGCGTTTGTTTCAATACTCTTCCAAGTCTGACCCTTTCTGCCAATCCTTAATTTTTTTATGAGTAAATGAATTTAATTTTTAAGACTTAACACATTTATTTGATTGTTATAACAGCCAGCAATGAATGCAAGGCACTAAATTTGCAACACAACTTGATGTCCAGAATTGAATTTGGACAATCTGACTTCAAAATTTGTTTGAAACAAATTCTAAACATGCAAACAGTCAATAGCTAAAAGCATAACATCATCCTATAAAACAAAAACATGTCTTGAGTTCTAAGAATGACATTTCTTTCAAACAATGGCCCTAAAATAAATAGACCCTTAATGAAAATTTTCTAAACATAGTAAGTTTAAATGCATGAAAAGGAACACATCATTTGGCAAAAGAAACATCAAGGTATTAAGGCCTCCAAAATACGTAGCCAAGAAAAAAAGAGAGCAATTAAAAAAAAATTAAAAAAAGGTACAAGGTGGAAGACAATATGATTTATATATTAAATGCGAGCTTTCTTAAAATAAAATTAAATTTTTGGATTGGATGGCGTGGCTAGAATACTAGAAGACTACATTGGTTACCATCATAATTATAGAATAGCAATTCCTACCGTTAGGCAGTACCTCCAAACAACCAAAGAATAAAAACAAAATTGCTATGAAATGGGTCAATATATAATGAGTGGTGTATGACTATTTGATTGTTCCATAGAACAATGTATTCATTCCTCTATTATCTAAATAAAAGGGTATATTAGCGAATAATGCATAATAAAAAGCCATCATCATCTATCATGATATCAACAACCAACACCCTAAGGCCACCCATGCATAATATCATCTTGTGAATTACACCACCAATGCCCCCCATGCTTTGCACCTGCACTCATATACCCATGTCCAGGACAACTCCCGAGTTTGCAAACTGCACAGCACTCTGCATAATCTGAGCCTGCACACAACTATCTATGCCACCCTCGAGCTCGCACATCAGACACATCACCATTATACCTTCATCTTGCATGCACCTCGATCTCTTAATAGCACTTTCCTACCGAACACCTAAGCATGTTGGTAGATCTCTTTCCTTGATTTTCATTGTTTTACTCCCGGGGGTGCTCATCCGTGGCCCCATTTACTTTTCCTAATACAAACACTCGTCCATATTTAGTATATCTATTAAACTCAATGGCATCAACTACCAACTATGGTCTAGGGCTTTCAGTTTCCACATTTGATCTAACGAAAAATTTAGTCATCTCAATTCTCTGCCTTTCAAAAAAACCATCAATCTCAAATGCATCAAATGGCAAACTTACGAATATGTTTTTTCTCACATAATGCTCAATAGCCTTCAACCCAATAATGTATCTATTACTTTTCATTTCCTTTTATAATAGGATTTCTCATGTATATACTTTCTAAACTAAACAATTCTCATTACAACAGGTGAAAAATTTATTAAAAAGTACTATATCATCTTGAATGGAAAACAAAATGGACTTTCTTTAATATCCTGCAATTTGCCAACAAACCAACTAGTAAGAAAAATTAAAATGTTTTTCTTTCTCTTTTTTTTTTTTTATTTATTTATTTATTTATTTTTTCTTCAAGTTCCTGGTCCGTTTTTACTCAATTCAAGCTTAGTTAATGGTAAAGTAGTTTAATGTCCACCATGCCTCCATTTTTCTCTCTTCATTCTCTTGGCCACTAAGTTGCTTGCTTACCTTCTTTTGATTATTCTCATACAATTTTTATTATTAAATATGTTAAGAGATTATGACACCTAACAGAGAGATGAATTGGGTATTTTAAAAATTTATTTCAAAGAAAGTAAGTATTTAATTTTTGTAGAAAATTTAATGATAGATTTAATTGAAAGCTTTTAAATATAATTAGCAAAACACAAAGCACAACCATAGAAAAAGAAGATATTTTCATGTGATTCAGCCAAATCCCAAAACTAGCTTATGTCCACACCTAGCACACTACACTAGGCTAGGAATTCACTATATTAAAATCAAGATTATAAAAAATCTCCCGCACTCTCCTATACCATGCAAATACAGCTCCAAATCATTATAATTTCCTATAATGGATAAAGTACAACCTCAAAACACGTAAATACAATAATAAAAGTTTATACGTACAATAGAAAGATCTACCACTCGAATTTTAAATTAATTTTGCTCGTAACCCAAACAAAGAAGCAATAAAATAAATAAGAGTACTCATAATTATTATTTGATCTTGTTATTTTTAATGCAATGAACAAATATATTTGTAATGAGAATTTAATCTTTCAATCAATAAATAAAAATAATAATTTTATAACCTAAAACACCAAATCAAAATGATTTTTAAAGTTCAAACCACTTGAAATATGAGTGAAAGAATATAAAAAATATTTTTAGCAAATTAATAATAAATCTCTTTCAAACCAACATGAATTACGAAACTCAAAAACTAAAAAGCATCGTAAACTATAAAATAATCTCACCAAACTTTTTTGAGAATATGAATATGTAAAACACAAGTATTCAATGTGAGTTTACCAAGCTTTGAATATGAAGAAGAGAGGTTCTCTCCCTTATGTATGCTTGAAGAAGACAATCAAGACAGAAAAGAGCTTGATTGCTTGGAGAAAATGATCTAGCATAGTTCGGCCAACAATGTAGGAGCAAGTAAGCAGGAGAGAAGAATATAAAGAATAAAGCCACTAATATAAATTAAGAGAGAAGAGAGATGATATCAGAGACACAAGGCCACTTAAATAAATTAAGAAACAAAAGAGAAGTTCGAACACGATAAGAAAAAAAGAGATGGAAATTAGTTTACGCAATATTTTAACTTTCAAATTAAATTAACATAAATGTATTGAATTAAATTTTGAATAACCGTATAGATGTGGCCAGCTATGAAAGAGAGAGGAGGTAAATAAATAAGCATATTAGAATAATAAATCATACTTAATTTAATGTGCTTAACAGATGAATGTTTCAAAATAAATTAAATTAAATTAATTTATATATCCATACAAGGGACAGCCAAAACATGCTCATTTTGAATTCAATCAATAGCTTATGTTTGATATATGATGGACTAAATTAATTATTGCTATGAAGAGAAAGTAATTTAAATTAATTAAAATAAATAAAAATATATTCTTAAATATAAAGAACAGCCAAGCATTTATTTATTTGAATTAATTAAATATAAGATTATTAATTACAAATCACTTAATTAATCATGAGGAGACTATTTAGAAAGTATTTGAAGTTTAAATAATTTTGAATTTAAATTTAAGCAGCCGGCCATAATTAGCTTTCATAAATACATTTAATTATTTTAGGAAATTTTTTAATTTTAATTGAAATTCAAATAAATTTGAATTTTGATAAAATCATGAATTTAATATTTTAAATAAAATTTCACATTTCAAAATGATGAAAAATTTGACCATATTATTTAGGATTAAAAATACTATGTGATATCATTGGAAGGAGAGAAAATTAAAAATGGGAGAGGGAAAAACAATATTTCAAGGAATAATCCATATCACATGCTAAAAAATGGATACAAATTATTTTATGCATGGAAATTAATTAATATAGTACTGAATGAGCTCGACTCGAGTTTAGATATAATGGATAAGGATTAATTAAATGCAGGTAATCAAATTTTTCAAAAATTATATTTTCGTGGAAATGAAGGAATAAATCAAATTAAATTTTACAAAAATATTTTAAAAATTAAAATAAATATGATGATGGTATTTTAGCATTTATTTCTATTTATGTAAATTCTTATGTCTTATTTTACAATTCCTAAAAACATATCAATTGTTCGAGCCCAAGCTACTCTGACTTATTCGCAATCAAGCTGAAATTTATAAATCTGTAATTTCCTAAAACACTTGAACAAAAATGTTAGTATTTCCTACATGTATATTAGTAATCATTACAATCTAATGGTGGGTCATCAGAATCACGAATCTACAAAATAAATAAGTCATGGACGTCATAAAGAAGATAGCAAATAAAAGTGGTTGCAAACGTGCTCACAACTCTTCTCCATCTTGCTAGAATTATCAAAGGACAAATCCCTCATCTGATTGTTGTACAAAAAATTTCAGGCATCTTCCATTTGATCTATGAAACTGCTCAACTCTTAAACTTCAAAGTGCCTTTTAGTTTAGCTATTGGAATTTTACTATAAAATTCCAAAGTAAATTGTACTTGTACTCATACGATGAATGACTTGTTGAGAAATTCACCGATAGGAAAAAGCAGTGTGCCCATTAAACAAAAGCAGACAATATCTCAATGGCTAAAAATTCATAATGTCAAAAATTGAAGTATAAGAGTGCCCTGCTTCGTTGGGGCAAAATCATTAATATTGGCAAACTCATCACGTAAAATGAAGCTGAATTCCCAAATATCGAGGTGTATTTTGGTAATATGATTAAAATTTTATTAAAAACTCCAAAATGAAGAATTCTTATATAGGAGCACTGCTACCATGAAAAATTAAATTGACAGAACAAAACTATGAGGCCATTAAGCCAAACTCCAAAATGAACAATATCATGATTGTTAAGAATTTAGACTACTATAAATAATAAAATAGAACACCAACCAAAGGATTAGAATTTAAGTGCCATATAGAGCAAAATGCAACACTCTGAGAGCCATCTCTTTAAATCTAGTTGGAACAAAATGGTTCAAAGTGGGAGTCATCATTTAAATGTATAGAGGCAACCTTTAGAATTTTATCTGCTAACTGAATGATTCTAGCTGAAGGGTATAAAGGGGGAAGTTAGTTACCTGAGTGAGGAGATTATAAAATTCTTTAAATAACATGAAGCTAAAATCCTAAACATCAAAGCACCCTTTGATGTGAAAGTTGAAATTTCATTAGAAAATTAGAAGCTAAGGTTGCTGAAATGAAAGATATCAAAGATCAATGACCCCCCCACCCCCACCCCCACCCCCACCCCTGAGAATTTACACCAATAAGATGGAATTATAAGGTCATAAGGTCAATAAGGAAAATATCTTGATGATTAAAAGTTTGGACTTTTATACAATCAACCTATTTTAAACAAAAGCTTTATTCCAGCTGACACCATTGATACTCATTTAGGTATTGTTATCATTTTGCAAGAGTGCTACGATCATTTTTTTACAAAACTCTCAATAACCATTTACTTCTTTTGGCACGGCTACAACCACCAATGCAATTAAATATTAGGTTTTCAATTATAATATTGCTTGCCATATAATAGGTAATTGACAATTATTTTTACTTACCACGACATCCCTTTGAATATTATTTATTGTTCTTGATAGCCCAATTAAAAAATCTATCCTAGCAATGCCTTCCGAGTACTCTCCTAACACTACTAGCCACAATATCTCACTTATTGGTTGCTACTTGGGGGACTCATCTACCTCCTAATAAAGCACCTCTATCCATCTTCTTTACTATGGATGAGCATCAGTCTAAAACTGAGCTGGTGAATAAACATTTTTCTATTGCTTTAAAAAAAGGAAAACATAAATGTAGTAACTATCCACTACGCTATTTAATGTCCTGTGAAGATCTATCCTCCTCATTACATTGAGTCTATTTTATATTTGTCCAATATTTCTTTTTTCAAGACATCAAGGAGCTTTGCTTGACCCTACTAGGAAGCATGTAGTAACTAAAATGGGTGCTCTTTTTTATTACCAGAGTTAAAAAATTCGATATACCTCCGGATGTTAAATTTATTTCATGTCAATGACCTTATTATCATGTTCATCTTAATAGCTTTATTGAAAGCTAGAGAGATAAAGTGGTGAAGATAGAGTAGATATATGTCTATGACATTATTTTATATGTCTATGACATTATTATCATGTTCATCTTAGTAGCTTTATTGAAAGCTAGAGAGATAAAGTGGTGAAGATAGAGTAGATATATGTCTATGACATTATTTTGAGAGTTTCTCTTTTATTGCTTAAGTTATGGTATATCCTCTTCTCTTTATTGCTATCAATCAAAGATAGACTATCTTGCAAATTGATGTCAGTAATGCTTTTCTAAAAGAAATCTTATTGAAGCTATTTATATGGATAAAAAATTTCAATTCATATCTCAAGAGGACATCAACATATGCAAATTTAGAAGCAAAATCATTGTACATGTTTCAAAAAACTATGTAAACTTCTAGTTGATATTGGACTAGAAAATACTACTGATCATATTATCTTCATTCACCATTCATGTTCTAGCATAATAAGTCTTACCATGCATGCTGATGATATTCTTTTCACATGGGGAATTGAATTGGCATGCAACCAGAAGTTTCTCTCTCTAAAACAAAGGAAAAACAAGCAAGTCTTCTGAAATGCAAACATGTTGACTCTCACTTGGATGCCCTACAAATAAATAAATAAAAAGAAATGTATGAAGCAACCTTTTCACTATAGTCATTTTGGTCAGTAAGCTATCCATCCAATATTTACAAGCCCTAACTGACACCAATCTAAGGTTTCTAGATGGTGGATAATGATCAATTAATAATTGGGGATGTTGTAAGATATTTGAAAAGGGAAAAAACCTAAGAAACGAAATTATTTGGAGAGGGAAATAGGTTGACGGGTACTGTTTTAGGGACAAAACAATGAAGAAAAGAGATCCAACAGCTAGAGAGGGTGATACAGCACTCCAAAGAGGTAAAAACAGGAGAAAGCGATCTCCAATAACATAAAAATCAAACCAAAAGTGTCCAACAGGTTTCAAAGAAACATATTCATAAGAATGAAGAAAAAAACCCTAATTCACTCCTAAATATGGTAAATAGGCCCTAAGATGGAGCTGGATTGCCCTGGTGAGCTGGATTCCTGGACGGGCAAAGAGAAAACTGATCTAGCCAGTTTTGTAATTCTGTCAGCATCCCAGGCAAAATGTCCACATCAATTATATATCCTTTATTATTAGTATAATTAGTTCACGTATGCAAAATTTAGTAAAAAAAAAAATTCAAAGGCCACACTAATGATTTTGAAATATTTTAAAGCTAATAAATATTCTAAAAATGACTAGCCTATAAAAAATAATAATGATTGAAAGACTCAATCTTATGCAGATGTTAGTTATCTTAGGTTGAATAATGATAATAAATTTTGGACGTTATATTTTTGTTGGCAGAAATCTAGTAATTTGATATGGTGTTAAAGCAAAATAAATACCTATGGCTCACACTAACCATGAATGACTCATTCAAAACATAATTGAGTTTAATTTTCACACTACCCAATACATGATTCTAAACCATGATAATAAAATCACTAACCATATCACTAGAAATTCAATCTTTCATGAAAGGGCTAAATATATTGAAACTGATTATCATTTCATTAAGGATGTGGTTTTATAAAAGAAATTCATTATTCATTATGTTGTTGGGGAAGAACAATTGCTAGATATTTTTTCCAAGGCACTAGAACCTTTCTATTGTTCAAACCTATGTAAGAAGTAAGAGCTAGTTGATATACATGTTCCAACATAAAGGGAGTAGTAATAAGAGGAAAAAATCAAGTTGGGAAAGCAGTCAACATTTAGTGAGTGATGTGCCATTATTTGATAGCACACATTCCTCTATTTGAACCCTCCATCAAATAATAATAAAAAAATAAAATAAAAACCATTCCCCTCTACCAAGGCTGTAGAAGGATAGGGCTAGAGCACTGAAACTGTTGAAGTTACTACTTCAAGTCCAGCTAGAAAGGTTAGCCCCAAAACATTAAAGAATAAAACATAAAGAAACGTCCAAATTTCAATGGGTTCTATATGTCACCCTTGAATCAAAACTGGCAGCCTACATGTATAACAGATCTAAAGATACTCATGTTGATCAAGCAACCTAAAAGCCTAATAGGTACTCGAGATTTTCTCATGATTTTATAGACTAATCAACAATATGATTATCCCCATTACAGTAATAAAATGTTCATACATGCATCTGCAAATGTTTGCATTCATATAAAAAACAATATTCATGGGAGTTTGCTAAAATAAGAAAATTGCTAACGCGTCCCATGAATTCTTGCAAAAAGTAGTAAAAGTTAATGCAGAAATAAACTTCTAAAGATAACCTCTAGTAAGAGAAATAATCAATGTAGGCAGTATGACTGAACATACCTGTCATAACTAGAGCCAATTAGTGGAATTGTAACCATCTCATCCTCAGAAATCTTGAGCTTAGGTGCTTGCAAAATGTAGCGAAGCTCCGCAGCTTGGCGTCTGATACTAACACTAGGGTGCTTCTTCTCTAATTGTTGATAGAGAGCAATGCAATCCCTGTGTCGATTGTTGGCCTCATAAGCCATTGCAAGCCAAATTTGAATCTGAAATGCCAAAAAAAAAGAATACTTGAAAAATATTCTAAATGTTGTTTGCAACCATAAGTAATCTATTATGATCACAGTCAGACTGTAAAAATAGCTTTAGGCTAGACTACTCCTTCGAAGCCACAAAAAATGCTTTACTTAAAGCTTGCTTGAGTGCATAATGTGAAATATGAACTTTGCCAATGTGCTTAGTTTAATTATTGCCAAAAAAATTTCACAATATTCGTAAGTTATGTCCACAAAACAATCTATCAAGAGGTAAGAAAAAAAAAACTCAAAAAAATTGCATCTTCCCATCCAAAAAATTAGCGTTCAATGCATAAAGACATGCAAATGGATAAATCCACAAAAATTATAAGTAACAACTTCCATTTCATAGCCATGAATAAGCACATTCTACTTATTCCCTTAATTTCGAACTTATTTGTTGAGCCTCATTAATGAACTGTGAAAAAATGTTATTAATAAGAGATAATATGCCAGCTACTTCTTGATAAGGTAGTCGTGGGCATTTTTAGGAGAGTGAGAAGCCCCTTTCCAAGGGTTCAATGACAAAGTTTCGTTAAGGCATGCAGCATTTTATAGTTGTTTCATTAGATATAATTTTGAGCATTTCACATGTAATTTTAATTGTCTTATATTTTTGGTATAACAAGGATATGCAGTTATTAAGGTTTTATCATAGTAGAGGCTAAAAAATAGCATACAATGCATGAGACCTTAAACTTCTCTTATAAGAACTTCATCATTGTAATCATTTTGGAAATTACGCAAAGCAGCAGAAATAAGAAGAATCATCGGTTGGGCGAACATGTATTAAAATTCTTGATGTCTTTCTGTGTTTTTTTTATTCCGTTTATGTGATATCAGTGATTTGAATTATATCGTGAACTAGTACCCCAACACCACCATCAAGAAGAATCACATAAAATAATTGATCTAGCATCATTCCTGTAGACAACGACAAATCTGTGTTGAGAAAAAACGTTGAAAAGAGAAAAAGATAGGATATAGTTCAACAGAAAGAACCCTCATATTGAGCATATAAACCTCGACACCATAGATTTCAATATAACATGCCATAAACTGGTTTGTTATTATTAGAATCACGGCACCATAGCAGCTCAGATATAAGGAAGGCACAATTCTCTTCGAAACACTAAGAAAAATGAATCATGAATTCAATAAGAGTAAATAAAAATCACCTCCCCACCAAAGAGTGTTGGCCGAGGAATAATGGTGAGAGCTGCTTCTAAAAACTCGATGGCCCTGGAATACATCCCCTTCCCATATGCCTTCTGCCCCAGCTCAAACATTAGCTTGGCGGTCTCCCTCCGCTCCGCCTGCTCCTTGGCCAGCTACTCTTATAAAAAATACAATAACAAATTAATAACAGCAAATCATTCATTTTGTATATTTAAGCCCAACAAAACCATTTAATTAAAGCAGCAGACCTTCTCGAGCTCACGACGGACGCGCTCGCGTTTCTCCTCCTCGCTCTCGTCCTCGCCGCCTCCCTTGCCCTCTTCTTCAGCAGAGACAGGGGCACTGCGGCTCTGCAGCTCCTCAGCGCGCTTCTCAAGCTCTTTCATGTCCTCCAGCTCCTTGAGCCGATTGAGAAGCTCCTGCTGCCAATCATCCCCGCCGCCGTCACCGGAAGGGGGTGAAGGAGAGGAAGAAGAGGAGGCGGAGGGACCCAGCTTAGATTTCTTACGGCGGTGAAGTGGTGACGGTGGTGGCGGGTGGGAAATCTCTCCTCCGGTAGTGGTAAAAAGGGATGGAAGGTAGGACTTAGATACCACCGCTTCCGGCCGACGCCGCTCCACCGTCGTCGTCGCCGTCAGTGCTGCTGGCGGATCTCGTTTCCTCAATGGCAAAGAGGCTTCAGGTAGAAGAAGCGCAAGGTTGCTTAAGAAAAGCGCAGCAGCCATTCTCGCTCGTTCGCGGGGCGATGTGGGCAGCAAGGAAACTGGAAGATATTTTTGTTTCTTTGAGACTGCCAGAAGTGAGAAGGGGGTTTGCGTTCTCCTGCAAGAAAAACATTGGAATAACGTAAAAATGGCGACTTCACTTTTCCTAGCGTGCAACTACTACTGTAGACTTTGCGTGCACGAGTCGATTGAGTGCACGTTGCAACGGATTCCAGGCATACCGGCATATCGCTAAAGTATGAGAAACGGATGCATACTTATGTTGGAACTCCAGTAAAATTTTGTCAGCATCACTGAATAAAAATAAAAAATTATATATTTTAATATATGATCCGGCCCAATCTAATTCATTTTTTCAAAAACAAAACTCTTCACGTCAAATTAATCTCAATTTTCTTCTATCATCATCACATATAGTTACGCAGAACATTATTCACTTGCTATTTTGGTACCTACGATTTGATTTGTGTCAAATCCGTCGTACTGTCGGTTGTCAGACGCATAGCTGCATAGGACATCCCTCTCGCCGGACGATAGTTGTCACAAGACGTCTTAATAAGTCGGACGAGAAATATTCATTATGGATTCTAAAAATAAAGGTAGGAAGTTTGAAACATGTGAGTTTAGTTGCGCTTGAAATGCCGACATTAATTTTTTTGTATTCTGAATCAATGGTATTATGTTAGTTTTCTGGTGTTTTTTGTGATGATTTTGTCGAGATAAAGTTATTATTGTAGTGTTTTTTAGGACTTTTTAAAGTTGGTATTGCGGCGGTATTACGACGGCTCTGTGGTAGTATTCTCGACTGATGTTTTTTTGAGTTATCGTGTTATTTTGTGGTGTTATTGTGTTATTATGGTGTTAATTGAGTGGTACTGTGATGGCTTTGGTAGTATTCTCGACTGGTGGTATTTTAGTGTTATTATGGAGTTCTTGTGGTATTATTGTAGTGTCATTGAGATGTTATTATGTCGTTACCGTGATGTTATTATTGTGTTATTGTGGTGTTATTGTGGTATTATTGAGGTGTTATTTAAGTGGTGTTGGGAAGCTCTATGGTGGTGTTCTAGACTGGTATTATTATGGCATTATTGTGGTATTTGTGTGAGGTTAGTGAGGTGTTATTATGTTGTTATTTGAGTTGTATTGTTGTGGCTTTGGTGGTATTTCATTGTTTATTATGGTATTATTGCGGTGTTGTTATAGTGTTATTGAGGTGTTAATGCGGTGTTATTTGGGTGATATTGCAGTGGCTCTGTGGTTGAATTCTCGACTGATGTTATTATGTTGTTATTGCGATTTTTTTGCGGTGTTATTTAGATGTTATTGAGATGTTATTGTGGTGTTATTTGAGTGGTATTGTGGCGGCTTTGGTGGAATTCTTAATTGATGTTATTTCAATGTTATTATAGTGTTATTATGGTATTATTGTGATGTTATTAAAGTGTTATTATGGTGTTATTTAAGTGACATTGCAGCAGCTCTATGGTGGTATTCTCGACTGGTGTTATTATCATGTTATTGAGGTACTTTTATGGTGTTATTGAGGTGTTATGATATTATTTGAGTGATATTGCAGCGACTTTAGTGATATTCTCAACTAGTGTTATTTCAATAATATTATAATGTTATTAGGGTATTATTATGGTGTTATAGCGGTGTTATTGTGGTATCATTGTGCAGTTATTATGGTGTTATTTGAGTGATATTGCGACGGATTTGGTGCTATTCTCAGCCGATGTTATTTCAGTGTTATTATGACGTTATTGCGGAATTATATAGTTCTATTATGCAATGTTATTATGGTGTTTATATGGTGTTATTATGGTGCTATTGAGGTGTTAATTTGAGTGGCACTGTAGCGGCTCTATGGTGGTATTCTCGGCTGGTGTTATTATGGTGTAATTGTGGTGTTATTATGGTGTTATTGTGGTGCTATTAAGGTGTTATTATGGTGTTATTTGAGTGGTATTGCAGCGGCTTTGGTGGCATTCTCGGTTGGTGTTATTTTAGTGTTATTATGATGTTATTATGCTATTATTGTGGTGTTATTGCGGTATTATTCAGGTGTTATTATGGTGTTTTTAAAATGGTATTATAGTTTCTTTTGTGGTGTTCTTGAGTGGTTTTATTTCAATGTTATTATGGTGTTATTGCAGTATTATTGTGGTATTATTTAGATGATATTCTGATGTTATTGTATAGTTATTGTGGTATGAAGCGGCGAACTTATATTTTGCAAGAATTTATGAACTCAAATTTATATATTTATAATGATTTTATTAAGTCCAAGCATTCAATGCAAATATAAGTATCGTATCAAGTAATACAGGGCTCTAATGGAGTCCTGGTTATCGATCCCACAAGGAAGTTCGAAATATAAGAAAGCGTTCACAATATAACTAATGTACCACTAAAATCCGATATTTAATTTGCAATTAAAGTTTACTACTTACTACTACTATGCAGGAAACAGTAACGATTAACTAAACCACAATTACTTTTAACATCTTTAAAAACAAAATTAACTACAGACACACTAAACTAGGTATTTGAAAGGTTTTTGATATATGAGAAAAGTATATTTCCTCTTGCAATGAGAATATGATGTGTGGATTGATATAGAACAATTATCTATATTATTGTATCAAATAAGAGCATAGATGATTCTTTACCCTTAAAAGAGTATCCCATCTTTTAAGCAAGAAAAGAACATTGGCATATCCTATGTTTAGTCACTAAATCTAAGGCTAGGCTGGGAGGATACCGGCTCTCACTTCAGAGCTCCCACCGACCCTTCACCTGAAGGCTAACCTTTGATGTTAGTTACTAATCTTAGAACCAATTTGGGGATTTCAGCCAGTCATCCTGAAATCTCCATATTGAAGTCCATCAAAACATATTTCCCTATTCATTTACACCCAATTCCCACGAGCTACGCAATTCATTCATAGAAATTGAATGGATCTTTCATTATTGTTGTAGGACATTAACTCATTTCAAACTTAATTTCAACAACATATTCTAATATTTCAGTTGGCCAAATCAAAAAGTAAATTAAGTTCGAAATGAAAAACCATCACAATTTCTCCATTACATTAAAAGCACATCAAATCCACATTAATCCATCATCACATCTCTATGCAAGAAGAAAGACGAGGAGACTACTCAGAATTCATGGAGAAGATACAATAAAACATGGATTTTATATATAAAAGAAAAGTCATACAAACCACAAAAGAAAATACAACTTATCTCTTTGTCTTCCCCAATGCAATTCCCTTGAAGTTCATTTGAATCATTTTCTCTCTTCTTTACAACACTTGATTCCCTCTTTAGAATGGAATTGAAGAAGCAATCTCTCACTTTCCTCCTTCTCCTTCACTCCTTAGAGAAGAATTCTTCTCAAATCCTCACTCTACACTCACTTCTCCTAAACCCTAACACTTAACACTCACTAAAACTACTCTAGAAGACACAAGACACACACAAGGAACACACCATTTTCGTCCAAAAATAGTTACTTATAAGATATGGACAAAATCCCAAGAGTTTCCATAGGCATCCCTTCAAAAAGTCGCCAAAACTCTTCAAATTTGAACTCCACCGACTTCGGGAGCCTGCGGCACCAGTTAAGGCACCGGCGGCGCTCTATCATGCTAATATATTATGAAGTCTCTGGATTTGGGGGCCGGCGGCGCCAGAACATCTTTTTCACCATTTTGCTCCTTTTTGCTCCGGATTCGTTCCTTTTTGCTTTTTTTCACTCCAATCACTTAAAATCATCATACCTACAACAAATCATGAAAAATACCTTTCTTTAAAGTACAATATCACAAAAAATGGGTAAAATTATATAGCAAAAACTGTATATATTTTTGGTGCATCAGAATCCCCAAACTTTAACTATTACTTGTCCTCAAGTAATCCTTTTACTACATAAAATATAACTCTATGCAATGTACTTTTCAACTACAGGACACTAAAATTTTCCACTCAAAAGAATATATTGGTTAGATTTTCATAAAGAAATTTAGTAACTCAGGTTAACACTATAGGTGTAAGAATATTCAACAATCAAGTCTGAGAGTTCTAGTTTTCTATTTATTTCAAGATGAACCATAATTTGCAGATTAAGAGTACCTTAAAAGACTTTGTGAAAAAGGAGTTCATGTAAACTTCATTAGAATGTAGGCCAGTACTTAAAACATAATTTCAGAAATAAAATCAAGCTCTCCTTTTAAGTTGATTCAAGTGAAGCCAATTTTTGATTAGGCATCTTCATAAGCTTCTCCTCATAAACATTTTTCTTTTCTTTTCTTTTTCTCTTTTCTTTTAGGGATTGTTTTTGCAATCCTTCTTTTCTTTTCTCTTTTTTTTTTCTTTTTTAATGAGGATTACTATATCTGGATAGCCCTTTAATGATTTTGAACTTCACTCTCCTCTTTTTAAAGTTCGAACCCGAAACATCTCCTTACTTTATAGTTAAGTATAAGCTTTATTATTCATCATAAAATTACAATCTCTTCTTAACTCACAATACTTTAAGTCCCTTAACATTTCAAAAATGCAGTTTTCTTTACTTTAAATAGTTGACTATAATCAAATCCTTTCACACCAAATATCTTACTTTTATAAAATTAACCTTTATCACTAAAAATTTTCATCCTATCCTTCCATATTATTGAACTGAAATAAAAAAGTTTTAGTTATTTACAGTGAGGTTTAACTGCCAGAAGTTATGCTAATAATTTTTGAAAATATAATAATTGAGAACAAATAAAAGTTAGTATTTCTCTACCCTCCCCCAAACTTAAATTTTTCAGTAAATTTAAAATAGTAGAGTGTAAAAGAAAACTAACATTTCTGTGTTGGGATCTTGAAATCTTCAAAAGCTATTTGGTATTAAACAAAATTTACAACTAGCAGGCATGAAACAATTAGTAACAGTGATATAACAATTTTAAATATTTGCATGGGTAAAGAGAAATTAACTTTAAACATCTAAACATCCAACAAAACACTACAACATGAAACAAACTATCACAGTACTACACAGTTTAGCTAACAATTTTAATGTTTCAGTATAACATAACAATACACCAACAAAGTTACACAACAAATGAAAAGTAAATATCTACTACATCACAACAGTACAGCAACAGGGTTACACATCACATGAAAACAAATAACTACTACATAATAACAGTACAAAAACAGAACAAGAACAACAGAAATAAAAACAAACAATTTACCAGTCTCCATCACCAGGATCAGCAGGGTCATCAACAGGGTCATCAGCAGGGTCGTCAGCAGGGTCAGGTCTATATGGTGTATAGCTGAGGCAAGTAGGAAAAATCACATCGGACTCCCCTCTCATAAATCTGACCTGAGCATCTTAATAAGCAATATCGAACTTAATTATCCTCTGCAGATAATCTTCATTCACATCACTCCTCGCCTCAAATACATCCATCCGACTATGGAGTCTATCCACACTAGCACTCTGTAGTCTCAGCTGCTCCATAATATCAGATAAGGTAGGCGGCTCAGATGTAGATGGAACATCATAACTAGTAGTAGGAATATCAGTACTCATACACTCAACTCTAGCTCCCACATGAGACTCATAAGTATGGATAATATTCTTTGTAATTGGTCTCAATGGTATGGCCACTTCTTCAGAACTACTGATTTCCACTCCAGACTGAACACATAAGGCATGAACTAAAGTAGGATGTCCTAATCCTCTAGTGGTCTCGCCTCTAGCCATCGTCTGAATATTCTTGTAGATAATAACTCTGATATCAATCTTTTTCATCTTCTGAATACAGTAATTCAGAATCTCTCTATCTCTTGTAACTTCGCTGTGGTGATAAGATGGTAATAGTCTCGCAGAAATGAAATAATGCCAAACTTTTGAAGCAACATTCAATGTGGAGGCGGGGAAGTTAATCAACTGTCTTTGACTTACTTTCCATTCTCCTCGCCCGTCAGTCAGCAAAGCAATCACTTCTCTCATATTCTCCCCTTGAGTGTCAAAGTTTTCGTATTCACACACGAATGGTTCCCGAGTCTGATAGAAAGCATTGATACGCTGAGGAGTAAACTCAACAATTTTTCCTCTAACAAGCAAATACTCAGTCTCAGTCTAGGGCACATTCGAATAGAACTCTTTAACAACTCCCATAACAGCATTCGCAGTGAAATAACAAAATCACTCCCAGTTCCGCTCTGCAATTAATTGTTCTACAGATCCTCCAGGACTATCAAAAGCTCGATCCTGGATACACTTCTTGTTGTAGAGGTAAGAGTTATAGCGAAATTGGGCTTTGATGTTAACGAATTTCTCCTCATCAAAATCCAACTTCCTCTTCCCTTTACTCAACCTTGGAGCCATGTGAATTTCTAAAATTTTCAAGAAAATTCCAATAAATTCCAAATTCACAATGTAACAAACTCCAAACACTATTCTAAACAAGTAAGAGCAAATTCATCATGGAAATCTCAAAATATCTTTAAAACTCCAAAAATTCCACTATAAGCAATGTGATAGATTTCCATGGTGAAAATCAAAAAATTTTAACTTAAAGTGAAGCTCTTACCAAGAGAAGTGTGGATCCGGTGTCGAAAAGCCTTGAAGTGTCCTTAAATCCGAGATCTAGCAAGCCCTGGATCTTCAAAATTGCAAAAATGGAGGAGGAAGACGAAGGAAATGGAAGAATTTGTGGGTCCAGGGTAAAAATCACGAAATCGAAGATTTTTGGCCTTTTACTGGGTTCAGGTGCCGGCGGCGCTCTATTTAAAATAAATGTAAAACTCTCTGGATTCGGGCGCCGGCAGCACCAGTTCAAAATATTTTATGGGTCCAAAATTTTTTCGTAATTTCGATCGTTTCGACGTCCACAATGATGTTTAACACTTCAATAGACATTTACATCATCCCATAAGCAATAATTAACACAATTCTTCACACAAACAATACATAACAATCTTATATAAAAAATTTAAGGTACATCAAAGACACCAAATATGTTCATTCAAACCAACTACTCTTAGATACTTAATGCAGCAAGTACTCTACGATAGGCTAACACTAAGACCTAAGCACACAATGAAAGTAAGCACATCCATATCCAAGTTCAAATTTCAAAAGCAAATACTACACAAACCAAACATAACTAAGCAAAGCAATCTAAACACACAACAAACATAAGTAGAATCCATCAATTACTCTACATTAGTTTCAGAACTATCTTCTCCTCTAATGTCTCCAATTAATTGTTGATGCACAAACAAGTTATAGAATGGATGAATTGACAATTAGTCAGATGATTCCTCAGCAATCACCGCATTCTTCTTCATCAGATTGATCAATCCAATCTCAATTCGACCAGTATGATTGAATTGCTCTTTCATTATCCAATCTATATGATCGAATAAATCAGAAATGTTATTGATTGCATTCATAACATTCCGTACCTCTTTCTCCTACTATTTGATCCTCTTCAATATCATTCTGGAACTTTCAGGAAAATAGGGTTGAATCGGTTGTGAAGTCTGTGTTCGTTGATCAACAAGCAAATTCATGTCATCTTCATCTCCAACTGTCTAGTAGTCATAGGGATTAGTTGGATCAATAGGCCTTCATGGAAGAAGAACCTTTTCCCAACTTTCATAAGGAACCTATGACTGACTACATAACAGAAATATGATGGACGGATGTCCAAGCCCATATTTAGACCATGCACAATTAATCCTAGAACTGATTTCACAATAATATTACCAATATCAATCGGCCTCCCAGTTTGAATACAGAAATTCAAAATGGCACTTTCCTTAGTTACTTTTCTAATCTTCAATGTCAGAAATAACTTTGTTGAAATAAAGTAATGCCACTGCTTCGATACTGGATTGAGAGATGCAGATGGGAAACTAATGTATCCATTATCTCTGACTTCCCATTCTTCATTCTCATCTGTCAGATATCGATATACATCATTCATATTATCCCTCGCGGTATTGAAATTAGAATAATAACAAATAGGTATGTTCTTAATCATAAAGAGATCGTTAATTCGTGCAGGAGTGAATTGCACAAATCTACCACGCACAAATACGAACCCTTGGTTAATCCCGTGAAGATTTGCAGAAAACTCTTTCACGACAGAAACAACAATGGCAGTGGTAGTGTAGCAAAGCACTTCCCAACATCTCTCTTTAATAATTTCTTCAATTCTAGTAGTAGGATTATCCATACCTCGATTTATGAAGCCTCTTTCCTTGATAATCCTTCTTTTCATCATCACTTTGTTGAACAAACGTTGCACTTCAAAACTTATGAACTTCCTTCGGTTGAAAACACAAAATTGAGGGGTTTCAATGGGATAGGAATCCATACGATACGAATTGGGATTGGTGGTTTTGTTTTTCTAGAGTTAAGAAGTCAAAAATGGAGTTTAGGGAGTTATAAGGACGAAGATCCCGCCAAAACTCTCATTTTAAAACTTAAAAACCGTCAAGCAGATTTTGGGCGCTGGCGGGCGCCGACGGCGCTCAAACACATAAGTTCAGTGTGGCAAATGTGATAGGGCACCGGCAGCGCCCATTCTAGCGCCGGCGGCACCAGTGGTCAAATATTCTCACCGAACTTTGTTTGGCCCAAAATATTCCAATATTTCGATTTAATCCATCATTTTTCAATTTTTAAAGTATTTAGGAGTAATTAAGATTCAAAATCAATTATCTAAAAAGAACAACTACATAAAACAAGCAAACACACCACAAAGATACATATGGGTTGCCTCCCACAAAGCGTTTGGTTTAACGTCGTCAACCCGACAAACCAATCAGTTAATCGAGATGACTCGGCATTAAAACCTCTTTGAAATCAGATTGAAACCCTTCAAAGTATTCAAGGGAACTTCAAGGGATTTGCTTGGGGAAGAAATTAAGATAAGTTGTATTTACTTCTTGTGGTTTGTATGACTTTGCTTTTATATATATAATCCATTTTTTATTGTATCTTCCTCATGAATTCTAAGTAGTTTTCTTTGTTTTTCTCCTTGCAATGTGATGTGGTGAAGTGGTGATGGAGATTTGATATGCCATTTAAATGTTAAGAAATTGTGATGATTTTTCACTTTGTTCTTCATTTACTTTCAATATGGCCAATTGAATTTTTAAAACTTGTTGAGAAACATTTAATCCGAAAGGACTAAGTGTTCTACAAAAAAAATGGAGAATTCATTCAATGTCCATGAATGAGTTACGTAGTTCATGGGTGTTGAGTGCAAATAAATAGAGAAATGTGTTTTGATGGTCAAATTAGAGATTTTAGGGTGACAGACTGAAATCCCCTATTTGGTCCTAGTGTTTGGTAACTAAAGCTAGGGTTAGCCTTTAGGTGAAGGGAAGTGGGAGCGTTGAAGTGAGAGTCAGTATCCTCCCAGCCTAACCATGGATTTAGGGACTAAGCCTATGATTTACCAATGTTCTTTACATGACTCTGAAAATGGGGTACTCTGAAAGGGGTAAAGAATATAAATGCTCCTATTTGGTACAATACAAAACTTTAACAATCTATATCATTCACTTATCATAATATCATTGTAAGGGGAAATATGCTTTTCCATATTTAAACCTTTCAATACAAAACTTTGTCTGTGTTAGCTAATTTAGAAAGTAATTTTAGTTAACTTAGCCTTTAACAATCATTACATTAGCAACTTAAATATTGTCTGAACTTGCATTGTGAATTGAGTATTGAATTTCATTACTAAACTACACTTTGAATTGTTCCAAACTTCCTCTTGGGATTGATTACTTGTATTACTTGAACGATACATATACTTGCGTATATGATTGGCTTCTTAATTATTAAATTATTCTTACTGTGAAACAAAATTGAAACTACCTTTTGAAAATTTACGCTTGTAGCAGCACCGGTCAAGTTTTTGGGGGAAGTATAAAACGGTAACTGTCAAATTTGTAGTATTTGAAAACCTTTACTTTATACTTTGGAATTGTATGTGCTTGCTTACTTTTTAGTGTGTTTGGTGTGATTTATATGCGTAATATTGGATCTATAGGTTTAGTGCCTTACGATTCAGAATTAGAGTGTACTGTTAGAAAAATTCAAAAACAAAAAAAGATGGAAATTCTCAAAAATGGCAAACAATCAAAATAATTAAATTGAACATATATCAAGACCTTTAAGAGATTATGTTAACTCAACAGCAGATGAAAATCACTTAACTATTCAAAATTCTGATGTTGCTGCTAATTCATTTAAGCTTAAACTTGTTTTAATCCACATGGTGCAAAATAATTAATTTGGAGGAACATCTAATGAAGATCCTAACTTGCATCTTGCTAGTTTTCTATAATTTTGTGCTACGTTTAAATATGACGGAGTGTCAAATGATGTTGTAAGACTTAGACTTTTTTCTTTTTCATTAAGGTATAAAGCTAAGGCGTGGTTAAATTCGTTAGCACTTGAATCTATCTGAACTTTGGGAGAACTTTAACAAAATTTTTTATCAAAATATTTTCCTCCATAAAAAATTGTTAAGCTTAGAAATGATATTACATCCTTTGGTCAGTTTGAAAAGGAATCTATTTTTGAAGCTTGGGAATGATTTAAAGATCTCCTCAATAAATGTCCACATCATGCTTTACCAGATTGGTTAATAATTCAAACATTCTATAAGGAATTATTAGGATCGCTTAGATTAATTATTGATGCTGCTGCTGGTGGATCATTAATGTCAAAAAACATACTCTTTAATAGAAGAGATGACTACTAATAATTTCAATGGCCCTCTGAATGGGTAAATCCTAAGAGAGTAGGTATTATTCATGACTCTGATGCTATAACTGTGATAGCTCTCAAATTGCTTGCCTTTCAATGAAAATAGATCGATATAGAATGAACTATTCTCAAACACCCCCAGTGTTAGAGGAAAATTCATTAGGACATATAATAGAATCTTAAACATCCCATGAGACCTTGAATGCTATAAATAATAGACTCAATAATCCTTATTCAAATTATTATAATCCCGGTTGGAAGAACCACCCGAACTTAAATTGGAATAATAATAACAATGCTCTTGTTAACCCGCAATAAGGGAACAATCCAGTGACCCAGTATAAAATTTAAACAACCAGAGAAACACAAACTATCGACCTTCTTATCCTCCAAGTATTAATAGTAACCCACAATTTAAGGAAAAGAAATTATCGATGGAAGAATTAATCTTAAATATGGGTAATCAATTACAAATACAAGGTAATCAATATCAAACTCAGGGAGTTGCAGTAAAAAATATTGAAAATTAATTAGGACATACTTTCACTGCGCTTAATAATAGATCTTCAAGAACTCTTCCTAGAAATGTTGAGATCAATCCAAAAGATCAAAATAAAGAGCAAATAAAGGCTATACAATTAAGAAGTGGAAAAGAATTAGAAACGAGAGTGCAGAAAGAAATTGAAACTGAGAAAGAGAAGGTGGAAATCGAAAAATGGAATAACAGAATTTATCTAGACTTAGAATATCCACTTGAACCAATGAAAAGTACTTCAGAAAATCCACCACTTCCATTTCCTTAAAGATTAAAAAAACAAAATAGGGATAACCAATTTACAAAATTTTTCGAGATATTTAAGAAATTAACCGTAATTGTTCGTTTTGTTGAAGCCTTAGAACAGATGCCTGATTATGTGAGGTTTATGAAGGATATTCTTAAAAAGAAAAGGAAGTTCATAGATCACGAGATTGTTATTCTTAGCCGAGAGTGTAGTGCAATTATTCAGAAAAAGTTTCCAGAAAAACTTAAAGATCCTGGTAGTTTCATTATTCCTAGTGTTATAGGTGAAATTTTTTTCGGAAGAGCCTTATGTGATTTAGGAGCCAGTATTAACTTAATGCATTTATCAACTTTCAAAAGATTAGGAATAGGAGAAATTTCACCAAATTCTGTAACCCTTCTTTTTAACATAAACCTAGAGTTGTTCCGCAAAGGAGATTAAATCAAATGATGAAAGAAGTAGTAAAAAAGAAAATTTTAAAATTTTAAAACAACATATCCTATTTCAGACAGTGCTTGGGTAAGTTCAATTCATTATGTCCTTAAGAAAGGAGGAGTGACAGTTAATGTGAATGAACAAGATGAAATTATACAAACAAGACAAGTTACTAGTTGGCGAATTTGTACTGATTATAGAAAATTAAATGTCGTGACTAGGAAAGATGACTTTTCTCTACCCTTTCTGGATCAAATGTTAGATAGACTAACTGGGCACAGTTGACCTCCTTTTTAGGGAAGTCTAATCTTCCACTTAGTGCTTAAGATCTAGCCATAAGACTTCTCCTGGACTATCCTAGAAGACTAGAGTTTGAACCATCATTTAGAAAATTTTCAACCACTTCTTAACTCCTCTTGGGACCCTACATGGATGGTTACAAACCTCCAAATCATCTTGGAAGGTTAAAACCACCATGTGAAGACCTAATAGTGAATTCCCATAGGAATGTTTGGACTTAGGGTAACCTTCAGTGGCTGTTGACCTCATTTTTGGTGAGGTCTGGTCTTCCTCTTAGTGCTTAGGATCTAGCCATAGGACTTCTCCTTGACTATCCTAGAAGACTAGAGTTGGTACCCACCATTTAGAAATTTTCAGCCACTTCCTGACTCCTCTTGGGACCCCACTTCGATGGTTGCAAACCTCTAAATCACCTTGGAGGGTTAAACACCATATAGAAAACCAATAGCGAGCTCCCATAGGAATGTTTGGACTTAGGGTAACCTTGGGTGACTTGAGCTTCTCTTGCACACACACACACCCCAAAGCCACTTAACCCAAACCTTGAACCCTTAACTTCTAACCTTTAAGAAACTCACATGATTGAACCAAAGCCACTAGTCTTAGATTAAGATGGCTAGGGTCAATATGTGAAGGGTCATAAAGTGGTTACCATTTGGCTAGACTTGGTCCCAAGGTGGTTGGACTTGGCTAAGTCCATGGCTCACACTTCTCAACACTAATTCCATTCCAAATCACTTTTACTCAATTTCTACCCCACTAAAATGGTCTCATTCTCCCCTGTTTGAAGCCCCCTTCATTTTTCCAAAATTTCAAATTTTGACCCCAGGTCCCTAAACTTACCTAAAATTACCTAAATTGCCTCTACAACCACCAAATCATCCAAATTTCCCAAAAAATTACCAAAAATTCCCAAAATTCCTAAAAATCATTTCAAAATAGTCCCCACCTCTTTAATCCACCAAAATACCCCAATACACTCCAAACAACCTCCATATACCCTAAATACCCTTTTTGCCCCAAATTCCAAAAATTCCAAAAAATTCTCAAAAAATTCCAAAAAATCCTAAAAATTCCTAAAAATTCCTAATTTCATTTTGTTTAACTACACATTAACCTAAATTTGCCAAATTAACCCACTTTCACAAAATCCCAACTTGGCTCACTTAGCCCAAATGGACCCAATGTCAAACCAAATCAATCCAATTGACCCCAATTTTGATCAAATTCAATCCCAAAATTCAATTCAACATCCTGAATACCAATTTAAATCAAAACCAAGCCCAATTTGGTCCAAATTTGAATTCAATTTCAACTTTAAACCAAAACTCCCAATTTTACCTAAATGACCCAATTCACCCTAAAATGACCCAAAGCCACTCAATTTTCCCCAAACCAAATTCCAAACTCTTCCTAACACATTCCTATACGAAATAAAACATTAATTTGGCCAAAATTTTGATTGAAATCCCATACAAAATCACTAGAAACCAAAATCCCCAAATTTACCCTAAGGTTGCCACATGACCTAAATTCTCTAAATTAAATCCCCTAAGCCCAAAATTTCCACCCAATTTCTATCCTAAACCTTTCATAACAATCACCTACATCATTTTGAACCATTAATTGGGCTCAAACCAAGCTCTAATCAAACCTAAATCCAACTTAACCCATGGTGACCCAAATTAACCAAACCACAAAAATCCATCAAATCCACTTCCCAAATCAATTCAAATTCACTCCAAACCTTTTCCACTGGCTTTATGAAAATCATTTAAGACATTTTGATCAATAAATTTGATCCAAATCAAACCCAAACTCAAGGTAGCCCAACCTAAATCCAAATCAACCCATGTGAACATGAGATACAAATTTAACTATGTCAAACCAAATTTGATCAAACCAACCCCATGGCAGCCAACCCTAGACCTCCTAGGGTGGGTTTGACCTGACCCAACCCATGCCCCATGAGCCATGGAACAATGGTCCACCACTTGGGACCAATGGGTCTAGCCATTTGGCTAAGGCTAAGTCCCATCTTTAAACTCCACTTAAGCAACCTCTCTGCCCAAATTAATGTCACTGAACTCCTCCTCCACTCCTCCTCAGCCCGCCAGCCGCATGCCAGTCCTTGCCAGCCACCCCAGCCACCAAAATAGGCATGCCCGAGCACCCCTCATGGGCTTAAAATTCAAAATTGAGCCATGGCAGTGAGCAATCCCCTCACCAGCCACTTGGCCTGCTTAGCCCTCACCCTAAGCGCCCCAGGGCACTCATTGCCTGGCTCTACGCTCCCCTTTCCGGCCATGGCTATAAAATCCCCTCCTCTCAGCCGAGTTTAAGGTACTGAATTTTTTCTCACCAAACTCTCTCAAATTTCTCCCAGACCTCCTCCCAAAGAAGAGAACTTGACCCCCACTGTCATCCTGCCCTGAATCCCCCTAGCTGAGCTTAAATTCTCAATTGAAATTCAGATCAGAAATAAGACATCCACATAAACTCCACCAAAATCAAATTAACTACACCCACACCATCCACACACTAAGAGAAGAAGTTCCCCAGTGAAAGCCCCCTCACTAAGCCACCAGTTGTTCTGTCAGCCAGAGCTCAAAATTAGATCTGGTCACTTTCATATCTAGACAATTAACCATGATCAGGGGCTCAATCCGTAGGCTTCTGGAACTCCAACGTAAGTTTCGAGCATCTCTGATCGAGGCCTCACCTCTCAGAGCAAAGGTATTGAACTTTCCTTCCTCCCGAGCTTCCAACGATTCTCCATTTCATTTGGCTTGATTTCAATACATGCTAGCCGTATGGATAGCTTTGTTTAATCTAGACGAGCATGTAGAAACAAACCACACTTGATTTGGTTGAGTAGAGATCGAGATCTTAAGTATTTAGTGTGGACGGCTCTAAGAATGAACCAGATGGGGATGATGATCGGCCACCGTTGGATGGCACGTGTATCGAATGGACGGCGGAGATCGAGCTAGACAGAACCACGGAACGAAAAGAGCACACTGACTAAGATGGCGGCGTAGAATGAGGAGACGACGCGTGTGACTTCAGAGCCGTCTAGGTTGAGGTGGAGCCACGTCGGATAAGTAGAAAACTATGGTATTTTCTATTTATTTAAATATCTGAAACTTTAAAAATGCATATCTTTGCATAGAAAAATCCAAAAATTAAACGAAAAATACCCACTTACTCAGTGAATAGAGGAGAATAATATGGAAAAAGAATTAAGTTATTTTGTTGAGTCTATATTTTTTAATTAATTAAACACTATTCATAGTATTTTAATTCTCCAATAGCATGCATAATTCACCATGGCATGAGACCATAAGGCTTTTGTAGCCTCTGATCTTGGGAACATTCGCCGAATTTTTTAAGGCCAGAGGCTATGCCTGTGGGAAGTTATCTATTTTCTAAGTTCAGAGTCATTTTATTGAAAATTAATTATGAAAATTAGCATGTTGATTAAAAAAATTTAGAAAAATTAGGGGAAGTATCTCTGGACCAGAAGACCCTAGATAAATTATGGATTGATCTAATTCATTAAAAATGACCTTAATTTGGCCAAATATTCAAAACTGAAATTAAATTAATTTGGAATAACCACACATCAAAATGATATGAAATCAATTCTCCACTAATATTTAGGGTTAGGGGAACACCACATAAAAATTTCACGTCAATTGGAAATGATTTAACCTATTAAATGAATTATTCAAGTTACGTGGCTATATTTGAAATTAAAAAAATTCATAAAACCGAAAATATAACTCAAAATTTCACCAAATAAATTTTAAGGCCTCTCTAAGATTAGAGGAGTCTAAGAAAATTAAAATTGGAATTTTCCTAAAATTTTCATTTTTAACCCATTTTTGGGTATTTTAATAATTAAAAAATTATAAAAATCATAAAAATATTAAAATTCATAAAAATGTCATATTTAGTCCCCTGATCACTTAGGAACCAACCAAATATTTTTCCTAAGTCACTAAGTAAAGATATTGAATTTTGAAGGCTTAGGGTGATTTTTAATATTAAAAAAATGGATTTTTCAACCCATTCACTAAAATAATTCTAAAAATTCAAACGAAAAATCAGAAAAATATAAAATTTGTTTCTCTGAGTTCTCTGACCTCAGAGGAATTTAAAAAAATTATAAAACCTAGTTTTCTACTTTAATTTTATTTTATAATTAATTAATACCTAAAAACTCAAAATAATTATAATAAATAAAATAAAATTTAAAAAATCACCAAAATTGGTCTAAGTGGTTTTCTGGTCAGTTGGAACCTCCCATAATTTTTCTAAGAACAGAAACTTCATCTTGGTCATGTTGTTGAAATTTTCATTGAAAATCCCTATTTTTCACTAAAATAATTATATAAATTAAATTAAAAATTAGAAAAATCACATTTTCTCCTCTAATGTCTTAATTGACATGTGAGTGAGGTGATATAAAAATTTCAAATTCATTCGAGCTTGATTTAATGAATTATGAGAAGAATAAGCCTAAGAGGGCATAAAGGTAATTAAGGGGCTTTAACCTTAATTAATATTTAAGCTTAACCCAAGGGAAGGGTAAATATTTGATCTTTATTTTCCTTTTGGATGTTTGAAACTAAGGGAGTTAAGGGGTAGAAACCCATTAATCACCTTAAACATTAAAGAAAGAATCTCAATTAATTAAATCATTAAACCTTGGAAGTTGATTAAGGCATGAATTATTAAGGTTAAGGGATTTTAACATAGGAAGATTCCAAATCTTTGAAATTGAATCCCTAATCAATGAATTGATTAAACATCATTTAATTTTATTAATAGAATCATAAAAATGATGATTGGAACTAATAATAAAAAAGGGAGAATAATCTTGGAATCTTATAATTAAATTAAAAGCTTAAAGTGTTTAAATTAATGTGAAATGATTTAAAATCAAATTAAAATAACTTGAAATATTAAAACTAAACTAAAAATCACTTAAAAATAAAGATTAAAATAAATTTTGAAGCATCAAAATCAATTCAAAACAATTCATAATTTAGACAATATAATCAAATTAAACCGGTTAAAATTAATCTAAAACATCATGATTAAGTTAAAGCACACTTAAATCATTAAAACTTAATTGAGCCAGATGACTCAAAACACCTTTTTAACCTAAATGATTTAAAACATTTGAAAATCCATCTGAGAAATTTATAACTAAACTGAATCACTTTTAAATCATCAATTCAACTTCAATTAAGAATGGTTAAGTCTTTTAATAAACTAATATGTCCCTAAAGGCTTTCACCTTTATAACTCTTAAATGAAGTACCAAATGAAATTTCACTTTACTCATGGGATAATCAAACATCCTAGTTCACTGAGCAAGAGTCAAAACTCAATTAAACCCCAGATGATCAATTCATCTACATAATGATATTCAATTGGACTCAAAACAATCCCAAAAGCATTGAAAAGATGCTCAGGACCCTTCCTAAGCACTTTCTCAACCTGATGAGATGTTTTAGAAGAACAATTGAACTTCATTGTTCTTTGATGAAGAAAATCATCCACAAACACACCTTAGGGATTGACTAGTGATAGGAGTAGGATTTGGTAGACAACCAGAACCTTCCCTTAGCTTTACCTAGGTATTTTCTTTTAAGTATTTAAATGCTCTAACATGTGTTTCAAGTGCAGTTGACAATTATGAGAAGACCCGCCAGGTACGCTTTTATTTTATTACAATTTACTTACCTGCATTTCACTTTACTTTACTTTCCTTTCCTGCAAGCTTGCATGTTAAACAACAATGTCACCCTGCATGAAAACTGAAACCCATAGTATAGCCGCAAAACTGAAACTAAAAACTAAAATTAAAAATCAAGACAATATAAAATTCACTGCCACAACATTCAAAATATAAAACAACTCAAAATTTAATCACAAACAAAACAACAAAACTACAATTACAACTAAATTAAACCATCTCGTTGGTTGATCAGGAATCCCTCGAATGATGTAACCCAAGTGTTGCTAATGAGATTTCCCATGATCTAAATGAAAGTGTAGAACTCATTCAGTTGAGTTTAGCAAATTCATTTGGACTAAGTGAATCCGATGAAAATAGTGGTGCCGGGATGATGGAACCGTGGGATCTTAACCAGTTCTGCTTAATCAACTTTAATATTTTCTTTAATAAAACTTAAAACATTGAATTGAAAAGTCAACTTCTAGACCATGAAACTTCTCTTATCTCTTGATTGTCATTTTCTTAAACTAAACCCTTTGCAACAACAAGGAGCTTGGAGCAAGCGCGGTGGACTTCTTCAGCTTTTATTTATTTAGTAATTAAATAAACAAGCCATAGGATTTAGAGGTAGTTTGCCTAGTGCAACATAAATCCTTAACTTCCCTTTAGGCATTTGCACAATTATGTTATGCAATTTAAGCCCTAAACTCGTCTTAGGACTCCGAGGTAGTCGTTTGGTATGACATAAACCCTCACATCTTCGAGGTTATTTGTATGAATATGTTGAACCGACCGCGCCTTGCTTAACGCAGTAATGTTTGCTTCTAAAAGATAGCCAAAAAGCTTTGACTCAATTTATAAATAGCGGCTAGTGTATAAAATTAATATTATATAATTTAGTAATATTTTTACACACTAGGGGTACTACGCAAGTATACGTATCGTTTCGAAGTAATATAGGGTTTTTAAACAAAGACCTCGAGTATCGATCCCACAGGGAAGATTTATAGAAATAAATTTTCTATGAAGTGAAAGCGAAATAAAATAGTAAAAATATTTTTATTTTATCTTTTAATCTGATTATAAATTACTATTAATTTACTAGATGCAATTAAAGAAAACAATAATAAGAAAATGATTTTATGAATTCTATATAAATAAACAACTTTCTTTCCTTCAATTAATCTAAGATTTTTAAGATAATTTAATATTCGTTGGAGAATTTGATTTATGGTATTTTGCCAAATAGAAGCATTCCTATTCTTTGCCCTTTGATCCAGGTGCAAAGAACATTGGCTAATTTACAGAATAGGTTCAGATGTATTGTTAGTAGAATGGGTTAATCTAGACTCACACTTCTAGATGTCTAAGGGTGGCTATGGTTGGCCCTACTAGTGACCCTTTCCTAGTCTATAAATCAAATTATAAGAATTTAGTCTGTCACTCTAAAAACTTATCAATTCTACGCCCTTTAAATATTATCTTCCTATTTGCACTTCACCATGAATAGCCCGCACATGGCCTTCGACTACCCAAGGATTAATGTGACATTTACAAGTTAAGAGTTCTTCTCCTTCAAGGTTTCTAAACTCTTCAATAGGTTTTAACAATTCAAACGACCAATTTAAAAAGTAAAGTAAGATCAGGTATTAATGTCGTCACAATGTTTTGAAAATATTTTGAATTTTAATTCTCCATCGAATCTTTATATTATCTTATCTATCTCTTCATAATTGAAGTAAGAAAGTAACTAACTACTCAGAACACATTAAAAATAAATAGCAAAACATGATAATTAAACTTTGAATCAAATGTAAAAATATACTTATCTCAAATATTTCTTCTACAGATTTTCTGATTCCTACTGACTCCACAGTGTAAGGAACTCCAGATGCAATAACTTGAAAATAAACTCACTAAACTAAACAAAAGTGGCCCTAAATTTCTCTATCTAATTCTCTCTCTAAGGATGAGAGATCCTAAAGTAGATAAGAGAAAGGGGTACAATGGGAGGGGCAAGTTTTCTGAAGAAATGGACCTCTATTTATAGGCTTCAAGAGTTGCCTTGAGGCACCTCTTCAAAACATGTCCACATTCAATGAATCTTCTAGAAGGTTGGTCTAGCGCCTAGGCGCCGGCACTGCGTCCAGTTCTTTGCATCGCTTCACTTTGGCTCGCACCTCTTCGCGATTAAAGCTGTTTTGGAGCGTCCAAATGCAATGTATCACATGTCATATTATCAAGGAACAACTGTCAGCCTTCTAAAATGTCCAATAACCGCTCACTCCATCAAAATAACTGATCAAACTTTGTCAAAAACTTGACAGTTTTCGTATCGAGTCTGGCGCTTAGGTGCCAGTTTCTGGCGCCTAGGCGCCAGGCCATATTTTTTTATCCTTTTAGCATTTTGCTCCATTTTTGCTCCTTTTTTGCTCCTTTTTCCTTCTTAGACCTTTTTACATTACCTACATCCAAAAACACAAAAAATACCTTTCATTAAAGCATAATATCCTTAGAAATTAATAAGATTTAAGACATAAAGAAATAGGTATTTTTTTTATAGATCATATGTCATATGAATATAAGTCCTAACTAATTAAAATAGACAAGATTGAAAAATCAAATAATATCTCTCTAAATCCAAGCCAAACAATAGGAGAGTTGGGAAGTCACCGAAGTTCGCTTCGAATCTGTGGCATCCCCTACTTCTCGTCCGTTGGATTCCTAAAATAAAATGTTCCAAATTTGATCCAATCCCGTTTGAAATTCCAAAATCAAATCCTTTGAATGCTCAAACTTTGAAATTCTTGAAAAAAAAACCACTGATCTTTATCCAGAGTTTTCTTAAGTGATTTCCATCACTTAGGATGTAATTAACTATAGGGGCTTGCCCTTATAGAGAATTTTGGAACCCAGCTTAATATAAACCCTATTTAATTCTTTTGTATTAAATAGGGGAATTTGTCAGTAAATAAAAATGGTTCACAGACCAAACGGATGTCATAAACTCACTAGTTTATTTAATTGAACCCCATTATTAAAGTAAGTGTCTATTTCTCGGGGTAAACACATAGTTTACGGTGCGGTGTTCAATTATTTGAACTACTAAGGGTACGAGATCGGTTCGGTCTCGTATTTTCAAAAATCAAATAATATTTTCCAAACTATTTAAAACTATATATACTTAAATTTAAAAATAAATATAAAATAATGGCCAACAATTTTCTGGCGACTCCACTGGGGATACTCCGCTATGATGAAGTAGATCCAATGCCAGTTTTAATTAAGAAGATGATAAAAAGGATGGTGGCTTGGCGAGTGTTACCCGCCGACTGCATACCGAAAAGCTGAATTATCAACATTTATGAAGAAGGAGATTGCATTCCACCTCATGTGGATCATCACGATTTTGTGAGACCCTTTTGCACCGTTTTCTTCATCAACCAATGTAACATCATGTTCGAGACATAATTCCGGATAGTCGGCCCCGGAGAATTCCGAGGGCCAGTAGAAATACCTCTACCGGTAGGCTCTGTTCTCGTACTACAAGAAAATGGTGCAGATGTGGCGAAGCACTACATACAAGGGGTTCTTTACCAGCGGATCTCCATCACCTTCAGAAGGATTGATGAGAGCAAGATTCTAGTCTACTTCCAGCTAGATCCAGAGTTAGAGAATTTGCAGCCTTACGAGCTGTAAGCTACATTGTGGTAACACACCTCTAAAGCACACTTACGTGGGATTATCCTCCGGAAAGTGGCTTAGAAGGTGATGTTATTACCTATGCAGTTTACTTTTCAGATATGGATGAATCAGACAGACAATTTTGCCAAATGATATGAAGATACCAGTACAGTCTGTGTTCAGATATACATGCATTTTGTAAAAGTCTGTTTTCAAGAAGACATCATCAGAAATGTTTTGATGGAATCACTTGATGTACTTTCTTCATTTCAATGGAAGCGACTATGTCGTATTTTGCCTTCAGTTTTGTGCAATTGACTGCAGACGTCACTAAAATTTGAGTTTGACTCGATTTAAAGAAAAATTAAATGAAGAACGATTTGAATGAAATATAACAATAAAAATGGAATTAAAAAAAATTAAGTAATATAATAACAAAAAAATAAAAATTCAAAATCTAAATAAGACACAAAACTAAAGTTCAAAGTAAATCAACTCAAAATCTCAAATTGCAAACAAAATAAATGAATGAAAATCCAAATTAAAATGAAATTCCAATCGAAGTAAAAATTGAAGATCAAAACAAAAGCAAATCACCAAAAAACTAAAAACAATGAAAACAAATTCCAAATATGAACTCCCCAGTCTCAGGCTGTGCTCAAAATCCTTTCGACTCTCCACGATTTCTTCCCTCTTTTAAGAAGGTCGACCGAGTCTACTGACACAGAACCACAAAATTTTTGATTTGATTATGATGGAATGGATTCATATCCTTCACCAAACAATCAAATTATGATCAGCTCTCTCGGGATGTGAAGAACTCTCATATTCCATCTCAACCTTCTACTACACTAAAATTTCCACAGAATCTTCAAAAATCCAACGCCAACTTTTGGGATTCGTATCTAAATTCCAGTTCCCATCCTTTTGAGGCTGGAACTCAAATTCCAGTTCTCATTTTGAGATCAATACTTAAATTCCAATTCTCTTCCCTGAATTTCAGCCAACCTCGCATTCTATCTGAGAAACTTTTCTGCATTCTAATCCTCTAAGCTAGGTGATGCGGGACTTACATTTTTGCAAGAATTTATGAACACAAATTTATATATTTATAATGATTTTATAAAGTCCAAGCACTCAACGCAAGTATATGTATCGTATCATGTAATACAGGGCTCTAATGGAGTCCTGGTTATCGATCCCACAGGGAAGTACGAAGTATAAGAAAGTGTTTCACAGTATATATAATATAGCACTAAAAACCAATATTCAAATTGCACTTAAAGTTTAATACTTACTTCTACTACCACTATGTAGAAACAGTAACAATTAATTAAACTACAATTACTTCTAACAACTTTGAAAACAAAATTAACTAACAGATACACTAAACTATGTATTTGAAAGGTTTTTGATATATGAGAAAAGTATCTTTCCTCTTGCGAGGAGAATATGATGTGTGGATTGATATGGAATAATTATATATGTTGTTGTGCTAAATAGAAGCATAGATGTTTCTTTACCCTTAAAAGAGTACCCCCTCTTCTAAGCATGAAAAGAACATTGACATATCCTAAGTTTAGTCATTAAATCTAAGGCTAGGCTAAGAGGATACCGGCTCTAACTCACCCTTTACCTGAAGGATAACCTTCGAGTTTAGTCACTAATCTTAGAACCAATTTGGGGATCTCAGCCTGTCACCCTATACCTTCAAATTGATGTCCATCAAAACACATTTCCCTATTTATTTGCACTCAATTCCCATGAACTACACAAGTCATCCATGGAAATTGAATGGATTCTTCATTATTGTTGTAGGACATTAAATCATTTCAGAATTAATGTTCAACAACATATTTTAACATTTCAATTGGCCAAATCGAAAAGTAAATTAAGTTCGAAATGAAAAACCATCACAATTTCTTCAATACATTAAAAGCACATCAAATCTACATCAATCCATCATCCATCTCTATGCAAGACGAAAGACAAGGGAGACTACTCAGATCGGTCATCACATGAATCCATCATCACATCTCCATCATTCCGAATTCACTCTGTACTCTTAGCTGCTCCATAATATCAGATAAGTTAGGCGGTTCAGATGTAGATGGAACATCATAACTCGTAGTAGGAATATCAGTACTCCTACGCTCAGCTCAGGCTCCCACATGAGACTCATAAGTACGGATAATAGTCTTTGTGATTGGTCTCAACGGTATAGCCACTTCTTCAGAACTACTAAACTCCACTTCAGACTGAACACACAGGGCATGAACTAAGACAGGATGTCCTAATCCTCCAGTGGTCTCGCCTCTAGAAATTGTCTGAATGTTCTTGTAAATAATAGCTCCAATATCAATCTTTTTCATCTTCTGAATGCAATAGTTCAGAATCGCTCTATCCCTTGTAACTTCACTGTGGTGATAAGATGGTAATAGTCTCGCAGAGATGAAATATTGCCAAACTTTTGATGCAACATTCAATGTGGAAGCAGAGAAGTTAATCAACTATTTTTGACTTACTTTCCATTCCCCTCGCCTATCTGTCAAAAAAGCAATCACTTCTCTCATATTCTTCCCTCGAGTATCAAAGTTTTCGTATTCACGAACAAATGGTTCCCGAGTCTGATAGAAAGCATTGATACGCTGAGGAGTAAACTCAACCATTTTTCCTCTAACTAGCACTTACTCAGTCTCAGTCCAGGGTACATTTGAATATAACTCTCTAACAACTCCCATAATAGCATTCGCAGTAAAATAACAAAATCGCTCCCAGTTCCATTCTGCAATTAACTGTTCTACAGATCCACCAGGACTATCAAAAGCTCGATCCTGGATACACTTCTAATTGTAAAGGTAAGAGTTAAAGTGAAATTGGGCTTTAATATTAACGAACGTTTCCTCATTAAAATCCAATTTTCTCTCTCCTTTACTCATCCTTGGAGCCATTTGAATTTCTAAAATTTGCAAGAAAATTCCAATAAATCCCAAATTCACAATTTAAGAAACTCCAAATACTAACTAAACAAGTAAGAGCAAATTTCATCATGGAAATCACAAAATCTCATTAAAACTCTAAAAATCCAACCTAAGCAATGTGAGAGATTTTCATGGTCAAAATAAAAAATTTTTAACTTAAAGTGAAGCTCTTACCAAGAGATGTGTGGATCCGGCCTCGAAAAGCTTTGAAATCACCTTAAATTCGAGATCTAGCAAGCCCTAGATCTTTAAAATCATGAAAATGGAGGAGGAAGATGAAAGCAATGGAAAAATTTGTGGGTCCCAGGGTAAAAATCACAAAAACAAAGGTTTTTGGCCTTTTACTAGGTTCGGGCGCCGGCGGCGCTCTATTTAAGAAAATAGCCAAACTCTCTGGATTTAGGCGTCGACAGCGCCAGTCCATAATTTTTTCTGGGTCCAAAATTTTTTTCGTAATTTCGATCGTTTCGACATCCACAATGATGTTTAATACTTCATTAAGCATTTACTTCATCTCACAAGCAATAATTAACACAATTATTTAAACAAACAATACACAACAAACTTATATATATAAAATCCAAGTTACAACATAAACACCAAATATGTTCGTTCAAACCAAACCAACAACTCTTAGATGTTTAGTGTTGCAAGTACTCTACGATAGGCAAACTCTAAAATCTAAGCGCACAATGAAAGTAAGCATATCCAAATCCAAATTCAAATTACAATGCAAAGCAAATACTACACACACCAAACATATTTAAGCAAAGTAAACTAAACACACAACAAGCATAAGTAGAATCCATTAATTACTCCTCATCAGTTTCTTAACTATCCTCTCCTCTAATGTCTCCAATCGATTGCTGATGCACGAACAAATTATATAATGGACAAATTGAAAATTTGTCAGATGATTCCTCAGCAATCACCGCGTTCCTCTTCATCAGGTTAATCAAGCCCATCTCAATTCGACCAGTGTGATCGAATTGTTCCTTCATTCTCCAATCTATATGATCGAATAAATAAGAAATGTTATTGACTGCATTCATTACATTCTATACCTCTTTCTCCAACTGTTTGATCCTCTTCAATATCATTCTGAAACCTTCAGGAAAATAGGGTTGAATCGGCTGTGAAGTTTGTGTTGGTTGATCAACAAGCAAATTCATGTCATCTTCATCTCCCACTGTTTGGTAGTCATAAAGATTAGTTGGATCAACAGGCCTCCATGGAAGAAGAACCTTTTCCCAATTTCATATGGAACTTGTGATTGACTGCATAACAGAAATATGGTGGACGGGTGTCCAAGCCCATATTTAGATCCATGAACAATTAATCCCAAAACTGATTTCACAATGATATTACCAATGTCAATCGGCCTCCCAGTTTGAATACAGAAATTTAAAATGACACTTTCCTTAGTTACCTTGCTAATCTTCAATGTTGGAAATAACTTTGCCGAAATAAAGTAGTGACACTGCTTTGACACTGGATTTAGAGATGCAGATGGGAAAATAATGTATCCATTCTCTCTAACTTCCCAATCCTCATTCTCATCCGTCAAATATCGATACACATCATTCATATTATCACTCATGACATTAAAATTTGAATAATGGAAAATATCTACATTCTCAATCATAAAGAGATCGTTAATTCGTGCATGAGTGAATTGCACAAATCTACCACGCACAAATACAAACCCTTGGTTGATCCCATGAAGATTTACATAGAATTCTTTCACGACAGGAACAACAACTGCAGCGGTAGTGTAGCAAAGCACTTCCAACGTCTCTCCTTAATAATCTCTTCAATTCTAGTAGTAGGATTATCCATACCTCGATTTATGAAGCCTCTTTCCTTGATAATCCTCCTCTTCATCACCACTTTATTGAAAAAATGCTGCGCCTCGAAACGTATGAACTTCCTTCGATGGAAAATGCGAGATCGATGGATTTCAATGGGGTAGGAATCCAAGGGATGCGAATTGGGAATGGCAGTTTTTGGTTTTATGGAGTTAGAAAGTCTAAAATGGAGTTTAGGGACTTATAAGGACGAAGATCTTGCTCAAAACCGCCAAAACTCGTATTTTGAAACATAAAAAACAGTCAACAAGTTTCAGCGCTGGCGGCGCTCGATATGGTACCGGCGGCGCTCAAACCTGTAAGTTTAGTGTTAAGTCTGTGATATGGCACCGGCGGCGCCCATTCTGGCGCCGGCGGCGCCAGTGGTAAAAAATTCTCACTGAACTTCGTTTGGCCCAAAATATTCCAATATCTCAATTTGATCCACCATTTATCAATTTTTAAAGTATTTAGGAGTAATTAGGATTGAAAAACAACTATTTAAAAAGCACATCTACATCGAACAAGCAAACACACCACAAAGATACATATGGGTTGCCTCCCATAAAGCGCTTGGTTTAACGTCGTCATCCCGATAAACCATTCAGTTAATCGAGATGACTCAGCATTAAAACTTCTTTGAAGTCACGTTGAAACCCGTCAAAGTAAGGCTTTAATCAATGCCCATTAACCTTGAAAATCTTTCCAGTATCTGGATCTTTAATATTAACAACTCCGAAAGAATGAACTTTTACAACGGTAAAAGGTCCTAACCATCTAGACTTGAGCTTTCCAGGAAATAACTTCAATCTTGTGTTGTATAATAAAACTTTTTGTCCAAATTCCAAGTTCTTTTTCAATATCTTCCAATCATGCCACAATTTCATTTTCTCTTTATAGATCTTATCATTATGATAAGATGCATTTCTAATCTCTTCCAATTCATTTAATTGCATAAATCTTTTCTCTCCAGCATTTTTCAAATTAAAAATCAACTCTTTTATTGTCCAATATGCTTTATGCTCCAATTCAACTAGCAAATGACAAGTCTTACCAAACACTAGTCTATAAGGAGACATTCCAGTAGGGGTTTTAAAAGCAGTCCTATAAGCCCATAAAGCAGTATCTAATCGAGCAGACCAATCTAATTTATGATTATCCACAGAAAATTCTTTTAATTTCTCAATTCGACACTTCTGCTAAACCACTAGTCTGGGGAGGATAAGCAGTAGATATTCTATGAATAATATTATATTTCACGATTAATCTCTTAATTCGATTATTCTTGAAATGGGATCCACCATCAGTTATGATCACTCTCGGCATTCATATCTTGTAAATATATTTTTCTTTAAAAATTTTGGAACACTTCGAGCATCACATCTAGGTAAAGCAATAGCTTCAATCCATTTCGAGACATAATCAACAAAAACCAATATATATAAATTTCCAAATGAAGGAGTAAATGGTCCCATAAAATCTAATCCCCATACATCAAAAATTTCAACTTCCAAATTATAATTTAGAGGCATTTCATTTCTTCTAGAGATATTACCTACTCTCTGACATCGATCACATGATTTAATAAATCTATAAACATCTCTAAAAAGATTAGGCCAATAAAATTCAGATTGTAGAATCTTAATGACATCGTTGAATAATCAAATTTGTTTCTTCTTGTGGCACACATTTCCTAATAATCAGATCCTTACACTGTTTTTATAGATAGGGCTCATCCCAAAAATAAAATCTTGCATCATATTTAAACTTCTTTTGTTGTTGCCTTGTTAAATCAGGTGGTGCAATATCACTTACAATATAATTCACAATATCAGCATACCAAGGTAAATTTCTTCCCATAATAGTATAAAGTTGCTCATCAGGGAAAATTTCAGTAATTTCTTTTTCAAATTCAGATAATTAATCACATTCTAATCTTGATAGATGATCAGCTATTTTTATCAACTCACTTCCTATCAACTATCATAAAATCAAATTCTTGCAGAAGAAGTATCCATCTAATGAGTCTAGGTTTCACATCCTTCTTTTGCAATAAATATTTGATAGTCGAATGGTCTGCATGCACAATAATTTTAGCTCCAATTAAATAAGGTCTAAACTTTTTAAAAGCAAATACTATAGCTAATAACTCTCTTTCAGTTCTAGTATAATTAGTTTGAGCCTTATTGAGAGTTTTAATAGCATAGTAAATGACTTTGAAAACTTTATCATGTCTTTGCCCCAATGCTACTCCGATCGCACAATCACTCGCATCACACATAAGTTCAAATGGTTTCTCCTAATCTGGTGAAACAATTATAAGTGCAGTGATTAATTTCTCTTTCAATAATTTGAAAGCTCTCAAGCATTCATCATTAAAATCAAATTTTATGTCATTTTGTAAAAGTCAGCACAAAGGTTTGGTAATTTTAGAAAAATCTTTAATATATCGCTTGTAAAATCTAGCGTGTCCTAATAAAATCCAGCGTGTCCTAATAGGTATTTGATGGTAACCAGTATATCCATCCAAAAAACAGTAGAACTTGTGTCCAGCAAGTCCATCTAGCATTTGATCGAGAAAAGGAAGAGGAAAGTGATCTTTTCTGGTGGCGGCATTTAACTTCCTTTAGTAAATACAAATTTTGCCATCCATTAATTTGTCTTGTGGGTATAATTTCTTTACATCATTCACTTCAACAGTTACTCCTCCCTTTTTCAGTACACAATGTATTGGACTCACCCAAGCACTATCCAAAATAGGATAAATAATTCCAACATTCAGCCATTTTAAAATCTCTTTCTTAACTACTTCTTTCATTATAGGATAGAGTCTCCTTTGCGGATCAAATCTCGATTTATGTTCTTCATCTAATAAAATTTTGTGCATACAAATCGAAGGACTAATTCTTTTAATATCTGCCAAAATCCATCCAGAAGCTTTCTTGTATCTTTTAAAGTTTCCAACAACTTCTGTTCTTGATAATCATTTAACTGCGAAGATACAATAACTGACAAGATAGATGATTCTCCTAAAAACATATACTTTAAATGATTAGGGAGAATTTTCATCTTAAGTTCAGGAGGTTTTATTATAGATGGAATTAAGCTTTTATTTCCACTTTCCATAATGTCTAATACTTTGAATCTCTTCTGAACTTACTCCAAATCTTCATTCTTCTTACTATTTGAATTTTCATCATCTTCACTTTCTTCTTCAAAAATATTTTCATACTCTACTTTTTTTTTCAAATATATTCTTAAATGATCATTTCTCAAATATTCACAGACCTCCATCCTAAAACACTCATTATCTTTTTCCATTGAGGGATAATTCATAGATTTTAAAAAATTAAAGGTCACCTCTTGATCATTAACTCTCATAGTTAATTCTCCCTTTTGAACATCAATCACTGCTCTTCCAGTAGCAAAGAATGGTCTTCCTAAAATGATTAGAATTTCTTTATCTTCCTCCATATCAAGTATAATAAAATCCACAGGAAAGATAAATTTATCCACTTTCACTAACACATCCTCCACCACTTCTTTAGGATAAGTAATGGAACGATCGTCCAACTGAAGAGTCACAGATGTAGGATAAATTTCTCCTATTCCCAGCCTTTTGAAAGTTGATAAAGGCATAAGATTAATACTAGCTCCCATATCACATAAAGCTTTTCTGAAAACGTTTTCACCTATAGCACACGAAATAGTGAAACTATCAGGATCTTTAAGTTTTTTCAAAAGCTTCTTCTGAATAATTGCACTACACTCTCTGCTAAGTGCAACAGTTTCATGATCTGTAAACTTTCTTTTCTTTCTTAGAACATCTTTCATAAACTTGGCATAGTCAGGCATCTGTTCTAATGCTTCAACAAAAGGAATATTTATAGTTAATTTCTTAAGGATCTCCAAAAATTTTCCTAATCTGTTATCCCTGTTTTGTTTCTTCAATCTTTGAGGAAATGGAGGTGGTGATTTTTCAACAGTTATCTTCATTGGCTCTAGACGATAATCCAAGTTTTGATAAATCTTGTTTGAACCTTTTTCGATTTCCACCTTCTCATTTTCTGTTTCAACTTCTTGTTGCACTCTAGTTTCCAATTTTTTCCACTCCTTAATTGAATAGCCTTAAGCTGTTCCTTGTTTTGATCTTTTGGATTGATCTTGACATTACTCGGAAGTGTTCCAGAAGGTCTATTATTAAGTGCAGTGAAAATATGCCCCAATTGATTTTTAATATTTTTCATAGCAACACCTTGAGCTTATAATTGATTTCACATATTCAGAATCATTTCTTCAGTAGAAAACTTCTTATCCTTTAATTGCGGGTTACTATTAAATCCAGGAGGATAAGATGGTCTAAAATTAGTATTTCCTTGATTATTCCAATTTCCAATTGGATTGATAGAACTGTTAGCCCAATGTGGGGTAACATTGGCATTGCTATTATTCCAATTAAAATTTGGGTGATTCTTCCAACCAGTATTATAATAATTAGAATAAGGACGGTTAGGTCTATTAATAGAATTTAAAGTCTCATAAGGTGTTTGAGATTCTGTTATCTGTCCAAATGAATTTTCCTCCAACACTTGAGGTGGTTGAGAATAATTCATTCCATATTGATCTATTTTTTTAGAAAGGGCTTCATTTTTGAGAAACTACCATAGTCATTATATCTGAATCATGAACACTAGCTACTCTCTTAGGATTTACCCGTTCAGAGGGCCATAGAAAATTATTAGTAGCCATTTCTTCAATTATTGCATATGCTTCATAAAAAGGTTTTGACATTAACGATCCACCAGCAGCAGCATGTATAATAGATCTCAATGATCCCACTAATCCTTATAAATGTTTGAATTATTAACCAATCTGGTAAAGCATGATGTGGGCACTTCCTAAAAAGATCTTTAAATCTCTCCAAAGCTTCATATATTGACTCTCCTTCAAACTGACAAAAAGATGTAATATCATTTATTAGTTTAGCAGTCTTTGATAGAGGGAAATATTTTGATAGAAACTTCTGAGATAATTCTCCCCAAGTTATAATAGATCCAGGTGCTAACGGGTTTAACCATGCCTTGGCTTTATCCCATAATGAAAAAGGAAAAAGTCTAAGTCTGACATCGTCACTAGACACTCCATCATATTTAAAAGTAGCACACAGTTCTAAAAAACTAGTGAGATGTAAATTTGGATCCTCATTAGGTGTTCCTCCGAAATGATTATTTTGTAACATTTGGATAATTGCAGGTTTAAGTTCAAATGAATTAGCAGCAACATCAGGATTCTGAATAGTTATGTGAATTTCGTCTGGTGTTAGGTTAGCATAATCTCTTAAAGGTCTTGGCAAAATTTTAAGATCATTTCTCTGATTATCTTGATTATTCACAGTTTCACAAGGATTTTTAATTTGTTTTTGCTGTTTTCTAATTTTTCCGACAGTACGCTCTAACTCTGAATCGTAAGGCACTAAACCTATAGATCCACTACTACGCATATACAATCACACAAATACTTTTAAAAAGTAAAAAAACACTCAATTACTCACTACAAAATAAAGGTTTTCTGTTAATATATTATCAATAAATTCCATTTATACTTTCTTACTTACTTCGTTACTTCATTACATTCCCCGGTAACGGCGGTAAAAACTTGATGCAAGACTTATGTTTTTGCAAAAATTTATGAACTCAAATTTATATATTTATAATGATTTTATAAAGTCCAAGCACTCAACGCAAGTATACATATCGTATCATGTAATACAGGGCTCTAATGGAGTCCTGGTTATCGATCCCACGGGGAAGTACGGAGTATAAGAAAGTGTTTCACAATATATATAATATAGCACTAAAATCCGATATTCAAATTGCACTTAAGTTTAATACTTACTTCTACTACCACTATGCAGAAAATAGTAACAATTAATTAAACTACAATTACTTATAACAACTTTGAAAACAAAATCAACTAACAGACACACTAAACTATGTATTTGAAAGGTTTTTGATATATGAGAAGAGTATCTTTTCTCTTGCAATGAGAATATGATGTGTGGTTTGATATGGAACAATTATCTATGTTATTGTGCCAAACAGGAGCATAGATGTTTCTTTACCCTTAAAAGAGTACCCCCTCTTCTAAGGATGAAAAGAAAATTGACATATCCTAAGTTTAGTCACAAAATCTAAGGCTAGGCTGGGAGGATACCGACTCTCACTACGGAGCTCCCACTCACCCTCCACCTGAAGGCTAACCTTCGAGTTTAGTCACTAATCTTAGAACCAATTTGGAGATCTCAGCCTGTCACCCTAAACCTCCAAATTGAAGTCCATCAAAACACATTTCCCTATTTATTTGCACTCAATTCCCATGAACTATGCAATTCATCCATAGAAATTGAATGGATTCTTCATTATTACTGTAGGACATTAAATCCTTTCAGAATTAATGTTCAACAACATATTTTAACATTTCAATTGGCCAAATCGAAAAGTAAATTAAGTTCAAAATGAAAAATCATCACAATTTCTTCAATACATTAAAAGCACATCAAATCCACATCAATCCATCATCACATCTCTATGAAAGAAGAAAGACAAGGGAGACTACTCAGAATTCATGAAGAAGATACAATAAAACATGGATTTTATATATAAAAGAAAAGTCAAACAAACAACAAAAGTAAAAACAAATTATCTCTTTCTCTTCCCCAATCCAATTCCCCTGAAGTTCCTTTGAATCCTTTTCTCTCTTCTTTACAACACTTAATTCCCTCTTTAGAATGGAAAAGAAGACGCAATCTCTCACTTTACTTCTTCTCCTTCACTTCTTAGAGAAGAATTCCTCTCAAATCCTCACTTCTACACACTCTTCTTCTAAACCCTAACACTTAACACTCACTAAACCCACTAAGAGAGAGCAAGAAAACCAAGAGAGCCCCCCCTCTTTCGTCCAAAAATAGTTACTTATAAGTTAGGAATGAAATCCCAAGAGATTCCATAGGAATCCCTTCAAAAAGTCGCCAAAACTCTTCAAATTTGAATTCCACTGACTTTGGGCACCGGTGGCGCTCTATCGTGCCAATAAATTGCAGAGTTGTCTGGAAAATGGCGTCAGCGGTGCCAGAACCTGTTTTCCTCCTTTTTGCTCCTTTTTACACCTTTTTGCTCTGAATTCATTCCTTTTCACTTCTTTTTGCTCCAATCACCTAAAATTATCATATCTGTAACAAATCATGAAAAATACCTTTCTTTAAAGTACAATATCACAAAAAATGGGTAAAATTATATATAAAAAACCGTATATATTTTTGGTGAATCACTACGTATAAGACCGACAAGGCATCCTATTCTCTGGGCCGCCAACCTCGCATTCTATCCGAGAAACTTTTTCGCATTCTAATCCTCTGAGCTAGGTATAAGACCGACAAGGCATCCTATTCTCTGAGCCGCCAACCTCGCAATCTATCCGAGTAACTTTTCCGCATTCTAATCCACTAAGCTAGGTATAAGACCGACAAGGCATCCTATTCTCTGAGCCACCAACCTGGCATTCTATCCGAAAATATTTTCCGCATTCTAATCCTCTGAGCTAGGTATAAGACTGACAAGGCATTCTATTCTCTGAGCCGCCAACCTCGCATTCTATCTGAGAAACATTTCCGCATTCTAATCCCCTGAGCTAGGTATAAGACCGACAAGGCATCCTATTCTCTGAGCCGCTAACCTCGCATTCTATCCGAGAAATTTTTCTACACTCCTTAAATCTCGGGTTAGTATCTAAATTCTGATTCCCATCCTGAGGGTTGACGTAATTTCCTGAATGGTAGTCATTTCCTCGACTATATCCTGATCGAACGTAATGTCCTGAACGATAGCCCAAGCTGGTATAGTCTTTTCTCGAGGTCGGTACCTAAATTCTGACTCTCTTTCGGAGATTGATACCAAAATTTCAATTCTTTCTTTTTGAGGTCAGTACCTAAATTCTGACTCTCTCCTTTCGGGATTAGTACCTAAATTATGATTCCCCTCTTTCGACTGGTACCTAAATTCTAGTTCTCTCCCTTCGGGATCAGTACCTAAATTCTGATTCCCCTCTTTCGACTGGTACCAAAATTCCAGTTCTCTCCCTTCGGGATCAGTACCTAAATTCTGATTCTCCCTTCCCGGGATCAGTACCTAAATTCTGATTCCCATCTCTTCTGAAATCGGTACCTAAATTCTGATTCTTGCTTCGAGGCTGGTACTTAAATTCCAATCCTCACCCCCTTTCCAATTTAAACTCTGCTTTTGTCAACTCCAAATTTCCTTTAAGTTCTAATCTCAAATCAATTTCAATCAAAAATTCAAAACTCCAAAATCAAATTTTAATCAACTTCAAAATTAATCATAAACCAAACTTTAATTGAACTCTCAAAGAAATTTCCAACAATCAAAATTTCAAAATTCAAAATTCAAAATTAAAAGATCAAAAACAAAATTTAAAACTTCAATCTAAATCAAACTCAAATTCAATCAAATTAAAATTCACCTCTTATTCCTTAGCGAGAGCTCTGAAGTCTTCAGCTTCGGAGATTTACCTAATACTCCCCAGTGGGAACCTTCTCTACTCTTTCTATGTTCTGTTCCAAGTGTGTGGGCTTGGAATGTTTGTGTTTGTATGTTGATCTCTTCAGTCAAAGCCAATACACGTGATGTGCTTGGTCAGCACACCACACCTATTATGGGTCCATTTATTGACCTCATTTTTTGTGAGGCCTGGTCTTCCTCTTATTGCTTAGGATCTAGCCATAGGACTTCTCCTTGACTATCCTAGAAGACTAGAGTTGGTACCCACCATTTAGAAATTTTCAGCCACTTCCTGACTCCTTTTGGGACCCCACTTGGATGGTTGCAAACCTCTAAATCACCTTGGAAGGTTAAAACCATTATATGGAAAATGAATAGTGAGCTCCCATAGGAATGTTTGGACTCAGGGTAACCTTGGGTGACTTGGGCTTCTCTTGCACACACACACACACACCTAAGCCACTTTACCCAAACCTTAAACCCTTACCTTCTACCCTTTAAGAAACTGACATGATTGAACCAAAGCCACTAGTCTTTGATTTAGATGGCCAGGGTCAATATGTGAAGCGTCATAAAGTGGTAACCATTTGGCTAGACTTGGTCCCAAGGTGGTTGGACTTAGCTAAGTCCATGGCTCACACTTCTAAACCCTAATTCCATTACAAATCACTTTTACTCAATTTGAACCCCACTAAAATGGTCCCATTGTCTCCTATTTGAAGCCCCCTTCATTTTTCCAAAATTTTAAATTTTGACCCCAAGTCCTTAAACTGACCTAAAATTACCTAAATTGCCCCTATAACCACCAAATCATTCAAAATTTCCCATTCCCACCTCTTAAATCCACCAAAATACCCAAATACACTCCAAATAACTTCCATATACCCTAAATACCCTTTTTGCCCAAAATTCCAAAAATTCCAAAAAATTCTAAAAAAATTCCAGCAAATCCTTAACATTCCCAATTTCATTTTGTTCAACTACACCATAATCCAATTTTGCCAAATTAACCCTCTTTCAACCCAAAATCCTAACTTGGCTCACTTAGCCCAAATGGACCCAATGTCAAACCAAATCAACCCAATTGACCCTAATTTTGATCAAATTTAATCCCAAACTTCAATTCAACATCCCCAATACCAATTTCAATCAAAACCAAGCCCAATTTGGTCCACATTTGAATTCAATTTCAATTTTAACCCAAAACCTCCAATTTTACCTAAATGACCCAATTCACCCTAAAATGACCCAAAGCCACTCAATTTTCCCCAAACAAAATTCCAAACTCTTCCTAACACATTCCTATACCAAATACAACATTCATTTGGCCAAAATTTTGATTGAAATCCCATACAAAATCACTTGAAACCAAAATCCCCAAATTTACCCTAAGGTTGCCACAGGACCTAAATTCTCCAAATTGAATTCCCTAAGCCCAAAATTTCCACCCAATTTCTATCCTAAACCTTTCATAAAAATCACCTACATCATTTTGAACCATTAATTGGGTTCTAACCAAGCTCTAATCAAACCTAAATCCAACTTAACCCATGGTGACCCAAATTAACAAAACCACCAAAATCCATCAAATCCACTTCCCAAATCAATTCAAATTCACTCCAAACCTTTTCCGTAAGCTTTGTGACAATCATTTAAGACATTTTGATCAATAAATTTGATCCAAATCAAACCCAAACTCAAGCTAAGACAACCTAAATCCAAATCAACCCATGTGAACATGAGATCCAAATTAAACCAAATCAATTACAATTTGATCAAACCAACCCCATGGCACCCAACCCTAGACTTCCTAGGGTGGGTTTGACCTGACCCAACCCATGCCACATGAGCCATGGACCAATGGTCCACCACTTGGGACCAATGGGTCTAGCCACTTGGCTAAGTCTATGTCCCATCTTTAAACTCCCCTTAAGCAACATCTCTGCCCAAATTAATGCCACTGAACTCCTCCTCCACTCCTCCTCAGTCTGCCAGCCGCCTGCCAGTCCTTACGAGCCTCCCCAGCTGCTGAAATAGGCACGCCGAAGCACCCCCCAAGGGCTTAAAATTTAAAATTGAGCCATGGCAGTGAGCAATCCCCTCACCAGCCACCTGGCCTTCTCAGCCCTCACCCTAAGCCGCCCAGGGCACTCATTGACTGGCCCCGAGCTCCCCTCTCCGACCATGGCTATAAAATCCCCCCCTCGGCTGAGTTTAAGGTGCTGAATTTTTTCTCACCAAACTCCCTCAAATTGCTCCCAGACCTCCTCCCAGACAAGAGAACTTTATCCCCACTGTCCTCCTGCCCTGAATCCCCTTAGCTGAGCTTAATTTCTTAGTTGAAATTCAGGTCAGAAACAGGACATCCCCAGAAACTCCACCAAAATCAAATTAACTACCCCGACACCATCCCCACACCAATAGAAGAAGTTCCCCAATGAAATCCCCCTCACCAAGCCACCCTGTTGTTCTGTCGGTCAGAGGTCCAAATCGTGTCTGGTCACTTTCATATCCAGACAATTCACCACGACTAGGGGCTCAATCCATAGACTTTTGGAACTCCAACAAACGTGTCGAGCATCTTTAATCGAGGCCTCACCTCTCAGAGCAAAGGTATTGAAATTTCCTTCCTCCCGAGCTTCGAGCGATTCTCCATTTCATTTGGCTTGATTTCAATGCATGTTAGCCATATGGATAGCTTCGTTTAGGCTAGACGAGCATATAGAGACAAACCGCACTCGATTTGGTTAAGTATAGCTTGAGATCTTAAGGATTTAGTGTAAACAGCTCTCGGGTTGAACCAGATGGGGACGATGACCAGCCATCGTTGGATGGCGCATGTATCGAATGGAAGGCGGAGATAAAGCCATACAGAACCACGGAAAGAAAAGAGCGCGCTGACTCAGATGGCGGCGCCAAATGAGGAGACGACGCGTGTGACTCCGGAGCCGTCTAGTTGAGGTGGAGCCGCGTCGGATAAGTAGGAAATTAGCGTATTTTCTATTTATTTAAATACTCGAATCTTTAAAAATGCATAAAAAATCCAAAAATTAAAAGAAAATTACTATCTTGCTCAGTGAACAGAGGAGAATAATGTGGAAAAAGAATTAAGTTCTTTTGTTGAGTCTCTAATTTTTAAGTAATTAAACACTATTCTCAGTATTTTAATTCTCCATTAGCATGCATAATTCACCATGGCATGAGACCGTAGGGCTTTTGTAGCCTTTGATCTTGGGAACATCCCTGAATTTTTTAAGGCCAGAGGCTATGCCTATGGGAAGTTATCTATTTTCTAAGATTAGAGTCATTTTAATGAAAATTAATTATGAAAATTAACATGTTGATTATAAAAATTTAGAAAAATTAGGGGAAGTATCTTTGGACCAGAGGACCCTAGGAAAATTATGGATTGATCTAATTCGTTAAAAATGAACTCAATTTGGCCAAATATTCAAAACTGAAATTAAATTAATTTGGAATAACCACACATCAAAATGACATGAAATCAATTCTTCTAGGGTCAGGGGAACCCCACATAAAAAGTTCAAGTCAATTGGAAATGATTTAACCAATTAAATGAATTATTCAAGTTAAATGGCTATATTTGAAATTAAAAAAAATTCATAAAACCCAAAATATAACTCAAAATTTTACCAAATCAATTTTTAGGCCTCTTTGAGATCAGAGGAGTCTAAGAAAATTAAAATTTGAATTTTCCTATAATTTTCATTTATAATCCATTTTTGGGTATTTTAATAATTAAAAATGATAAAAATCATAAAAATATTAAAATTCATAAAAATGTAATATTTGGTCCCCTGATCACTTAGGAACCAATCAAATATTTTTTCTAAGTCTCTAAGTAAAGATATTGAATTTTGAAGGCTTAGGGTAATTTTTAATATTAAAAAAATGGATTTTTTAACTCTTTCACTAAAATAATTCTAAAAATTCAAAAGAAAAATCAGAAAAATATAAAATTTGTTTCTTTGAGTTCTCTGACCTAAGAGGGATTTAAGAAAAATATAAAACCAATTTTTCTACTTTAATTTTATTTTATAATTAATTAATACCTCAAAAATAAAAAATATTATAATAAATAAAATAAAATTTAAAAAATCTCCAATATTGGTCCAAGTGGTCCTCTGGTCAGTAGGAACCTCTCATAATTTTCCTAGGGACAGATACTTCATCTTGGTCATATTGTTGAATTTCATTCAAAATCCCTATTTTTCACTAAAATAATTATATAAATTAAATTAAAAATTAGAAAAATCGCATTTTCTCCTGGAATATCTTAATTGACATGTGAGTGAGGTGACATAAAAATTTCAAATTCATTTGAGTATGATTTAATGAATTATGAGAAGAATAAGCCTAAGAGGGTGTAAAGGTAATTAAAGGGCTTTAACCTTAATTAATATTTAAGCTTAACCCAAGGGAAGGGTAAATATTTGATCTTAATTTTCCTTTTGGATGATTGAAACTAAGGGAGTTAAGGGGTAGAAACCCATTAATCACCTTAAACATTAAAGAAGGAATCTCAATTAACTAAATTATTAAACCTTGGAATTTGATTAAGGCATGCATTATTAAGGTTAAGGGATTTTAACATAAAAAGAATCCAATTCTTTGAAATTGAATCCCTAATCAATGAATTGATCAAACATCATTTAATTTTATAATAGAATCATAAAAATGATGATTGGAACTAATGATAAAAAAGGGGAGAATAATCTTGGAATCTTATAAATAAATTAAAAGCTTAAAGTATTTAAGTTGATGTGAAATGATTTAAAATCAAATTAAAATAACTTAAATATTAAAACTAAACTAAAAATCACTTAAAACTAAAGATTAAAATAAATTTTGAAGCATCAAAATCAATTCAGAACAATTCATAATTAAGACATTATGATCAAATTAAACTGGTTCAAATTAATCTAAAACATCATGATTAAGTTAAAGCAAACTTAAATCATTAAAACTTAATTGAATAAGATAACTCAAAACACCTTTTTAACCTAAATGATTTAAAACATTTGAAAATCCATCTGAGAAATTTATAACTAAACTGAATCACTTTTAGATCATCGATTCAACTTCAATTAAGAATGGTTAAGTCTTTTAATAAACTAATCTGTCCCTAAAGGCTTTCACCTTTATAACTCTTAAATGAAGTACCAAATGAAATTTCACTTTACTCATGGGATAATCAAACATCCTAGTTCATTGAGCAAGAGTCAAAACTAAATTAAACCCCAGATGATTAATTCATCAACATAATGAAATTCACTTGAACTCAAAACAATCCCAAAAGCGTTGAAAAGATGTCCAGGACCTGTCTTAAGCACTTTCTCAACCTGATGAGATATTTTAGAAGAACAATTGAACTTCATTGTTCTTTAATGAAGAAAATCATCCACAAACACACCTTAAGGATTGACTAGTGATAGGAGTAGAATTTGGTAGACAACCAGAACCTTCCCTTAGCTTTACTTAGGTGTTTTCTTTTAAATATTTAAATGCTTTAACATGTGTTTTAGGTACAGTTGGAAATGACGAGAAGACCCACCAGGTACGCTTTTATTTTATTGCAATTTACTTACCTGCACTACACTTTACTTTACTTTCTTGCAAGCTTGCATGTTAAACAACAATGTCACCCTGCATGAAAATTGAAACCCATAGGATAGCCGCAAAACTGAAACCAAAAACTAAAATTAAAAATCAAAATAAGATAAAATTCACCACCACAACATCCAAAATATAAAACAACTCAAAATTTAATCACAAACAAAACAACAAAACTTCAATTACAACTAAATTAAACAATCTCGTTGGATGATCAGGACTCTTTCGAATGATGTAACCCACGTCTTACTAAAGAGATTTCCTACGGTCTAAATGAAAGTGTGGAACTCATTCAGTTGAGTTCCCAAATTCATTTGGACTAAGTGAATTTGATGAAAATAGTGGTGCCGGGATGATGGAACCGTGGGATCTTAACCGGTACTACTTAATCAACTTTAAGATTTCCTTTAATAAAACTTAAGACATTGAATTTAAAAGTCAACTTCTAGACCATGACACTTCTCTTATCTCTTGATTACCATTTTCTTAAACTAAACCCTCTACAATAAAAAGGAGCTTGGAGCAAGCGCGGTGGACAGCACGCTGGTCTTCATCAACTTTTCTTTCTTTAGTAATTAAACAAACAAGCCATAGGATTTCGAGGTAGTTTGCCTAGTGCAACATAAATCCTCAACTTCTCTTTAGGCATTTGCACAATTATGTTATGCAATTTAAGCCCTAAACTCGTCTTAGGACTCTGAGGTAGTCGTTTGGTACGACATAAACCCTCACATCTTCGAGGCTATTTGTATGATTATGTCATATGAATATAAGTCCTAATTAATTAAAATAGGTAATATTGAAACATCAAATAATATTTCTCTAAATCTAAACCAAACAATAGGATAGTTGGGAAGTCACCGAAGTTCGCTTCGAATCCGTGGCATCCTCTACTTCTTGTCCGTTGGATTCCTAAAATAAAATGTTCCAAATTTGATCCAATCCCGTTTAAAATTCCTAAATAGAATCCTTCGAATGCTCAAACTTTGAAATTATTGAAAGCAAAACCACTGATCTTTATCGAGAGTTTTCTTAAGTGATTTCCATCACTTAGGATGTAATTAACTATAGGGGCTTGGCCTTATAGGTAATTTTGGAACCCAGCTTAATATAAACCATATTTAATTCTTTTGTATTAAATACGAGAATTTGTCGGCAAATAAAAATGGTTCACAGACCAAATGGATGTCATAAATTCACTAGTTTATTTAATTGCACCCCATTATTAAACGACGTGTCTATTCCTCGGGGTAAACACGTAGTTTACGGTGCGAAATTCAATTATTTAAACTACCAAGGGTACGAGATCGGTTCGGTCTCGTATTTTCAAAAATCAAATAATATTTTCCAAACTATTTAAAACTATATATACTTAAATTTAAAAATAAATATAAAATAACAGCCGACAATGACTTGAGCTTCTCTTGCACACACACATCCCTAAACCATTGAGTTCCCCCCATATATCCCAAACCCTAAACTTTATCCCTTCTACCCTTTATAAAACTCACATGATTGAACCAAAGCCACTATTCTTTGATTAAGATGGCTAGGGTCAATATGTGAAGGATCATAAAGTGGTTGCCATTTGGCTAAACTTGGTCCCAAAGTGGTTAGACATGGCTAAGGTCCATGGCCCATACCCCTAAACCCTAATTTCACATGAATTCTAATTTTTAAATCCCAAAATTCCAAATCCATTTCAAAATCTCCAAATTAATTTCAAAACCTCATCCAAATCAATTTGAACCACCATTTGGCCTGATTGCACCTAATCCTACAAAATTTGGCCAAATTACCAAAATACCACTGGGATACCCAAAATTTCAAAATTCCAATTTTTGTCTAATTAAATCCCAAATATTCCCAATATCATTTTCTTCAACTAACACATGCTCCAATTTTGTCAATTTAACCCAATTTGACCAAAAAGCCCAATTGGCCCTTAGGGCCCAAAATTGACCAAGTAACCCAATTCACCCCAAATTGAACCCAAAATCACTTAATTTTCCCCAAACCAAATTCTAAACTCTTCCTAACATCCCCTAAAACAAAATGCAACATTAATTGGCCCTCAATTTGAACTTAAACTTCACCCAAGTCCTACTCAAGCCAAAACCCCCAAATTTGACCTAAAATGTCCATAGACCCAAACATGCCCAAATCCCCAAATTAACATCCAAACAATTTTAAGAACCCTTTTTCACATCCCTATAAATATTTTGCAACATTAAATTTGCATTTGATCCAACATTAGCCTAGCTTTAACCCAAATCAGCCCAATTTGCCTAAATTGACCCTATGCCTTAATCACACTCAATTAACCCCAAATCAAATAAAAATAATCCCAAATTTGTTCCAAGCTCCTCATAACATATTCCTACACCAAACAAAACATTTATTCGACCAAAATTTTTACCAAAATCTCACCCAAATCCCTTTGAAATCAAAATCCCCAATTTTAGCCTTAAAGCCCAATTTCTTCAAATTGGACTTATGGTCAATCAAATTTCTCAAATTTCACTTCCTAATAAAAATTCAACATGTTGAAATTTCAACCAAACCCAATTCAATTTAACCATCCATTGATTAATTACAAAAATTCAAAATCATTTAATGCATGTTAAAAGGTCCATACCCATATGCATGTTTAAAAGACCACTTTATTAATTTTAAAAACCCAAATTGAGCCCACATGTCATATTTCCCTCCTATTATCATTCCATGATATTTAATTCATCATCCCATATCATTGTACCAAACCAACCCTGCATGCATCCCACCATCCAAAATTGGGCATGTTGACATAAAGCCCCAAAATTCATGAAAAATTTTAATTCCTTTTACATAAAAATCTTCAATAGCATCATACATGGCATGACAAGCCTCATGCATCATCCCATGATCATCCCAAGTCAATTTTTACCAAATTTGGCAAAGGGGAGGTGACCACTCCTCTTCCCCCTTCCACTTGGATTTTCCCCACTTCAAACCATTTAAACTCCTCCCCAAACTCCCATGGCAGCAATTGGACCTCACCCAAACCTGCTCATGGGTCTTAAAACCAGCTCTAACCACTTTGGGAAAAGATCTAGCCTTTGGACCAAGGGCTAAACCCAAGTTAGCCCACTTTAGCCCAATCCTCCATTTTCCTTTGGATCTCCACCATAGAGCCATCAAATGTTCAAATTGATGCCACCAGTCAACCTCTTTGACCTCCTTGAGCTCTGGCCTGACTTAACCCGGGCCAGACCACCACCTCAGCCACCGAAAAACACCAGGCTGAGAGGTCCAATTTAATCCAAAAAATTAAATTAGAGCCTACTAAGGTGTCACAACCCTACTGGTCAGTGGAGTTGTTCTTCTCCTCACCAAGGCAGGTAATCCCAGCCCCTAACTCCCCCTTGGAAGCCCTCTAGCCATGTCTATTTAAGCAGCTCTCCCCCACAACCAAAAGGTTGGATGCACTGAAACCTCCCAAAATCCCCATCCAAGTGACCCAAATTGCTCTCACCCAGAGAACTTGATCCCCACTATTCTCCACCCTGAACTGCACCACCTGAGCTCAATTTCTCAGTGAAAATTCAGGCCAGAAACAGAGCATTCTTTGAAACTTTACAAAATCCAAATTAACTCTTCACACACATTCACCAGAGGTAGAGAAGAAGTTCCCTCCTGAATCCCCCCTCTGCTAAGCACCCTAACATAGTTCTAGACCAAGGTCGGCCACCCTTTGGAGGAATTCTGAACTAAACTCAAAGAGGGCTCGACTGATGCTTACAAGAGCTTCGCCAGACCCCACTGAAGGTATCACAACCATCCAATTGAGGTTAAACCTCTTGGACAAAGGTAAAGAATCAAAACACCCAAATCCGAGCTCGGGTTGGGCCTTTTTAAAAAAGATTTGAAATTAATGCATGATCAACCATATGGATGTGTAGAGCTAGATTAGATGAAGGTTTTGAAACAAATTTTACTTAATTTGGTTGAGTATCCGCTAAGGTTTTACCCTAGAAAGCGTGCGGTTATCGCTTCGAGGCAGACAGGGACGATGAAGGAAGACTGTCTGATCGCGCGTGTATCTAGTGGAGGGCTCAGACTGCGCCAGTCCAGGAGATGGGGCGAGACAGCGGGACGTATGGCTACCGAGTCAGATGGCGATGCCAAATCAAACCACGCTACGTGGAGCTTCGATCCGCCATAGGATCCAGTTAACGCTAAGCTGTTTAAGTATAACAATAAGGATTTTTCTTATTTATTTAATTCATAAAACTTCAAAAATGCATATCCTTTCACAAAAAAATAATAAAAATAAAATAAAAATACTCTCTTGCTCAGTGAACAGAGGAGAACAATGTAGAATTGAAATCAAAATTATTTGTTATATATTTGATTTTTAATTAATTTTTTACTAATTTGAGTATTTTAATTATTCATTCACATACATAATTCTCCATGGCTTAGGACTATGGGGCTTTTGTTCCCTCTACCCTTGGGAACATTCTTTGAATTTTTCAAGATCAGGAGAAACCTCTAGGCAGAGATCCGTATTTTCCAAGTTTATGTGCCTATTTTTGTGAATTAATTCTAGAAATTAGCATGTTATTTAAAAAAATCTAGAAAAATTAGGGTATGTTTCTTATGACCAGAGGGCCCTATAAAAATTATATCTTGATTTAATTCACTGAAAATAACCCTAATTGGATCAAACACTAAAAATTGAACTTAAATTAATTTGGAGCCACCATACATTAAAATGAAATGAAATTAATTCTACATTATACTTTAGGATTAGGGGGACCTTACATAAAAATGTAAAGGCAATTGGAATTGAGCTAGCCTACTAAATGAATTACTTAAGTAACATAGCCATACTTGAAATTAAAAAAATCATAAAACCTAAAATATAACTTAAAAATTCACAAAATTAATTTTGGAGTTCTCTGTGATCAAAGGAATCCAGGAAAAATAAAAATTGGATTTTTCATAAAAATTTCATTTTTAATTAATTTTTAAAAATTTAATAATTAAAAAATCATAAAAATCATAAAAATATTAAAATTCACCAAAATGTCACATTTAGCCTCCTAATCACTTGGGAACCAACAAAAAATTTTTCTAAGCCTCTAAGTAAAGATATTAAAATTTAAAGGCTTAAGGTAATTTTTAATATTTAAAAATAGAATTTTCAAGTCTTTCACTAAAATAAATTCTAACAATTCAAAGAAAAATCAGAAAACATAAAGTTTATTTCTCTAGGTTTCCTGATGTCTTAATTTTCACCATGAATTTAATTTAAGAAAAATATAAAACCTAATTTTCACCTTCAATTTTATTTTATAATTAATTAATACTCCAAAACTTAAAATAATTCTAATAAATAAATTAAAATTAAAAAAACCACCAAAATTGGTCCAAGTGGCCCTCTGGTTAGTAGGAACCTCCCATAATTTTTCTAGGGACATAAATTTTACCTTGGTCAAGTTGTTGAATTTTCATTAAAAATTCTTATTTTCCATTAAAATAATTATATAAATTAAATTAAAAATAGAAAAATTACATTTTCTCCTCTGATGTCTTAATTAACATATAAGTGAGGTGACATAAAAATTTCAAATTCATTTGAGTTTAATTTAGTGAATTATGAGGTGAACAAGCTTAAGAGGCAGAAGGGTAATTAAAGAACCTTAGCCTTAACTAATATTTAGGCTTAACCAAAGGGGAAGGGGAAATGTTTGATCTTAATATTCCTCTTGGATGGTTGAAACTTAAGGAATTAAGGGATAGAAACCCATTAATCACATTTAATATTAAAGAAGAAATCTCAATTAATTAAATCATTAAGCTTTAGAAGTTAATTAAAGCATAACTTGTTAAGGGTAGGGGGTTTGATATAGGAAGACTCTAATTCTCTAAATTGAATCCCTAACCAATAAATTAATTAAATACCATCTAACTTTTACTAATGAAACTATAAAATGATAATTAAAATTAATAATTAAAAAGAATAATTTTAGAATCTTATGATTAAATTAAAACAATCTAAAATATTAAAATTAATCTCAAATACTATAATTAAATTAAAACAATTTAAAACATTAAAATTAATTTAATTGAGCTAAAATAATGTAAATACCTTTTTTCAATTTAAAATAATTTAGAATATTTAATACTATAATTAAATTAAAACAATTTAAAACATTAAATTTAATTTAATTGAACTAAAATGATTTAAACACTTTTTCCAAATTATAATAATTTAAAATATTTAAAAATCAATTAAAACCTTATAACTAAATTGGATCATTTTAAATTAGTAACTCAACTTCAGTTAAGAATGGTTAAGTTCATTAATGGACTAATTTTCCTCTAAAGGCTTTCATCCTTATAACTCTTAAATGAGGTGTCAAATGAAATATCACCTTACTCATAAGATAATCAAACATCCAAGTTTGCTGAGCAAGAACCAAAACTCAACTAAACCCTGGATGAGCAATTCATCCACATAATGAAATTTATTTGGATTCAAAATGATCCCAGAAGCGTCGAAAAGATGTTCAGGACCTGTCCTAAGCATTTTCTCAATCTAATGGGATGTTTTAGAAGAACAATTGAATTTCATTGTTCATTAATGAAGAAAATCATCCCCAACACACCTTAGGAATTCATTAGTGATAGGATTAGGATTTGGTAGACAACCAGAGCTTCAACCTAGCTAACATTACAATATTTTTAGGATTTGGTAGACACCCATAACCTTCCCTTAGCTTTACCTAGTGTTTCTTTCAAATATTTAAATACCCTAACATGCATTTTAAGTGCAGTTAGAAATGACGGGAAGACCCTTCAGGTACACATTTAAGTTTAATGCAATTTACATTATGCAATTTGTTAAATGCTTTACTTTCCTATAAACCTGTGAAAATGATTGAACACAGCTTGTTTAAACAACTCAAAATTTAATCACCAACCAAATAAAACTTGTAACTTCAACTAAATTAAGACGTCTCATTGGATGACTGGGAATCCCTCGGATGAGGTAACCTACATGTTGCTAACGAGATTTCCCATGGTCTGAATGAAAGTATGGAATCTATTAAGTTGGATTTAGTAAATTCATTAGGACTAAGCAAATCCGATAAAAATGGTGATACCGGAATGAGGGAACCGTGGGATCCTAACTGGTGTCGCCATAATCAACTTAAACATTTGTTTTAAATAAGCACTAAGTCACCTCAATTTTTAACTTTCTATAACATTATAATTCTCTCATCCCCTCATTTGTCACCTCTTTAACTAAACCCGCTACAATGAGGAGCTCGGAGCAAGCGCGGTGAGCAGCACGACCATCTTCAACAGCAAAACAAATCTTAGAGATAAACAACCAAGCCATAGGATTTCGAGGTAGTTTTCCTAACGCAACATAAATCCTCACTTCATCCTTTAGGAATTTGTATAATCATATCATGCAATTTAAGCCCTAACCCGTTTAGGACTCCGAGGTTGTCGTTCGTTACGGCCTAAACCCTCATAACTTCCAGGCTACTTGTATGGTTATATAATACAAGTGTAAGTCCGAATTAATTAAAATAGGTAAGATTATATCCTTTAATAATTCTCTTAAATTGAAGCCAAACCATAGGATAGTTGGGAGATCATCGAAGCTTGCTTCGGATCTATAATCCCCCCTACTCCTATTCCTTTGGATTCCCGAAAGAACTGTTCCAAATTTGATCAATTATCTTTTGAACTTCCAAAATCCAATCGTTTGAATCCTAAACTTTGCAATTCTTGAAAGCAAAACCACTGATCTTTATTGAGAGTTTCTTAAGTGACTTCAGTCATTTAGGATGTAATTAACTATAGGTGATTGCCTCTATAGGGAACTTTAGAACCCAGATAATGTAAACTCTATCTAAACTTTTATCTAGATAGGAGAACTTGACGGTCAACATAAAAATGGTTTGCAGACCAAACGAATATCCTAAATATACTGGTTTATTTAATCGAGCCCCATTATTAAGCAATGCATCTATTCTTCGGGATAGATGCATAGCTTATGGTGCGGCGCTCAATTTTTTAAACTATTAAAGATATGGGATCTTTTTGGTCTCGTATTTTCAAAATTCAAAACACTACTTTCCAAATTATTTAAAATTATATATATACATATACACTTAAATTAAATCTGAATAAAAAAATGATCGACAGGCACAAGTACTATTATTTTTTGGATGGATATACTGGTTATCATCAAATACCTATTGCTCCTGAGGATCAAGAAAAAAACTACATTTACTAGCCCATATGGAACTTTTGCTTTTCGAAGAATGCCCTTCGGATTAAGTAATGCACCTGCAACATTTCAAAGATGTATGATGTCTATTTTTAGTGATCTGATTGATGATGGAATAGAAGTGTTTATGGATGATTTTTTTGTATTTGGAACTTCATTTGATATATGTTTAAATAATTTAGAAAAAATTTTGGAGCTTTACGAAAGAACAAATTTAGTTCTAAATTGGGAAAAATTTCAATTTATAGTTGCTGGAGGAATTGTACTTGGGCATAAAATATCTGAACATGGTATGGAAGTTGACCCTGCAAAAATTCAAATTATTGAGAAATTACCACCTCCTACTACAGTGAGAGGGCTAAGAAGTTTCTTAGGACATGCTGGATTTTACAAATGTTATATTAAATAATTTTTGAAAATTACTAAACCACTATGCTCACTTTTAGAAAAAGATAAAAGATTTGATTTTAATTAAGCATGTTTAAATGCCTTTGAACTATTAAAAGAAAAACTAATCACTGTCCCTATAATTGTTTCACCTGATTGGGAGAAACCATTTGAACTTATGTGTGACGCTAGTGATTATGCGATTGGAGTTGCGTTAGGGCAAATGTATGATAAAATGTTTAAGGTTATTTACTATGCTAGTAAAACTCTTAACAAAGCTCAAATTAATTACACCACTAAGGAAAAAGAATTATTAGCTATTGTGTTTGCCTTTAAAAAATTTAGATCGTATTTCATTGGAACTAAATGTATAGTGCATACGGACTATTCAGCTATAAAATATTTAATGCAAAAGAAGGATGCCAAACTACGATTAATCAGATGGATACTTTTACTGCAAGAATTTAATTTTGTGCTAGTTGATAGAAAAGAAACTGATAATCAAATAGCTGATCATTTGTCTAGACTAGAACATCATAAACTATCTGAATTTGGAAAGAAAATTACAAAAACTTTCCCTGATGAACAACTTTATAACATTAAGGAAAGGAATTTACCTTGGTATGCTAATATTGTGAATTATCTTGTAAGTGATATTTTGTCACCTGATTTAACACTGCAACAACAAAAGAAATTTATATATGATGCTTAATTTTATTTTTGGGATGAGTCATACTTATTTAGACAATGTAAGTATCTTATTATTAGAAAATGTATGCCATATAAAGAGATTGAACCGGTCATTCAGAGATGTCATGATTCTGAATTTGGAGGAAATTTTGGAACTAATAAAACTTCACATATGATTTTACAATCTGGATTTTATTGGCCTTCTCTTTTTAGAGATGTTTATAGATATATTAAACTTTGTGATTGATGTCAGAGAGTAGGTAATATTTCTAGAAGAAATGAAATGCCTCTAAAGTTTACATTAAAAGTTGAGATCTTTGATGTATGGGGATGGGATTTTATGGGGTCATTTACTCCTTCATTTGGGAATTTATATATATTGGTTGCTGTTGATTATGTCTCAAAATGGATCAAAGCAACTGCTTTACCTAGATGTGATGCTCAAAGTGTTTCAAAATTCTTAATGAGAAACATTTTTACAAGGTATGGAATGCCGAGAGTGATCATTACTAATGGTGGATCTCATTTTAGAAATAATCTGATTTAGAGATTGGTGGAAAGATATAATATTATTCATAGAATCTCTACTGCTTATCATCCCCAAACTAGTGGTTTAGCAGAAGTGTCTAATCGGGAAATTAAACGAATTTTGGAGAAAACTTTGAATCTTCATAAATTAGATTGGTCTGTTAGATTAGATACTGCATTATGGGCATATTGGACTGCTTATAAGACCACTATAGGAATGTCTGCTTATAGAATAATATTTAGAAAGACTTTCCACTTACATTTAGAATTGGAGCATAAAGCATATTGGGTGATAAAAGAGTTAAATTTTAATTTAAAGAATGCAGGTGAGAAGAGATTGGTGTAATTGAATGAATTGGAAGAAATCAAAAATGAAACATATGATAATGATAGGCTTTACAAGAAGAAAATGAAAATATGGCATGATCGAAAGATTATAATAAAGAAATTTGAATTAGGACGGAAATTTTTGCTATATAATGCAAGATTAAAATTATTTCTTGGAAAACTGAAGTCTAGGTGGATAGGACCTCTAACTGTTATAAAAGTTTATTCATTTGGACTTGTTGATGTTGATGATAAAAAAACTGGAAGAATATATAAAATTAATGAGCATAGATTAAAACCATATTATGATGGGTATCGACCAAATTTTATAATGTTAAGTCATCCTGAATAACTTAATGTCTGTCAGACTGACGACGTTAAACTAAACACTTTGTGGGACGCAACACATATTTATTTTTATTGTATTAGTTTATTTGTGTTAATTTTACTTTTAGTTAATGATATTTGAGTCCTACCCACTCATAAAATCATAAAGAATGAAAATTAATTGATCAATTTGGATTATTTCAGACCAAAATGATGTTTGATGCATTTTTCTAGCACTGATGGTGCTAGAATGGGCACCGCAGGTGCCCAATTCCAGAGAAGATGGCCAAATTTTGAGACTTGGGCATCGACAGTGCTGAAGAACAGAAGACGGTTTGTGGAGTTTTAAATTGCGATTTTTGGAGGTTTTAGGCGGGATTTTCTTCTTTAAAACATTCCAAACTCGTTTTTGAACCCCTAAACTCTAGAAAAATGAAAGGATTAATTCCCAATTTGCATCTGATGGATTCCAACTCCATAGAAACTCTGAGATTTAGAGTTTTCAACCGATGAAAGTTCATCAATTTCGAGGTGCTGTGACTGTTGAACAAAGTGCTGATGAAGGAGGATTGTCAAAGAAAGAGGCTTCGTAAATCGAGGTTTGAATGCTCCAAGTAATCGAGTAGAAGAGATTATTGTATAAAGGTGTTGGGAAGTGTTATGCTACACTACTGCCGCTGTAGTCATTCCTGTTGTGAAAGAGTTTTATGCAAATCTTCATGGAATCAACCAAGGATTTGTCTATGTGCGAGTCGGGTTTGTACTTCAAAGATTAATGACTTATTTATGATTGCAAATGTGTCGATCTGCCATTATACAAATTTTGATGTGATGAAAAATAATATGAATGAGATTTGTCGATATCTGACAAATGAAAGTGAAGATTGGGAGATAAGTGACAGGAGATATGTAAGTTTTTATACTATATGTTTAAATCTGGTGTTGAAGCAATGGCATTTCTTTATATATGCAAAGTTACTCCCAACTATGAAAATTAGTAAAGTGACAAAAGAAAGTGCAATTTTGAACTATTGTATTCAAACGGGAAGGCCTATTGATATTGTCACTATAATTGTGAAATCTGTATTGGGATTGATTGTTCGTGGATCTAAATATGAGCTTGGACATCCTTCCACCATATTTCTTCTTTGCAGCCAATCACAAGTGTCATATGAAAGCTGGGAAAAAGTGCTTCTTCCTTGGAAACTCCTGGACCCAACTAACCGATTTGACTATCAAATAATTGGAGATGAAAATGATATGAGCATTATTGCAAATCAACCATATCAGAGTTCACAACCTATTCTACCCTACTTTCCTAAAAGTCCACAGGTGATTTTGAAGAAGATCAAGAAATTGGAGAAAGAGGTACAAAATTTGATGAATGCTATTAAAAACATTTCAGATTTATTTGATCACTTGGATTGGAGAATGAAAGACCAGTTTGATCATATTGGACGAATTGAAGACAGTTTGGTAAATTAGATGAAGAAGAAGGATGTGATTGCAGAGGATTCAACTAATGAATTCCCAAATCATCCCATTTATAATTTGTACGTGCATCATTAATCCATGGGAGATATCAGAGGAGAAGATAGTTCTGAGACTGATGATGAGTTGTGACTCTATTATATCTAGTATTTGGTGTTTATCTTTTATTGTGCTTGGGTTTGCTTAGTAGTTGGCTTGATTGCTTATGTAATTATGTTTAGACTTATTTTGCTTGGAATTTATGTCTTTGTTTAGTATTCAACGTTAGTGTATTGTAGTGTGTTTGCGACGCTGAATCTTTATGCTAGATGGCTTGAAGAACTTATTTAGTGAGTGTTTAAAAGTGTAAGTTGTAATGTGGATTTATATATTAAAGTGATTTTGTGTTGTTTGTGTGAAATTGATGTTAGTTACTTGCTTAATTGGTGAAATAGATGCTTAAAAAGGCTAATTGTAAGATGGCGTGACTTTGAAACGATTGAAATTGCAAAAAAAATTTTGACCCAGAATTTGGACAGGCCCAAATCTAGAGAGTTGGGCAATTTAAGTTAAATAAAGAGCTGACGGTGCCTTATTGAGCGCCGAGACGCCTGAACCCATAAACTGCTTAGACTCGCTGAAAATCACGATTTTTGCCTTGGGGCCCGCCATTTTTTATCTTTCCATCGTCTTCAACCTCAAGCCAAGCCTGAATAGAGGTCTAGGGCTTGCTAGATTGCAAATTTGAAACGATTTCAAGGCTAAAGAAGTTCAGATATTGTCTCCTTTTGGTAAGAGCTCCACTCTAAACTAATTTTTTTTTTATTTTCATCATGGAAATCTCCCACATTATATAGATCCGAAATTTGGAATTTTTGATGCAGTTTTGAGATAACCATGGTGATAGAAGTTCTTACTTACTAAGATTTGCTTTTGGGGTCTTCTACATTGTGACTTTGGAATTTATTGGATTTATTTTATACATTTTTAGAAAACTTTGTTATGGCTCCAAAGACAAGTAACGGGAAGAGGAAAATAGATTTTGATGAGGATAGATTTTTTAATGCTAAAGCACAATTTCATTTTAATTCAACCCTTTACAATAAGAAGAGTATTCAAGATCGATCTTTTGAAAAATCTGGAAGGAATGATAGAACAATTAATTTCTGATAGAAAATGGGAGATATTTTGTTATTTTAGTACTGATGTGATCATGGGGATAGTCTGTGAATTTTATGCAAATTTTTCATGGACTAAAGGTGAATATGTGTTTGTGAGAGGCAAAATGGTAGAATTTACTCCTGATCGTATTAATGATTTTTACCAATTAAGAAGAACTAGATTTTGTGAATATGAAAATTTTGGTACTATGGATACTAGACTGAATGAAGTGATTTCTTTTCTTACTGATGGAAAAGTGAGTGGAAGATAAAGCAAAGATAAATAATTAACTTCACTGCATCCACATTGGATGTAGCATCTAAGGCCTGACATTATTTCATCTCAGCAAGATTACTACCTTCTTACCATCATAGCGAGGTTACCATAGACCTAGCTATTCTCAATTAATGCATACAGAACATGAAAGAGATTGGTATTGTTGTTATTATTTATAAGAGTATCCAGACTATTGCTAGAGGGGAAATCACTAGTAGATTAAGACATCCTGCTCTGATTCATGCATTATGTGTAAAGTCTGGAGTGGAGTTTGACAGCACTGAGGAGCTTGTCCATCCATTGAGGCCTATTACCAAAGCTAATATTTGTTTTTATAAGGCTCATGTGGGATGGAGAGGAGGAAGCAGGAGTACTGATATTCCTTCAACTAGCCAGGACATACCATCTACTTCAGAGGCAACTACTTTATCTAATGTTATAGAGCAGTTAAGGATTCAGAGTGCTAGTATTGAGAGACTCCATAACAAATTTGATGGATTACAAGCCCAGAACAACGTGAATGATGATTATCAGATGAGGAGAGTGGATTATGATATAGCTTATCATGATGCTCAGGTTAGATTCTGAAGGGGAGACACTAGAGTGATATTTCCTACCTACCCCAACTATGTTCCTTACCGACCTAACTATGCAGATGAGGCTGATGAAGCTGCTAATGATGATGGGTTGTTGTGAGATTTCTATTTTTAGTTGTGTTATGTGGAACTTTGATGTGTTGTTATTTGATTCTTTGTCATCTCTGTAACTTGTAAATGCATTTATGTTAGCAAGAAAAATGTAATGAACTTTGTGATATATGTTTAGTGATTGTGAGTTGATACTGTGATGCTTATGTTGAACGTTTAAAGTTTAAGTTTTTAATATTTCTTCACCCTACAGATTTTCAAATATCATATATAGCACTACTTCTAACAGTTTCATTCTTGCTAGCTTAAATTTTTTATTAATACCAGCATAGCTTCAGAAGATTTTATAATCCCAGCACAATAAGGTTAGTTTTCTTTCAGTTTTACGCCTTACCTTTGCAAATTTATAATTAATGAAAAACTTAAGTTTGGGGGGGGGGGGGGAGTAGAATATTAACTCTTATTTGTTCTCATCTAATATAGTTTCAAAAATTATTAACATAACTTTTAGTAGTTGAACCTAACTTTAGATAACTAAATTTTTTATTTCATTTAAATATCATAGTGGATTTGAATGAAATATTTTAGTGATAAAGGTTAACTTTATGGGGTTAAGATATTTAGTATAAGAGGATTGGGCTATTGTTCACTATTTAAAGTAAAAGAAACTGTATTTTTGAAATGTTACGGGACTTAGAGATTTATGTGAGAAGAAAAGATTGTGACTCTATGATAAATTATAAAGCTAATATATATTTATAAAGAAAGAGGTGTGCAAGTTCCAATTTTAAAAGGAGGAGAGTGAAGTTCAAAATTATTAAAGGCTATCCAGATATAGCAATTCTCTCAAGAAAAGAAAAAAAAAAAGAAAGGATTGAAAAGTAATCCCAAAAAGAAAAAAGAAAAAAAAGAGAAAATATAAGTGAGGAGAAGCTTGAGGAGATGCTTAATTAAAAATTGGTCTCACTTGAAACAAATTAAAGGAAGAGCTTTGTTACAAACCTGAATTTGTATTTAAAGTATAAGCCTACATTCTAATAGAGTTTGCACTAACATCTTTATCATATATTTCTTTAAAGCACCTTTAATGTGACAAATTATGGTTATTCTTGAAATGAATAGGAAACTAGAACTCTCATACTTGACTACTAAATATTCTTATACCTGTAACTTTGACCTAAGTTTCTGAATATTTTTCTTAGAATCTTACTATTATATTCATTTAAATAAAAAATTGTACCTTTCTTAAAGTGAACGTTCACTACTATGAGTTATATTTATATGTAGTAAAAGGATTACTTGTGGACAAGTAATGGTTAAGTTTAGGAGATTCTAATTCACCAAAAATATGTTAGTTTATATATATATAAATTGTACCCATTTTTGGTGATATTACACTTTAAATGAAGGTATTTTTCATGATTTGCTACATGTATGATGATTTTAGGTGTTTGGAGCGAAAGAAAGCAAAAATGAACGAATTTGGAGCAAAAAAGAGGCAAAATGAAGAATTCGGCCTACTAGTGCTGATGGCGCCCAAATCTAGAGAGCATTATAATTAATATGACAATAGAGCGCCGACGGCGCCCTATCCAGCGCCGACGGCTCCCAAAGTCGGTGGAGATCAAATTCAATGCTTTTAGATGATTTTTTAAGGGTTGCTTGAGGAATCTCTTGGGGAAATCATTTCTAACTTATTTTAGACAATTATGAACGCCATTTTGAAGAGGAGAGAGGGGAAGAAGTGTCTTTTGGGGAGAGAGTAAAGTGTGTTAGGGTTTTGGAGAGTTAGTGCACAAGTGAATATAGTGTGTAAAAGCCTTATTTTGTGAGGGAATCTTCTGTAGAGAGTGTAGGAGAAGGAGGAAAGTGAGAGTTTTCTTCTTTCTTACTATTCTAAATAGGAAATTGAGTGTTGTTGTGAAGAGAGAAAATGATTCAAAGGAACTTCAAGGGATTTGATTGGGGAAGAAATTGAGATAAGTTATATTTACTTCTTGTGGTTTGTATGACTTTGTTTTTATATATAAAATCCATGTTTTGTTGCATCTTCTTCATGAATTCTGACTAGTTTTCTTTATCTTTCTCCTTGCAATGTGATGTGGTGAAGTGGTGATGTAGATTTGATGTGCCATTTAAATGTTAAGAAATTGTGATGATTTTTCACTTCGTACTTCATTTACTTTTCGATCTGGCTATTTGAATTGTTAAAACTTATTGAGAAACATTTAATCCGAAAGGACTAAGTGTTCTACAATAAAAGTGGAGAATTTATTCAATGTTCATGAATGAGTTACGTAGTTTAGGGGGGGTTGAGTGCAAATAAATAGTGAAATGGGTTTTGATGGGCATCAAATTGGAGATTTTAGGGTGATAGGCTGAAATCCCCAATTTGGTCCTAGTGTTTAGTAACTAAAGCTAGGGTTAGCCTTCAGATGAAGGGAAGTGGGAGTGTTGAAGTAAGAGCCATTATCCCTCAGCCTAGCCATGGATTTAGGGACAAAGCTTATGATTTGCCAATGTTCTTTACATAACTCTGAAGAGCGGGTACTCTGAAGGGGGTGACGAATATATATACTTCTATTTGGCACAATACAAAACTTTATCAATCTATATCATTCACTCATCATAATATCATTGTAAAGGGAAAGATGTTTTTCCATATTTAAACCTTTCAATATAAAACTTAGTCTTTGTTAGTTAATTTAGAAAGTAATTTTAGTTAACTTAGGTTTTAGCAATCATTACATTAGCAACTTAAATATTGCTTGAACTTGCATTGTGAATTGAGTATTGGATTTCATTGCTAAACTACACATTGAATTGTTCAAAACTTATTCGTGGGATCGATAACCATGACTCCACTAGAGCCCTGTATTACTTGAATGATACGTATACTTGCGTACAAGAGTGGCTGCTTAATTATCAAATTGATCTTATTGTGAAACTGAATTGAAACTTCCTTTTGAAAATTTACGCTTGTAGCAGCACCAGTCATCTAGAAAGATTGAGCAAATTGGAATGAAATTTTCTCCAACACATCATGTGATTGAAGAAAATTCATTAGGACAAATGATTGATTCTCAAACTTCACTGGAAACTATGAACGTTATTAATACGCCTACCCATATTTCAATTATTACAACCTAAGTTAGAAATATCATCCTAACTTTAACTGTAATAACAAGTCTAGTGGTGGAAGTCAACAATGGGACTTCACCCAAGTAAACACTTTGGGAAACGGGAACAACCAAGGTAGTACTTACTATAAACCTATTTATCCTCCTGACTTTAATAATCAACAAGTGAAGGAGAAGAAAGTTGTCTATAGAAGAAGTGGTGTTACAAATGGGTAATCAATTACAAAGTCAAAGTGTTGCTATTCAAAATATTGAGAATCAATTGGGACAAATTGCTAACGCACTTAGCAATGGGCCTCAGGAAACACTTCTTAGTAATGTTGAGATCAATCCTAAAGACAAAATAAAGAACAAGAACAAGTTAAAGTTGTCAACTAAGGAGTGGAAATGAAATAAAATGTAAGAGTTAAAAAAAAGATTGAAGTTGAAAGAGAAGATAAAGAGGTTGAGAAACCTTAAGAATTTATTCCAAAGGAAGTGGAAACACTTGTCTCTCCAACTAAGATCAATTTAGAAACACCACCACCTCATTTTCCTCAAAGACATAGACAGTAGAAATTGGATCAAAATTTTTGTGATTTTTTAAGATTTTTAAGATGCTTACAATTAATATCTCTTTTGCAGAAGCGTTGGTACAGATATTAAGTTAATCCAAATTAATGAAAGAAGTTTTAAATAAAAAGATAAAGTTTGTAGATTATGAGACTGTTGCACTCAGTGAAGAATGTAGTGCAATAATTCAGAAAGAGCTTCCTAAAAAACTTAAAGATCCTTGTAGCTTTACCATACCTTGTGCAATTGGAGAAAAGTGTTGCGGAAAATTTTTGTGCAATTTTGGAGTTAGCATTAACCTAATGCCATTATCTATATTAGAAGGTTAGATTTATGAGAAATATCTTTACTTCTATAACCCTACAATTAAATGATTGATTATCACTTATCCTAAAGGGGTTATAGAAGATGTGTTGGTTAAAGTGGATAAATTTATCTTCCCTATTGATGTCTTTGTGTTAGATATGGAAGAAGATAAAGAAATTCTTATTATTTTGGGGAGAACTTTTCTTGCTATCAGATGTGAAATGATATGTGCAAAAAGGACAATTAACCATGAGAGTGAACGATCAAGAAGTTACATTTAACGTGCTTAAAATAATGAAGTATCCTGATGGAAAATGTTACAAAATGGACATCATTGATTATATGATTTTTAATCATTTTCAAGAAAGATGTGAAGTCATATTGGATCAAAAATATGAAGTCAGATCATATCAGAAAGAATTGAAGAGTGAAACTAAAAGTAATTTTGAGTACGAATCAAATGAGATAATCGCTAAAGATTCAAATTATGTTTAGGAAATCTTTGAAATTTATGAAACTACTGAGAATAGTGTACCTCTGGTTCCATCTATTTAAATATCTCTTGAACTTGAGATGAAGGTTCTTCCTACTCATTTAAAGTATGAATTTTTTGGGAACTCATCTACTTTACTAGTTATCATATCCTCAAAATCAACTGCTGAATAAGAAGAAAAATTATTGGAGACATTAAGAATCATAAGAAAGCTTTTGGATGGACTTTAGCTGATATTAAAGGAATCACTACTTCAATCTGTATGCACAAAATTTTGATGAAAGATAATTATAAGCCTAGGTTTTATCCTCAAAGAAGATTGAATCCTATCACGAAAGAGGTTGTTCAGAAAGAATTTTAAAGTGGTTGGATGATGGAATTATTTACCTGATTGCAGATAGTTCTTAGGTTAGTCCTACTCATTGTGTTCGTAAGAAGGGAGGAGTGACCGTTGTTGTAAATGAATGAATTAATTCCGATAAGGCAATTTAATGGATGAAAAATTTTATTGATTATAGGAAATTCAATCTTGCCACTAGGAAAGATCACTTTCCTTTACCTTTTATGGATCAAATGTTCGATAGACTAGTGGGCATCGTTATTTTTGCTTAGTGGTTGGATATTCCAGATACCACCAAATACTTATTGCTCTTGAGGATCAAGAGAAGACAACATTTACTAGTCCATAAAAAAATTTTTCTTTTATAAGAATGTCATTTGGATTATTTAATGCGCATGCAACTTTTCAAAGATCTATGATGTCAGTTTTTCGATGATTTAATTGAGCATGGGATTGAAGTTTTTATGGATGATTTCTCAATTTTTGAAACCTCTTTAAATTTATGTTTGGATCATTTAACAAGCACTGTGAAGAAACAAACTTTGTTCTTAGTTGGGAAAAATGCTAATTTATGTTTACAGGAGGAATTATATTAGAGCATAAAATTTCTGAGAAAGGCATGAAAGTAGATCCAGTAAAAATTCAAGTTATTGCTGAATTACCACCTCTTACGAATGTGAGAGGAATAAGAAGTTTTCTAGGACATGCTGATTTCTATTAGCGTTATATTAAATATTTTTCAAAAATTTCCAAGCCTTTATGTCATCTTTTGGAAAAATATGTTAACTTTCATTTTAATGATGAATGCCTGAATGCCTTCAACTTATTAAAAGAGAAATTAATCACTGCATCAATTATTATTTCACCTACTTGGAAAATACCTTTTAAATTAATGTGATGTTATTGATTATGTTATATGGGCTTTTTTAGTGCAGGGATATTACAAAATATTTAAAGTTATATACTATGCTAGTAAAATCCTTAATGAAGCTCAAATTATTTACACCGCTACTGAAAAGGAATTATTAGCTATAGTGTTTACTTTTGATAAAATCAAACCTTATCTTATTGGAACCAATGTATTATGCATACAGATCATTTTGCTATAAAGTATTTGATGATGAAGAAAGAAGCAAAACTACAATTAATTAGATGAGTCCTTTTAATGCAAGAATTTTATTTTTCATGTTGTGGATAAGAAGTGTGCTAATAATCAGATAGCTGTCGGCATATTTTTTAGGTTTGTGTTGTATTTTGAAAAAGTGGGTCGCCTACAGAAATTGTTGGCGAATTTTAGATTTTAAATTTAATTGATATATATATATATATATATATATATATATATATATATATATATATATATAGAGAAAATAGTATTTGATTTTGAAAATAATTTTAAGTTTGAAAATTTTAAGATATGAAATCAAACCGATCTCACATCCCAAATAGTTTATATAAACGAGCATCACATCACAAACCGTGTATCTATCTCGAAGGACAAACACACTTCTTGACGATGGGCTCGATTAAATAAACTAGAAGATTTGTGACATCCGTTTGGTCTGCGAACAATTTTTATAAGCCGACAAATTCCCCTGCTTAATATAATGAAATTAAGCAGGGTTTATATTACCTGGGTTCTTAAAGTTCCCTATAAGGGCAAGCCCCTATAGTTAATTACATCTTAAATGACGGGAATCACTTAAGAAAACTCTCGATAATGATCATTGGTTATACTTTCAAGAATTTCAAAGTTTAAGGTTTCAAAGGATTGAATTTAGGAATTTCAAAAGGGATTAGCTCAAATTTGGAACAGTTTATTTCAAGAGTCCAAAGGAAGTCAAGTAGGAGAAGCTGAGGATCCAAGAAGAATCTTGGAAACTTCCCAAACTATCCTATTGTTTGGCTTCAATTTGGGAGTTTATTATTTAATGTTGCAATCCTGCCAATTTTAATTAATTAGGACTTATATTTGTATGACATGATCATACAAATAGCCTGGAAGATGTGAGGGTTTGTGTCGTATCGAACGACTACCTCGGAGCACTAAGACCAGTTAGGGCTTAATTTGCATAACATGATTGTGCAAATGCCTAACGAAAAGTTGAGGATTTATGTTGCACTAGGAAAACTACCTCGAAATTCTATGGCTTGTTATTTAAACTAAGAAAGGTTTTGCTGATGTAGATTTCAGTTTTGCTGACGACGATGGTCGTGCTGCCCACTATGCTCCAAGCTCCTTGTTGTTGCAGAGGTTTGGTTTTAGAAGGTGAAAATCAGGAGATTAGAGAAGAGTTTTGGTTTAGAAAAGTTTTAAAGTGCAAATGTCTTTAATGTTTTATTAGGGGAATCTTAAAGTTGATTATAACAACACCGGTTAAAATCCCACAATTCCATCATTCCGGCACCGTTATTTTTATCGGATTCACTTAGTCCAGATGAATTTGCTAAACTCAACTGAATGAGTTCCACACTTTCATTTAGACCGTGGGAAATCCCGTTAGCAACACGTAGGTTACATCATCCGAGACATTTCCGATCATCCAACAAGATGTTTTGATTTAGTTATAGTTATAGTTATAGTTTTGTGTTCTGTTTGTGATTAAATTTTGAGTTGTTTTATATTTTGAAATGTTGTGGCGGTGAATTTTATCTTGTTGTGACTTTTAATTTAGTTTCGGGTTTCAGTTTTGTGTCTCTCCTAAAGGTTTCAGTTTTCATGCAGGGTGTCAATCTTGTTTAACATGCAAGAAAAGTAAAGTACAGTGCAGGTAAGAGAATTGCAATAAAATAAAAGCATACCTAGAGGGTCTTCCCGTCATTCCAAGCTACACTTAAAGCACATGTTAAGGCATTTATATATATTTGCAAGAAAACACATAGGTAAAGCTAAAGGAAGGTTTTGGTTGTCTACCAAAGTCCTAATCCTATAACTAGTCAATTCCTATGACGTCTAGGTCATTTTGTTTTGTTAAGGATGATTTTCTTCATCAAAGAACAATTAAGTTCAATTGCTCTTCTAAAATATCTCATCATATTGAGAAAGTGCTTAAGACGAATCTTAAACATCTTTTCAATATTTCTGAGATTATTTTGAGTCCAAATGAATTTTATTGTACTGGTGAATTAATCATCCAAGAATTTAGTTAAATTTTGCTTCTTGCTCAGTGAATTAGGATGTTTGATTATCCTATGAGTAAAGTGACATTTCACTTAATGCTCCATTTAAGAGTTATGATAACGAAAGCCTTTAAGGGCAGATTAATTTATTAAAGATTTTAATGATTTAAAATTGGAATTGATGATTTAAAATGGTTTAATTTAGTTATGAAATTTTAATAATTTTAAGTTTGGAATAGTGTTCAAGTTGTTTTAATTTAATTAAATCTTTACATTTTAAATGATCTCAATGTATTAGATTAATCTGAGTTGGAAGAGGTGTTTAAATTATTCAATTTAGATTTTAATAATTTAATTTTAATTTAATTGAAATATTTTAGGTTAATTTTTTAATTGGTTTGATTTTTTTTAATTATGAATTATTTTTTAGGTTGATTTTGATGTTTCAAGTTTGTTTTAGATTTTTTTTTAAGTGATTTCAAATTAATTTTAATGTTTTAAATTTATTTCAATTTGATTATCAAATCACTTAATGTTTTAAGCTTTTAATTTAATTAATGTTTATTTTCCTTTTAATTATTTAATTATTAATTTCAATTATCATTTTTGAGTTTGATTAAGAGTTGAATATTATTAAAGTGATTCATTTAGGGATTTCAAATTAAAGAATTGATATCTTCTTAAATCATATCCCTAATCTTAATAATCTAAATTTTAACTTATTCTTCCAAAATTCAAATTGTTTAATTAATTAAAAATTTACTTTAAATATTTTCAAGATGATTAATGGGTTTCTACCCCTTAATTCCTTAGGTTTCAATCATTTAATGAAAATTTTAAAATCAGATATTTTACCCTCCCCTTAATTAAACCTAAATATTAATTAGGGTTAAAATTCTTTAATTACATTTATGTCCTTTTAAGCATGCTCATTTCATAACTCATCAAATTAAGCTCAAATGAACTTAAAATTTTTTATGTCACTTCACTTACATGTCAATTAAGACACTAGAGGAGAAAATGTGATTTTTCTGAATTTAATTTAATTTATATAATTATCTTATTGAAAAATAGGGATTTCCAATGGAAATTCAACAACATGACCAATGCAAGGTTTCTGTCCTTAAGAAAATTATGGGATGTCCTTATTGACCAGAGGACCATTTAGACTAATTTTGGTGATTTTTTCAAATTATATTTTATTTATTATAATTATTTTTAATTTTGGAGTGTTAATTAATTATAAAATAAAATTAAAGTTGAAAAATGAATTTTATATTTTTCATAAATCTCTCTGATCTCAAGGAGTTCAGAGAAATAAATTTTATATTTTTTAGATTTTTCTTTCATTTATTAGAATTAATTTACTGAAAATGTAAGGAAATTCATTTTTTAATATTAAAAATTGTTTTAAGCCATTAAAACTCAATATCTTAACCTAGAGACTTAGAAAAAATATTTGGTTTGTTGCTAAGTGATCATGAAGTAAAATATGACATTTTTATGATTTTTAATATTTTTATGATTTTTATTATTTTTTTAATTATTAAAATATTAAAATATGATTAAAAATGAAAATTTTTAGAAAATATTAATTTTAATTTTCATAGACTCCCCTAACATCAGAGAAGCCCCAAAACCATTTTGGTGAATTTTTAAAATGCATTTTTGGAATTATGAATTTTTAAAGTTTAATTTTGGTCATGTAAGTTAATTAGTCCATTTAGTGGGGCTAATCACCTCCAATTGGTTTCAAATTTTTATGTGGGACTCCTCTGACCCTAAAGATCAGTGGAGAATTGTTTTTTTAAGTTTTTTTGGTGTACGGTTAACCCAAATTAATAAAAATTCAGTTCTGAGTATTTAGGCCAATTAGGGTTATTCTTAATGAATTAACTCAAAATACATTTTTCCTAGGGTCGTCTGGTCATAAGATACCTCCCTAAATTATTCTAGAATTTTCTAAGCAACATGCTAATTATTGGAATTAAAATGCCAAAACAGACACTTAAATTTGAAAAATCAATAACTTGCCATAGAGATGGCCTCTGGCCTTGGAAAATTTAGGGAATGTCCCCAAGAACAGAGGCTACAATACCCCTATGGTCTCATGCCATGGTGAATTGTGTGCATGCATGGAGAATTAAAATACTGAAAACAGTAAATAATTAATTAAAAATAAAATTCCCATCAAATTAACATAATTCTTTTTCCACATTATTCTCCTCTGTTCATGCGAGCAAGAGGGTATTTTTATTTTATTTTTGTGATTTTTCTATGCAAAGATATGGATTTTTGAAGTTTTGGGTAATTAAATAAATAAATAATACCCTATTTATCTACTTATCCGCGCGGCGCCGACTCATCCTCGGCAGCTTTGAAAGCCAACGCGTCGCCTCCCTATTCGACGTCGCCATCTGATTCAACGCTCTGGGGGCCCGCGGTTCATGTCCCGTTCACTCATCCGACGCGATCTGCACCGTCCATTCGATACACGCTCAATCCAACGGCGGCCGATCATCATCTTCGACTGGTGTGTCCCAAGAGTCGTCCACACTCAAACCCTAAGATTTCTCTCATTTCTCAATGGATTTTCGTGTTCTTATGCTCTATGGATTCGTCTTGAGGAGACGAACTCATTTATATGGTTTACATGCTATGAAATTGATTCAAATGAAATGGAGAATTCACAGAAGCTCGGGAGGGAGAAATGATCCATACCTCAGCTCTGAGAAGTGAAGCTTCAATCAGAGAATTGTGGCACCTTCGATTGCACCCAAGGAAGCTCCAAATGAATTTCGTGGCTGCGGGAATTGCCTAGGTACAAAAGTGACTAAGGCCAATTTCAAACCTTGGACTCTAGAAGCAATGGCTGGCCTGGTGAGGGGGCTTTTGCTGTGGAACTTCTTCTCTACCTCTGGTGAAGGTGTGGGAGAAGTTAATTTGGATTTGGAGGAGTTTCAAGGGATGTCCTGTTATGGGCTGAGAATTGAGCTCCAAAATTGAGCTCAATCAGTGGAGATTAGAGCAGGAAGACAGTGGGGATGAGTTTCACTAGGCTAGGGGAAGCTCTGTGAGGAGTTTGGTGAAGTTACGTGAAGGTTGATTTCGCCGACCTTTTGGCTGAGAGGAATGGCTGGTTTAAATAGCCATGGTTAGCGGCTTCCCAGGGGCGATTGAGGGCTGGGATTTGCTGCTCTGGTGAGGAGAAGAAGAGCTGTAGCGGCCATTTGGGTTGGGACAGCTCAGCCAATTCAATTTGAATTTTTAAATCAAATTAGTCCTCTCGGCCTGGTGGTTTCCGGCGACTGGGGTGGTGGTCCGACCAGGATCAGGTCACCCTCAGGGTCAGGGAGGTCAGGGTTTGATGTTTGTGAGTTCAATTGGCTAATTTCATGTGTAAAGGGATTAATTCAAATGGAATAGGGGAAGTGGCTCTTTTGGGTTTAAATGGGTCAAGTCATGGTTTAGGCTAGGTGCACCTCCCCAAGGCTTGTCTTTGGGCTGAGGGAGAATCATTTGGGTCAGCTAGGAAGGGGCGGTGAAGTCTCTATCCAAGGTGATGTGGCTAAACTTGGTTTAGAGTGTGACATGAATGGGGTTAAAAAGCTTAATGAGGGATTGAGAAAGAGGCCCCCTCCATTTTCCATAAATGACATGGTGAGGTGTAAAGTGACTCCCATAGCTTGCATATGGCCTATGGATGGCTTCATGGCTCCATTTGGCTTGGGAAATGGCTTGGTCAATTTCATGGAAGTGGGTTATTTGGAATTTTGAAAACTTTGGATTTTTTGATGGGATTTGTCATGATGCCATTTTGGTTTAATCAACATGATGAGTTTTGGACTTAGGAGATGATTTTAATTAAGTGGGCATGATGAGACAATATCACATGGGCTTTGGAATAAGTCTTGGGCCTTTGAAATGGTTTTAGAATGGGATTTTAAAATGGTTTAAGGAGGTGGGCTTTTAGGTTTTGAAATAAATTGATGGATGAAAATTGGTGAGGGGTTGTGTCAAATAAATGTTGGGATTGGTTTAGGAATGTGTCATGAGAATTTTAGAAGAGATTTGATGCCATTTGGAGTTGAAATGGGTTCAATTTGGGCTTTTTGGTAATGAGGCCAAAGTGGAACAAATTGGGCCAACTTGGGTCAAGGTTGGGCCAATGTTGGGTTTTATGTAAAATCAATGTTGAAAAATGTTTATGGGGGTGTGACAAAGAGTTTTCAACTTTGGTTGGGCTTTGATTTTGGGATTTGGGCCTATTTGGTTTGGATTAGGCTTGGGTGGAGTTTGGTTTCAAATTTGGGGAAAATCATGTTAGCGTTTTGTTTGTGGGGATGTTAGGAAGGTTTAGGAAAATATTTGGGGTTAATTGGAGTTAAGTTGGGTTGGTTTGGGCTAAGTTTAGGTCATGGGCCAAAATTGGGCTTTAAGCTTCAAATTAAAATTGAATCCACATGTTGATGAAATTGGGTTTGGATTTGGTCTAAATTGGTATTGGGGATATTGAATTGAAGTTTAGAATTGAATTGGATCAAAATTGAGGTCGGTTGGGTTGCTTTGGTGGGACATTAGGTCCACTTAGGTTAAAAATAGGTCAAATTGAGGGTTTTGGTAAAAGTGGGCTCAATTGACAAGATTGGCTTAGGTTGTAGTTGAACAAAATGAAATTGGAAATATTTGGGATTTTCTGAAATTTTCTGGGAATTTTTTGAATTTTTTGGAATTTTTGGGTTAAAAGGGTATTTTGGGTATTTGGAGGGTAGTGGGGGATATTTTTGGAATTTTTGGTATATTTGGACATGGATGATCAATTTGAGTGGAGTGGAAATGTTTAGGATTGGTTTTGAGGAATTTTGGGTAATTTAGGCAATTTTGCAAATTTTGGGCAATTTCAAGGGCATTTGGTAGGCTTGGTGGGTGTAGGGTCCCGGGGTCAAAAATTGAAATTTTGGGAAAATAAAGATTGATCAAGTGTGAGTGAAATGAAATCATTTTGGTTGAGCCATGAAGCCATATTAAGCTCACAAAAGCCTTGAAAGGACTCATTTTAGATACTCAATAGGTTGTTCCTAACCCTCTCATTTTAGACCCTCTTAGGTTGTTCATATGGATGAGGTCCATCCATATGAATTGCCTACATGAGTCGAGGAGTCAAATTGGCTAAAGGTAGTTTTAGGTTTTGAAATGTGTGTGTGTGGGAGTGTGGTGTGTGCAAGCTCACCCTGACCAGACCAGGCCACCCAGGGTAATCCTAAGGCCAAAGAGTCCTATAGGAAACTCATCCTTTAAACCTTCACATTTAATTTTAACCCTCCAAGTGGCTTAGGGGTTTACAATCAAACTTGTGGGGTTTTAAGGGAGTCAATAAGTGTTTTGAATTTCTAAGTGATGGGTCCCATTTCTAGTCCTCTAAGATAGTCAAGGAGAAGCCCTATGGCTAGTCCTAAGTAGTAAGGAGAGAGAAAAGAAAAGACCTCATAAAAAATGAGGTCAACAATAGCTGATCATTTGTCAAGGCTTGAACAGGAGAATAATTTTCATTTTAATTTTGAAATAAATGAAAATTTTCCTGATGAAAATTTATATTTGATCAATGAATGGCGAATGATGATATAATAAACTACTTGGTTAATAATATGTTACCCTACATATTAGATATCCATCAAATCAAAAAGTTCATTCATGATTCAAAGCGTTACTTCTAGGATGACCCTTATTTATACAAAAAATATAAGAACTTAATTATTTGAATATGTGTACTGACAGAAGAAACCCATGAGATTATTCAAAAATGTCACGAATTAGATTCTGAGAGACATTTTGGGGTTGGTAAAACTGCATTTAAAATTTTACAATCTGGATTTTATTGGCCTACATTATTTAGAGATGGTAATACTTACATAAAATTATGTGATAGATGTCAAATAGTAGGAAATATTTCAAGAAGAAATAAAATTTTCCTAAGTATTACTCTACTGGTTGAAATTTTTTATGTTTGGGGATTAGATTTTATGTGACCATTTATACCATTTTCTAGGAAAATTTATAATTTGATAGCTGTGGATTATGTTTCACAATGGATTGAAGCAGTTGCTTTACCTCGCTGTGATGCTAAAAGTGTTGCTAAATTTTTATGGAAAAATATTTTTACAAGATTTGGAATGCCAAATGTAAGCATTACAAATGGGGAGAGTCATTTTAAGAACACAATAATTGAAACTTTAACTCAATGGTATGGAATCAAACACAAAATTTCCACAGCTTATCACCCTCAGATCAGTGTTTTAGTAGAAGTATCTAATCATAAAATTAAAAGAATATTGGAAAAAAATGGTAAGTTCTAATAGGACTGATTGGTCTGCTAGACTTGATAGTGCTTTATGGACCTATAGGACAACTTACAAAACTCCTATAGGAGTGTCACCATATAGGCTCATATATCACTTTCTAGTTGAATTGGAACATAAAGCTTATTTTGCTATTCAATAGTTTAATTATGATTTGAAAGATGCTGTAGAGAAAGAATCACTGCAATAAAATGAGTTGGATGAGATAAGAAATAAATCTTATGAGAATGCCATAATTTATAAGGAGAAAATGACGTTGAGGCATGATCAGAGAATTTTAAAAAAGCATTTTGAATATGGATAAGAAGTTTTGCTATATAATACAATATTGAAATTATTTCCAGGAAAACTTAAATCCAGGTGGTCAGGACCACTTATTGTGGTAAGATTGTATCCTTATGGAGCTATTGATATTAAAGATCCTAAAATTGGGAGAGTGATTAAAGTAAACGGACAAAGGGTAAAAGCTTATATAAGTGGAGATGGTCATGCATTTAAGAAGATCTTAATGTTGGATCAAACCTAAGTAAATGATTAGTTATGTCAGGTTGACGATGTTAACCAAGCGTTTTGTAGGATGCAAATCATAATTATCGATGTGGTTTGTTTTGATTTTTAGATTGTTGATGTTGTAAATGAATTTTTAAAGTGATTTTGAGTCTTATATGATTATGATGACACAAAAATTTATTTTATTGATGGATTTGAGGAGTGGAATAAAGAAATTTCAGATTTGATGATTTTGGTTTAACGCTATAGTGCAAGATTTGGCATTATAGTGCTACAGTTCGAATAACTCCTTTATTACCCAAAATTCTGTTTTCTGCCCTCTTCTTCTTTATAAAAATGCCTTGAACAGGATTGGAAGTATCCCTACGACATTTCTAAGCAATTTGGAGAGAATTGAGGGTAGGAAATTCATTCCTATTTGGAGATAATGGAGAGTAGAGTTTGGAGTGGCTAATGGACAAACTTAGAAAGATTGAAGAGTATATATCCCAATTGAATACCAAGTACCAAGATCTGTTCAACTTATTCAAGAATTTGGATTGGCAGTTGAAACTCCAATTCAATAATTTGGGTTGTTTCCAAGAATACCAAGTAAGTAAGTACAACAACAACAAATGGATTGATGATAAGGTTTCTTCAACTTTTCCTCGTGCCCCTTTTTACCATTCTTTCGATTGAAAATATCTAGAGGATGAAAAGGAGGGTGACTCTGTTGTTCAAAACTACTCCTAGATGGCTCCTTAAGTTGTTTGTTTATGTTTGTATTATGTGTATTTAATGTGGTGTGCCGAATTTGTATGGATTAAGGCTTTAACACTTCTTATTTTATGTCTTTATTGTACTGACATCTAAATATGTCTATGTTGTGTCATTTTTAATCAAATTTATTATTAATAAAAGAATACAAGTTTTATTCTATTGTGAAAAATTGGCCTTATGTTTTTAAAATGATTGAAATGATAATTGCAAACTTAATTATTGGAATGAAGATGAATTCAATATATTTAAAAATGGACGTTAAAACTCAAATATTAGCCTTTAAAAATCTTATATTTTTTGTTTTCTTTCAAAGTATAAAAAAAATTAAAAATCTGGATGGGTTTGAATGGAGCTATGGCACCATTATTGAGCACTATAGCGCCACACATGAGGCTAAGCTTGGCATTGTAGCGCCGAACCAACCTGTGAGCATTTTAAGAGCATGGGCCCATGGTTTTCACAATTTTTGCCTCTGGTTCATCTCTTTCCTGCCATGGGCTTGGATTTGTGCTTGATTGGCTCGGATTTCGGGCTTCAAACTCAAGATTTCATCATCTTTAGGTAAGATCTTCATCTTATCTTTAAAATTTTTAATTTCACCATGGATTTCTTCCACATTGTGGATTAGACTGAAAATCTTAAAACTTGATGAAAATAGTGTGAAATCCATGGTTGAATGATTATTTAGTTTAGAATGTGTTTGTAGGAGCCTCATGAAGTTGTATTTGTGATTTTTGGAATTTTTCTTGAAGATTTCTAGATTGATCATGGCTCCAAAAATGAAGAGAGGTAAGGGAAAGGTAACCTTTGATTCAGATAAGTTCGCCAGTACGAAGGTACTGGACAGATATGCTGATCTGCAATCAAACAAATTAATTACAGAATGAAGTTTTCTTCATCCTGGTGGAGTGATCAAATACTTGATTACGAAGCAATAGTGGGAACTTTTGTTATTTCACTATCGTAGTTGTGAATTCAGTTGTTCGAGAGTTTTATGCCAGTCTGTCGGATGAGTCAGATGATCTGATATTCGTAAGAGGGCAGTATGTGGATATCTGTTCTCTTCGGATTAACCACATTTACAAACTACATAGTTTCCTACCTATTTCTTTATTGAATTCAATCCTACTGATGCTAAATTAGATTAGATTATGAGATTTTTGACTGATGGAAATGGGGTATGGAAGATTAAGAATGGACGTCAAGTAAACTTTTCATTTTCTAAGTCTAATGTTCATTCTCGTTTCTGACACTATTTTATATATGGTAGACTGCTTCCATCTAACCATTTTATTGAGGTAGCCCGTAAGAGAGCCACATTGAACTACTACATTCAGATGAAGAAACCCATTGATATTGGCTCTCTGATTTACAAGAATATGATTATTTATCTCAAGAGGAGGAACTACTGGAGGAATGGGTTACCCTTCTCTCATTACTACCCTTTGTGTTGATTCTAGTGTTAAATATGAGACTTGGGAGGAAATTTTACCATCAAATAACCTATTAAGAAGAAAAATTTGAAAATTATGGAAAACATTTTTGGAGGAGCCCTAGGACTGGAGGATCTAGCATAACCCTCTACTTCAGCTTCTACTTATAGACCATCTACTTCTGATACTACTCCTTTGGATACTATTTTGAAGCGATTATTTATTCAGCAAGGAGATATCATATCCTTTCAGAATAAGGAGAAAGGAGTTATAGCTCACATGTTCCATAATGATGAATTACACTGAGGAAAGCTGAGTATGATTTTGCTTTCAATGAGACTATGTTAAGATTTGAGGGGTGATCAGTCAGTAGAGTTTCCTACTAGCCCCAACTTCACACCATATCGGCCTCTTGAGATGGATGAGGATATAGGTTTGGGTGATGATGACGAAGATGATGATGATGATGTAGTTAATGATGAAGAAGATGATGTTTAGTTTGTTATTTTCTTTCTTTTGATCTGTTTATATATTTGAACCATCTTGTGCTAGCTGTATGTATGTTGGAGTGTGGTGCTTGTATTTTGTCTTCTATATTAAAGTGTTTTGTTGAACCTTTTAACTCTATTGTTTATCATATGCTCCAGTTTATATGCTAGAGTAGTCTTTTACTTCATGTTTTTATTTTTAAACATGCTAATCTTGTATTTATTACTACTCAACACTTGTCTTTATTACTTGTACTTACATTGATTTTCCTGTTTTACATTTTAAATTTTTTCTCTTTCTTCATGAACTTGTCTTTTTTAAATTAATTAAAAATTTAAGTTTAGGGAAAGGGAGAAAAACCTTTTTAGGAACTAAACTTTATTTATCATCAGAGAACTCTATACTTAACATTATTTTAACAAAACATGTGGTTTGTAGGTTTAATATTAGATAACTATATTTTTTATTTTATGAATGTCATAGAAGACCTAAGTAAAAGTTTTTAATGATAAACGTTAGTTCTAGAATTAATATATATAGTATGAAAGTTTAAGGTTGTGCTTATGCTATTTTAAGTAAGGAAAAACTGTATTTTTTGAAATATTAAGGATCATACATTTACATTTGAAAAGAAAGCATTGAGACATTATGAAAAATCTTTTTCAAAGCTAATACACATTTGTTAAGTAAGGAAATATGGGATGTTTTTAACTTTAAGTAGAGGATGGTGGAGTTCAAAATCATTAAAGGCCATCCAGATATAGTATTCCGGACATGACATGAAAAAAATTGGATTGAAAATGATCCTAAAAGAAAACAAAATAAATTAAAAGAAGAAAAATAAAAGAAAAAAATTATGTGAGGAGAAGCTTGAGGATATTCTTAATCAAAAATTGGTTCCACTTGAATCATCTTAGGGAAAGAAACTTAAGTACATTTCTAAACTTTGACTTAAATTATTAGCACCCTTACTAATAAAGTTCTCATAAGATTCTTTTTCTGAGATATTTTTAAGCGTCCTGAGTATGAAAAATTGCAGTTACTCTTGAAATGAATAAAAAATTAGAACTTTTAGACTTGACTGCTAGATATTCTTACATTTTAGTTTTAACTTGAGTTATTAAAATTTTTTTCTAAAGTTTCACTATTGCATTTATAAGACAAAAATTATACAAATTTTTAATTTAAACTCACTACCACATGTTATAAATTTTATATAGTATAAGGAGTTACTTGAGGACAAGTAACGTTTAAATTTGGGGGAATTGATCCACCTAACAATTACTTATTTTTAGTGCACTTTTTATGAGTATTTTATGTACATTTCTTATGATATTGCACTTTAAAGGAAGGTATTTTGCATGTTTTTGGTTTCAGGTACATAGAATGGACATTTAGAGAAAATTAGGGCAAAATTGAGCAAAATTGGGCTACTTTATGTGGGGCTATAGCGCCACTATACATGTGAATTCGGCGTTACAGTGCCGCATCCTAGCGCTATAGCACTAGTAACTACCGTTCTAAAAGATAGATTGAATTTTACTGAATTTTAAAGAGGTGCTTGAAGCAAATTTTGGCCTCACTTTTGTGAGGATGCATTATGAATGACGTTGACAATCTACTTTCGGAAGGAGTCTACCAAAATTGCCTTCCTGAATACATCTAAGATCCCCTAAACCCTAAAATTTAGGGTAAAACTAAATTATACCCTTTTGAGCCCAAATTCTGGAGACATCCCGGATGAACCAAACAAATGACATTAAACCTTAATTTTGGGACACATTGACCACCAGGTCAACCCTTGACCTAACTACTCAAACTTTGGTCAATTGGTTAATTTTACACCCAATGACCACCCCACTGACCACCAGGTCAACACTTGACCTAACTGGTCAAATTTTGGTCAAAAAGACCAATTTTGGACCTAATGACCACCACATTGTCCTCAAACTTTGGTCAAAATGGTTAATTTGGACCCAATGACCACCACATTGACCAGTAGGACAACCTTGACTTAACTGGTCAAACTTTGGTTAAAATGGTCAATTTGGACCCAACGACCACCACATTGACCACTAGGTCAACCCCTAACCAAACTGGTCAAAATAGTCAATTTTGTACCCAATGACCACCAAATTGACCACTAGGTCAACCCTTAACCTAACTAGTCAAACTTTGGTCAAAATGATCAATTTTGTACCCAATGACCAGAACATTGACCACTAGGTCAACCCTTGACCTAACTGGTCAAACTTTTGTCAAAATGGTCAATTTTGGACCCAATGACCACCATATTGACCACCAGGTCAACCCTTGACCTAACTGGTCAAACTTTGGTCAAAATGATCAATTTTGGACCTAATGACTATCCCATGGACCATTTGGTCATCCTAGACACCAAGTTAGTCAAACGTGACCCCTTTGATCAACTCAAGACACCAACATGATCAAGCATAACCAATTGGCCAACCTAAACACTAAAATGGGTCAAACCAAACCATTTAACCAAATTAAGCTATTTAATAGATCCCCATGAGTCACTGAACCATGGCAAGGTCAAGTAACTCATTTTGGTCAACCTTGGACCTAAATTGGTCAAACTTGGTCAAACTTACCATTTTTGGTCAAAATATGGCCATTTCATCAAATTATTTTATTCTCTTAATTAATTAACCATTTAATTAATTAAAGAGAGTGAAATTTAAAATCATTAGGCCGTGAATTTAAGTTTAAAGTCATGGTTTAAGCTTAGGGTAAGATAAATCCATGGTAACCCTAAAAACATATTTTAAATTTAAACCATAAATTTAATTCATGAAAATTTCTAATGGGTCATACACAACCCATTAAACACCTACCATGACCTAAATGACACATTCAAAATCCATGACTCTCATTCTTTACCAAGGTTAAGAACCCATCATGATGCCATCATGAAGGAGGGGGGGATGGTGTGTCATTCCTTCATGTAGCATGGAAGGAAGACGTGGTGAGATCATCACTCACCACCATCTCCATCCAATAAGAAAAAGACCCATTTAAACCATTATCCTACACATATTTAAGGTCATTATGAACAAATCATGGGAGTAAGGGGAAGGAAGCTTAGGTGTCATTCCTTTATAAAATCAATGGTGACGTGATAGCTTAGGTGGAGGAGGATTAACCAGCTCATTTTGAAGTCGCCATCCACCTCAAGACCTAACCAATGGAGGGAAGACAAAACACATACCAAGCTTTCAACATAAAGCTCACCATGGATTGATCTAGGGAAACTCATAAATGGATATCTTCAAGATGTGATCTTATCCCCATCCATCATGAAGTTACTAACCATCTTCTCTAAGTAATCCAAGTTGATCCATGGCTTCTCCAAGCTTATATATACGGTTAATCCGAGAAGACCCAAAAACGGAGAGACCCACATACAGTCCCCAACTCTAAAATACTTGAACACTAAACTTGTTCTCCGAACCCTAGGCAATTGATTCCCATAAAATCAAGCCCTGAAACCCACTGACCTTTTCTAATTTCATGCCCTAAAAACAGGACAACTTTTCGGGTCTACATAAAACCTCATCAATCCCCAAATCGATCATTCATACACCATCCCTGAGGTGTAAGAAGAAGTTTCTAATCAAAATTGGAACTTCTTGTGAGCTCTAACCCACTTCAAGACCAAGTTTTGAACCCATTTCAGTGAGTTCATACCTAGACCCAATTTCACTTCAAATTGAGCATAGGGGAAGCTTCGCAAGGACAGAACGACCATTCCAAACAAACTTAATTCAAGCTTGACTACATCACAACCACAATTGAGCATAGATGAAGCTTTGTAAGGATAAATTTTTTATGAACTCATTCATAATCAGTAAACAAAAAGATCATGTGTATGATTTAAGAATCTTCTTCGAACGATTACGACAATTCAATCTTAAGTTGAATCCCTTAAAGTGCGCTTTTGGTGTCACCTCAAGGAAGTTTTTAGGATTTGTTGTTCGAAGTCATGGGATCAAAATTGATCCTCTCAAAATCGAAGCCATTCCAAATATGCCTCCTCCTAAAAAACTAGCTCAATTATGATCTTTCCAAGGAAAACTGCCATACATATGACACTTTATTTATAACTTATCAAGTAGGTGCCAACCTCTCACTGTCTTAACCAGAAAAGATACCAAATTTATGTGGCATGAATAATGTCGACACACCTTTGAAAATATAAAATAATATTTGACAACACCTTCTGTTCTAGCAGCCCTTATATTAGGAAGACCTCTAGTCCTTTACACTGCGGCATTGGACAACTCCCTCGGAGCATTACTAGCTCAAGTAAACAACGAGGGAAAAGAAAATACATTATATTATTTAAGCCGTTTTTTGGTCCCAACTGAAATGAAATATCCTGCAATTGAGAAGTATTGCTTAGCTTTGTTCTTTGCAGTTCAAAAGTTAAAACACTATATGATTCTCATATGGTAACCCTTATCTCAAGAGTTGACCCATTACAATATCTGATGACTCAACCGCCAATTTCTGGGAGATTAGTAAGATAGAAAATGACATTGCACCAATTCGATATAACATTTGTACCCCTACGTTCTGTTAAAGGATAGGTTTTAGCAGATTTCTTAGCAGCACATCCAATACTGATATGGTCCCCTCTTAATGATGATCTATTTGATGAGAAAGTGATAGAAATAAAAAATTCTGACATACAACGATGGGAATTATATTTTCATGGAGCGTCATCTGCTCGAGAAGACAAAGACGAACAAAAAATCATACTTGACAAAGCAGAAGTAGGATTAATCTTCAATACTCCAAACAAAGCAATGATATCGTTTTCCTATCATTTGATCGAGCCATGCAAAAACAATGAAGATGAAAATGAAATGCTCATAACTGGCCTGGAATTAGTAATATTGATGGAAATTAAAAATATGGAGACTCTCAATTAATCATTAATCAAATTGCAAGCAAATACAAGACTCTGAAATCTCGACTTGAATAATACTTCTGTTGCACTCTAAAATTTCTTCAGTAGATTCCTAATGTAATGTTCTTCTTAGTTCCAAGATGAGATAATTCTCTTGCAGATGCCTTGACAAAGCTTGTAAAAGAATTCGCTCGCTTAGAAGAAAATGACATTCTAATTTCCATAAAAGGACGACAGGTTCTTTCTTAAATTGACATTGACAATCTACACAACTTGGTGAAAACACGACAATGATAGTAATCGACAAAGAAGAGAATGAATGGTGACAACAATTATTCAATATTTACAAACTTGAAGGTTACCCGAAAAAAGTTCTATTGCAACTCAAATTAAACAAAAAGCATTATCTTATGCCCTAGTAAATGATGTTCTTTACTGATGATATTTTGACGAATGTGGTTAAGATGTTTAAACTAATCTAAGGCCCAAGAGATTGTTAAAGAAGTTCATTCTAGTCTATGTGGTGCACTCCAATACAGACCTAATTTGAAGATGAAAATAAAAACGATGAGATATTATTGACCGACAATGATGACTGACTATCTTGAAACTGCAAAGAAATGTCATCAATGTCAAGTACGTGGAGTGGTCTTACATAAACCGCCAAATGTATTACACCAACAATTACATCTTGGTCATTTGAATGTTGGAGCACATATATAATGGGCCCTATAGACCCTCCATCATTTAAAGGCCATTGATTCCTTTTATTGGCCCCAAATTACTTCTTTAAATGGGCGAAAGCAGTACCACTCAGAGAAGTCAAGGCAGAGCAAGTCCTCCATTTCTTCAAAACATACATTGTCTACAGATTTGAAATTCCTAGAAGAGTCATATCATACAATGAGCTAGCCTTCAAAAATACAAAAATTAACAACTTTATCCAAAGACACGAACTAGATTTGAGATATTCAACAATCCATTACTCAAAAACCTATGGTTTGGCTGAAGCCTTCAACAACAAATTGGTACAAATTTTGAAAAGTCATTAATTAACAGTCCAAGACAGTAGGATGAGCTATTAATTGAAGCTTTATGGGCTTATAGAACTACATAAATAACTCCTACATGGTCAACACCATTTGCTTTGGTATATGGTTCTGAGGCTATGCTACCACTTAAAGTGCAGATTCCTTCTCTCAGAGTTGCAGTTGCAAACAAGATAACTGAAGAAGAAATTGCAAAATTATGACTTGAAGAACTTGAAAACTTAGAAGGAAGACGTCTACAAGCCCAACAAAATCTTGAATTATACCAAGTAAAAATTATACGGTCCCACAACAAATTGGTTTGCCCTAGGACATTTCAAATTGGTGAATTAGTCTTAGTTCTCTGAAGACCCATCCTTACTCATCGAAAATAGGTGGAAAATTCAAACCAATGTGGGAGGGCCCATATGTTGTTGAAAAGACATATTCAGGATAATCCTACCAGTTGGTAGATTGTTAAAAAGAAAGAATCTTACCCTACCCCCAATTAATGGGCAGTTCTTAAAAAAAATATTATGCAACATGAAAAATGATGACTCGTTTATAAACTGAGAAAACAAAAATAAAATTAAAAATGAATTTTCTAACAATCAATGACCGTTTTGGGACTTTTCCTTTTGCTCATATAACATGTATTTGTGAACATAATTTCTTGACAATAAATTAAATAAATTTCATAATTGATAAAATTAAATCAAAACTTGGTCTGACATGTTTCCATTAACCTGTGCTTGCAGAGAAATGTCGAACAATAGACTCTTATTTACTTTTCAATGTGGTGTATGTTTGGCATTGGACCGCCGATGCTTGAAAAAGGATTAGGAATCCATTTCGACTTTGATCTGACACAAGTTGAACTTCTGTATAATGGGTCGTTATTGTCCATTGCTGATAAAGAAGAAGTAGAAAGGAAATTGCCTGTATTGGAATTTAAAACCCGACAACAAGACATTATTAAAGAAAAAGCAAAACAAATGGGTCAGAAACAGAAACATGACTCCGGGAAGTTGAAATCAGTAATAGTTGACGTGACTCATGGAATCGTAGAAGAAGTTGTTGCTGCAGTAAATAAATTGACAGCTAGATTGACTCGGACTCAAAGACAAAACCAGAATAAACGACTGAAATGACTTAAAGAAAAAAACGACAAAGAATGAAACCTATGGAGGAAGATACTTCTGGATTTGAATTTCCAATCCTTGAATATACACTTGGAGAGGTATATCCTGTTCTAGGAGAAGAAGATTTAGATCCTAAAGAAGAGGAAGCAATAGAGAGAACAATCTTTGCACCAGCTCCATATGTGTTAGTACTTGACCTTACAACATCGAAAGAACTAGCCGAAAGACAAATTATTTCCAAAGAAGAATAAACATATCCATAATTTTAAATGACATTCTTTTGAACAATTCAAGTATATCAATGGTCAAACTATCAATACACTTGAAGGCATACAGTTGGTCACCAAGGTCTTCGATGAAAATGAACAAGCAAGCATTGTTAAACATGTAATGAAAGCACATGAATGAGGTCGGGCTGGACAGTTGAAAAAGAGGACATACTTAGAACCCAACAAATGGATACAAATCAAAGGAAAATAACTATTCCATATGGATGTTGTTACAACTATGCCAAAGATAATGATGGGAATTCTCCTGGAATCATACCATATGAACGGGTAGACGCAATGCCCGTTATAGTAATTCAGATTATAAAGCAACTTGTAGCTTGGGATAAAGTGCCATACAATTATATTCCCGATAGTTGTATCATTAACATTTACGAGGAAGGGGACTGCATCCCACCACATATTGACAGTAATGATTTTGAAAGACATTTTGTCACACTTTCACTGTTGAATAGATGTGCTATCATGTTTGGAAGAGAAATTCAAATCATAGGAGCAGAGGAATTCCATGGTTCTTACCATATCCCCCTTCCACGAGGACCAGTCCTAGTCTTACAATGAAATGGAGTTGATGTTGCTAAATCTTATATACCAGGGGTCAGTAGATAATGCATTTCAATAACATTACAAAGAATGCGCCCTAAGAAGCGTCTGATCCATTATAAGCATATAACAGAGCTTGAAGAATTGCAACCTCTAAAAGTACCATAATCCCGTGAAAATCCAAGCACCTGAAACATACGTGACAGAACTTGTTTTCGATAGTGTCTTAGAGTGCTAGAGATTCATGGTAGGTCTAGTTGCATCCTAGGTTATAAAGATCATAGAAAGATAATCCGAATACTTCTGACATGATGTTCTTCTGACGGCTTGTATTATAATGTTTTGCTTGTAATATATGACGTACTGTTGACTTCTCTTATCAACACTTTTGTCAATGTACATTATCTTTGGTAAAGGAATAAAATCTTGTAAATAATCCAAGCAGTCGATAATGCTTGTGCATGTCCAGGAATGCCAAAATGAACACTTAAAATTAAATATAACATAATTCAAAGTAAATAAGATTCTATAAAACAACATGAGACTTGTATTTCGACCTATAAAAATAAAATCCCCACCAGATACATTCTTCTTTGTGTGTTTTTCACGTGAAACTTTTTCTATTCAATATAAAACTTTCCTGACACAAAATTACGGTTTTCCTCTAGCTTTTCCTTTGAGAAAGGATATAAGACTCTTAGCAATACTTTCCAAAACTGACATACAAACATTTGATACTTTTGAGAAATAGTATAAGGCCTCCTTAAATGGAATATGACATCTATTCTCTTTTGCTATTGGATATAAATCTTTCCCGACACGGAATTATAGTTTTCCTCTAGCTTTTTCTTTGAGAAAGGATATAAGTCTCTTAGCATTCCTTTCCAAAAGTGATATACAAACATTTGACATTTCTAAGAAATAGTATAAGACCTCCTTAAATGGAATATGACATATGTTCACTTTTACTATTGGATATAAAACCTTCATGACACGAAATTATGGTTTTTATCTAGCTTTTCCTTTGGGAAAAAATATAAGTCTCTTAACATTCCTTCCCAAAACTGACATTAACATCTTCAAGATGATATAAGACCTCCTTTAATGGGAAATGGCCTGCATCTTTCTTTTGGCTATTGAATATGAGCCTTTCTTAACATGGGAGCATGGTTTTTTTATAGCCTTGTCACTCCTCACTCCCACGTTCATGAAAGAGGATTATAAACCTTCTTTAATGGGAGCATGAAATTCTTATAAATATATCACCCCTTTATTTGATACTCATAAATATGACATAAGACCTCCTTTAATGGGACATGACATCCATCTTTCTTTTGATTATTGGATATAAGCCCTCTTTGACATGGAATCATACCTTTCCTATAGTTATATCAATCCTTTATCCAACAAAGTTTAAAGGTAAAATACATGATAACGGTATAATCTCATCTTTTTCAAAATCACGGACAAACTGAGAATTTCGTTTGGTTATCTAGACCGTTTCGGTCAACGCCAATAGGTGCGGCATACTTATTCACTATTCCACATATATTAAGGACCCATTTGTTGACCCACTTTTGTGAAGATGCATTATGAATGACATTCATATTCTACCTTCGGAAGGAGTCTACCAAAATTGGCTTTTTGAATATATCCAAGATCCCCTAAACCCTAAAATTTAGAGTAAAAATAAATTATACCAATTTGAGCCCAAATTCTGAAGACATCCCAGGTGAACCAAACAAATAACATTAAACCCTAATTTGGGGACACATTGACCACCAGGTCAACCCTTGACCTAACTGGTCAAAATTTGGTCAAAATGGTCAATTTTGGACCCAGTGACCACCACATTGACCATTAGGTCAACCCTTGACTTAACTGGTCAAATTTGGTCAAAATGGTCAATTATGGACCTAATGACAACCTCATTGACCACCAGGTCAACCCTTGACTAGTCAAACTTTAGTCAAAATGGACAATTTTGGAATTTTTAACCCAATGACCACCACATTAACCTCCAGGTCAACCTTTTACCTAACTGGTCAAACTTTAGTTAAAATTTTCTATTTTGAACCCAATGATCGCCATATTGACCACCAGCTCAACCCTTGACCTAACAGGTCAACTTTGGTCAAAATGGTCAATTTTGGACCTAATGACCGCGACATTGACCACCAGATCAACCCTTGACCTAACTAGTCAAACTTTGGTCAAAATGGTTAATTTTGGACCCAATGACCACCACATTGACCACCACATTGACCACTGGGTCAACCCTTGACCTAACTGATCAAACATTGGTCAAAATGGTCAATTTTGGACCCAATGACCACCACATTGACCACCAGGTCAACCCTTGACCTAACTAGTCAAACTTTGGTCAAAATAATCAATTTTGGACCCAATGACTACCCATGAACCATTTGGTTAACCTAAACATCAAGTTGGTCAATCTTGACCCCTATGATCAACTCAAGATACTAAAATGATCAAGCATTACCATTTGGTCAACCTAAATACTAACCGATGCTTCATTTTGTAGAGCGATAACACATGAATCAAACCAAACCATTTAACCAAATTAAGTTATTTAATATCTCCTCATGACTCACTCAACCATGATAAGGTCAAGTAAGTCATTTTGGTCAACCTTGGACCTAAATTGGTCAACCTTGGTCAAACTTGGTCAAACTTACCATTTTTGGGTCAAAATATGGTATTTTCATCAAATTATATTATTCTCTTAATTAATTAAACGTTTAATTAATTAAAGAGTCTGAAATTAAAAATCATTAAGCCTTGAATCTAAGTTTAGAATCATGGTTTAAGCTTATGGTAAGATAATCCTTGGTAACCCTAAGACCATATTTTAAATTTAAACCTTAAATTTAATTCATAAAAATTTCTAATGGGTCATACACAACCCATTATACACTTAATATGACCTAAATAACACATCCACAACCCAAGACTCACCATTCTTAATTAAGGTTAAAAACCCATCATGATGCCATCATGAAGGGGGGATGATGTGTCATTGATTCATGAAGCATGGAAGGAAGACATGGTGAGATGATCACTCACCACCACCTCCATCCAATAAGAAAAAAGACACATTTAAACCCTTATCCTACACATAGTTAAGGTCATCATGACCAAACCATGTGAGTAAGGGAAGGAAACTTAGGTATCATTACTTTATAAAATCATTGGTGACATGATAGCTTAGGTGGTGGAGGATTAACTAGCTCATTTTGAAGTCACCATCCACTTCATGACTTAACCGATGGAGGGATGCCAAAACATATACCAAGCTTTCACCATAGTTAAGCTCACCATGGATTGAACTAGGGAAACTTATACATGGCTATCTTCAAGATGTGATCTTATCTCATGCCATCATAAAGTTACCAACCTTCTTCTCCAAGCAATCCAAGTTGAGCCATGGCTTCTCCAAGCCTATATATAGGGCTAACTTGAGAAGACCCAAAAAAAGGAGAGACCAACATAAAGTCCCCAACATCAAAAGACTTGAACAATACACTTGTTCTCCAAACCCTAGGCAATTGATTCTCCATAGAATCAAGCCCTCAAACCCACTTACCTTCTCCAATTTCATGCCCTAAGAACAAGACATGTTTTTGGGTTTGCATGAAATCTCATCAATCTCCAAACTGATCATTAAATTCTAAGATCTTAATCAAACCTTTTTGGATTTTAATAAAGTTTGTTCATAAAGCTTCATCTCAAGGAGAAGAACACATATATATGGTGAAATGGGTGTTTTGAAATGATCTACTTTACAATGTGTCAAACTAAGCTCAATTTTGATAAAAATGGCCATACCTGATCTTGATGAAGTGAGGCTTCAATCAAGTTTGTTTGGAATGGTCATTCTATCCTTGCAAAGCTTCCATATGCTTAAATTGAAGTGAAATTGGGTCGAGGAATGAACTCACTGAAATGGGTTCATGACTTGGCGTTGAAGTGGGTTAGAGCTCACGGAAAGATTCAATTTTTATTGAAAACTTCATCCCTGAGGTGTATGAAGACGTTTTCACAATAAATTTTAACATTACAACAGGCCTTAATTGCAATGTAAATGAAGTGCAAGTAAAAACCATCACATTTATATATAAAACTTCTTCTAGCATGTATCTCAACATCCTACACATGAATTTTACTCATTACAAAAGAAAAGTAAAACGAAAAGAATGACATAATCTTCTCATGCCACTATTTTCAAAGGAGAATTAAGTGTAAGAGAAATATGTCACAAAGCATGAAGAAAACACAACGAAAACTTCATTTAACCAAAGCAAATCTACTAGGTAAGTGTTTACAAAATCATAAGATAATGAAGAACAATACTTAGCTTTTTCCCTTTAAAAGAAAGATGAAGATCTCTCCCACAAAGTCTCCTGTCGATCCATGCAATGCTAGTGCAATCCCTTACAAATTCTCTCAAAATCTCCTCTTCAATCTCTCCAAAAAGGTAGAAATCTACAATTCTACTCCTAATCTAAGAACCCTAAACATTCTCCAAGTTTTTCCTAACATTTCTCTCTTGTTTCTCCACAATTTTCTAACCTAAAATCTTCATTTTAAAGAGTATGGATGAATTTCTAAGAGTTTCCTTAAGCACCCCTTCGAAAAAGAGTCCAAATACGTTGAATATCGGCCCAAAATCGCCAAAAGTCGGTCCATAATCGTCGGGCACTGTCGGCGGGTTCGATGGCGCCGTCGACTGATCTATTAAAAATACCTATTTCTTTATGTCTTAATTCTTATCAATTTCTAAGGATATTATGCTTTAATGAAAGGTATTTTTGTGTTTTTGGATGTAGATGATGTAAAAAGGTCTAAAAAGGAAAAAGGAGCAAAAAGGAGCAAAAAGGAGCAAAATGGAGCAAAATGGAGCAAAATGGAGCAAAAATGGAGCAAAATACAAAAAGTAAAAAAAATATATGGCCTGGCGCCTAGGCGCCAGAAGTTGGTGCCTAGGCGCCAGACTCGATATAGAATCTGTCAAGTTTTTGACAACGTTTGAACGGTTATTTTGACGGAGTGAGCAGTTATTGGGCATTCTAGAAGACTGGCAGTTGTTCCTTGATAATAGGACATGTGATACATTGCATTTGGACGCTCCAAAACGGTTTTAATCGCGAAGAGGTGCGAGCCAAAGTGAAGAGGTGCGAAGAACTAGACGCGGTGTCCGGCGCCTAGGCGCCAGATTCCGGCGCTTAGGCGCCAGATTCCGGCGCCTAGGCGCCAGACAGACCTTCTAGAAGATTCATTGAATGTGGACATGTTTTGAAGAGGTGCCTCAAGCCAACCCTTGAAGCCTATAAATAGGAGTCCATTTCTTCAGAAAACGTGCCCCTCCCATTGTAACCCTTTTCTCTTATCCACTTAAGGATCTCTCATCCTTAGAGAGAGAAATAGAGAGAGAAATTTAGGGCCACTTTTGTTTAGTTTAGTGAGTTTATTTTCAAGTGGTTGCATCTGGAGTTCATTACACTGTGGATTCAGTAGGAATCAGAAGATCTGTAGAAGGAATATTTGAGATAAGTATTTTATATTTGATTCAAAGTTTATTTATAATGTTTTGTTGTTTATATTCAATGTGTTCTGAGTAGTTAGTTTACTTTCTTCCTTCAATTATGAAGAGATAGATAAGATAATATAAAAGATTCGATAGAGAATTAAAATTCAAAATATTTTCAAAACATTGTGATTTCATTAATACCTGATCTTACTTTACTTTTTAAATTGGCCATTTAAATTGTTAAAACCTGTTGAAGAGTTTTGAGACCTAGAAGAAGAAAAACTCTTAACTTGTATATGTCACATGAATCCTTGGGTAGTCGAAGGCCATGTGCGGGCTATTCAAGGTGAAGTGCAAATAAATAGGAAGATAAGATTTAAAGGGCGTAGAATTGATAAGTTTTTAGGGTGACAGGGCTAAATTCTTGTAATTTGATTTATAGATTAGGAAAGGGTCACTAGTAGGGCCGACCATAGCCACCCTTGGACATCTAGTAGTGAGAGTCTAGATTAACCCATTATACTAACAATACATCCGCACCTGATCTGTAAATTAGCCAATATTCTTTGCGCCTGGATCAAAGGGTAAAGAATATGAATGCTTCTATTTGGCACAATACCATCAATCAAATTCTCCAATGAATATTAAATTATCTTAAAAATCTTAAATTAATTGAAGGGAAGAAAGTTGTTTATTTTATATAGTTTTCATTAAATCATTTTCTTATTATTATTTTCTTTATTTGCATCTAGTAAACTAATCGTAATTTATAGTTAGATTAAAATATAAAAAGATTATTGAAATATAATATTTAGAAAATTTATTACTATAATTTTTCCCCGTGGGATCGATACTGGGGTCTTTGTTTCAAAGCCCTATATTACTTGAAACGATACGTATACTTGCGTAGTACCCGAAAAGTATATAAAATATTTTCTTTTTAAAAATTATATTTTGCTATATAAACATATATTTAAAAAGTTTTATTGGGTGCACATCTATATAGCAAGTTATTCCAGGTCAAGTGTTTCGCGCCTTCGCCAGAAATTAAATTTTCTAGCAGTGGTAACAAATTCTTGTATTTGGAAGTACGAAAAATCGGGTCAAGTTTTTGGCGCCGTTGCCGGGGAAAGAAATAAAATAGTTATAAATTTTTTTTAAAAAAATATTATATTTCTAAAAATATATAAAAAAAAGATATATATATTTTATTCCTTGTTTTATGTGAAGATTTGGTTCTGAAGGATTAATACCTTTAGATTCTGAATTAGAAAGAACAATTAGAAAAATTAAAAAGGGAAAACAAATTCAAAAATTTCAAGAAATGGCTACTTTACAAAATCCAATTGAACTTAATGATCAAAATGTTTATAAACCATTAAGGGATTATGCTAACCCTACAGTTGATGAACTTCATAGTAGTATTCAAATACCCACTGTAGATGCTAATTCTTTTGAACTTAAACCGTCTATTATTCAAATTGTGCAAAACAATCAATTTGGCGGAACACCAAATGAGGATCCAAATTTACACCTTGTTAGTTTTTTAGAACTTTGATCTACCTTTAAATATAACAATGTTTCTGATGATGCTATTAGACTTAGACTCTTTCCTTTTTCTTTAAGAGATAAAGCAAAGATGTGGTTAAACTCATTAGCGATTGGTTCTATTAAAACATTGGCTGAAATGGCACAAAAATTCCTTGATAAATATTTTCCTTCTTCTAAAACTGCTAAATTAAGAAATGATATTACTTCGTTTAGTCAATTTGACGGGGAGACAATATATGAAACATGGGAAAGATTTAAAGAACTATTAAGAAAATGTCCTCATCATGCTTTACCTGATTGGTTAATTATTCAAATATTTTATAATGGATTAATTGGATCTTTAAAATCAATTATTGATGCTGTCTACTTGGAGGTTCTTTAATGTCTAAATCATTCGAAGAAGCTTACACTTTAATTGAAGAAATGGCTAATAATAATTTTCAATGGCCTTCCAAAAGGATTAATCCTAAAAAGATGGCAAGTATTCACGATAATGAAGCCTTTTCTATCTTAGCTTCACAAGTAGCAGTAATGTCTAAGAAATTAGATAATTTTACAATTAATATTTCACATAATAACTCTGCTAATATTGAAGATTCTCAAACTATTGAAACTTTACAAGCTATTACAAGTAAAAATAATCCTTATTCAAATTATTATAATCCTGGGTGGAAAAATCATCCTAATTTTAGCTGGAATAATTCACAACAACAATGGGGTAATAATCAATCTCATTCCACTAGAAATTGGAATAATCAAGTTAATCCAAATTATAAACCTCCTAAATTTAATAATCAACAGAAAAAGTCATCAATAGAAGAATTAATTTTACAAATGAATAATCAACTACAAAATCAAAATACTGCTATTCGTAATATTGAAAATAAAATGGGGCAAATTGCTGCTTTAATTAATAACAGACCTGTAGGAAAACTTCCTAGTAATGTTGAAATTAATCCAAAGGAAACTGGAAAAGAACATGAACAAGTTAAAGCTGTGCAACTTAGATGTGGAAAGGAGTTAAAAGAAAGAATGCAGAATGAAATTGAAAAAGAGATTGAGGTTGAAGAGATTGAAAAACCTAAAGAAACTCTCTCTCCTAGTCAAGATCAAACTGTTATACCTGTTATTGTGGAAGTTGAAAAACCACCACCACATTTTCCTCAAAGACTTAAACAAGCGAAATTAGATCATCAATTTTCTAAGTTCTTTGAAATTTTTAAGAAACTTACTATTAACATACCTTTTGCTTGAAGCTTTGGAACAAATGCCAACTTACGCAAAATTTATGAAGGATATTTTAAGCAAAAAATGAAAATATGAAGCTTTTGAAACTCGTTGCATTAAGTGAAGAATGCAAGGTCAATAATTCAAAAGAAATTACCCGAAAAGCTTAAGGATCCTAGAAGTTTCACTATACTCTGTGCTATTGGAGAAAAATTTTGTAGAAAAACTTTATGTGATTTAGGAGCAAGTATTAACCTCATGCCATTTTCTATCTTTAGAAGATTGGATTTAGGAGATATTACTCCCACCACTGTAACCATTCAGTTAGCTGATAGATCTATCACTTATCCTAAAGGAGTTATAGATGATGTCCTTGTTAAAGTGGATAAATTTATCTTCCCTGTAGATTTCATAGTACTTGATATGGAAGAAGATAAAGAGATACCTATTATTTTAGGGAGACCTTTTCTAGCTACCGGAAGAGCTATGATTGATGTACAAAAGGGAGAACTAACCATGAGAGTTAATGATCATGAAATTAAATTCAATGTTCTTAAATCAATGAAGTACCCTGATAAAGAGAAATGTTATCGAATGGATATAATTGATTATTTAATTGAAAAACATTATCAAGAAAAATGTAAAGTCATTTCTGAAGAAAATTTTGAATTTTTAACTGATGTAGATGAAGTAGAAGAAGAAGAAGAGAATCATTTTATTAAAGATAATTGGGAAACTTTAGACATAACTCAAAATGATATACTTTTACCATCAATTAAAAAGCCCTCGAACTCGGAATTAAAAATGTTACCTTCCCATTTAAAATATGCGTTTCTTGAAATTCGTTAACTTTACCTGTTATTATTTCTTCTAAACTGAGTAGAGATAAAGAAGAAAAACTACTAGGTGTGTTAAAGAATTATAAGAAAGCTTTTGGTTGGACTATTGCTGATATAAGAGGAATAAGCCCTTCTATTTGCATGCATAGAATCTTAATGGAAGAAAATTTTAAACCTACTATAGAATCGCAAAGAAGATTAAATCCTATCATGAAAGAGGTTGTTAAAAAATAAATTATTAAGTGGTTAGAAAGGAGGTGTAATATAGTACGCTGGTATTATTTATCCTATTTCGGATAGTCAATGGGTAAGCCCTATTCATTGTGTTCCGAAGAAAGGAGGTGTAACTGTCATTGTTAATGATAAAAATGAACTAATTCCCACAAGAAAAGTTACTGGATGGCGTATTTGTATTGACTATAGGAAATTAAATAAAGCCACTAGAAAGGATCATTTTCCTTTACCTTTCTTGGATCAAATGCTTGATAAATTAGCTGGACACCCATATCTCTGTTTTCAAGATGAATATTCTGGTTATCATCAATTACTTATTGCTCCTGAGGATCAAGAAAGACAATATTTACAAGTCCTTATGGAACATTTGCTTTTACAAGAATGCATTTTGGTTTATGTAATGAACCTGCAACTTTTCAAAGATGTATGATGTCAATATTTTGTGATTTGATTGACAAAGGAATTGAAATATTGTTGGACAATTTTTCAGTCTTTGGAACTTCTTTTGAATCTTGTTTGGAAAACATAGCCAAAGTTCTGAAAAGATGTGAAGAAACAAATTTAGTTCTTAACTGGGAAAAATGTCAATTCATGGTCACAAAAGTGAAAATTATTGCTGAATTGTAACCACCTACTACTGTTACTGATGTGAGAAGTTTTATAGGTAATGATGGATTTTATAGAAGATACATAAAGGATTTTTCTAAAATTGCTAAACCTCTTTGTCATTTATTGGAAAAAGATGCAAAATTTGAATTTAATAAAGAATGTATTAATGCTGTTAATATTCTAAAAGAAAAATTAATAACTGCACCTATCATTGTTGCACCTAATTGGAATAAATCTTTTGAATTAATGTGTGATGCAAGTGATTTTGCAATTGGAGCTGTATTAGGACAAAAATATGAGAAAATTTTCAAAGTTGTGTATTATGCTAGTAAAACTCTCACTGAAACACAAAGAAATTACACTACTACTGAGAAGGAGCTTCTAGCTATAGTATATGTCTTTGATAAATTTAGACCTTATCTTCTTGGTACTAAATGCATAGTTCATACTGATCATTCTGCTGTTAAATATCTCTTATCTAAGAAGGATTCTAAACCTAGACTTATAAGATGGATTTTACTTCTACAAGAATTTGATTTTGAAATAGTAGATAGAAAAGGAACTGAAAACAAAATTGCTGATCATTTGTCTAGAATTAAAAATGATATTATTTCGAAAGAAAAAATAAATGAGAAATTTCCTGATGAATCTTTATATGTTATTCAAGAATGCAAAACACCTTGGTATGCTGATATTGTTAATTATTTAGTTAGTAATATTTTTCCTTATGACTTGGATAATAAATTTATTAAGAAATTTAAATATGATGTTAAATCTTATATTTGGGAAGAACCTCATTTATTTAAAATTAGTAAAGATTCTATGATTCGAAGATGTGTACCTTATGAGGAAACTTTTGCTATTATTAAAAAATGTCATGATTCTGATTTTGGAGGACACTTTGGCATAGATAAAACTACATTTAAAATATTAAATTCCAGATTTTATTGGCCTACCTTATTTAAAGATGTGAGACATTATGTGAAAACAAGTGATCGATGTCAAAGGATGGGAAATATATCTAGGAAGAATGAAATGCCTTTAAACTATATATTGGAAGTTGAAATTTTTGATATATGGGGTTTAGACTTTATGGGACCATTTGTTCCATCATCTGGAAAAATTTATATTTTATTAGCAGTTGATTAAGTTTCAAAGTGGATTGAAGCTGTTGCTTTACCAAATTGTGATTCCAAAAGTGTTTCTAAATTTTTAAAGAAAATGATATTTTCGAGATTTCGAATGCCTAAGGTAATTATCACTGATGGTGGAAGTCATTTCAGGAATATAAGAATTCAATCATTACTACAAAAATTTGGAATCAAACATAGAATTGCATCTGCTTATCACCCACAAACAAGTGGAATGGCTGAAGTATCAAACAAAGAAATTAAAAGAATTTTAGAGAAGACTCGTTAATCCTAAAAGAACTGATTGGGTTGATAGACTTGATTCGCATTATGGGCTTATAGAACGACTTATAAGACACCAATCGGAATGTCACCTTACCGGTTAATTTATGGTAAACATTGTCACTTACCTGTAGAACTTGAACATAAAGCTTATTGGGCGATAAAGGAGTTTAATTTTAATTTGAATAAAGCAGGAGAAAAGCGATTATTGCAATTAAATGAGATGGAAGAAATAAGAAATGAAGCATATGAAAATGCGAGGATTTATAAAGAGAAAATGAAGATATTGCATGATAAGAAAATTTCAGGAAAAATTTTTGAGCTCGGACAAGAAGTATTCATTGTTTAACTCTCGATTAAAACTTTTTCCTGGAAAATTAAGATCTAAATGGATTGGACCACTATATAGTTGAGAAAGTATACCATTATGGAGTCGTGGATATTAAAGATCCCAAAACAGGAAAATTTTTCAAAGTAAATGGATAAAGATTGAAGCCTTATTTGGGAGATATTAAAAAGATTTATAAAGAGGCTTATGAATTGAGTCAACTTGATTAAAGATTTACTTAACTCGGGCTGATGACGTTAAACCAAGCGCTTTGTGGGAGGCAACCCATAATTATCTTTTGTTATGAGTGTTTTTGTGTTTTAATGTAAGGTTAGCCTCGATCTTGATTAATTTTATATTACTTTAGAAAAATTTGATGCTCATAAGTCTTTGTTGACTTAGGCTGAAAGTTATTTTAAGTATGTAAGATTTAGAAATTGGATCACTCTATTCTTAATATGAGTAAAAAGGAGATCAAGTTAACCTTCATTATGATTGTTTACAATGTGAGTTATTGAGTCTAAATTAACCTTACCAGTATAATATACCTATCTTGGAAAACGAAATTTTAAAATTTGACGATTAGGCGAAACAGAGTTGAACATAGTTTCGGCGCCTAGGCGCCAGAATTCAGCGCCTAAGTGCCAGAATCAACTATGTATCAATACGTCTGGCGCCTAAGCGGCACGGTTACTGGGTCGTGCAAAAACTGAAAATTTTCAGTTTTTCACACGATTTTCCCTTTTAAATCAACCTATCTTCTTCCCTAACCATCAAGCAATCAAAATTACGTCCCTTGCACTTCATTCTTGAGAGATTTGAGAAATTTTTGAAGAAAATGGAAGGAAGAAATCATGGAGAAGAAGCTAGGGACAAGGTCTCGAAAGGATCCTCAACCCTACTTCGATGGTTTCATCGTTGTAAATTTAGAGAAAATTTCTAGTCGTTTGGATAAGTTTGAAGCGGAGTTTAAAAGCATTGGAGATCGCCTTCATGAGATGTTTCATCAAATTGAACATCTAGAATGGCAAATGAAACTTCAATTTGATCATTTTGCGGCTTATCAATAACTCAAGTTGAAATGTACGCGAAGAACAAGTGGATTGACGAAAAGACGGCTACAGATTTCCCGAGAGCATTAGTGTTCTTTCCAAGTGGAATACAAAATTTCCCTTGTGAAGATTAGAATATTCTGGTAATGAGAAAGTTATTATATGGTTTGTTGAGTCGTTGTATCGATTTAGAGAATCGATTGTGTTTGTTTGTGTATTTGCTTTCGTGTTCAATGTGTGTTGTTTTTGCTTAGAAATTGTTATGTTTGAATGTGTATTAGGAACTTGAATCAAGTATAATACTTATCTGGTATGTAGTGAGTCAATATTGAAGATTATAAATGGAATTTAGTGAGTTTGATTTAAACCTTTATGTTTGATTGGTGGATTAAATATTTAATTTTTATAAATTTTTGAAAAATGTTGTGGAAGTTAGAAATTGAAGCCCTACTCTAATATGAGTAATTAGAAGTTGAATTTATGAATTTTGGTGGAAAATTAAATTTAAAAATAATTTTTTGTGAAAGGCGAGTCTGGCGCCTAGGTGCCAGAATTCGGCGCCTAAGCGCTAGTTCTGCCTGTACCCGAAAATCTACTTAAATAACCCCCAAAAGCCATTTTTGACGCCTAAGCTTCGTCTTCTTCCCCATTTTCACGAAAATACACCTTTTAGATCCATTTTGAGGTCAAAACATCAAGGATTTGAGTGCGAAACCACTCGATTTCTTCGTCTTAAGGTTAGATCTACACTTTAAACCATTTATTTTCGATTTTCACCATAGATTTCCATAGTTTTGCTAAGAACCGAAATTTTGAAAAATTTTTTGCTTTTTAGTGATTTCTTTGTATTTTTAAACTTATTTTAAGTTTTATAAACTTAAAAAGAGTTTAAATCTTTGATTCCTAAATTTGTTCTTATTTTCTTTCACGTTTAGATGGCTCCAAAATCTAAACGCGGGAAGGCACGAGATAACTTTGATAGCAGCAAATTTATTACTGCGGCTGCGCATTTTCGCTTCCACGAATTTGCAACGTCCATGAAGTTCATTTCATAATGAAGTTTCTATCATCCGAGAGAAATGATTGAAAACTCTATCGTTGCACACAATTGGCAACGATTCTGTTATTTTACTGCTGTTGCTGTTATCTCTATTGTTTGAGAGTTTTATGCAAATTTTCTGGATGCCAAAGATTATGAAGTCTTTGTCAGAGGTATCGGAGTAGGATTTAGTCCTGAAAGAATCAATATATTTTTTGGCCTGCCACCAACTATTGAATGCCATTATTCTGGATTATCACCATCTGAGGGAGATTTGGATATGATCATTGATTATTTGACTGACGGTACTGGATCTTGGAAGATCAGGAACGGAAAAAGGGTAAACTTCGAATCCTCCAAATTAAATGGTATTTCTAAAGCATGGCACTATTTTATTTCTGCTAGATTGTTACCTTCCAACCACCTGAGTGAAGTGACTAGAGATCGAGCGATCTTAAACTATTGCATTCGGGAGAGGAAGCCTATTGATGTCGGCGATATTATTTATGATTCCGTGGATTCTACCTGCGAGATCTAGCACTTCGTTGGATTGGGATTCCCATCTCTCGATTTATTCATTATGTGTTAGTAATGGAGTCACTCGTTGATATTTACGAGGAGAAGTTAAAGTCTACCAAGCCAATTGAGCAGGAGAGTGTTAGTATCTATGATCGTCTTCGAGGGAAGAGATCGACCGCTCCTTCTACTTCTGCATATACTCCAGGTAGACCTTCTACTTCTCGACCCTCTACTTCTGCTGAGCCACCATCAAGTTTCTGGGAATCTATGCATGATCAGTTTTTAGAGCAGCAGCAGGAGTTATTTCAAACTCACTGCAGGATCGATACTATTGATAGGAAACTTGATCATTTATCTGATTATACCCAGAGGAAGAGTAGTTATGATGTCGAGTATGATGAAGGCCTAGTCAGATTTCTGAAGGGTGAACATGATGTTAGTTTCTCTACTTTTCCTAGTTTCACACCATTTGTTGATCCTAAGGATGTAGAATTTTCCTTTGGTGACGATGATGATGATGATGCTACAGCTATTGACTAGTAGTTATAGATCTTTATGAAGAGCTACTCTGTTAGTTTGTTTTGTTGGTTGTTTGTTTAGTTTTGTGTTTAATGTATGTTGATTTGTTTAAATATCTGTGTGGATTGATTAGTGTTAAGATTATGTTGTTAAAATATTCTTAGTATATTGTGTTGAGACTAAAGTTAGACTTAATTTATGATATGTTTGTTTTAGTCTACTGTTTAGTAATTAGTAATTTTGCTCTCCTTTTATTTTGTTTCAAATTTAGTATAATCATAAAAATTAGCCTGCTTAATTTTAATACATGCTTCAATTTTATCTTAATTATTCGTAAAAGCATGAGTAGAAAGTAATTTTTCTTTTTAAAGATTGTTTTTACATACTTATAAAAATTCTTATGATTTTCTTTCTCTCATACTTTCAAATTATCATAGTATACCAAAACTTAAGTTTGGGGGAAGGGAAAATACATTCAAAGTTAAATTTTATTTGTCCTTTAAGAGCTAATATTTTCATAAAAATAAAAACTTTTTAACATAACTTAAGAAATGAAGAATTTATTTGAGATCACTTTTATTTTTGAAATTATAAACAATTTAGTGAAATTTAATCAAAATTTTACTAACTTTGATTGATTTTAAGAATAAAATTATTTAACTTAAAGAAGAATAAGATTAAAGAATTTTTCTATTCATGATAGAAATAATAGAATTTTAGAAATATTAAGTAATAAAAAATTATCACTTGAAAAAGAAAAGATTGGAAATCTTTTTGAATTCTTATTCATGTTATAATAATTAAGTAGAAATGTATAAGTTTTGAAAATATAAGTTAAGAATAGTGAAGTTCAAAACATTTAACAGGCTATCTAGATATATTAATCCTCTCTCTCTATGTATATAAAAAAAATTAAAAAAAAGAGAAAAGAAAAAAAAAGAGAAAAGAAAAAAAAAAGAGAAGAGAGGAGAAGCTTGAGGAAATGCCTAATCAAAAATTGGCTTCACTTGAATTATCTTATAGGAAGAAAACTAGTTACAAATTTTACTTAATTTTTATACATGAATATGTATTTAGAAAAGATTTTTTCAAGAAGATCTTTTTCTTGTAAATAATCTATGAGATCTTAATATAATAGACTTCTATTATTTTCAAAATGAATGAAAAGTTTGAAATCTTATGATTTGGTAGTTAAATATTCTTTAAATTCTTAAAATTAAACCTAGTTAGTGAAATTGGGATAATAATTTACTAAAAACTTTATAAAATCAAAAATTATAAGGAATCTTAAATATTTATCTTTATTCCAAAGGTTATATATTTTATATAGTAGAAAGAGTTACTTGAGGACAAGTAACATTTAAGTTGGGGGATTTTGATCTATTAAAAATACATATTTCTTTATGTCTTAATTCTTATCAATTTCTAAGGATATTATGCTTTAATGAAAGGTATTTTTTGTGTTTTTGGATGTAGATGATGTAAAAAGGAGCAAAAAGGAGTAAAAAGGAGCAAAAAGGAGCAAAGAATGGAGCAAAATACAAAAAGTAAAAAATATATATGGCCTGGAGCCTAGGCGCCAGAAGTTGGCGCCTAAGCGCCAGACTCGATACAGAAACTGTCAAGTTTTTGACAACGTTTGAACGGTTATTTTGACGGAGTGAGCGGTTATTGGACATTCTAGAAGACTGGCAGTTGTTTCTTGATAATAGGACATGTGATACATATCATTTGAACGCTCCAAAACGGTTTTAATCGCGAAGAGGTGCGAGCCAAAGTGAAGAGGTGAGAAGAACTGGACGCGGTGTCCGGCGCCTAGGTGCCAGATTCCGGTGCCTAGGCGCCATACAGACCTTCTAGAAGATTCATTGAATGTGGACATGTTTTGAAGAGGTGCCTTAAGGCAACGCTTGAAGCCTATAAATAGGAGTCCATTTCTTCAGAAAACGTGCCCCTCCCATTGTAACCCCTTTCTCTTATCCACTTAAGGATCTCTCATCCTTAGAGAGAGAAATAGAGAGAGAAATTTAGGGCCACTTTTGTTTAGTTTAGTGAGTTTATTTTCAAGTTGTTGCATCTGGAGTTCATTACACTGTGGAGTCAGTAGGAATTAGAAGATCTGTAGAAGGAATATTTGAGATAAGTATTTTATATTTGATTCAAAGTTTAATTATAATGTTTTGCTGTTTATATTCAATGTGTTCTGAGTAGTTAATTTACTTTCTTCCTTCAATTATGAAGAGATAGATAAGATAATATAAAAGATTCGATGGAGAATTGAAATTCAAAATATTTTCAAAACATTGTGATGTCATTAATACCTGATCTTACTTTACTTTTTAAATTGGCCATTTAAATTGTTAAAACCTGTTGAAGAGTTTTGAGACCTAGAAGGAGAAGAACTCTTAACATGTATATGTCACATGAATCCTTGGGTAGTCGAAGGCCATGTGCAGGCTATTCAAGGTGAAGTGCAAATAAATAGGAAGATAAGATTTAAAGGGCGTAGAATTGATAAGTTTTTAGGGTGACAGACTAAATTCTTATAATTTGATTTATAGATTAGGAAAGGGTCACTAGTAGGGCCGACCATAGCCACCCTTGGACATCTAGTAGTGAGAGTCTAGATTAACCCATTCTACTAACAATACATCCTGACTCGATCCGTAGAATTAGCCAATGTTCTTTGCGCTCGGATCAAAGGGTAAATAATAGGAATGCTTCTATTTGACACAATATCATAAATCAAATTTTCCAACGAATATTAAATTATCTTAAAAGTCTTAAATTAATTGAAGGGAAGAAAGTTGTTTATTTTATATAGTTTTCATTAAATCATTTTCTTATTATTGTTTTCTTTATTTGCATCTAGTAAACTAATAGTAATTTATAGTTAGATTAAAATATAAAAAGATTTTTGAAATATAATATTTAGAAAATTTATTACTATAATTTTTCCCCGTGGGATCGATACTGGGGTTCTTTGTTTCAAATCCCTATATTAATTGAAACGATACGTATACTTGCGTAGTACACGAAAAAAATATAAAATATTTTCTTTTTAAAAATTATATTTTGCTATATAAACATATATTTAAAAAGTTTTATTGGGTGCACATTTATATAGCATGTTATTCCAGGTCAAGTGTTTCGCGCCTTCTAGAAAATAAATTTTCTAGCAGTGGTATCAAATTCTTGTATTTGGAAGTACGAAAAATCGGGTCATCGACGAGCTTCTCTGTCATATTTTGGCCTTCTCAGGAAAATCCCACCGTTAGGGAGCTTGAGGGCGCTGTAGACGAGCAGACTGCTGCACAGCTCCACCGTTTCGCTCTGTTTGGCTCCGTTTTAGCTCCGATTCACCCCATTTCAGTTGCGTTGCGTTCCTAACAGATAGCCCTACAAAATAAGCATAAAAATAACCTTTCTTTAAAGTGTAATCTTATTCAAAATTATGCAAGAAGTGTAAAAAAGATTAAGCATAGATAGACTTATCGAAAGGTGTTAGGGCAAAATTACATTTCTTGCTCGTTTTTGCTCCAAATTGCACCGTTTTTGTTTCTTTTTCTCCAAAAGTCATTTCTTGTACCTAAAAACAAAAAAACATACAAAATACCTTCCTTTTAAAGTGTAATATCAAAAAAATGAGTAAATTCATATAGCAAAAAAGCATATATTTTTTAGGCTGGTCAAAATCCCCCAAACTTAACTGTTACTTGTCCTCAAGTAACACTATAACTTTAAAAACCAAATATATTGACTTATGGTTGTGGGTTTCAATAGAATTTCCTATAATTTCATCTCAGAACTATTATAGTATAACATAGGAGAAATTCTAGCACATGAACCTAGGACTAGAGTGTAAGAATATCTCATTTTTAACTTAGGAATCTTGATTTTATATTAACTTCGAAAGTTATTAAAAATTTTCAAACTAAAGATTCAAAGAAAGTATAAAAATAGAATTAAGCACCTTATCTATACCAATTTAACCAATTCCTTTTGAAATAAGAATAAGCTTAGGATTGTTTTTAAGTCTTTTCTTTTAAAAAGATTCTAGTGAAACCATTTTTTGATTAGGCTTCTCCTCAAGCTTCTCCCCTCTTATTTTCTTTTTCTTTTTTTTTTCTTTTCTTTTGGGATCATTTTCAATTCCCCCTTTTTTCATTTTTTTTCTTACAGGATCATTTTTAATCCCCTTTTTTTACTTTTTTTATGTGAGGATTACTATATCTGGATAAGCCTTTAATAATTTTGAATTTCACTATCCTCTCTCTAAAATCCAAAACTCAAAACTTTCTCTCACTTTTTATAAGTGTAAGTATTAGTTCCAAAAAGGTTTTCAATAAAGGCTCAATTCTCATTAAGTATAAATCTAAGAATTTTAGTTTTTTAAATATTCAACTCCTTTCTACCATAAATAGAAAATTCATTTTTCTAATGTTTCCTACAAAATATCTTAACTCTAGAACAGTTTCTTCACATAGGATTTCAACTAAGTTATTTTTTTAACATTCCTAAAATTGAAATTATAGTAACCTAAAGGTAACACCACATACCACAAGTCATTTTAAAAGTGATATCAAATTAAATATAGCTACTGAGGACAAATAAAGTTACATTTTAAAAAAGAATTTTCCCCCCAAACTTAAATTTTAAAATATTTTCAATTAATTCCATAAAATGTTACTGGAAGAAAAAGTAAATGTTGAATCTAGTTACTACTACAACATTCTATCAAATTCATATACATGCATAATCAGGATAGAATGACTGTAGGAGAAAGTAAATCTAACCTAAAACATGCTTGTAATAAAATTACACTAAAAGGAAGTATTTTCACATTAAAATTTTATTTTTCTTCCTACCCCTAAACTTAATTTTTAACATATATAGCATTCAGCACAGAAAATATAAGCAAGAAGGAAAACAATTTAGAAATTCTATTTACCACAAATTTCTATCAAAACAATTTACAAGTATTCATTAGGACAGAACAATATGCAGCAGAAAGTTAATCTAAACTAATCATGCTAGAATGAAATTAGCTAAACCAAATTCTAACTAGCATAACATGTATCCGCATTGAAATATAGAAATGTTCTTCAAGACCTAAATAAAGTTGTAACACAAACATAAACACACGTGATAAATAATGTTAATTCATCCTTTAACTCATCCAATCTCACTACCTTACCTCTAATTTCTAATGGAATCACTACATAAATAAATAAGGTGCATTTTAAATGTTTTTATAGATTATAATCCAAAAGATAAGATTACCCCTAATATATTAGCTCCTAGGCACCAATCTCAGGCATCATCTAATCCTTATAATTAAGCACCTATAACTGTTATAAATCATAGTGTAAGATCATCCACATGGTATTCATCAAATAGGTTTGCGACTCCTACCTAATGAAAATAAAGTTGCAGAAAGGAAGTAACAAATTAAGATGGAACTATTAATGTTCAAAATTCATGATTTCTCTTATAAAACTCAAGTCTGGGTGAGACCCAAGTCATAGTGGACTCGTTAATCCAACTACTACAAGAGATCAAGTCTAGCCATAATAAGAAGTTAAGAAATCACCTCCCTCATGACACACAAAAATCAAATCAAAGCACTAATGATCCAAACATCTACCAATCATCAATCAATTTGATCAATCCATAATTACACATAAAGATCAAGTCAATCCACTCTAAAGCATACACCAAACAACACTAACAATCATGACTCTCAAGCACACTAAATCAAAGCACGCTAATAACTATGAGTTGCCTCCCATAAAGCGCTTGGTTTTAACGTTGCAGGCCCGACAAACGATTCCTCCTGGTTCAAAATTCCAATTAAGTAATCCTTGATCAATCACCCAATCCTTTTCAGATCCAGGAATTCCTACAAAATCCTCGAATTGTAATTTTTCATTCAGCTCTTGTTTTTCAGTTTGATTTATATCATAATTCTTCATATTTCTTTCTAGATCCAATATTTTTCTATTGATTTTCTTAATCCGCATATTAATATCATCCTTGAAATTTATAAGAAATGGATCTGTATATGATAATTCAAGATCTCCCAAATTTTGGATCGGATTCTCTCTAGATAATTCAAATTCATGATCAAATTCTTCTATGTCACTCTTCTATTTCAAGTTATCTTCCAATTCTTCCCCTTCATAATTATTAAATGATGGAGGATCTATCTTAGTTGAGGAAATAGGTCTTTCTAATTCATTAGGAATTTTTTATAATGGTCTTTCAATATCCTTATCCTCTTTTCTCAACCCAATGTTCTTTTGAAATTTATCTTCAAATTCTCTTCCAAATCTTAGTTCAATAACTTTATCTTATTCATCATTCAATTCAGGTTTTTCTTGTAATTGAGTCGCATCTAAAGATATTAAGACTGGTTGTGTAGATGAATTCCTTAAATAGATAGGCTTTAAAATTGTATGGGGTACATCCATCTTAAGTTCATGAAATTTTTCAACATATGGAATTAAAAGTTTACTATTTTTGGTAGCATCCATCATTTCACACCTCTCCTGAACATACATACAATCTTCTTTAAATAACGTTTTCGAATCATCATGAAAGTCTATTTTAATCTCGTCTGTTAACTTACTCTCAAAACTTTCTTAGAAATGGACTTTACTTAGATAATCAATTTCATCTATCCAAAAACAATCATCATCTTTTCTCTCAGCTGGATATTTCATAGTCTTTAATACATCAAAAGTGACTTCCTGGTCATTAATATTCACAGTCAACTCTCCTTTTTGCACATCTATCATAGCTTGTCCAGCAACAAGGAAAGGTCTCCCTAAAATAATTGGAATTTCTTTATCTTCCTCCATATCTAATACAATAAAGTCAAAAGGAAAGATAAATTTATCCACTTTAATAAGCACATCTTCAATAACTCCTTTTGGATTAATGGTAGATCGATCAGCTAAAAGAAGGGTTACAGCGACTAAACCTAACCTTCTAAATATAGATAAAGGCATCACATTAATGCTCACTCATAAATCACATAAAGCTTTTCCACGTAATCTTTTTCTAATTGCATAAGGAATTGTAAAGCTACAAGGATCTTTAAGTTTCCGAGGAATATTTTTCAGAAGTATAGCGCTGCACTCCTCACTTAGTGCAACTGTCTCGTAATCCCTAAATTTCCTTTTCTTGTTTAATATCTCTTTCATAAACTTTGCATAACTTGGCATCTGTTCCAAAGCTTCAGTAAAAAGAATATTTATCGTAACCTTTTAAGTACTTTCATGGAATTTGAAAATTTTTTATCCAACTAATGCTGTCTATGTCTTTGAGGAAATGGAGGTGGTGGTCTTTCCAAACTGATTTTAGTTAGAGATATTAATTTTTTCAGATCCTAAGAAACATGTTCTTCAGGTCTTTTAGTTTCCTTTGTTTCTCTCACAACATCTTTCTCTTTTCTAATCACATCCTCTATCTCTCTTCCACTTTTTAATTGGACAACTTCTACTTGTTCATAAGTGTTTTCCTTAGGGTTGATCTCAATGTTGCTTGGAAGTTTTCCTTGGGGTCTATTACTAAGTGAATTAGTAATTTGTCTCATTTGATTCTCTATGTTTCTAATCACAGCATTTTGACTTTGCAACTGGTACCCATTTGTAATACCACTTCTTCCATAGACATCTTGTTATCCTCAAATTGTTGATCATTGTTAGAGTAAGGTGGACATGAAGGTCTATAGTTTGTGTTCCCCTGATTATTCCAACTTCCATTAGGACTTGCATGATTATTTTCCCATTTTTGGTTTCCACCATCAGTAGTATGATTCTAGTTAAATTTAGGATGGTTCTCCCAACCTGGGTTGTAAAAGTTAGAGTACGGGTTGTTTATGGTATTTAAAGCATCATATGATAATTTAGAATCAATCATATGCCTTAATGAACTTTCCTCACTTACTGGAGTAAATTGAGGCTAATTCATTCCAAATTGGTCCAACTTTCTTGATATTCCAGCAACCTGAGATGCAAGAATTGAAATAGCATTTGTATCATGAACACTGGCTACCTTTTTAGGATTTACCCTTGTATAGGGCCATTGAAATTCATTTGTAGTTATTTCTTCAATTAAAGCATACGCTTCATCAAATGGTTTTGACATTAATGATCCACCAGCGGCAGCATCAATTATAGACCTATGGGATCCTACTAACCCATTATAAAAAGTTTGAATGATTAACCAATCGGGTAGAGCATGGTGTGGACACTTTCTTAGGAGTTCCTTAAATCTTTCTCAGGCTTCGAATATTAATTCCCCTTCATATTGACAAAATGAGATAATATTGTTTCTAAGTTTAGTAGTCGTTGAAGGTGGAAAATACTTAGCTAGGAATTTCTGAGTTAACTCCTCCTAATTTTTAATAGAACCAGCTGCTAATGAGTATAACCATATTTTAGCCATATCCCTTAGTGAGAAAGAAAAAAGCTTTAGCCTAACAACATCGTCTGACATGCCATTATAACGAAATATAACACAAAGTTCTAGAAAATTTAATAAGTGTAAATAGGGATCCTTCAAAGGCGTTCCCCCAAACTGATTGTTCTACACAAGTTGGATAATCTCAAAATTTATTTCAAACGAGTCAGCTTCTACGATAGGGGTTTGTATACTTGAGTGAATTTCGTCTATCGTAGAATTTACATAATCACTTAATGAATTATGATGATTTTCCAAGTTATTATCTTGAAAGTTTTCCTTTTCTAGTTTTTTTTAATCCTTTATGTATTTTTGTTTTTTTATTTTTTTCAAACTCGGGATCATAAGACACAAGTCTTGCAGATCCTTTGTTTCACATACGCAACACAACAAACAATACATTAACAATTAAACAAAAAATAAATGAAATATATTCAACACAACAAAACATTTTCACGAACACCTTATTTTTGATATAAACAAAACAATTTTTTAACACTTTTTCATACAAACAAATACCTTTCACACAAAATAGTTTTTATGACACTATAGTTTTCCAAGTCTAAGCCTAATTACTTCAACTAAAATTCTCATAAAGTTCTTACTGAAGTTTCCCCTGCAACGGCACCAAAACCTTGACCGCGACTTTTTATATACTTAAAAATATAAGAATTTGACACCACTACTAGAAGATCTAAATCCCCAGCAATAGCGCCAAAAACTTGATGCGAATTTTTGAGGTGATGAAAATGAGTGCAATTAATTGGTAATAAAGTCACTTATCTGAACACAAGTATACGTATCACTTCAAGTAATATAGAGTTTTCTTTAAAAACCCCAGTATCGATCCCATGAGGAAGTGAAGTAAGAGGTCTTTAGTCAAATTCTAGTCTACTACTAATAGTCATTAGTTTGAAATGTCTATTAAAATTGTGTTTTATCTAGCAACTACTCCTAAATGCAAGTATTAAATGTTAAGATAGTAACTATAACTAAATGCAAATATTAATTCTAAAGATAACCCTTTTTGGATGAATTGGTTTGGAAAATTTTGAGATACTAAAGACTACTATTCTTATGTAATGAAATGGATAATGAATAGGGATGAGATGCATTAAATATTGTATGTTCCAAATAGGAGCAATCCTATTCTTTACCCTTTGGTCCAGACATAAAGAACATTGACTAATCCTATGCTTGTTTACTGAATCCGTGGCTAGGCTGGGAGGATACCAGCGCTCACTTCGGAGCTCCCACGTTCCCTTCGCCTGAGGGCTAACATCTTCGCTTCAGTACTCAAACAATAGGTCCGAATTGGGGATTTTAGTCTGTAACTCCAAAATCTCCACTTCTACTTCCAATACTTAAATTTCCCTATTTATTTGCATTCAATCCCCACAAACTTCACCATCCATGGAATTTAAATGTGGTTCATACTTAGTTGTAGAAAGCATAACCCTCTCGGATCGTATGTTTTCACAATGAATTTTAACATTACAACAGGCCTTAATTGCAATTTAAATGAAGTGCAAGTAAAAACCATCACATTTATATATAAAACTTCTTCTAGCATGTATCTCAACATCTACACATGAATTCTACTCATTACAAAAGAAAAGTAAAAGGAAAAGAATGACATAATCTTCTAATGCCATAATTTTCAGAGAAGAAGAAAGAGTAAGAGAGATACGTCACAAAGCACGAAGAAAACACAACGGAAACTTCATTAACCAAAGCAAATTCACTAGGTAAGTGTTTACAAAATCATAAGATAATGAAGAACAATACTTAGCTTTTTCCCTTTCAAAAAATGATGAAGATCTCTCCCACAAAGTCTCCCGTCGATCCATGCAATGCTAGTGCAATCCCTTACAAATTCTCTCAAAATCTCCACTCCAATCTTTCCAAAAGGGTAGAAATCTACATTTCTTCTCCTAATCTAAGAAACCTAAACATTCTCCAAGTTTTTCCTAACAATCCTCTCTTATTTCTCCACACTTTTCTAATCTAAATTCTTCATTTTAAAGAGTATGGACGAATTTCTAAGAGTTCCCTTAAGCACCCCTTCGAAAAAACGTCTAAATATGTTGAATTTCGGCCCAAAACCGCCAAAAGTCGGTCCATAGTTGTCCGGGGCTCTGTCGGCGGGTTCGAGGGCATTGTCGGCGAGCTTTCCAGTCATATTTCAGCCTTCTCAGGAAAATCCCGCCGTCGGCGAGCTCAAGGGCGCCGTCGGTAAGCAGACTGCTGCGCAGCTCCACCATTTTGCTATGTTTGGCTCTGTTTTAGCTCTGATTCGCCCCGTTTCAGTTGTGCTGCGTTCCTAACAGATAGCCCTACAAAATAAGCATAAAAACAACCTTCTTACAAAGTGTAATCTCATTCAAAAATGTGCAAGAAGTGTAAAAGAGATTAATCATAGATAGACTTATCGAAAGGTGTCAGGGCAAAATTTCATTTCTTGCTCGTTTTTTCTTCAAATTGCACCATTTTTGCTTCTTTTTCTCCAAAATTCATTTCTTGTACCTAAAACCAAAAAAACATACAAAATACCTTCCTTTTAAAGTGTAATATCTCCAAAAATGAGTAAAATCATATAGCAAAAGCATATATTTGTTAGGCGGTTCAGTTATAACAGATTGGGGAAGACGATGGGACGCTGTCCATTTTTATGTATTAAAAATGGATGGTCCTGCTCTCGTCAAACCGCAGTTTCATCTATACGAAACAGATGAAATCATGAGCCACGTAGATGCTTACGTAGAAATCCCAGCAACCAAACCGTGCCGCATGGTGCTTTGACAGGTCCGATGATACATTCAGCGCCACGTGGAATTTAGGTTAAGTAGGATTTAAATAAATCTAGAAAATCCTATTTAACTTTAAAAATACATATCTTGACACACAAAAATCACAAAAGAAAAAACTAAAAATACCCTTAAACTCACGAGAGTGAGAAGAAAAATATAAAAACAAAATTTGGAATTAATGAGTTTTATCTCATTTTTAATTAATTAATTACTTTCTGGAGTAATTTAATTATAAAAAAAAGTATTTATAACCACAAAAAAAAATAAAATTTTCACAGATTGATCCTCTCATCATTGGGAAGAATTTTTGTGATTTTTCCAAGTCTAGGGTAAGTCTCTAGCATGAGATATCCAATTTTCAACCTTACTTTTTAATTATTTTCAACAAAGATTACAATAACTAGGAAATTGAAAATTAAAATTTGAGAATTGGTTAGAAAACTTAGGATGATGAATTTGAATCCTAAAAATGACAATCTCTAGCCTCTGAAAATTTCAAAATGAAAATTTGGACATTTAGGGTTAAAATCATAAATTATAAAAGATTATATTTCAAACCCTAAAATAATTTCTATTTTAGATTTAAATCCCCAAAACCTAGATTGATCCTATTAAACTTTACTTACATTATTTTTAATACAAAACAAACCCTAATTAGGTCTAATCTCTCATTAGACCAAATTAATCACCTTAAACCTTAATAACATTATTTTTAAGACAAAATAAAACTTAACTAGGTCTAAACCCTCGTTAAACCTATTAATTACCTTAAACCTTAATAACATTAGTTTTAAGTCAAAATAAACCCTAATTAGCTCAAACTCCTCATTAGGCCTAATTAATTACATTAAACCTTAATTACGTTAGGTTTAAGTCAAAACAAATTCATAATTAGACTTAACCCTAATTAGGTCTAATTACTTCAATTAAACGTTACCTAAATAAGGTTTAATTAAATTTAAAACCTAATTAGACCTACCCCTAATTAGTTCTAATTGATTTAATTAAACCCTATCTACATTAGGTTTAATTAATCTTAAACCCTAGTTAGACCTAACCCTAATTAGATCTAATTAATGAAATTAAACCTTACCTAAATAAGATATAATTAAACTTAAACCCTAATTAGAACTAACCCTTAGGTCTAATTAATCTAATTAAACCTTATCTACATTATGTTTAATTAACCTTAAACCCTAATTAGGTTTAATTAATCCAATTAAACATTACCTAAATAAGGTTTAATTAAACTTAAACCCTAAATTAAACCTAACCCTAATTAGGTCTAAGAAACCTAATTAAAACTTACCTAAAAAAAGTTTAACTAACCTTATTCCCTAATTAGACCTAACCCTAATTATGTCAAATTAATCTAATTAAACCTTACCTAAATTAGGTGTAATAATCCTAAACTCTAATCAGGTCTAATTAATCAAACTAAATCTTACTTAAATTGGGTATAATTAATCATAAACCCATAATTATACCTAGCCCTAATTAGTTATAATTAATCTAATTACACCTTACCTAAATAAGGATTAATTAACCCTAAACCCTAATTAGACCTAACCCTAATTAGGTCTAATTAACCTAATTAAACGTACCTAAATAATTTTTAATTAATCTTAAAAACCCAAAATTAGACCTAACCCTAATCAGGTCTAATTAATTAAATTAAACATTACTTAAGTTAGGTTTAATTTATCATAAACCCATAATTAGACCTAACTCTAATTAGGTCTAATTAATCTAATTACACCTTACCTAAATAATGTTTAATTAACCCTAAACCTTAATTAGACCTAACCCTAATTATGTCTAATTAAACCAATTAAACCTTACCTAAATTAGGTTTAATTATTAACCCTTATTTAAATTAAACTTAAAATACATAATCAATCTCTTTAAGTAAAGACAAATCAAACCCAAACATAGGTTCAACCTAACTTAAACCCAAGTTAACCATACCTTTAGGTTCAACCTACATTAAACCCAAATCAAACCTAAACTTAGGTTCAACCCAACTAAGTTAACCCAAACTCTAGGTTTAACCTACATTGAACCTAAATCAAACTTAAACCTTGGTTCAACCCATGTTGGACCCAAGTTAACCAAAACATTTACTAAATCAAACCTAAATTTAGGTTTAACCCAACCTGAACCCAAGTTAACCCAAACCCTAGGTTCAACCTACATTGAACCTAAATCAAACCTAAACTTAGGTTCAACCCAAGTTAGCCAAAACATATAGGTTCAATCTACATTGAACCTAAATCAAACCTAATTTTTGGTTCAACCCAAGTTGGACCCAAGTTAACTAAAACATTTAGGTTCAACCTATATTGAACCTAAATTAAACATAAACTTAAGTTCAACCCAACTTGAACTTAAGTTAACGCAAATCTTTAGGTTCAACCTAAATTAAACCTAAATTAAACCTAAACATAGGTTCAACCCAACTTGAACTTAAGTTAACCAAATCATTTAGGTTCAACCTACATTGAACCTAAATTAAACCTAAAGTTAGCTTCAACCCAACTTAAACTTAAGTTAACATAAATCATTAGGTTCAACCTACATTGAACCTAAATCAAACCAAAACTTAGTTTTAATCCAACTTCAACCTAAGCTAACCCAAAACATTGAGGTTCAACCTACATTGAACCTAAATCAAACCTAAACATATGTTCAACCCAAGTTGAAAATAAGTTAACCTAAACATTTAGGTTCAACCGGCATTGAACCTAAATTAAACCTAAACTTACATTCAACCCAACTTGAACCTAAGTTAACCCAAAACATTTAGGTTCAACCTACATTGAACCTAAATTAAACCTAAACTTAGGTTCAAACCAGCCTGAATCTAAGTTAACTCAGAACATTTAGGTTCAACCTACATTGAATCTAAATTAAATTTAGGTTCAACCCAACTTGAACTTAAGTTAACCGAAATCTTTAGGTTCAACCTACATTAAACCTTAATTAAACCTAGACTTAGGTTTAACCCAACTTGAACTTAAGTTAACCCAAATCTTTAGGTTTAACCTACAGTAAACCTAAATTAAACCTAAATTTAGATTCTACATATAATAAATCTAATGATGTCAAACATAAGGTTCTACCGACATTGAGCCTAAATTATCTCATATACTAGGTTCTACCTAAATTGAGCCTAAGTTACCTTATACTTTAGATTCTACCTAAATTGAATATAAATAAATCAAACATTGGATTCTACCTAAATTGAATCTAACTAATATAGATCAAATCCTTCAAAATGAAATAAATGACAAAATAAAATTAATTAATAAAATGTAAGAAACCTAAAATATTCTAACCTTTAAAATTTGACAAACGATATTAAAACTTAAAATGAAACTTTAATAAAAAAAGAACACCAAAAGAAATTTGAAACACACTATGTTTTGATCTATGAAGATTTTCTGGAATGATGCAATCCTAGTTGTTGACAAGAGACATCTGGTCCTGGTGTAAATACCTTTCGGACTAATTAGATCGAGACATCTGATAACCCTGGGATGATAGAGCTATGGACATCTTGACCGGGTTGTCTTAAAATTAAGATTTTAACCAATTAAATTAATAATAAAATCGATATTATATCTTTTATAAATTTGACACTGTTTTCCTTATAGGTTGAAGACAAGTTCAATTTTTGATTTACTTTGCATGTTATTAGGGTGTGCTAACTCTATTTTGCAGGGCGACTTTCTGAAGACGGGGCAATAAACATTAAAATAATGAAATTAAAAACAAAACAAAACCAAAACGACATCAAAATAATGACATTAAAAATAAAACAAAACCAAGATGATAATTAAAAATAATAATAATAAAAATTAAATGACAAAAACAAAGCAAAATTAAAACCTTTAGGGTAGTACGTGACATTTAGCAACTTATTACCCCTAGGATTGAATGTTAATGTTTCTTTCCTTGATCTTAAATTCTAAAATTTCTTAGAGAGCGAGTATTAATGTTAATCAGGAGTTTTCTTAGGAAATACAAACTGTCTAAGATGTAATTAACTATTAAAGCTTACTTCAATTGGAAAATGAAGAACTCAGAATATGTATCACACCTAAAAACTCTGGTTATTGAATTTTCTATGGTCGTTCTTATATAGAAATATCTAGAATAATGCATTCAGAATTTTTTCATAAGGACTACCATTGACATTTCCTTGTTTTCTATTTTATCAGCCCTTATCTTTCTTCAAGTTTCTCAATATCTAAGGACCCTTTACATGATTTAAAAGAATAAGATTACTTGAAGATTAGGACAATATGATAAATAAACAGAGTGGCGAATACTCAACTTCGACAGCAACACCAACATACGTTCCGACATTTCACAATGACATGAGAGAATCGATGGCGCCGACGGCAACGACATGTTTCTGGTGCGATCAACAACCCTTTGTTATTTTTAGAGAATTATTAAATGGGGACATTTTTAATTAAAAAAAAGAGACTTTGGGGAGACTTTTTGGAGATATTTAGAGATTTTAGTGAGATTTTTGGTGTTCTTTTTAGTGTTGTGAGTGTGTGTGAGTAATTGTTGTGTAAACGTTTTGAGATTGCTAGAAGAAAACTCCAGAAATTTACATGGGGAGAAGACATAAGATACTTGTATTTGAGTTTAAGTTTTTATTGTAAGACTTGAATTTCAATACAAATCATATGTTTTTATTTAATCTCCATGAATTCTGAGTAGTTCCCTTTTCTTTCTCCTTGCATATGGGAATTAATCTTGTAGGATGAGTGCGATTTAAATATTTTTTATTTTAAAAATTGTGATGACATTTTCATCGGTTCTTCATTGACTTTGTAAATTAGCCACTTTTGAGATTAAAATCTGTTGAGAAGGATAATGACCTGCGAGGGCTGTGATTTCACCTAACTTGTGAACACCACACTTCAACTTAGGCAGTCATTGCGATCACTTGAGGAGAGTGCAAATAGATAGAGAGATAAGTTTTGATGGGCGTAGAATTAAAGTTTCTAGGGTGATATACTATATTCTTTTATCAATTTGATTTAGGGTTTAGATTGTAAGAGATCCTAGTAGGCCCTATGGAGAGGGCATAGTGGGTAATCTATAGGTGAGAGGCCTGAATATATTGAAGGGTATTTAGCTACATATGGAAAAACCCTAACCTAAAGGCTTACTCTAAGAAATCCAATGACCCATCACATATGCAAGTGGTTGCGCCGACGCACACACCCCATGTGGGCAATCAAACCCATACGCCTAAACAAAACTAAACCTAGTGCTGGGTAGGAGTTTAGGGAGTCTTACCACTGTGATGGTTGCAGATGCACTTCTTCACTTAGGAGGAAGCTCTCCTATTAGTGGGAGAGAATCACACATTTTTGGTGAGCTCTGGCGGTACCCCAGCAATGCTCCAGCGAACCTTCCTTGTGCTAGGTTGAAGCTCTCCTCTAGTGTAGGAGAGTGAAGTCATGCTCCCAAGCTCCTCCTGAAGCAAATCATCTCACATCCTTACCAAATGAGGAAGAAGAGAGGAGGAAGAAGAAGATGAGGAGGAGGAAGAAGATGATGATGAAGGGGGGCAGAAATCCCCTCCTTGCTTTCTCTCAAACGAAGTCCTCTAAAGAATCTCCAATGACCTTCAAGACCTCCCAAAAGCTCTCCCCATGAGCTTTCCTTCAAGCCCTCATGACCTCATCGGATAAGAAGGAGAAGGAGGTGGGGAGAGGGGCGACCGAAGTCCTCTCCCAGGCAAAATTGCAGCCAACCACAAAAGAGAGGGATGGGTGGTTAAACCCTTCTCCCTCATGAAAATGACCAAAATACCCCCCAAAAGTGGCCTTGAATCCTTGTAGATGATGCCAAGATGGGAATTAACAACCCATCTCTCAAGTTCCCAGGCAAAAAGGTGGCTTACGACGTCAAAAAAGCATAAAAAATCATGAAAAATCGCAACCAGGGACACTGCCGGCACCTAGGCGCCAATTCCCGAGTGCCAAGACGTTGCCTGGGGTGCTCAAGTACTGCCTAGTTGGTGCCAAGGTGTTGTTAAGGGCGCCTAGATGCCAGACTAGTGGTCCCTAGGTCTCTCTGGAAAATGACCTGTTTTAGCATGTTTTGGGAGCCTAGGTGTCCGAAAAAATTGTTCAAGTGCCAAAATAAAGTCTTAGACCTCCAAAAGCTTGTGATAGATGGTCCAAAAAGGTATTTTGGGCACGTGGGATCACTGGGCCGCTGGTCTAGCTTGAAACCCTGAATTTCATAAGGAACACCATATGTAAGATTTTTTTCAATCTGGAAGCTATGGGAGACTCCAGGTGAATGAAACATAGTCCCATAACTTCAAAATAAAGTGTTTTGGTTTGTCATTCATTGGAGAATCAGTGCCAAATTTCATCATGAACCACAGCGCTGGTAGGCCCTAATTTTTCTGTAGCACACGTAAGCAGACTTTGTGACTTTCTATGGTCGTGGGAGGTTCAACATGGACATGTGGTAAATTATAATCATGAAATTAGGCTCCAACCATGTATAACATCATGGATAGGCCTCCCGAAGGGAATGGCTGAATTGATACCAAATCGAGCTACTTGCCTCGAGCAAGTGCCAGAAGGTACTGGGTGGGTGTCTTGAGTTATCTGATGCTACGGACTAACTGTAGACCAACCTAAGTCATGAAGGTGGACACCCTACACTCGTTACATCAAACATTGATGCCAACACTTTTCTCATCAGCTTCTTTTAAGTTATAATTTAATTCAATAACAACCCAATAAGCCTTTATGTTCTAATTCCCTTAGCAAGTGACATGCTTTTCCAAATATGAGTCATAAAGAGAAATTCCTAGAAGTTTTTTAAGAAGTCCTATAAAAACATATGTTGACCTCATTTTTGATGAGGTCTTCTCTTCTTCTCTTTAGTACTTAGGATCTAGCCTTAGGCTTTTCCTTTGACTATCTTAGAGGACTAGAATTGGGATCCACCACTTAGAAATTCAAACCACTTCTTAACTCCCTGCAAACTCCACAAACTTGACTGTAGACCCCTAATCACCTAGAGGGTTGAAATCAAATGTGGAAGTTTAAAGGATGAGTTCCTATAGGACTCTTTGGCCTTAGGACTGCCCTGGGTGGCCTGGTCTGGTGGAGGGTTGACTTGCACACACACTACACTCATACACTACACTTCCATACACCTCCTAAAACACACCCATACCCAATTTGATCTCCTGACTCATAAAGGTGATTCACATGGATGGTCCTTAACCCCTAAGCCCTTGGCTAAGAGGGTTAGGAACAACATAGTGAATGCCTCAAATGAGTCCCTTTATGGCTCATGTGGGATTGATATGGCTTCATGGCTCAACCAAAATGGTTTTATTCCACTTACATCCACCCAATCTTCAATTTTCCAAATTTTCAATTTTTGACCCCCGGGACCCTACACCCGCCAACCTACCCAAAACCCTTGAAATTACTCAAATTTTCCAAAAATCTCCAAATCACCCAAAATTCCACAAAATCATTCCCAAACATTTCCACATCACTCAAATTGATCATCCATACCCAAAAATATCAAAAATTCCAAAAATACCTCCCAATACCCTCCAAATACCCAAAATACCCCTCTTAGCCAAAAAATCCAAAAATTCAGAAAATTCCCAGAAAATTCCAGAAAATCCCAAATATTCCCAATTTCATTTTGTTCAACTACACCATGGGCCAATTTTGTCAATTTACCCCACTTTTATCAAAACCCCCAATTTGACCCATTTTAACCTAAAGTGAACCCAATGTCAAACCTAGCCTACCCAATTGACCCAAATTCTGGTCCAATTCAATTCTAAACTTCAATTCAACATCCTCAACACCAATCTAGACCCAATCCAAGCCCAATTTGATTGGCATTGGGATCCAATTTCACTTTTGGCCTTAAAGCCCAATTTGAACCCATGACCCAAACTTAGCCCAAACTCACCCAATTCAACTCCAATTAACCCCAAATCTTTTCTAAACCTTCCTTAACATCCCCATAAACAAAACACTAACATGATTTGCCCAAGATTTTTATCCAAACCCCACTCAAATTCAACCCAAAACTAAAAGGCCCATTTTTGACCTAAACCCAAACCTAACCCAAATGAGCCCAAATCCCAAAATCAAAACCCATCAAAGCCAAAACCTCTTTGAAACACTCCCATAAATATTTCCCAACATTAATTTTACATCAATTTCAACTCTAGCCCAACATTAGCCCAAGTTAGCCCACTTGGACCCATATAGGCCCACTTACCAAATAAACCCAAATTCAAACCAATTCAACTCCAAATCACACCAAATTGACTCCAAGCCCTTCATAGAACATCCATAAACCAATTATGACATTTATTTGACAAGGCCTTTCACAAAATCTTTACCCAAATGCCCATCCTAAAATCAAAAAGCCTATTTCCCTTAAACTTTCCTAAAAGCCCACTCCCTTCAAATTCAAAAGCCCAAATTCATCCAAAGCCCACATGACACTTCATTTCATCATCCATTTAATCAAAATCACCCCTAAGTTTCAAAATCATCAATTAAACCATTCCAAATCAAGCTTCATACAAATTTTCACCAAAATATCCAAAATTCTTAAAACCCATTTTTATGAAATTGACCCAACCTTTTCCCAAGCCAAATGGAGCCATGGAGCCATGCACAAGCCATATGCAAGCCATGAGAACCTCTTTACATGTCACCATGCCATTTTGGGCAAAAGGAGGAGACTCTTTCCTTAATTCCTAAAGGTGATTAACCACTCCCATGATTCCCCTTAACCATGCTTATGCTTAATTGTGCTTGGATGGTGACTTGACCCTACTGATTATGCTGAGCCAAATCACTTTTCCCTCAGCCAAAACCAGGCCTTGGGTGGTGCACCTAGCCCAAATGGGGGGGTTGACCCATTTAGGTCCAAATTTAGCCATGCCCCCATTCCATCTAAATCAAATCCTTTACACATGGCCAATGCTAATTGATTGCACAAACCTCTAACCCTGACCCACCTGGACCTGAGGGTGACCCATGCCTGCCGGCCAGCCGCCTGGGTCGCCGGAAAACACCATGGCCGAGACCTTGGGAGGAGCCAAACTTTGGAATTCTCCCTTGCTGGAGCCGCCCCATGCCCAATGGTCACCATGGCCGTTCTTCACATGCCAAGAGCAAGCTCGATCCCGGCCCCTCAACTCCCCCGGGAGGCCCTCCAGCCTCTCCTATTTAAACCCCTCACCCTCACGGCCATGAAGAGGTGCTCGAACCGGACCTTATCGAAACTCGCCAAAATTGCCCCGCATCATTCTCCATACTTAGAGCACTTGATCCCCAGAGTGAGATCCCCCTGCCATTTCTTCTCTCGCGAGCTCAATTTCGAGTTGAAATTCCACCCAAAACCGGGACACTTCTCCACAGTGAGCCAATCCCCAAATTGATTGGATCTACACCTTCACCGGACCAAGGGAAGGTGTCCACCGACAAAAGCCCCATCTCCGAGCCACCCGGTTGCTCCGACTCTCCAAGCTTTGTGATCGGGCTTGGTCGAAATCACATCTAGACAATTCACTGGACCAGGAGACTTCATCCGGAGCTTGCCGGGATCCAATCGAAGGTGCAACAACTCTCGGATCGAAGCCACACTTCTCCGAGCAAAGGTATGAACTAATTCTTCATCCCGAGCTTCCGGAGATTCTCCATTTCAAATGCCTTAATTTCAATGCATGATAACCGTATAGATGTGTTCGTCTCTTCAAGACGAATCCATAGAAGCATAAGAACATGAAAATCCATTGAGTATCGAGTGAGATATTAAGGATTTAGTGTGGACGGCTCTCGGGCGAGGACACTTGGGGACGATGAACGGATGCCGTCCATTTAATACACGCGCGCACGGACGGCCGGGATCGCGCCGGATGAGGAGACGGAACGATACAGCGGGCCCCGGGACGGCCGACTCGGATGGCGGCACCCAATCACGGCGCGACACGTACCCCTTCGGAGTCTGCCGATGTTTCGCCGGCGCCGCGTGGATAAGTAGAAAATTAGGGGTATTTTCTATTTATTTAATTCCCTAAACTTCAAAAATTCATAACTTTGTGTAGGAAAATCATAAAAATAAAATAAAAATACCCTCTTGCTCGGTGAACGAGAGGAGAATAATGTGGAAAAGAAATTAATTAATTTTGTCAAGTATTTTATTTTTAATTAATTATTTATTCCCTGCATTGTTTTAATTCTCCATGCATGTATACAATTCACCATGGCATGAGGCCATAGGGCTTTTGAAGCCTCTGAATTTGGGAACATTCTCTGAATTTTCTAAAGTCAGAGGCCATCCCTATGAAGAGTTATTGATTTTTCAAATTCATGTCACTGTTTAGAGTATTTTAATTCCAATAAATAGCATGTTGTGTAATAAATTCTAGGAAAATTTGGTGATGTTCCTTATGACCAGAGAACCCTAGGAAAAATAGGACTTGAGTTAATTCACTTAAAATAACCCTAATTGGCTTAAACACCCAAAATAGGTCTCTAATTAATTAGAGCTAACCATACATCAAATTGACTTGAAATCAATTCTCCACTAACCTTTAGGATCAGAGGAACCCACCATAAAAATTTGAGGTCAATTGGACTTGGTTAGCCCCACTAATTGGGTTGATTAAGCCACTTAGTCATTTTAAACTTTAAAAATTCATAACTTTCAAAATATCTTTCAAAAATTCACCAAATTGGTTTTGGAGTCTCTCTGATATCAGGGGAGTTTAAGAAAATTAAAATTTCAATTTTCTAAAAAGTTGATTTTTAATATTATTTTAATATTTTTAATAATTAAAAAATAATAAAAATCACAAACATAATAAAATTTACCAAAGTGTCACATTTTGAATTTTAATCACTTGGGAACAAATCCCATATTTTTCCTAGGTCTATTTAGTGAGATATTAAATTTTAAAGCTCTAGGGTAATTTTAAAATTAAAAAAATGTATTTTCTAGCATTTTCACCAAAATAATTATAATAAATCAAAGAAAAATTAGAAAATTGTAAAATTTGGTTCTCTGGAATCCTTGATATCAGAGAGAATTTTAAAAATTATAAAATTCATTTTTCAGCATTTATTTTATTTTTAAATTAATTAATACTCCAGAATTTAAAATAATTCTAATAAATAAAATATAACTCAAAAAATTACAAAATTTGGTCCAAGTGGTCCTCTGGTCATTAGGAATGTCCCCTAATTTTCTTAAGGACAGAAACTTTCCCTTGGTCATGTTATCAAATTTTCCTTGAAAATCTCTATTTTCTACTAAAAATAATTATATAAATAAATTAAATACAGAAAAATCACATTTTCTCCTCTCATGTCTTTATTGACATATGAGTGAAGTCACATAAAAATTTCAAGTTCATTTGAGTTCAATTTAGTGAGTTATGAAATTATTAGGCTTGAAGGGTAAAATGGTAATTAAATTTTAACCCTTAATTAAAACTTTAGGTTTAATAAAAAATTAACAAGTAAAATATTTGATCCTAACCTGATTTGGATGATTGAAATTTAAATAATTAAAGGGTAGAAACCCATTAAGCAATTTAAAATGATTAAACTTTAATTAAATAATTGATTAAATTTGGAAGAATAATAAAATTGGAATTATTAAAATAGGGATATTATTAGGAAGAGATTTATTCTTTAATTTAAAAATCCCTAAATTTAATCATCTCATTAATATTCAACTCTTAATTAAAATGATAACTCAAATTTAAAATATTAAAAGACTTAATCATTAAACTAAAATTAAATCATTAAACTCTTTCAAAAATTTCAATTAAAATTAAATTAAATCAAATTAAAAATTAAATTAAATTAAGTAAATTAAATTAAAATTAAATTAAATTAAATTAAGATTAAAAGTTGAATTAAATTAAATTACATGAATTAAATAAATTAAATTAATTAAATAAATTAAATTAAATTAAATTAAATTAAATTAAATTAAATTAAATTAAATTAAATTAAATTAAATTAAAAATTAAACCAAATCAAACTAAATTGAATTAAATTAAATTAAATTAAATTAAATTAAATTAAATTGAATTAAGTTGAATTAAATAACATCACCTAAGACATAAAGAACTCAAAAATAAATCTAAAATAACTTGAACACTATTCCAAACTTAAATCATTAATCTGAACTTAAATTTGAATCACAAACCATTTGAACACCAATTTACCCTCAAGAGCTTTAGTTATCATAACTCCTAAACAGAATATTAAATGAAATGTTACTTCACTTATAGGACATTCACATGTCCTAGTTTACTGAGCAAGTTAATAAAACTTGAAAACCTCGGACGATCGATTCATTTATATAACTAAATTCATTTGGACTTAAAACAATCCTAGAAATATTGAAAAGATGTTTAGGACCCTTCCTAAGCACTTCCTCAATATGATAGGATATTTATAAGAACAATTGAACTTAGTTATTCTTTGATGAAGAAAATCGTCCTCAAACACAAAGAACCTAGACGTCATAGGAAATGACTAGCTATAGGATTAAGAACTTGGTAGAAAACCATAACCCTTTCCCTTAGCTTTACCTAGGAAATTGCTATGAATGCTTAAATGCTCTAAATTGTGTTTTAAGTGCAGCTTGGGATGACGGGAAGACCCTCCAGGTACGCTTTTATTTTATTGCAATTTATTTTATTGTAATTTATTTAATTGCATCGCACTTATTTTTCTTGCATGATAAAACAACGATTGCATGAAAACCTACACCTTTAGGACGAAACCAAAACTGAAACCCATAACTAAATTAAAAGACACTACAAGATAAAATTCACCTCCACAACATTTCAAAATATAAGACAACTCAAAATTTAATCACAAACGGAACACAAAACTACAATTACAATTAAATTAAAACGTCTTGTTGGATGATCGGGAATACCTCGGATGATGTAACCTACGTGTTGCTAACGGGATTTCCCACGGTCTAAATGAAAGTGTGGAACTCATTCGATTGAGTTTAGCAAATTCATCCGGACTAAGTGAATCCGATAAAAATAATGATGCCGGAAGGATGGAACCGTGGGATCTTAACCGGTGTTGTTATAATCAACTTTAAGATTTGTTTTAATTAAAACACAAAAAACACTTGGAAATTAAGACTTCTCTAAACCAAAACACTTCTCTCATCTCCTGATTTATGACTTCTAAAACTAAACCTCTGCGACAACAAGGAGCTCGGAGCATGGTGGGCAAGCACGGCCATCGTCGTCAGCAAAACTTGAACCTACTTCAGCAAAACTTTCCTAGAATTAAACAACAAAGCCATAGGACTTCGAGGTAGTTTGCCTAGTGCAACATAAATCCTCAACTCTTCGTTAGGCATTTGCATTGCAAATTAAGCCCTAATCGGTCTTAGGACTCCGAGGTAGTCGTCCGATACGACATAAACCCTCATATCTTCCAGGCAATTTGTATGATTCTATCATATAAATATAAGCCCTAATTAACAAAAATTGGCAAGATTAAAACATTAAATAAACGTTAGGACTTTCCTAAATCCAAGCCAAACAATAGGATAGTCGGGAAATTACCGAAGTCCGCTTCGGATCCGTAATTTCTCCTACTTTTCTTCCTTTGAATTTCCAAAATAAAATGTTCCAAATTTGAGCTAATCCCTTTGAAATTTCAAAAATTCAATCCTTTGAAAACTTAAACTTTGAAATTCTTGAGAGCGTAATTATTGATTATTATCGAGAGTTTTCTTAGGTGATTCCCGTCACTTAAGATGTAATTAACTATAGGGGCTTGCCCTTATAGGGAATTTTAAAGAACCTGAGTAATATAAACCCTGTTTAATAGTTTCATATTAAGCGAGGAATTTGTCGGCTTATAAAATTGGTTCGCGGACCAAACGGATGTCACAAATCTTCTAGTTTATTTAACCGAGCCCCACCATCAAGCGAGTGTGTCTATCCTTAGGGATAGATACACGGTTTGCGTGTGCGGTGCTCGTTTATATAAACTATTTGGGATGTGAGATCGGTTTGATTTCATATCTTAAAATCTTCAAATTTAAAATTATTTTCAAAATCAAATATTACTTTCTAAATTATATCTATATTTAAATTTAAAATTCGCCGACAACTTCTGTTAGGCGACCCCTTTTTTAAAATATCACACAACCTAAAAATATGCCGACAACATAATACATCATTATGTATAACAGACCAATCCTTTCTACTAGGTTTAATAGTCTTTTCTAAAATTCTCTTAATTTCTCTATTAGATACATCTGCTAAACCACTATTTTGAGGATGATAAGTTGTAGCTAATTTATGCTTAATTCCATATTTAGCTTCTAGTGGCTCAATTTTTTTATTCTTAAAATGACTTCCTCTATCACTAATTATCACTCTAGGCATGCCAAATCTATCGAAAATATTTTTCTTTAATAATTTGGCTAAACTTTAAGCCTCACAATTTGGAAGAGCTACTGCTTCAATCCATTTTGACACATAGTGTACAACTATTAAAATATATAAGTTTCCAAAAGATGTACAAATGGTCCCATAAAATATAAACCCCATACATCAAAGATTTCAATTTCTAAAGTAAAGTTTAGGGGCATTTCATCTCTCTTAAATATGTTGCCTACTCTCTAACATCATCTAACACAAGTTTATATATATATATATATATATATATATATATATATATATATATATATATATATTCACATCCATAAACGAAAGCGAGACTCAATAAAATCCAGATTAAAATATCTTAAATGCGGTTCTATCAACACTAAAATGTCACACAAACTCAGAATCATGACATTCTGAATAATTTCCTAGGTTTCTTCTAAAGGTACACATCTTCGGATAAATTGATCCTTACACCTTTTATATAAATATGGGTCCTCCCAAAAGTAAGATCTAACATCATGAATTAACTTTTTTCATTTATGGTATGTTAATTCATATGGTATAATATCACCAACAATAAAATTCACTATGTCAGCATACCAAGGAATGCACCATTCATTAATAGCGTACAGTTGCTCATCAAGAAATTTTTTATTAATTTCATCTTCATAAATACAAGAATTTTCCTGCTTCAGTCTAGATAAATGGCCTTATCATATCCCTTTCTATTCACTATTTTGATATCAAATTCCTGCATTAGAAGGACCCTTCAAATTAATCTTTGTTTAAAACCCTTCTTTAACATAAGATATCTAATAACATGATAATCGGTATGAATAATACATTTAGTTCCAATTAGATAAGATATGAATTTATCAAAAGTACATACTATTATCAATAATTCTTTCTCAGTCGTACTGTAATTAATTTGAGCTTCATTAATGTTTTACTGGCATAGTATATAACATTAAAATTTTGATTATATCTTTGTCCTAATACTACCCCAATTGCATAATCACTCGCATCACAAATCAACTCAAATGACCTCCCCTAGTCAGGTGAGAATTTAATAGAGGTAGTAATTAATTTTTCTTTTAATATATTAAAGTCATTTAAGCAATCTTGATCAAATTTAAATGAGGCCTTTTTTTTTAAGATGGCATAAAGGCGTGGCGATTTTTTAGAAATATTTAATATATTACCTATAGAATCCGACATATCCGAGAAAACTCCTAACTCTGCTCACTATGGTAGGAGGAGGTAGTTTAACAATTACTTGAATCTTTGCTGGGTCTACTTCCATGTCATTTTCAGATATTTTATGTCCCAAAACAATTCCTCCTGCGATGATGAATTGACATTTTTCCCAAATGAGAATAATGTTGGTCTCTTCACAGTGTTTTAACACATTTACTAAATGGTCTAAACATGAATCAAATGGGGTTCCAAACACTGAGAAATCGTTCATGAAAACTTGTATCCCTTTCTCAATTAAGTCACAGAAAATAGACTTTATACATGTTTAAAAAGTAGCAGGCGTGTTACATAACCCAAAGGGCATTCTTTTAAAAGTAAAAGTGTCACAAGGGCTAGTGAATATAATATTTTTCTTGATTCGCAGAAGCTATAGGTATTTGATGATATCTAGATTATCCATTTAAAAACCAAAAGTATCGGTGACTGATATGTCTTTTAGCATACTTAATTTCCTTTAATTTTTGCACTTATTTTTGAATTAGATTTTAATTTAAAGAAAGGTATTTCCATGTTAATTTTGCATTTATAATAGGTAGGGCAAATGGGGTGAATTTGAGTGGAAACAGAGCGAAATAGAGGTAGTTGGAGCAAATGAGGCTGCCAGCAGACTGGCTCCTAAGCGCCACTTTCTAGGCGCTAAGGTAGTTTCAGCGCGAGGCGGTTTCAGCACGAACTAGTGGGTTATTTGATGGATTTGGAAGGTTCGGAAGAGGGCTTTTGGCGAATTTTTTGCATTTCCATGTTCAGGAATCCTCCAAGTACATCAGGAGGATGTTGGTAAGAGTAGGAATTATAGAATCCACCTATTCTTGAGAGATTGGAGAAGGGATTTGAGTGCATTCTGTGAAGGAATTGTATCAACATTGCAAGGAACAATAGAAGGCTTTGTTTGAGGGATTTACATCTCTTTCTAAAGGTGAAAATCTAAGTATTGTGTTTTGATTGCCTTGTAATTTATTGTAAACACTTATTTAGTGAATTTGGTTTGATTCAATAAAGTTTTCTGTTGTTTTAAACATGCTTTTAGAGTAGAATTCTTGCAATTTTCTTCTGTTATTGTTAGGTAGAACATGTAGAATGTTGAATGATATGGAATTGGTTTTCTTATTTAAATATGATGAGTACTCTACGCGGCTTCATTTACATTTCCTATTGTCCATATGACTTGTTAAAACCAGTTGTGACCCATTAGGACTCGAAAGAGTGGTGATGAAACGACTAGAATATTCACGTTATTCGGTAGGATATGGTGAAGTAGTCAGGAGGCAATGCAAATATAGGGATATTTACATGTAGGATTTGAACGTGGAGTTTCTAGGGTGACTTCTGGAAGCAAGAACCAAACTTGAACCATAGTTATTTACGCGATCGACAAAGGTAAAATAGAGTTATGCTTCTTTTTGTCACTACAATTACAATTCCTAGTAGCTGCACTTACAATATACCTAGTAAATCACTAGAGAAAAGTACTTTTACTAATCTTGAATTTCACCTAATCAAGTGATCTTGATAGGTTTAACTTATTCATAGAATCTCACCGTAAGAGTAGCTATTAGAAAAACCACCTTTAATGACATTCCAAACTAAGACTTTAAAGTAATAAACTAGAACTTCACATTTGGAATTTTATACCTCATATTCCTTGTGGGATCGACATTTTGAACTATCTAAAGCCTTATATTACTAAAATGATACGTATACTTGCGTTAGAAACCCCAGTGATTAATAATACCTAATTTTAAGAACTTAATCAATTTGCTAAGGAGCAGATCAAGTTCCTAGTGCCTTTATCAGGACTTATATAAATCATGATAATTTTTAGGGTGGATCAATGACTGGCTAACCTATCCAACATCTTGCAGACCTCAATTTTGGTGAGGTATTTCCTTCCTCCTATTGGCTAGGATCTAGATAACACTTAAATAACACCACAATAACACCGGAATAATATCATAATCCCACTGCAATAACACCACAATCCCACCTCAATAAAATTGAAACATTATAGCTGCAATAACACCTAATTAACACCACAATAGGACCAGAATAACACAACAATAACACGAAAATCCCACCTTAATAACATCATAATCCCATCTCAATAAAACTAAAACATTACAGCTCCAATAACATCTAAATAACACTATAATAACACCAGAATAACATCTCAGTAACACCACAATCCCACCTTAACAATACCACCATCTGACCTCTATAAAAATGAAATATTATAAATCTAATAAAAACATAAATCCCCCACAATAACACCAGAATAACACTACAATCTCACCTCAAAAAAATTGGAACATTATAGCTTTAACAAGACCAAAATAACAGTATAATAAGACCACAATCTCACCTCAATAACACCACAATCCCACCCCAATAAAGCTGAAACATTATAACTCCAATAACATAACACCACAATATAACCGCAATAAAACCACAATCCCACCTCAATAAAACTGAAATAATAATGCAGTGTTATTTTGGTATTATTGTGGTGTTATTATGGTGTTATTGTGGTGTTATTATGGTGTTATTGTGATGTTATTATAGCATTATTGAGGTCTTATTGCGCCGTAATTATAGTTTTATTATCGTATTATTGAGATGTTGTTGAGGCATAATTATGGTGTTAGTATGCTGTTATTTTTTGTAATTGTGGTGTTATTTAGGTGTTATTATAACATTATTAGTGTATCAATATAGTGTTATTGTCATACAAATGTTGTTATAAAGTAATGATATTAATGTCGTCATATTGTGATGTTATTGTGGTTATTTTACGGTGTAATTAGTGTAATGGTATGGTGTTGTTATCAGACAAATGTGGTGTTAACTGAAGTGTCATTGTACAAAGTAGGTGAGTATTCGATGCAGGTACAACCACACAAATAAAATTACCTGAATGTCTTATGTCGACTCTTATATGTTCTTCCATTCTTGTATATTTGCTTGCTTGAAAATATAAAGAGAAGTACATGAGTTCGCACCCTAAACCCTAAATCCCCACATAAGACTTATTTCGAAAAACCTAAACATCACAATATATACGTGGTGAGAGAGAGAGACATCAAATGTATCTCAGCCGGTGGTCGACAGTGTAAGAGATTTCAAATGAACAGATCTCTAGCTACAAGAGTTTAAAATGAAAATCACAATGTGAAACCCTAACCAATGGTGATAGAAGAAAATAGAGATTGAAGAGCCGCACAACAGGGTTTTGTTTTTGAAGCAATGGGTTGAACATTATGATTTGGCGCGAAGCATTTCCTTTTCGAAGCAATGATCTAGTTCGAGCTGGGTCATGCATTAAAAAAATTTATTTATTATTCACTTAGACCGCAAGTTCCTCATGGCGACCCATGGCAAAATTTCGTTAGAGTCCGGACGAGCTCTATGTTTAAACTTCAGATGCAATATTTTCTCCTAAAATAGAGAAAGGATTCTTATGACAGTAATGTTAAATCAATTATTAATAATTAAGCTTCATTATTTAATATTTAAAACTTTATGAGTTGACATTAGTGCCGACCTGAGCGGTCATAATGAATATTGTCATCAACCAGATCGTTAATAGTTTTTTTGAGAAAGTGGAGGTAGATTTTTTTTCAAAAGAAAAAAAAAGAAACATATCATAATAATGTTTAATAAAAGAAAATTGAAAAAGATAAAAGACAAACTATAAAGAAAAAAGCCTTAAAAGAGGATAACAAAGGCTTAAAAAAAATGTCAACATAAGAGAAGAAGGCCTTCATAAATATCAAAGACGAGCCAAGCCAGCATCTTTAAAATCCTTTGAAATTACACTTTGGAGAAATTTCATCCTGAGACTTCAGCAAAAGTTCAACTTGGCGAATCTAGAAAGCCTTCATGAGATCAACTACTTGATCAAATGTATTTAGAAAAAGCCCTAAAGAAAACCAAATAAAGGAAAGTAAAAATAAAGCATAAAATGCAGCTGCAAAACCAAATATTCAGGCAACCTCAATATTTCTTATAACATTCATCCAATATTCAAAGTTTGGAGCTCAAAAATTGGCGAAAAAAGCCAAAAATAATTCAATTCTATATATCAAATTCCAAAACAATAGTCCTCAAACCACAGCAGCTCCAAATAATAGTCATCTAAACCAAAAGATTAATCATAAAAGATAAGAACAAAATCGAATCAAAAATACTGCGAGAAGGAAAGCAAAAAAGAGTTAGAGATCTAACATTCTAAAGAAAAGAGAAAAGAAAAGAAGTGGATTGAGCTCGAAATCCCCCCCACCTCCCTCAAAAAAAAAAAAAAAAGCAAATGCCTCTATCTAGGATTTAAAAAATTTCATAACCAATTGAATCACGGTTGTCCTCGAAAATCATCAGTGTTGAAGATCAGAGAGAAATAAGAAGGGAGAGAGAAATAGGATTAGGTAAGGTGAGAAAAATAAAGGGGAAGTAGTGAGGGTTAATATTAACCTTAATGAGAAAAAAAGGAGAAAGAAATAAATGGGATAGGATATGGAGAGAAATGGGAGGGGAGAGGTAAATAGGGCAGGTAATGACGAGAAAAAAAAAGAAAGAGGGGCTCGATTATGAGAGGGAAATATAAAGGAAAGGAAAGATCCATAACAATTTTCAAGTCCACATTTTGAAAAACTTTATTGAAATGAATGGAGATGGAGTGTTATACCTTTGCTTAAGGGACCACTTAGTTTCCTTGGATGAACTTTCCTTGCCTCCTTGAAAGTGTTCTCAAATTTGGTAGGTCATTGTGAAGAAGAGGATTAGAGGGAGAGGAAAGGAAGAGAGAGTTTTTTTATGGAGAGGAGAGGAGAAGAAAGAGAAGGGACTAAATTTAGAGAGGAGAGGAGAGGAAAGGAGAGTGATGGGATTATGGCAAGGGAGAATGGAAGGGTAGGGTATGAAGGGCTCGAGTATGAGAGGAATGAGAGGGTGGGAGGGGGGTGGTTGTCGGTCAGCTCTGGGGTTAAGCGAGGAATGACTTGGATGGAAAAGATAAGGGAATAAAGAGGGAAATTTTAAAAATTAGGAGGTAATTTTGAATTCAAAAAGTTTGGTTATAGGTGGTTAGGGCAAAAAAAACAAGTATACCTCATTTGAAAGAGAAAAATGCAAGAAATATAGTGGTGCAATTGGTTTTGAAAAAAGGAGGTCTCTTGCTCAAGATATTTCAGTTTGAAGTGATTAGGTAGTTATGGGTGGTTAGGGTGCTAATGACTAAAATTTTTATCTTAACTCATTTGGTAGAAAAAAAATACAAAAAATTTAGAGTGGGCCCCATCTCAAGATATTTTAGGTCAAACTATGGGTCCCACCCTAAGAGAAAAAAAATTGGTGGATTTTGAGTGGGAGATTTTAATGGGTGTAATTGAAAATTAATTATTTTTAGCTCATACCTACTTTCATTGAAGTTTGGCTGTGATTTGAGTTCATTTTGAATTGTTAGGATTATTAGTTATATTATCAAAATTATTGTCCAAATTATCATCGGTTTAAAAAGCCACCGAATGAAGTTTGATTTGAGCAAAGAAGGGTTCATTGAAAGATTTTGATGATATAGGCGCATTAATACAGTCTATTTTGAAAAATATTGATTTATTGAAAAAAATTTATATAAGACTAATTTTCATTCATGAAACTCCAAAATATAATATTTTACATAAAAATTGTGCATAATGATCAACAAATTGGTTTGCATGCTATTCATATGTGATTATAAATATCATGGACCCTACATAATATAATTTTATTCACCTAATTGGTATACAAATAAAATGATAATTTTAGAATGCTTAAAGCACTACTCATGAATGAAAACTTGAAGTAAAAAGTTTTATGCAAAAATTGAGTCATATAATCATCAAAATTAATTGCTCAATACACACACACACAAATATATATATATATATATATATATATATATATATATATATATATATATATATATATCAACTTTTTGAATCAAGTTTCAAGCCCAAGGATGATCAGCGGTAGTGATCTCAGTGTGCATGTTGGTTAAGACTAATATTTAGGTCAATTATAAGGTTTGGCGAAAGTTGGTTCCATTATGTTATGTTTTAGTTTCTTTGATCTTAATTTTAATTAGCTATATTTTATTCAAATTAAAGTAGGTTTCGCCCAAGTTTTAACTCAAGTGAGGTTCAATTAGATATATATAAAGGAAAATAGTTGACCAAAATGTAAGGTCAAACGGTCTAAACTAAGGCCAACCACCATGACCAACCACCTCATAGCCAACTAAACTAGGTCTTGACCACTCAACGACCTAGGGGAACTAGGGAGAAACTTTAGTTTGGAAAATAAGGTGACAAGGGGCCAGAAGGAATGTGTGGACCCCAAAAATGAGGTAAACTTTCACTTTAATATTTAATAGGATGGTTTTATACATGCTCATACAGCTTCAAAAATTATCCAAGCGATGAAGCAACTCTTTTTTCACTTGAATATTTTCATAAAAAGAGAATGATGATGAACATTCTCATTATATTTTATTATTATTTTTTTCGAGGAAGTTTGATAATGATGGTTAAGTAAGAAGAGATGAGAAGGAGAAAGAAGGAACAAGGGAGAGAATGCAAAAAATAAGAGGGATTGGGTTTTTTAAACAAGTTTTAAGTGCTAAATCAGAATTCTCTTTCATGTAAATTAGATTTAAAATTTTTTTTCTTCTTATATGGACATTTTAATTTCATTAAATTAAACTCAATTTACCTTATTAATATTTAGAACAAAATTGAACTATGGTTTTTCATTTTTATTTCACATGCCTTTATAGGATATTCATTGTTATGGTAATATTATATATATGCAATTTATATAATAACAATTATTACTTGAGTTTATTTTTGTTGTAATTGTAGTTATAAAGGAGCAAGGTTTATGATTCATTAATATTAGATGATATTCATAAATACTTCATGAACTTTTATGTCATGTGAACACCTAAAAATATTAAGATAGGACTTGACAACTATGCTTATGATCGACTTACCAATCAATAAACACAAACTTGCTAGCTAAGATCATATTAAATTTGATAATATAATTCAATACAAACTCCCCAATATTGTTTGAATTTGAACTTATCATCCTTGATTCAAATCGAGCAGGGTAATAAATAACATGCTAGACTCATTGTGAACTTGCTAAGCTCTAGCGAAGTGCTCATACTCAGGAACTAGTTAGTGACCTTTCTAGAAAATTGATGACTCCCTTCTAGTCATTATATTCCAAATTTGAGTTCTTGTTAAAGCTAATACTCCTTGTATTTGAATGCAACGAATTGGCTGATCTTATTTTTGAAATTTGTTTTATTCATGTAACTCTTTATGTAGCTTTTCCTATAATGTTCAACCATAAACCCACCTACAAAGAGAAATTCATATGAAGTGCTAAGGATAATATAAAATAATGTAATCTAAAGTTATCTCTAAAACTCACAATTTTGTATATTAGAATTCCTTGTAGTTCCTTTCCATCTTTTTTTTTCCTCATTTTGCTAAGTAGGGTTCTAATATATCCTAGAATAGATAAATCAAGATATAACACCATGCATGCTTAATATATTGCATTACATCTATGAATTTCATAAGAAAACTTATACCCAAGTAAAGCTTAATATGGTTTTGAAGAAAAATTTAAATATGAATAATCAATATTAAAATTATATTTTGAAATGAAAACAAAATAATTAAAGTATATAGTCCATGATATAATCCCCAACATCATATTTTATGAATTTCAAAATGCAGCCTATAAAAATTTTAAATATTTTATGGATTTGGAGCCCAAAATAAATTTATGATTTTTCATCATATTTTGCGTGTGCAATAATGGTGCTAGTAAGACACTAAATAATTTTTATATGTGATCATACGAATATCTAAGTTGTTTCATTACACATGTTTAATAAAGTTTTATATATTAAATGGTAAGATTTATAAGGATATGGATATGGATATATATATATATATATATATATATATATATATATATATATATATATATATATATAATTAGATAAACGAAAATTTCTATTAGAAGATATGTTAACATACTTGTTTATAATTAAGATAGAGTGGGAGTTGCTTTGAAAGTATATAAGGGGAGGTATTTGCATGCGTGTATGAATTTTATGCAATCAACAATTGCCATTTTTTGCTTGATAGTAAATATACACACAATAATAATGATGTTGGGTATAATAAAGAAGACCAAATACATTAATACAAGATAGAATTGAAACATTATATGATATATATTTATAGATTAAGATGGGGATGAATGCTGGGTTTAGATATAGAAGTTGAAATTGAGGAATTTTATTTAATGAGGTGTATAAGGGTCTATTAGAAATGCTTGAGGGTTTGTAGGCTTTGTAAAGGGCAATAGTGGTCGAAAACTCTTTTAAGGGTTCTCAAATTTCAGTTATTTTAAGTGGCTTATTTTATATGAACTTTAAGATGAAAGATTAAGTTAAGGTTGGATTAAGAGATATGATAAGTGTAAACATTCTTTAGAAATTTTAGGAAGTTAAGATGCGAGTTTAGAAGTTTTTAAGAAAGCTATGTGTTGTGTAGAGTAGAACAAAGGCTTAATGGTTAAACATTGATAAATCTTATAAAACTTTGGTATGTTTTGAGAGAATAATAATAATAATAAAAGTCTAGTTTTACATTGAACGTTATAATCACTCATTCAGTTTCAAGCAAATAGGAAAATGCAATGCAACAATGATAATTATAACCTTTTTCATTTAGTGGAAGATCAAACTTATCTTTATTATAAGGAAGAGTAGTCGATGTAGTTCAAACAACAAGATCTCATGTGATCAAGTTCAAAGGTCCATTATCATGATTTTTAATTGCTCTTAAAATTTTATAATTTCTCAATTTTTTTTTAAAATTAAGGGCATGACTATTTGAGGTTTTAATATGAGCATTTTGAAAGTAAATAATATTCTAAAGTTGTATCAATTAATCTTAATTAAAGATTCAAAATAAAGGAGTAAACATTTAATGGAATCACTTAAATTGGAGCATTATTATTTAATTTTAAATATGAATAATCTTGAGGGACAATCACGATAGCTTTAAGAGAATTATTAAGGAATTGTTTTGTGTATTTTCTTGGGGTCTTTCTTTATTTATGATAAAACCTCATCTAATATTTTATCTATATTGATTAAATAATAAATAAAATTTATTCTCTTACTAAATCATATGTCTGTTAGACGCTGTTATTATAAATTTTTTAATTAATTTAGAAATAAATCACAATTAAGATTTGTGAGTCATAACATATAATTTTTTCTCATTTTTTTTTTAATCTCATGCATCCCTTATTCATTAGTTTCCTAAGTTGTGACCTACTTTAACTCAAAAAAATATTGGACCATATCACTTTAATAATACCATAACCCTTGATATTCATCTATTTGATTAGTCCACATATAATACTCATAATTTTCTAACAAGATATCCAATTAACTCAAAATCATCAACATTAGTTAGTGAACTTCTTAAACATTTTATATTAAATTTCTCGCCCTTTTAAATCAAGAAAATCTTATTTTACAGTAATATAAAATTTTAGTATGAAGTTTTTCTTAACTGGACTATCCAATATTGTTTCTTAACCTTTCACCAACATTAATCGGTCGTTTGGGATAACAATGAGGCTGACCACTACTATTTACATTATTTGAATAAATCATTTTTGTCGTGTTTCATTAAATGTGGCGTATTTTGTATTGTATATCCCGTTGTGGGTTAGTAGTCGTGGTCTTTATTTCTTTGAAGAGATGTTAATAACATTATCTCTCCTCTCTGACACTGCCCTCGTTATGTTGTGCCATATCGAGTGAAGCTCTCAACCCTACCTCGAGCTATTCTCTTCGCTGTGTCCACGTTTCCACATTAACACCTCTGATCATCACTCTTATTATCTCTTTACCCAGATCGATCTTGAGGTATATTCGATCAACTCTAATCGATCTTGAGGTATATTCGATCTTCAAACTCCCCTCTCTACTTCGATTCATCTTGGGTTCATTTCTTTGAATTTTTGATATAATATGCATACGTCGCTTTTGGTTGTGATATTTTACATGGCTTGTTTTTTTATTTTTTGTTTGCGATGGTTCAAAGCTCTCTTTCCTAAAATTTTTCATGCAATTTTCATTGGTTTGGAGCACTTTGTGAACATCCATATGTGGCTTTCTATGTCGTTTCATCTATTATTCATGTATCTGCAATGGCATGGGATTGGTGTTCTTTGTTAGTGTTGGTTTCTTCTTTGGCAGAAGTTACACCTTTTGTGGTTGGTGCTGTTAGTTTTCTGGGTTGGTGTTTTGTTGAAAGTGTGGGGAAGTGAAATATTGCTGGTTTTTGGATTTGGTGTTCTTTGTTGGTGTTGGTTTGTTTTTTGGGAGAAGTTATGCTTTGGAGAGGAAGTTATACTAATGATTGATTGTCTAATATCTTGATAATATTAATTGTTATTCTTATATTTTTATTATTGATTTCCATAATTGTTTTACTAACTGTTACGTGAGATGTTATTTTTTGATGTATTGGTTAAACATGTAAGTTTTGTTTTTTGGATTCTGAAAGTAATTTTAATGTTCATGTATGAGTTATTAAGCCTGTAATAATTATCTTACAAACAACACATCAATACAGAGGAAAAAGATATATTTTTTTCATAAACTACTGTAGCACAGATGTTGCGCAACTGAATTAAACAAACATAAACACAGCTTCTTTGCAACAGCTTCCACGCACAGCTGTTGAACAACATATTCAAATTGTTGCAGCTACCCCAAACAACCCTTAATCATCCTTATCTACTCCAAAACTCCTGAAATCTTTTATGACATTAACACTAAATTAAATTTAAAACTTGTGACATTTATTATACTTGAGCTTAAATCACTTGAGAATTGATTAATATTCAATATATGTGGCAAAGTAAAATTAGGCCTAAAACTCTCAATATTCACGAATCAACCTTCAATATTTTAACTTCAAAAAAAAAAAAAAAAAAAAAAAAACAAAAAGATCATAATGGTCCTCCATTTAACTCATATAAAGTTGGTTTGATCTTCAAATGGTTGTGATCATCAAAAGTGAGCCAACATATCTAATTTGAAAATATTTTAATTCCAAGCAAATAACTTAAATATTAAATTTCATAAATGGATCTTAAATTTATTTTTGATTCAAGAGATTGTCTTTAATAATTGATTTCACTTGAAATACTATCAAATTTAAATTGATTGTTATTCTAGCTTTAATTCAATTGTTCAATAAATTATTGATTAGATTTAGTGTATTATCAAAATTAAACAATAGATTTTGAATTACAATTTTTGTATTGTCAATGGATAGTCCCATGCAATGAAAAAGAATCAAACATCATTATTTTATTGCAATTTCTATATGTTGTTTTTTCTCTAAATTATTAATATATTTTTATGATATAAATGAGATGCGTACAGTACTCCAAGCAGCCATTGAACCACATGTTGGTTGTGCTGTATGGGGATCCCCCTTCTCTTTGAACTCTCTGGCTCAAACCCTGTCCTCCCCCACCCTTCTGTCTTCAAAATTTCAAATCTCGCCGCCGAGGCTTAGCGGTAGGAAACTTGCGCTGGACGAAAGGCCGGAGGGTTTGACTGCGAAGCTAGGGTTCCTGCTCTTGTATTTTCGTGTTTTTTTCTCCTGTTCTCTGTTACTCATCTGGTACTCCCTCAACTGCCCCGTTTCTTCCGCATATTTTTTGCACAACATGCTTTGCCAAGTCTTGATTTATGCTTGTTTTCCCGTGTTTCTGCTCCATCCACAGCTCCTTTCCTTCTTGTCAGTTGGGAAGTTTTGTTTGTATATTGTTGTGTTAACTACGGATCTGGGTTTCATTGCTGTTTGCTACGTGTTGGTTGCCAATGAAAACCTAAGTGTGTGGAGGTGGCAGCAGTTAGGGTTTGGGCTATGCCAGGCGGAGGAAAGAGCTGCAATGGGGTGGTGAAGACGGGGGATTTGAGCACGGATGGGTTTATCACTTACAGAAGGAAGAAGCGGGCAAGAGCCGTTGACGATGAGGTTGGGTACTTCTTGTTTCCTTTGTTCTTATTTTAATTATGAGAAGTTCCTATTTTGATCGGAATTTTTCCTAGTTAAGCGACTTGAACGTAGATGTAACTTTTTTCTCCGGCATGATTTTTGACTTCTGATTCTAAACCTTAACTTTGTTTTGCGTGTTTATTGCTTTGAACATCTTGTTGTCATCAAAGATTGGTGTCCATTTTCAAGAGGTTTAGTGTTGCGTTGAGACAGATGGAGACAAAGATACATAATGTACGGGTCTTTGGATTTTAGGGAACATGGAGTTTTAAATCTAAAACGCTAATTCTTTGCTTGCTTTCACTGCAATGCCGCTGCTATGTGAATTAAATATTAGCCTTATACAAATGCTTGAAGAAATTTGGAACTTATCCAAGCCGGCTATTTTAGGCGGGTCATTGATGAGCCACTGCTCAACCTTGGTTACTGTAATATCTTGAGAAAAAAAGTTTGTTAATTTGATAAGCCTATTTCAATTATAAAAAATACATTTAAAGAGTAGATATTTATAATCTTCACGTTACTATGTGAAAAATAATTAATTTTCTGGTTACATTGTATTGCAAGTTCCAATTCTTGTTAAATAATTTATTATAAATTAATTTCTGATTGAAATCCTTACATATTTTAAATAGTTGAATTCTATTTGCGTTTTTGCTTACATTGTAACCTTATCATTATCACTATCTGTTCCAACTGTATCATTATCAATGTTCTTAACCATTAGTGGATTTGTACCCTCCATCTGTTCTATTCGTTGAACCCATATCCTTCTTTCTCAAACCGTAACTTACGATTCTAGCACTTCCATTAGATTTCTCTTGTTTTCAAGCACAAATTCTTAATTTCCAACTCAAGCTGCTCTTTCTGTACCCCTTGGTAAATTTTCACCGTTAATAATTGGCTCTTCTTCTTCTTCTTCTTCATTTTAAGCATTGATAGTTATCTCTTCAATCAAGCAAGGCCTTACGTTATTTTTTGGTGCCTTAAGGTTTTCACTTGGAAGGGTTGATAGGTGCTATGGCCTAGCCGAGCTTTGTCCCCCTCTTGATCAATCTCTTAAATAAGTATTTAGATTGTCTTTAAAAAATTTTATGCATATTCAGTTTGATTTACCTAAAAATTTGAATCCTATCTTATCTCTCTCCCTCTCTCTATATATTTTCACATTTTTTCCCTTGCTGACTAACCCGCTTAATGGTTTCTTTCTCACATCTTCCTCAGTTTTCTTTCACTTTCTCATTGCCACCTCTTTCATCACTGTTCATCAGCCAGTGCAATAGATTTTTCTAAACTCTTTCCCTACCCTTTTTCATCTGTTTCGACGATTGACATCTGGTTCTCATTGCTCGGAGAGTGCGTTTGTGCTTTGTGCTTAAATATCTTGTGTTGTATTATATTTTTTATGTTTGCATTGTTAAACTTTATATCCTTTTTCATTAATAGGTTCCTTGCCTAATATTATGGATCTGTTGTTTGATTTATAATGGACAACTAGATGCTAGCATTTCAAGTTAAATACTTCTTAATTTACAATATACAAAGTTCTTCATCATGCTTGTTGCCAAATTAACCTTAATTATGCTCATCTCATTTATCCTCTCTATAGCTTCATCCCTAAAAATGATTTTGCAATCATATTTTATAAACTTCGTCCTAAATGCATGACAACCTTAGTTATGCACATCTCATTTCTCGTCTCTATAGCTTCATTTCTAAAAATGATTTTGCAATCCTCTTTTATAAACTTCGTCCTAAATCCATGCCAAAATAGTTTCAATTGTCTTCTAATTTCATTAAAGCCTTCTCAAGTTTCTGCTAGCATGGTTTGAACTGACTTTGGCATTGTCAAATTAGATGTGAAAGGACATTGAGATGAATATGGCATGGGCATTTTTGTCATCTAATGGCTGCATAACTGAAAGTTTAATATACTTGACTCATTTGTTACAGAGTAGAAAACATTTTACTTTTTTTGAATGATATAAAAATTTTGGGCCTTCTAGAATATTGTGGCACATACACGAGTGTATCAGCATCATTGGCTTAAATTATCTTTAAAGGTACACGTATTAAGGAAGATAATGCCATTTATAGATCAAAATCCAGTTTCATTTCATTTTTTCTCACATGTGAACTGTATAGCCTGCTCTTCTTTCTTCTAGTTTTGATCTTCCCCATTTTCTTTGTTCTCACAGAGAGTGAAATGGAGAAGAAGAATAAGAACTTAGAAATTGTTTTTCACAAACATTACAGAAATGTTGCTAGCTTTACTTGCTGTGATCATCCCTTAGGTTTTAAAATTTATTGATGCTTTATTTGTCATTAACTGAATTTCGTTTTAAAACTTTGTTCAACTTGCTTCATTGAATCCATGTACATGTCTATGAAAGGCTTGACAGTTGCACATTTTTTTGTTTCACAAGTTTCATGCATCTGACAGTTATCTGTCGTATTATCATTCCTTATTTACCTTTTTGTAACATATCACAACTTTCTTGTAGCAGTTTGTGAGGGGACCTCTTGATGGTGCCCATGACCATGATGTGTTTAGTAGAACTGGTAGCCACTGGAGAAATTCTTTGGAATACATGCTTCATCTTCCAGGTGTAGGTGAAGGTGGTGGTATCCAAAGCTGCATTCAGGATGCACTTGAGTCCTGCCCTCCTAGCTTCACCTGGAAAACTAAAATGGATGTTCCTGTTACTATTTTACAATCAGAGGTACTATAGTTGCACTTTCTTTCTAAATCAATATTGCACTGTACTGAATGTGTTCAAATAAAAAATGTATCTATTACCAGGACAGATATGAGGGCAACTGTGAAATTGAGGATCCGCCTGAGGTTAAGGATGTTCTTTCAGAAACTTTTGCAGATGGATCAAATATAAAGTTAGAGGGTCAAAGTGATGTGAATAAGAACACTGCAAAGTGTCAAAAGGTTTTATTGGAAATTTTTTGTTCAGATAATTTTGCTTCCTTGTGTGATCTAGTCTGTGAGAGTTTCCAGAATAAAACTGTCAGAAAATTACTCTACTTGATAAATTCAAAGCTGAAAAATGGAGTATATGAACAGGTGCCTGTATCATTTCTTGAAGACGTTCAGCAGGTAATCTTCACCCTCACCCTTTCATCTTGTAGTGATTATACTGTTCTTTCCCATTTTGTCATGTATTATTCATATGTATGCTGATGTTTGTGTTTTTCAATCAATTAAGGGTTGCAAAGGTGTTTTTTGGTTCAATTATTAATCATCTTGCTCAAAATTTTCTTCTAAAATAACATAGTCAATCATTGAGGGAAAATTTAAGTTATTGATATTGATATTAATTATGCTTAATTAGAAAAGCTTGCTATGGATATTGGCCATTCCCATTTGCTTCCATGCATCTATGAGTAGCTTTTAAACTTTTCTCATTGAATTATGCACCTATCAGGCAATCACTTATTTGCTGCTGTGCCATTTTTTCCTACCTCGTTCATGCCATAATTTACTGATATATTTGTGATATCTAATTTTGATGTTTGACGTCTTTTTAATTGTGTCTATTGTCAACGTATTCAGTGTCCTTGCTTTATTCTCAACTTGGGTTGCCAGTATTTATTAGAACTATTTAGTTTGGTCTTTTGGTGTGAAAATATGATAGTTTTAATAATTTGCAAATACGATTTAATGCCAGAATTCCTTGAAATTTATATTGTACTATTAGAATTTCTTTTTTTTTTTTTGAAATATGATACAATGTTATACTAGGGTTTCATAACAAACAATAGCAGTAATAGTAGGCTTTTAAAGAAATCCTATTAAAACTGTCATGTTAACTTTGACGTGAGGCCAGAGTTTTGATGCTTACAAAATAGGTTGAACTATTTCTGTTGTTTGTTTTGAAACTGTCCTTTTTTACGAAGATGCCAAACTACAAGGAGTTTCATACAAAAAAACCCTTTTTTGTTTAATTTAGAGGCTTTAGTATTTTTTGCATCTGTTGTCTTTGTTATTATTTTTTAAATATTTTTTTTCAAACATAATGTTTGTGCTGCTTGATTTTATTTTTTTTTGGTAAGAATTTTCTGTATCTTGTTTTAAGCTGATTCTTTATCATAATTTGAACTGGGATGGATCCCGAATTTATTACATGATTTTTTGCTGTTTTTGCATGTTTCTTTTTAAATGAGAATCTTTCTCAACTTTGACACAGTTGTGGTGCAAGTTCCAAAAAATTGGTCAGGACATCCAGCTTCTTTCTACTAGCCTTTCCAAACAGTCGAGGATTTCCTATGGAAAGCAGGTAAAATTATATTTTGATCTTTTTAGTTGGCTTAATTTTTTACTATGATTTTCTACTATCTTTACTTTTTAGTTAGTATTTCTTTAATGATTCTAGGATCTATTTTCTCATTTATCTCATTCTCAACATTGAACTTGCATGTATTTTGCCTCATTTTCTAGGTTGGAGAAAAGATGGAATTGGATGCTGGTGAAGAAAAGTTTGAGGCAAATAATTTTTACCCCAACTAGTGATTATTGAATTGTTTCTTTGTAACATGTCTTATTGTTTTCATTTTGCTTAAATTTTCTGCAGCAGAACCCTCGTGATGTTGCTGAGCTGAAGAACTCCATGAGCTCTCATGTAAATGGACAGTTCCCTTTGAGTGAATCAGGTCGGTCTAATAAACTGGATCAAAGCGAAGCTTCTTGTCTGTGTAAGGTCTATGCCTGTAAGCTGTGTGGCACTGAAACACTTGGTGAGCACAGGCTTATATGTGATGGTTGTGAAGCAATATACCATTTCTCTTGTGCTGAGCCTTCAAGTCAAGTGGCTCCTTCCCGAAGCTGGTACTGTTCTTCTTGCCTCAAAGATGAAAGCAAATCACCAGCTGCTGTTAAGGATAATCAACATAAAGGCTCACATAAAAAGTGGGGCATCTGTGATAGGTCTGAAGGTATTATGGTGGAGGAAAACATCGTTAATAATATTGAGTATCATTGTTCTAATAAACCATGCCAAAGCGAGGCTTCTTGTCGTTACAAGGTCTATAAATGCAAGCACTGCAGCACTGAAGCGCTTGGTGAGCACAGCCTTATATGTGACGGGTGTGAGGAAATTTACCATTTCTCTTGTGTTGAGCCTTTTGGTGAAGAGATTCCCACTCGAAATTGGTATTGTACTTCCTGCCGTGTTGACAGAAGTGCAGCACCGGAACCTGTCATTGAAATTGAACAAGATGGCTTACACCAGAATTGTGCAGTCTGTAATAGGCTTGAAATTTCTGAGGCTGAGAAAGACATCACTAATGATACCAGGGAGAGCTCTGTTTCAAGCATGGAGTCAGATGTTCCTCGAGAACCATCAAGAACTGCCTTGGCACATTTGTGCAAGCTATGTGGAACTTGTGAAGATGAAGATAGGAGATTCCTGACTTGCGGGAACAATTACTGCCCTTACAAGTACTACCACATCAGATGCCTTAGAAACAGTCAGATTGCTAGTCAGCACCAACAAAGCTCACATTGCTGGTATTGCCCATCGTGCCTGTGCAGAGCTTGTTATTTAGATCAAGATGATGCTGAGATTGTACTGTGTGATGGTTGTGATGATGCTTACCATACTTACTGCATGAAACCACCGCGAACATCAATTCCTAAGGGCCAGTGGTACTGTGTCCAGTGCAACATGGCTAGGGCAAAGGAAGGAATACGAAGGCACGAGCAATGGATTTTGCAGCAGCATTGCAAGAAGAATGCCTTTCAAACTATTGAAAATAATCGTCCATTGGATATATTGCTGAATGCTGTTGAGAAGGTGAGCTCAGAAGATTGATGGGCATAAACACCAGTTCACTTGGACAATCCCATGTCCTTGTGATGAATTTGTTGCTGCTAAAGATATTGTTGTAGCAGTTGTATACTTTTCTCATGCCAAGATAGTGGTCCATTTGTTTTGTAACTTTAGATGTTCACTTTTACCAATTCTTTTAGTTTGCTCTTCTTATCTAATTCTGTGATTGGCACAACAATGGAAGAGCACCCATCTCATTCGAGATCTTGCAGCAGCCTAAATTATTCAGAGTAGAAGGAAACTGTATTCATTGAACCTTTTTTTGTTAAAAAAATCTCAAACTATTTTCGGCAGTTTTAATGTGTCTTTATAAATTCCTTGCTGTTTTATTTAACTGAATGTTGGGAGGTTTTCTTCTAAAAAAGTTTCTCTGGTTTGAATGCTTACTTGCTCAGTGTATAAAATATTGAAAATACCGAACAGATTGTTTGCCATCTAATAAATAAGGACATGTACTCAAATTTTCTTGTTACCTGACCATCAGCACCCCTCGTTTATCCCCCAACACTGGGCTTAATTCTCTAGCTTCATTTCTGTGTTAATGCGATTGGAGGTTTTGCTACCTTTTTGTTGTGCTTCGGTAATCTTAACTCTCTCTCTCTCTCTCTCTCTCTCTCTCTCTCTCTGTATATATATATATATATATATATATATATATATATATATATATATATATATATATATATATAATCATTACTCTTTCTGGTGATCCCAATGGCAGATCTTTTTTTGGCATGTTTTGTGCGAGTGTTAATCTTTAGCTCTCATATCATTAAGTACTTGCATATCCATGAATTGTGTTTTCGTCGGATATGAATACAAGTTTTGTGGAAACATGATGTCCTGATTTGCTTATTTCATTTTTTTTGTTATTATTTTGTCCTTCTGCTGTCGTGCCTATTGATCAGGAGCTTGATAGTCGAGACTGCCCTATTGTAGACTGATTCAAATCTTTGTATCAAACCGGCATTAGTTTGAAATACTTGCAGTCGCAATCTTTCCATACTATTCTGTTTAACTAAATTTGTTGACTTCCTAATCTTATAAACGGCTTTTAGACAATTGAGATCTTCCTCATTATGCTTTGCTTTATGCTGTTTAGTAGTTGAACGTAACAGACTTGTCCAAATCTACTGCCGCAAACATCCTTTTAAGGACATTTAATGTGGACTTGGACCGGAAGGCAGCAAGCTCAGACATTTCTGTCCGAAATGACAAGCGTAGGACTTCAAGCACCATAAAAAATCTAAGTTGATAACCATCTTCAATCTTTGCTTCTTTGTATTCTGGAAATAATTAATTGCTCTATTTGTTTTGCTATTTCTTTTGTTTTAATCTGTTTTTATTTTGAAATTTTAATGATTTCATTGGGCTTTCAACACATCCATACATAACCTCACCCGCCCACATAAAGAATCATGACATGAATATCTTGATTTTATACACATTTCAATATTCTTCACATATGCTCGTTTTTCTGTGCTGAATTCGGGTATGATTAGTCCCTCTTTTCCATCTTGAGTTAATTTTTTAGTATTATGCTAGACAAAACATTTAAGATATTGATGTTGGCGAAGATGACTTGGATCATTACCCTTATTTTCCTCTTTTCTAACTTCAAAAATATTTTCCTAATATTTGTTCGGCTTTATTTGAGCTCGGTGTATGGATATCCTAATTTGTGTTAAAATAAGTAATGGGAAGCTAAGGTAGTGGAATAGTGTTGATATTATGGTCATTAGCCCTGTACTTGTAATAAATTTTGGTTACCGAATTGATTTGTCTGTCATGGTCTAGCTGGATTTGAGTTGTGATGAATCCGGACGATAAAGAAATCCTAATTATTTTTATAGAGAAATGTTCAAATTTGATTTTGTTTTTTTTTTTTTTAACCGAATAAGTTTTTTGTTGATCACATTTTAATGACAGCATATGTATTTTGGTACTCAATTTTTGTGATTAAAAAAAGGGCATTTACATGCTTATCAAATTATTGATATCTATTTATATATTTAGCACTTGAAACTTCCATATTTTATATACATGCATTGCACTCAAATTAGCTGTTTAAAACTGTGCATAGATTTATGACATTAAAATATTATTAATAATATATAATGATATGTATGCAAATTTTTCTAAAGAAAATTGTGGACGGTCCAGTACCGGTCACCAGACCAAAAGATCCAATTTAAAGACTTCCTCTGAACAGGCGTGTTCGTGTTCAACTCGTTTGCTTAGCGGGCCGAACACGGTTGTTCACGAACAAAAAGTCGTTTTGATAATCCTAATCATGTAGCTATAAGATGTTAAGGGTTGTAATAAGATTTAAAATTTATTTTTTACATTAAAACATAATTTGAATATAATTTAATAATTTTTATTCTAATTTATTAATTAATACTTTTAATTGATTATAAATCTTTTTGGTCTTGTAGTCAATTAAAATTTTTAAAAATACTATTCATCAATATATATATATATATATATATATATATATATATATATATATATATACATAGTATTTTGAGCCAAAACGAGCCGAATACGAACGGATAAATTTTAGTTCATGTGCAGCTCATTAATTTAGCGAACGAGCCAAACACAAGCTTCTTAACGAACCGAAAATGAGCTGTTCATGAACAACAAATAGTTTTGACAGCCTTAATTATTTCGGGATAATTAAGGAATTTTTTTTAGTCATAACTTCTTAAATATCACGTTTTCTTAAATGTGGCGGTTTTTTCGTGGTTTATGATTTTACAAAAATCAGATCTGTGTTTTATAGGATATTTATTGAATTGTCTTAATTTGATTATCTTTACGTTATTGTTTATTAAAAGTTGCTATCTTATTACATGTAATAGAATAATGACCATACAAAAGGAAATAATATTCAAATATTCTCAAGCCGTATTTATGCTGCAGGAGCTTATGATGTTTTGAAGCCAATTCTAAAAAGACGAGCATGATATGATATGTACATTTGATTTATCCAATACAAAAATATATATGCTGGATACATGTTGGACATGATATTATAATAAATAAAAGTATTGTTTGACCTTTGCTGAAAAAATAAATGGCTTATCTTGCAAAATGGTAGAACTTGACATGTTAAATCAAACATGTGAGAATTGAAAGTGAAAATTGTGGCCACTTCGTAATGATGAAAAACACATTCTTCTACGTAGCTCAAGCTTTATAATGCAGGTTTTCTCTCTCAAAATAAACATTTTGAAATTCACTCATATAAACAATAGAAAACAAAATTATGTTTTTTTATATATATATATATATATATATATATATATATATATATATATATATATATTCATAACTTTTGATTTCATTTGTAAGGAGTCTTAGTCGTTAAATTATAGTAGCATTTACATACATCATGTTTTATGAAGTGCATATCCAACAGTTAAACACTAATGTTCATATTTCTAACACTCAAGTCTTTCATATCAATTCAAAATAAAAAAAATACCTTTATTACTAACTTTTTAAAAGTGACATACCTTTTCATGCGCAGGTAAAGTGCTATTTTTGTAAATATCAAATATATATATGTATGGATCTCCTAATCTTAAAAAGCTATCATAAAGTTCTATCGAGTGCATTTATTGGTCACTAAGCCTTTTCAATCTTCAATTTTAAAGTTAATATTTTATAGCTTTTTTTATGAGCAAAAGAGGTTAGTCATTGTGGTTGAAATTTTTCTTTAAGCTAATTATATCAATAAATGACTATGGATCAATGAAACATGACAAATGTTTTAGTCATGTGATAGAGAAAATAATATTTTGAGCATATTTAGAGATATCACAAATTGGCATAGGTTGATAACTTAATGACCTTTGCCAATTCACTTTAACTTGGCAAGTGCACAATTCACATCAACTTGATAAGGAGATGGTGTTATCATCAGCTTTTCTCATATCCTTGTGACGACATTAATTAAACCGACAGACATGACATCATGCTTCAGGGCACTTTAAGTTGTCCGAGTATTTTCCTTTGTGTAGTCATCTATGTAACACTTTTTTTGCACGATCACCCATATCCTATAAATAGGGGGGAAGGGGGCATCCTCGAAGGGGGAGGACCTTTTATCTCTATTTTCTTTTGATTAATTGTTAAATCACTTTCTCCATTTTCTCTTCTTTTACAAACTCCACATAGGTGGTGTGAGTCCACTTGCATTTTTGAATTTAACACATGCTAAGGTGCGGTGAGTGTAGATCAGACGTGGAGCTTTGCACAGAGTAGAAGTTCAAGCGTGAGAATATTCTGTAACGTGGAAAGTACATGGAAGTTTGTAGCTCAATAAATGAATTATTTGAAAGAAAAAATGACGATGTTGATTTAGGAACGTTAGAGCATGTGCCTAGACTTACACCCAAAGTTTAGATGACATCTAGGTCAACTGGATTTGTCGTTCATAAAGGCAAGTTGTCAATTATAAAGAGCAAGGAGGGCTCTGCTTTCAATGCCTGTTGAAGAAGGTGAAGCGACTTATTACCTTGATGATGAAGGATTCACTCTTTTAAGGGGTGTGAGGGGGAGAAGGGAATGAAGAAAGATGAAAGAACCACTGGAAAGTGCTTTCTCAAGGAAGATCAATGAGAATGAGACATTAAGAAGTTTAAGATTCCATCTTTCAAATCTTATAAAAGAAGATCAGATCATGTTGATCACATAGCTTTGTTTGAGTCAACAATATGCTTACTAAAGGTCGACGATGCTCTAAAATGTAGGCTATTCTTTATGTCACTGGAGAAATAAGCTTTTCACTAATTTAGTAGTCTACCCACATAATTAATCACCTTTTGTGGAGAGTTTAAGCACTATTGCATAATTTTCTAGTGAATAAAAGTCTCAGAATAGTTCTTAGACCTTGGTGAGAATATTTCAGGAACTTTATAAGAGCTTGAGGAGCTTGTCCCAAGATTCCTATAAGAGATGTGGGAGGTAAGAGACGTGGTGTCAGAACTCACTCATGCCGAATTGGCTCGGGGCCTAAGAGAAGGCCCGTTTAGATATATGATTTGGATTACATCTAAAAATATTAGTAGAAGTCTTGGAGTTGGTGAATAATCACTCTTCTATCGATGTGTATAATTCACTATCGAGTTCAGCTGGAGTAAAAAATTGAAAACAAAATGATCAAATTAGGAGGCATCATCTAAGTATTCAGATGGAGTAGGGAAGTCACTTTGGCTAGAGAAATTCATAGAAATATTTCATGGAATGATTAAATCACATAGAGGAGAGGAATAACCAGTTTAAGAGGAGACCGATTGAGAGAAAACATTTGTTGGCATTAATTTTTGTTGTCACACTTGTAGGATGCCCAATTTAATGAATTGGGACTATTTACTATTCATTCATAACATCACATAGCTTAATACATCCATCTAGCCCCTTGGTACATGGTCGAAGCACAAACCATGGTTTGTGATGATTCAGCTTTGCCTGGAGAGTCCACCATTGGGTGGCATCATTCACGACATGAGATAAATTCGATGTCCATTCTGGTGTTTAGAGATCATGGCATATTCGTATGGAGGCTCCCATGGTCAATGGAACCCATCAAAGCTTCCCATAGGCGTTTCCCAGAAGATTAGGGTTTAGAACGACGTACCCACTCAGTGATTCAGAGCAAATGTCAGCGCCAAAATCCTTGATGCAACGCCCATAAAAATACTTCTCTGAGGTTATGAAACTTTATTTTAGTCATTTTTTTATCCCCCATAGCTTTTAGATCGAAAAGAACTTTCGTCGGATGCTTCCAATGAAAACCAGGATTTTCGAGGCTAGGCCTAGGCACTAGCCCTAGACGCTTAGGCATCAAGAACGCCCCCCACAAGGCTTAGAACAGAGAATATGGAAAGTAGGAGCCATGTCTATCGCCTAAGAACCAGACCCCTAATGCCTAAGCTCTCGAAACAACCCAAAGTGAAGCATATTGAACCTGAGAGAGCATAATGTAGGCTCCAACCTCGCGGCGCCTAGGCACCAGGCCCGCGTCTGTGCTCTAAAGTCGTGGCGCCCAGGCAATAGGCTAGTTTCTGCTCTTCGTTTTCTCAAAATATGCACCCACCACACCTCCTTAGGTAGCAAAAAAGTGCATATATCATGGGTTAGAGTGAAGATATGCATGGAGATGATGAAAGTCTGCTGAGATGGCTTCTTTTGAAGATTCTAGAAAAGGTGAGCAAGCTTTTTTTAGCAAAAAGGGGGTGAAATTGGGGCTGGCTTGGCCTTTGTCCCCTTGGGCTCATCCTAGAGGTCTTCTTTAGCATTTTGGTTTTTCTTTGGGCTAGTCATTGTCTCCATAGAGAGAAAGGGTTGTAGCATTTTCTTTCCTCTTTGGAGCTAGAGTTTTCTCTTTTGGACCTTCATTGAGGCGACGAGTGTGGGAGAAAGATAGGAGAAAGGGTTTCACTTCCTACAAATTTTCACTTCTTCTTCCTTTTACTTCAAAAGAGCTATATTACCTCCTCTAGTTCTTCTTCCTTCACTTTTTGTTGAGTGTGTGTGAGGTTTTCTTGAGGAGGAGTTGTGCTAATTGGGAAGGAGAGAGGCATCTCTCCTACTGTGAAGGAGCTTGGAACTCCGTTGGAACTTCACCTGACTCTTTAGAGGGGAATTTCTTCATTCTTTGGGTAAGAAGTGGGGCAAACTTTGCCGGAACTTTGCCGGAGCTCGGACAAGCCCAGAGAAAGCGTCCTTAACCTTCATGTAGGTGAAAACTCTTGAAACTTTCATGTTTTCCATTCTTAGAGCCCCTATGTTTGGATTAGAGGATTTATTTTTGGGCTTTGTTTGTGCTTAGAAAAAACCCCATATGATTAGGAGTTTTTTCGTTTCCCTTGCGAATCCTTGAGAGCGCCTTCCATGAAATTTAGGTCTCTACTTACGTGCCCTAGGAGCACGACAATCCTGTAGTTGTTCGACGATCTCAATTCTCAATGAATAGGTTGAGGCCATTCCTTCCTAGAAACGAGAAGGCCCTCTTTGTTTCTTGCTTTCTCGGCCTGAATGTGAGTTCCACAAAAAATCCTTCATTTCTATGAAGATTTTCTCCCGTGGAAATTCTCCCTCACTTCATGTCGAACAATTAGAGGCAGTTTAATTTGTTAAGTTGCGTAATAAAATGATATTCTACGACTTCATCTTTAACTGTATTTCCTGTGAAATTGCTAGGACGAGTATGTTTCGTCGTCAACTTTGATTAGGGCTCAGATGTCTTGCATACGCATTATCATTGACATGTTTGGCATGCATTTTAAATAAGCATCAACAGTATCAATATTATGCACGTCTCTGTCAACTCGACCGATCTACCGCCGTCGACCCGATTAGTTCTAGCAATCCTTCTTATCAGCTCATCCGATCAACCACCACCAATTTGATCAGCTTGACTTACAGTTCTTTGTTGATTCGCTGCCCTGGCCCAATCGAACCTCTTCCATTGGTCCTTTGTTGATTGTTCTTTGTAGATTGTCCTTCGTCGATTGAACCCCTACGCCACTTCGATCGACCCTCTTCTGCCTATTCGACCAATCAACCATCACCAGCTTGATCAGTTTAATTGACTCTTTTTATTGGTTCGACCGATCGACCACCACTAGTCTGATCAGTTCATCCGACCCTTTTATCAACTCGATCGATTGGTCGTCATTGGCCCGATTGGATCGATCGACCACCTCCGTCGCTTCGATCAATCAACTGCCCCCAGCCTGATCGTATCGATCAACTCTACTTGAATATTGTATGATTGCATGGTCGTCTCATACTGCTTGCATGAACACATAAACATCTGTACCCCTCAATTCACTTGTAAGCTTATTCCCCCTATACTTATAGTGGGTATCTCTCCTCCACTTCGTGCCCATCATCTTGACATTCTCATATGTTACCATGAGCCGCACATTCACGTGTTTGACCTTGCACTTGAGCACCTTGGTGTGATTGCTTGCATAACATATTATATGTATATATTTCATATGTTTGTCATTTGCATTTGAGTCAATGTTCTTGTACACTCATCTTTGACACTCACATGTCTTCCTCGGGGACGCTTGCACATCAAGCATATGCATTGTATGGATCTCTCCTAAAGAGAATCTCACTCACAGTCGACACACTTGTGTTTTTCCCAAGTCACTGCTCCTTGCACATTCATTCATGACACTCATGTGTCTTTCTCGATTCACTTTTCCTTGCACACTCATTCTTTACACTCATGTGTCTTTCTTGAGTCACTTCTCCTTCCACACTCACTCCCGATACTCATGTGTCTTTCTCGAGTCATTGTTCCTCGCATACTCATTCCTTATATCTGTCTTTCTTGAGTCACTGCTCCTTGCACACTCACTCCCGACACTCATGTATCTTTTTTGAGTCTTTGCTCCTCGCACACTCACTCTTGACCCTCATGTGCCTTTCTTGAGTCACTGCTCCATGCACACTCTTTTACTTCCTACGACACCGCTTCGGATTGCCGTAGGCACCTTTTCTAGGTCACTGCTCTTGTACACTCATTCCTAAAGCTCACATGTCCTTTTCGGGGATGGTTTCTATATCAAGCCTACCCGACGTGTCTTTCTCTCTAACGAGAAAAAACATCAGCTCACTTATTTCATGCGTCTTGCATTCATATTACCGTACCGTCGACACATTCATCATGGGTATACACCACTGTATACTTGTGATGAATGTTTGCTATCTTGTTGCAACACCTATACTGTCACCACACATTGGATCATGTTGCATTTGCACGTGCATTTCCAGTCTTCTTGACGACAAAACTGGCTCGTTAGCTGAGTGACCCTTTGCTGATCACGACAAAATAACTAGTATTGCCCGCCAAGATGTCTTGGTGGGTAATACCAGCTATCGCACCGTGACTAGCATTTGTACGTAGTGCTAAGCTTTTAAGGGGTCTACTAGGTGCCACATAGGCTTTTACTTTCTAAGGACCAAGTTTAAAGTATAAAGTTTATATTTCTATTGCTTGGTTGCAGCAGCCCATAGGAATCGGTGTGTCGTGGAGGCAGTAAGCAATAGGGGTTGGCGTGCCATGGAGACAACAATCCAAAAAGATGGGCATGCCGTAGAGGCACCAACTCGAATGATGGGTGTGCCATGGAGACCTGGTGAGATGAGTGTGTCATGGAGGTAGTGACTTGGAAGGGTGTCTACGATATTCTGGAGTGGTACCGTAGGAAGGTAGGGATGTAATTCCCATTGGAGAGAATTACACAATGGATTGGCTCAGTGATGAGTCGCCCATTTGCATGATATGTTAATGCGAGTGATAAGTGTGCGAGAAACATAAATCCAAGTGAAAAACATGAAAATCTATAAGTCATGAAACATGCAACCTGCTATGCAATCAAACACTCAACGGTGGGAAGTGCAAGTGCGAACTACTTGTGCCATGGTGCTAAGTGACATGAGGATTCTATGAAGAAAAAGTGGAGTAATGTGCCATTGGGAGGCACTATTACTTGTCACGATCATATGAGGGTATATGCACAAAGGTGCATGACAAGGGTGTAATTGATGAATGCGCAAATGTAAACTCATGAAATCAATAATAATGCACATGTAAGACACACACTATGCAAGTGAGATCGGTTGTTCAACTCGCTGGGTCGATTAGAATGGTCAACTCAAGGCAATGTAGCTAACGGGCTCAGTTGAGCTAAGGTGGCCAACTGAACCAAAGTGATTGATTGAATGGGTGGGGCGGCAGATCGAGCCAAAGTGATAGGTCGACTGGGTCGAGCCAAAGTGATAGTTCAACCAGGCTGGGCCTAGTTGTTAGACCAAAGTGATCGCTCAACTGAGCTTGGGCGGTCGGTCAAACTGTAGTGTAATTCCTACCGGGTCGGGGTGGCTGATCGAGGTAAGGTGCGATTATGGGAAACAAAATGCGTAAAATGTAATAAAGTAGCGAGCCATACTCAAATAATAGTTTCAGCTCTTACATTGCAGCGTAGACGCCTCCGTGAAACGTGAAGAACTTCGTCATCTAATTTCTCATAGGAGAAGCATCATTCGTAGGACGGACTAGCTACAAATCTTTCTCCATCCTATGAACCCTCCCACGATCTTGTAGAATGGGATAGCTACAAAGCTTTTTAAATTCTTCAAGATCCAACTATTCTAAGCTCTCCAAGAAAGGTTGGAAGTGTTAAAGCTGTGGGAAATTGGGATCTGATCATCTTAAGTTAGGACTAAGGCTTATCAATGGAAACCACTTGGCTTCACATGGGATTGGCAACGTATGTGATTCCTAACCTATAACTTCCTTTAGGAAACAATTGGCCAATCATCAGGCATATAGTCGTGCTAACTAGTATCAGCTGGCCAAATTTCCTAGCTTAGGTGACCAATAACCTATGAAGACACCATAAAGTTGGCCAATTCAAAGGTGTATGGCTGAGTAGACCGTTATCATTCGACCAATCACATTATCTAGTGACGAAAAATTAATTGCGCTAGACGATACCAGGTGGGTAGTCAATCAGCCTCATGTGGGAGACCAAAACACCACAACACCTAATAAAACTACTCCTAGGGCCAGATAAGAAAGAAAAGGTGAATTTTGGAGAGCATCTGACAGCCATGAAGGTTGAGGACACAATTTATTTGCTTCTACTTGCTCCGACGTTGCTCTGGTGTGTTGACCTCACTTTTGGTTGGGGTCTAGTCTTTCTTTAGAATAGCCTAAGGTCTAGCCATAAGACTCTTCTGGTGACTTTCTTAGAAGACTAGTCATGGCACCCCTCCCCAAAGAAATTCAAACTTTTCTCACATCACTGGGAGTTTTCATATGCTTAAAGCCTAACCACCAGCTTTGGGAGGAAGAGATCAAGCATAAGGAAACCCAGAAGAAGTCTCCTAATAGGTGGTCAGGCCATAAGATCTACCCTGGGAGGTCTGGAGCTTACACCACACTCACACTAAACACTTAAAACCCTAAACAAAGCACATCACCTTTTGATCCCCTAACTCTTTGGAAACTCATATAAGTGGCTTTCCCAAGCTTTTAGCCTCAGGCTAGGGTTTGACTAGTACCAACACATAGAGGACCAAATGAGGGTGACCCTTGGTCCGTGGCTCAATTTAAGCAATTTCATATTACTCACCTCCAACCAACTTCAATTTGCCCAACATTCCAAATGTCTAACCCTCTTTGCCCTGGAAGACCCAAAATACCTAAAATGCCCCCAAAACCCTAAAATCCACCAAGATTTCTAAAATCACCCAAATTACCCATAATTCTTCAAAAATCATTCCAAGATACTCCCTACCACTCAAATTGAGCAAAGATACCCAAAATTGCCAAATTTCTCCAAAATCCCCAAAATGACAAAAATGCCCCACTTAGCCCAAAATTTCAAAAATTCAAAAAATTAACATAAATTCCCAAAATCTCTCAAATATTCTCAATTTCATTTCTCTCAACTACCACATGACCCAATTTGATCAATTTGGCCCAATTTAACTAAATGCTCCAATTTGACCCATTTAACCCAAAAGTGCTTAAATCTAACCCAATTTGGTCCCAATTGACCCCAATCTTGCCCAATTTCCATTCTAAACCAAAATTCGAGGAGGATATTTGGGAGCCATCGAACATTGAAAATAAAATGACCTAAGGGAAGCCAAAAGCAAAAAATGCTAAATTTTCACTTATTATTAGTTCAAACCTTCATATGGGCCCCTTGTGGAAGCCAAAATGCCACATCAGGTTCAGTCAAGATGTCATGTCAGCATGAAAATCAAGAAAAAACAATGATGACTAAATTATAGGGAATTGTTATTTATAAAAAGAAATATTTTACAACTAGGTCGTCCACCGTTTCAGGCAGGATTAACCCTTGGTTCATCAAATTCATGTACAACACACATTCACCAAACTTATATTTCTCTATTGTCTCTTCCTCGGTGCGTACATGAGAAATCAAACCGATGACTCGAAATTCGGCCAGTTTGTTCCTTAGAGTTACCACCTCAGCTAGGAGAGTTTCCACATTCGCTACTTCGACCGAAGAGCTTCCATATCGGAAACCTTGGCCTGGAGAACCTCCACATCCACGACTTGGGCCTAGAGAGACTCCATGTCTACATACACAACTACCAAACCCTCCCGCAAGTCTGATACTATGGTTTCTCAGCGTAGATTTGCAACCCTAGTAAAGGAGTCTGCAGTCTCGTTCATATGATAAACTAACAACTCATGAGGCTTCCTTTGACGATCAGACTACCTGTTTGGGTTTGTTGAAGGAGGTGTTAAGATCGGAAGAGGCAGTGAGGTGGATACCCCCTCGGCTGCAACTTAAGCAGAATGACCGGCCATCTTCTCTTGTTCGGTTTGGCGTGCCTTTTCTATGAGCTGGGAGTCAATGATATCCACTGTTTTCTCTGCAGTAATTGGACCCGTGTTACACTGATAAATTGAAAGACCAAATGAAAAAGAAAAGACAAGTTACCAATCATGCACTCTATTTCAGATGTACGAAAGCTCTCTGCAATGAGAGTAGGCATACCACCGTGAAGATTCCCTTCGGCCAATGGTAAAGGAGGAATTTCTTTTGTCGGTGGAGCTTAATTTCATAACCTCGTCAACTAATTGTCGAAGCAGATCATCTGCCAAAGTTAGAGCATCGTTGTGTGCGGTCTATAGAGTCGGAGAGTGAAATAGAGTGAAATCTGGTGGCGAAACCTGCACGGTCGCCACCAAGGGTTGCCCTTTGGAGATGAGGGTTGAGCCAGATGCTAACACAGTGGTGTAGGATTCAATACTTTTCTGCCTTTCCAGCTTCTCACCTAAAGGAGTGATGTAGAATCAGATGATTCCCTAACTTCTTCCACACGAGGCACTTTCATGGTCGGCTGTTTAGCTGATATTGTTGCTTTGGCTGGTCTTTTAGCACAATCATTTTCTACTCATCCATTTTCCTCTTCTCGGTTGGCCAAGCCTCCTCACCTTCTTGTTTCTTCAGGCGTGGGGGAGAACTTTTGGGTTTCTTTTTTCTTTCATCTCAAGGAAGGCGAGTTTTGGAAGCGGGAAGCCCAAAGGCTTCTTTATTGCTTACTAGTTTTTTGTCACTAATAGGCAGATGATATGTGATATGGAAAAAAAGGAAAATGCTCGTAGCGCCTAATTTATAGGGAAAAAGGGGCACGACAAACAAAGGATTATAATTATTGCCATAATTTATTTCTTTCATATGTGAACAATAAATATTATTTAATTCTCTTATTCTTACGATAGTTGTGACTTTTAAAAAAGAGAATTGAGGAAGTAATTATATATGTCGGGAATATCCTGCATAAATCTCAAGGAGACACTTTGGATCATATAAAGAGGATTTGTGTTCAGACATTCGTCATGAAGTCAGTCGGTCTATGAGGCCGACCAAACGAAATACTGACCGACCCATCGAACATTGCGTGACCACACAACACTCTCTCAACCATTATCTATCCTCACAAAAGTTCAACATTCGACTGAAGACCATTCGATCGGCCAAAAATTACTCAACCGTCCAAAAATTAATCAGTCGGTCGAGTGATTATTGGCCGACCGAATGAATACCAAATGTCCATGCCTGACAATTAGGAATAAGAAGCAGCGTCAGGAGCAGTAAGTCGTAGAACGACACCAACGACTGTTACATGGACAAAACATGCACTATTCAGTTACAAATATTTAAAAATGTAATGGATTATGAATTATAGTAACGTTCCAATTAGATGGGGGAGGGGGGTGACGATCATGTAATTGGATCCGAAGAATTATAAACAGGAGGATCATTTTTACTGGAATCCCAGCCAATTTAGGATCCAACAAGGTGTCCAACAAGGTGTTATGTATGTAAAGTGCTCTTTTTTATAATTTAATTTAAAATAAAATATTTTTGATAAAATAAAATAGAATATAATTATTTTTTTACAGTACTCAAAAGCATCTAATTTTATTTATATTGTTTTAAATAAAAGATAAGAACGTATAAAAATGTAATGAATAAATATATACTTAAAATATAAGTATAGAACAAAAAAAAAATGATCATAAACGAATGCACAATTATTTAATCATTCTCTTCCATCAAAAGCAGCGAAAACTCATTGATTTTGAAGGACTATTCAAAATATTAATTGCTTTCTCATAAAAATTGAGCCTGGAGTTAAATTCCGCAAATGTGATTAATAAGACACTCTACACTTTGTTCAATTTTCTCAATATCCAATTTATTGATGTTAATATTGACTTATCAAATTCTGATAATCCATCATATGATTAGATTAGATCAGAGAATAAAGGCTGAGACAAAATCATATTTTAAAATTCTCACAATTAGGGCCGCCAATGAACCGAGTTGAGCTGGGCAGGGATGTATTCATGTTTGAGCTCGTTTATATAATTCGAGCTCGAGTCAACCTCAAGCTCAAATCGAGCTTTTGGGGATGTGTTCAAGCTTGAGCTTGTCTATAAAATTCAAGCTTGAGCTCGAGGTCTGTATTTATTTTCAAGCTTATTTCTTATTTAAGTTTGGGTGTTGGCCATTTCATATGAAGATAATCGAGTTATTATCGAACAAATTAATGAGTAAATTATCGAGCAACTAATTAATTTTTATCCAAACAATCTTTTAGGCATAAAATAAAATTAGTGCTATCGTGTATTTATTTTCTAGCCAAATAAGAATTATCAAATGAAATAATGAGTAGTATGGTTGATTTATTTATTTTTTAAATAAACGAGTTTTACAGAGCTTATAAATGAGTTAATTGTTGAAATTAATAAAAATAAATGAGGTTTAAATGAATGAACTATTAAATAAATAACAAAAATAAGTACATAAATACATAAAAGAAATGATCAAATAAAATAATAAGTTTCTAAATTATTTTATAAATTTTAAATTAAGTTTTAATTGAGCTTATTCATAAATTTAAATTAATTTTTAGCCTATTTTTTCCAATAGAGATTAGATAGATTTTATTTGGGCCAAAGTCAATCAGGCTTGTTCCCTTTTGTCAATTTATGAGGGATTTCCTTTGGGTTGCACGCAGTCGCGATTTATTGAGAAAGCGAAATCTTGAGGGAAGAGCAAGCAATAGTACCTCTTGACTTATACTGTCTCTAGAGGGGCATGGAATAAGAAAGTTTTTTCTTTGAGGTAATCTCTTTTAGAGAGTTTTGTGGGTTTTATTTTTTATTCTTTTATTTTGTTGATAAACATGTGGTTTTAGGAATTGGTAAAAGACTTGCAAGTAGGGGTGTAAACGAGCCGAACACGAGTGAGTCCAAGCTCAGCGCCTGTTTGGCTCGTTTATATTTCGAGCTCAAAAAGTATGTTCGTGTTCAACTCGTTTGTAGCCTTGTATTCAATTAAAATTTTTAAAATTACTACACATCAATATATATATATATATAATTGTTGAACAGTTTTTCGAACCAAAATAAGTCGAACACGAACGAGCAAATCTTTGTTTGTGTTCGGCTCGTTGACTTAGCGAACAAGCCCAACACGAGCAGTTCGCGAATAATGAGCCTTTTTGACAGCCCTACTTGCAAGTGTTCTTAATTTACACAACATAATTGACACAACAAGGAACTATCGAGGGTTCGAATCCCCCTCTCTCCTTTTGCTTGCTTAAGAAATTTCTTATTGACTCGTTTGGACTGGCCCCTTTTTTCATAAAGGGAATGGCTCGGCTAGGATATAACTAGTAAATATGTTCCTCCTTCATGTCAACATATTTTATTGTTTAGGGGGGATTACGCTTACCTGTTTTTTAGTACAAGTAGCTACGGGTTTTGCTATGACCTTTTACTATCGTCCAACTGTTACAGAGGCTTTTTCTTCTGTTCAATACATAATGACTGTGGCCAACTTTGGTTGGTTAATTCGATCAGTTCATCGAAGGTCAGCAAGTATGATGGTTCTAATGATGGTGCTTGATAGTGGATTAGATTATCTCTTCACTTTCAAGAATGTTAGTAGAAATGCCATCGGATTAATCCGAGATGATTTGGGCTATGTTCAAGTTTGACTTTATTTATAAAATTTAAGCCCATGCTCAAATTAAGCTTCTAGGCCTGGTTTCAAGTTTGAGTTTATTTATAAAATTTAAGATCAAGCTAAAATCGAGTTTTTGAATTTATGTTCAAGCTTAATTCATTTTTCATTATTATAACTATTTGAGTTATCTTAATATTCTTTCGTATGTGATAATTGAGTCATAATGAACAGATTAGCGGTTATTTAATTTTTATCTAAAAAGACTTATATTGAACAAACAAAAATTAGAGTTATTTTACCATTTATTTTATAATCAGATGAGACTTATCGAACACACTAAAATTTAGTATGATAGAGTTACTTATTTTTTAATCAAATGAGTTTTATCAAGCTTATAAATATGCTAATTATTGAACTTGCAAAAATAAACCAAGTATAAAATAAATAACTAAAATAAGAATATAAAAACACAGAATAAATGAACATCTAAACAAACAAATTTTTATCTTGTTTTACATACTATGAACTTAAATTAAATTTAATTTAATATAAATGTGTTTTAAAATTAGTTTTTATTGTGTTTATATTCATAAGCTTTAAAACAAACTTTAATCGATCTTATTCATAAGCATTACGTCAAGTTTTAATCGAGTTTATTCATAAGCCTTTTCTCAAACTTTAAATAAAACTTTCACCAAGCTTCTTAATGAGTTTTAAATGGTATTATTCATGAACAAAAAGAATCGAATAAAGAAGTTTTCGAACTTGTTCAATTATTTAATCAAATGAATGTTAACGAGCTTTAAATAAAACTATTCAACGAGCTTCAAACTTATTTATTTAACAATCAAGCATTTATAAAAGGGTTCAAAATTGTTCGATTACTTGATCAAATGAATGTGAACGAGCTCTTATCAAGTGAAAGTACAAGTACCTTATAAAACAGTCGGTTCATTTATAACCCTATACATGACTTTAGATGAAACTTAACCACACAAAAATTGGAGCTATTTTTCTTATGCCTCTTTTTTCATTTATAACTCTTTGCACCTACCATCAAAATTCTCATAATGCTTCCATTTTAACTCTTTTTCTACCTAAAAAAGAAGCTTTATGTCTAGATTAAAATGAATTATTATTGAAGCATAGTTCAGTGACCATTGTTCATGAAGTTTTAGATAAAGAAAATTAATGGAATAAATATTGCTATAGAGAATAAAAAACAAATGTTACATAGGGGGCTTCCAAATTTTTACCAATGAATGAGTAAAGATGAAAAAAAAACATGTTGATGAAAATACACTTTTGATGAGCAAGTTGTGTTTTAGAGATGAAGTTTCGATGTAGGGCTTGAAAAAAAAATACATCATGAAAGGTTTATAAGTCAATGCAGTTAGTATGTTTACTCATGACGAACTCTCCAATTGTTTTTTATTTTATTTTATTTTAAATAGGTTGTATCTATTACTTATGATGGAAGGTAAGAGAATCAAGCCATAATAGAGTAAGTTTAGCATAATTAATTTTTTTATAAAAAAATAATTAATAGTATTAGAGATGACGAGGATTGTAAGTTAGTATCATCGTGATATTTACCTACAAATCAGAAACTCTTTCTCTCATGAACCGACTTGATATCATAAATGTATTACAATAGGTCATGCCAAGTTAAAAATGTAACAAAAGTTTGTCGAAAGTAAATTTGGAAAAAAAAAAATATTTACTAATTAGATTACATAAAGCTGCCAAGTCATTAATAATAACATGAAGGGAACTATGGATCAAGATCACATTTTCATATACAGATATACATACATAATTACATTCACACACACACACACACATCATCATCATCAACAACAACAACAACAACAACAACAACAACAACAACAAAGCCTTAATCCCACTAAGTGGGGTCGGCCACTTGACTCGTTTTCTCTATTGCATCCTATTTAGTGTCATATTTTCATTTAATTTTAATAAATTAAGATCAATTTTTATACAATAAGCCCAAGTCTTCCAAGGTTTATGTCTGCCTTTCTTAACATAAGCCGATCTAAAACATCTACTCTCCTAGTCAGATTATCTGATGGTCGACGTTTAATGTGACCAAACCATCTAAGACGATTCTATCTAATTTTGTCCGCCACTAGAGCTACATCAACCCTATCACGAATATATTCATTTCACATTTTTTCTCTAAGTGTAAAGCCACTCATCCACCAAAATCGTTCGCATCTCGGCTACAGTTAACTTAGTATTATGCTTTTCTTTTAAAAGCCAACATTCAACAACATAAAACAATGAAGGTCTCACCACCATCATATAAAATTTTCCTTTCAATCTAAGCGGTACTTTTCTATCACAAAAAAAGGCTTGAAGCATTCCTCCACTTCAACCAAGCAACTTGAATTCTACTATTAACATTCTCATCAATATCACCATCACTTTGAACGATATACCCGAGATATCTAAATCGTTCACACCTTTTAATAATTTGATCACCCAAAGTTACATTTTTTTCACTAGAGATACCACTACTAAAATTACATTCCATGTATTCAGTTTTAGTTCTACTCAAACGAAGGCTTTTATACTGCAATGTTAACCTCAATAATTCAAGTTTTCTTGAGCTTATTCTCTTGTCTTATTCACGAGAAGGATACATCAGCAAAAAGCATACATGATGATAGATACTACTGTAAATGTCCAGTAACACCATCCATAACTAAAAAAAAAAGATACGGGCTTAAAGCCAAATCTTGATGTAATCCAACAGAAATAGGAAAATATTTGGTCAACCTCTTTCAGTTCGAACACAAGTAACAGCTCTAGTGTACATGTATTTAATAACTTGAATATAATTCATATCAACACTTTCTTCTCAAGAACTCGCTAAAGGATATCTCTTGGAATCTTATCGTAAGCTTTTTCTAAATCAATAAAAATCAAATATAGATTCTCCTTATTATCTATGAACTTCTCTATCAAACCTCTCAATAAATGTATAGCTTCCGCAGTAGACTGCTAGACATCAATCCAAATTGATTATGTGAAACCTTTGTAATAAGTCTTAATCTATGTTCAATTACCCTCTTCTATAATTTTAAGTATGGCACATCAACTTAATTACTTTTGCACACTCTTGTGCATCCCCTTTATTCTTAAACATGGGAAGCAAAATACTCTTCCTCCACTCCTCAGACATCATTTCAGTTTTTAAAATAATAATAAAGAGTTTAATATGCCTAGAAACTCCCAAATCTCCTAAATATTTCCACACTTCAATTGGGATATCATCAGGTCTACATACTTTCCACCCTTAGTTTTCTTTAAAGCCTCCTCACTTTTTTTTTACTAAAGCGGTAGTAAAAATGAAATATTTTATTAATAGTAATGATATTATGATCACTAAGTTCGATCCTATTTTCAGAAACTTTATTAAAAAGTTTATCAAAATAGCTTACCCACCTATGTTGAATATCTTTTTATAAGAAAAAATACTTTTTTATTTCATCTTTAATACCCTTTACTTGAGTTAAATCTTTTCTTTTATTTTCTCTTTGTTTGGTTATTTTATACATATATTTTTCACCCTTCCTAGTATCCAATCTATTATAAAGATTGATTAAAGTAGAATTTTTAATGCCACAGATTTTTCTTTGAGACTCCCTGCGGGCCGTTTGATATTTTTCCGAGTTCTCTAAGCTTATACATCTAAACCAATTTTTATAACATAACTTCTTATATTTTATCTTTTCTTACACATTATTATTCCACCACCAACTATTATTATTTATAGAAAGTTTTTCTTTTATTTCTCCAAGTATATCTTTTGCCACTTGTTTAATAGTGTTGGTTACTTTTTCCCACATAACATTTGCTTCTTCATGAATATCTCAAATTTTGAAATCATTAATTTTACTCGTAAAATAATTTTGTTGAGTCTTTTAGGTACCCCCATCTAATTTTACGAATATGAATTATAGTATTCTTTATTTTACAAGTCTTCATCTTAAAATTTAGAATTAATAATCGATATTGGTCGCTTAAATCCCCACTTAGAATGATCTTACAATCTTTACAATCACGACGATCTCTTATGCTATAAGAAAATAATCAATTTGAGTTTTATTTGATCTATTCTTATATGTAATAAGATGCTCATTTTTTTTTGTTGAATAAAGTATTAATAATAACAAAATCATACGCTAAATCAAAATCTAGTATGGTTCTACCTTCTTCATTAATCACTCCAAATCCGTAGCCACCAAGAATATTTCTGAAATCTTCTACCACTACCGAATATCCATTTAAATCTCCTCCAATAAAAATTCTTTCATTAAGAGGTATCATTTGTATTAAGTCTTCTAAGTCATTCCAGAATTATCATTAGAACCTATATCTAAACCAACTTATTAAGCACTTATAATATTAAAAATCTTAGTATTAATAGTAATCTTAAGGGTTATAATTCTATTTCAAACTCTATTAATATTTACAACATTATCTTTTAAACTATTATCTATAATTACACCTACTGCTTAGCCTTTTCTCCAACCCATTTAGTTTCCTGAATACATAAGATATTTATCTTTCTTTCATAATAGCAACTAATTTCGTTAATTTACTATTGAGAGTACATATATTCTAAGATCCTATCATAATATTAGTTTCATGGACTAACCTTTTTACCTGCATTCGTCTGTAATGTAGGAACCCTTACGCATTTGACACTATACCCGGGCGCCGATGTAACAGCCCTTGCACATTTTTCACTGTATTCAGGCCATACAGCGCGTCGCGTCCAGGGGTCAGACTTCATGTATGGATCTTGATGAGTGATTGTAAATAACACCAAAGAGGGAGCCGATACTACCGATACTACAGAGATGCCACCCATTGTTAATCCAACTAAAAGCGGAAGGCAACCACAATACTCCCACCAGATCCCCGAGATAACACCAGGATACTACCTGCTGCCCAACCCAAAGCCTGCGTGATAGAGCACGCGATACCACCATAGCACCACTAGTGGTAAGCTCAAAATAACACCTTGAATAACTCACACATAAAGTCCCAAATAACACCTTGAGTAACACTGAGAATAACGCTAAAAAACCTTCAGCTATGTCTCGGTTCTTCGAAAGAACAATAACCCGATGAATAACACCATGAATAACCCCCGCGGTAAGTCCCAATACCCCCAAAAAACTCCTTACTTCAATATCACACACATAACATAATGAATAACACCAAGAATAACTCCCGCGTAAGTCCCAAAACCCTTTACCACCAGAGTACCGTTTGCGGTAAGCTTAAAATAACAATATGAATAACTCTCACGTGCACGTGCGCGCGCATACACACACACACACATATCTCCAAATCATAGCTTCCTTTTTGCAGGAAGCGATTGTTGTAAAACTTCATTGTTCTCACATGTAGCAGCAATAACAAATTAGTTTTCCGATTTCCAGTCACACACACACACACACACACACACACACACACACACACACACACACACACACATATTTCTTTTAAAGAGGAATGAGTGTTATTCAGCATTATTCAGTTTCTTACGTGTTAATCACAAAAAATGAGTACAAATATTGAGTTGAGTGAGATCCCCATTACTAAAGGCCAAAAACAGATAAAAAAGCAATACAAAACAGATAAAAAAGCAATACAAAATGCACCCATAGTGGGGTACCTCATCCTTTTTACAATCCAAAAGCCTCACAAATTCTAAATAACATCGTCAACTGAATAACGCATAAAACTGTCCTGTAAAGAAATGAGAAAAATACTTCAATTTAGACTTCAATAACAACCAGTAGCCTTCTCTATTCTGTATTAACAGAAATCTTTTACCATGAAACCCAATGAAAAGAAATGAAAACATAAATTTATAATTTTTACCTCCATCAACTTCTGTACGCAAGAGCCGGTGCCTGAAGGATCTGGTTGTCCTCAAGCAGGCGATCGTATTCGGGGTGAAGCTCTTCGCATTGTTTCTGGAGAGCAGAGACGTCTGACTCGGCGGAGATCATTCGTTTTTGTGCTCGGCGGAGATCATTCGTTTTTGGGCTCGTCGGAGATGGATTTCAGCTTCAGGAGCTTTTCGTTCAATGTGGAGATTTCTTCATTCGGGTTTCTGATCTCATCTGATGATTTGATTTCTTTCTCCTTGAAGAGGAGCTGCTCATTCCACGCTGTTCTAGTTCATCTCTGGAACTAACAACTGTTTTCTTTAGGGTTATTAATTTGCAGAGGTAACGGTAAAGCCGATCAATCACGAAGGGGAGAAAGGGATGTTTTCATAACGAGTTCTCTGAGTGGTCCAATCTTCAGCATCAAAAGGAATGCCACAGCACCCTGGGCAAACAAAACCAGAAAAAGAAGCAGAATCATTTCTCTATCGTACACTTCAGCAAAATCCTTCTTCTTCTGCTTCTTCTTCAATGCCATAAACCTCTCCTCATATGCAACAAATCAAGTGACATTGACGAGGTGATAAGAGGGGAGCAAGACATAGGATGGAAATGAACAGGAACTGTAACTGGAAACCAGACTTGTTATTGGTGCTGCTAGAGAACAATGAGGTTTTAGAACAATCGCTTTCCGCAAAAGGAGGCTATGAAGGCCAAAATCTTTCTGGTTTGAGGCCAGATGGAGATTTGGAAATTTGGAAATTTGAATATATATATATATATATATATATATATATATATATATATATATATATATATATATATATATATATATATAATGTGCGCACGCGCGCACGTGTTTATATATATCTATGTGTGTGTGTTTAGGTGTATATATCTATAAATATATATGTGTGTACATGTGTGTGTGTGTGTGTGTGTGTATGTGTGTGTGTGTGTATGTGTGTAAATACACACACACATATATTCATATATATAAATAGATATATAAACATATATATCTATAGATATATACACATATGTAGATGTGTGTGTGTGTGTGTGTGTGTGTGTGTGTGTGTGTGTGTGTGTGTGTGTGTGTGTGTGTGTGTGTGTGTGTGTGTGTGTGTGTGTATCCAGGAAGAATCTATTCCTCATTTATTCTTCAGATGCTCTTTCTCCCAAGCTGTTTGGATGGAACTGGCTTCATGTATGGAGAGAACCACTATTCAATGGGATTTGTTCCATAACTGCTGGAAAGACTGGAAGGACCAAAGCTTTCATACTGTCCATTTCATAGTTATCTGGTTCCTTTGGATGACCAGAAACCAATCTAAATTTGATGATACCACTGCTACTGTTGCTAAAGTGGTAAGAAATTGCAAAGCTTACCTGACTAAAATCATTACACACAAGAGGTTCCGTGATATTCTACATATTGCACTTCCAACTGCTGCTGTTTCCCTTGTCAAAACTGTTAGATGGGAGCCCCCTCTAAGTCCTACCATTAAAATTAATACTGATGGAAGTTTCTCCAAAGACAGTGCTGGGGTGGGGGGAATTTTTAGGAATCACCTTGGTAAGTGTCTCCTGTTTTTTCATGCCTCTATGAATGCCCAAGATGCTCTTGAAGCTGAGTTAATTGTAGTATTGTGGGCTCTACAATTAGCCAGAAAAGCCTATTGGTGTAATATATGGGTTGAAGTTGACTCCACTGAGCTGCTGAACAGTCTTGATAATGTTACTCATACAAATTGGAATCACAACTACTGATTACAGCAAATTAAACATATTAAACCCCTCCAGGCAAAATTTTCTGCTATTCTCAGAGAGGGGAATAAACCAGCACATTGGCTAGCTTGTACTGGCTCTTCTGCCGAGGAGGTGATGGTGTCTCAGCCCCCCCTTCTGATTTAAAGGTTCTAATTGCTGGGGACAATCTAGGGCTTCCCCGCCTCAGACTGGCTTACCATGATCAGAACTGACCTTCCTGTGCTCTCCTTGCTGCTGTTATTGATCTTTGGTCTGGGTGGGTTTTTTTTTTTATATGTGAGGAGTTTGTAACTGTACTTTTTGATCCAACAGGTTCTGTTGGTACAATTTTTGCTGTTTTGTTAGGGGTTTGGTTCATTCTGTTTTTGAACCACCTCTTACCCCTTGTTTTGTAATTTTTACTGCAACACGTAGGGAGCTTTAGCTCCTTTTCTTTAAAATATATATGTGTGTGTGTGTGTGTGTGTGTGTGTGTGTGTGTGTGTATTTATATTGTGTGTGACACACACATTATAAACACACACACACACACACACACACACACACACATATATATATATATATATATATGTGTGTGTGTGTGTGTGTGTGTGTGTGTGTGTGTGTGTGTGTGTGTGTGTGTGTGTCTATCTATCTATATGTGTGTATGTCTATTTATATATATATGTGTGTGTCTATGTGTATATATATGTGTGTGTGTGTCTATGTGTATATATATGTGTGTGAGTGTGTGAAGAGGATCTTGATCATTTGTTCTTCAAATGTAATTTTTCTCAGCAGACCTGGTCCAAGATTATTAAACAGTTCTCTATTCCTACCATACATCTTACCTGGTCTAATTTTTTTCAAAGTTGGTTTGTTTGGCAGTCCCAGAATTTGTTTACTACTTTTGGGAGTGTGGCTTGTTTTAATTAGCTGACAAGGAACCAACTCAAATTTGAAGGTGAATCTCCTTCCACCAATCATGTGGCCAGTAAATGTATCAGCTTTCTATCTAAACTCATTCAACATAAGGGATTCCCAAACATCCTGAAGCTGAAGAAGATAACTACTTCCTTGGCCCCCAGGCTGGTCACCTTGGTTCATTGGCAGAAACCTTTGGCTCCTTGGGTGAAGGTCAATACTGATGGCAGCTTCTCAAAAGGCAATGCTAGAATTGGTGGTGTATTTAGAGATCACTATGGTGGATGTTTCTTGTATTTTCAGTCTCCTGTGTGTGCTTCTGATACTTTGGAAGCTGAAACCCTTATTGTCCTTTGGGCCCTCAAGATCTCCCTCCATTGTAACATCCAGAACCTCATTATTGAGTCTGATTCTGAATATCTAGTAAACTCTTTAAAGGGTCTTTGCTCTCCCCCATGGCAAATTCTTCAATGGGTCACACAAATTAACAACCTGTCTCAGAAACTTCATCTCCATTATCAGTTTGTGGCTAGAGAGGGCAATATGTCTGCTAATTGGTTAGCTAGGATTAGTAGATGTAACCAATCTATTGTAATTGATACAAATCCTTCCCCCTCTCTTTCTCTTTTATTACATGGGGACAGTCTTAATCTCCCATTTATTAGAATTGTAACCCTTTAAATATTTGAATGAATTTTTTATCTAGGTGCCTCCAATTGGTACCTATGATAGTTTTGTTAAAACACACACACCACACACACACACACACACACACACACACACATACATACTCTACACATGATTAATTCTCATCACAAGGAGAAAGAATAAGAAAAAATACTCACTAATCATAAAGAAAACCCAACAGAAAACTTCATTTAAATCAAAGAAAATTCACTAGAAAAGTGTTTTCAACAATTATAAGATAATGAAAGAAAGCAATACATAGCTTTTTCCCTCTAAAAAAAGATGAAAAACCAACGAAGTCTTCTACGGATCCACACAATACACATACAATTCCTTACAAATATCTCTCAAAATCCCTCACCAATCTCTTCAGAAAAGGTAGAAATCTAAGTCTCCTATTTACACACACACACACACACACGCACCACACACACACACACACCCACTCTTCTATGAAGAGGCACGCCAAACTCCCCCAAATCTCCCTAAAAACTCCACTCTCAACTCTCGTGAGAGGCACCAAGCCCCTTTTTTAAAAAGACACAAAATACCTCTTCACTCTAAGAAACACATCTCTTCAGTCCAAGAGACAGATCTCCTCATTCAAAAGCGATTCCAAGTGTCTAAATTCATTGAATATCACATTGGGGCGTGCATAGCCACCAGATGCTTCCAGAACATCCCAGAATAGCCTGAAATTGGCCCAAAAGCCGTACAAAAATTGTTTCAGGTGTCATGGCGCCAGAATCATTGATATGGCCACACCAGTTTTTCTCTGTTTTGGCTCCATTTTGCCTCATTTTAGCTCTGATTTGACCTTTCTTTAAAGTATAATTTCATTCAAAGACATGATAAATATGAAGGAGATTAAGCATAGAATGACATATCAAAATGCGCAAGATCAAAATTTTCTTCCTTGCTTGATTTGACTCCAAATTACACCATTTTTGCTCCATTTTTGCTAAAACTCTTTTTCTTGCACCTATAATAAAAAACATGCAAAATACCTTCCATTAAAGTGCAATATCATTATAAATGAGTGTGAAATGTATATAAAAAATAAGTAAACTTTAAGAGTGTTAGGGGGAGAAATTGATTTATTTTGTTAGAAATTTAATGGATAAACCAAGAAAGATTCTTAAGAGGCTAACTACAAAACTCAATCTTTATTAGCCAAGATATTGTTCTACTGAGTCCAGTACTTTGACAAAGTAATGAACCTAGACAAATTCTGGATGGCGCCACAAAGAGCTTGCTCCAATCACTCATTAATTAACATGCCTATTAATGTTCAATTAACACTACACACTGAAATTGAAACCCTATCTCTCAAGTGTTCAATGACTGAAACTGCAAAGTAACTTCATGGACTGCAGACTAGACTTACTTAGCTAAGGTACTGATGCATGTCAAGGCCCACTTTGTCAAAAAAATTAACAAACTCAACATTAAAAAGAAGGATACAAATTTCAATGGATTACACTAAGAAATGAGTTATTGAGTGATTACTAAGGATTTACCTTAACTAAAATTTACTAATCCAATGCACTGAACTGCATAACTAGTCGTGACTAGTTCATGGATCAAGCTGACACTGGAGAGTATCATGTGGATTCTTCACTAGACTTACTTATCCAAGGAATATACATGATCAATCAAATTTTCACCAAATATAGGTATAAAAACCCAAAAAAGAAAAGTTTCTAAGAAATTTTCAATAGAATACACAATTGAAAAGGTTTCTTTTATCTAATTCCATATTTATGAGCTTACAGTGTTGAGTTACTTGATCCTAAGATATCAACTTTCTTAAAAAACCTTGCTGACAGTTTTATATCTTATCCACACTAGACTTGGTATGATATTCTAAACTCTTAGGTGTTCAATTACTAACACTAGGGTAGTTGTGCTGATGCTACACTAGATTATTTAGCTAAGGTAACTGTGCTTGTTGAGGCCACTTCAGTCGATAAAACTAATGAACTTGATAAAGGAAAGAAGAGGCTTTCAATGAGTTACACTGAAAAAGGAAATGTTAGGGAACAAATACTCAGTTTGACTTACTAATCCAAAAAACTAACCAAGTAATCAATATTTTACTAAATAAAGGCCAATTCACCTAATCTCATCAGAATAGTGCCACAAAAACTAATGGATCTAACGAGAAAGTGTACATTTTGTGATGAGTCATACTGAGAAGGAGGTGTTAAGGGGTGTATTCTTTCTTAGACTTACTAACCTAAAGAGTTGATATGAAGAATCAATCCTAACTAAATAAGGTTAATTAACATGATCACATCATGATGGTGCCACAAAAACTTGCTCTAATGCTAATGTATCCCAAAGCTAAATCTAAGGAAAATTATAAATAACTTGTTATAACACTCCTACTCTTAAGGTTTTCATTAACTGGCCCTAAAGAGCAGTCATATTGATTTTAAATCAGACTGACTTAGCCAAGCTGTGGACTTGATCAATCAACATTTTAATGAACTAAAGTCTACAAACTTGAGAAATGATAAATATAATTGATTTCAGAAACTTAATCATCGTGGGATAAAAGGTAGAGGGACTCTAATCCAGCCTAAGAAGGTAATAATGCTGATTACATCAAGATAGAAATCATAAAGACTCATATCTCTAACCAGATAGTTAATCTATGTGAAATGCTACAGAAGCATACCTAAAGAAATTTTTTTTGATATAAGTTTTTTTGAAAGTTTTGGTTGAATGTTTTGTTTATTTGTTATTTTGTTAAAGGTTTTGTTTAATTATTTTGTTTGAAGGTTTTTTCTTTTTTTGTTTTTGGTTGAATTTTTATTTTGGTTGTTTGTATTTTGGTTTGAAAGTTTTATTTTTTTATTTTTGGCTGAGGGTTTTTTTTGTTTGTTTTTGGTTTAAAAGATTTGTTCTTTTATTTTTTTAAGGTTACTTTTTATTTTTGATTGGAAGGTTTGGACCTTATGTTAACTATAGGAGTTCCACAATTCAAATTTTAAAGTAATTATTATTGTCAAGGCATCTCAACATGATCTTGTTAAAAAACAAGAAGTGTATAACATTCCACCATTTAGTTACTAAAAATTTTGCTCCGTAAAAAAAACACATTTTTAATTGTTTTCATAACAAAGAGTAAACATTAATAGTAACTTATTATACTAACAAACTCTCATAAATCACTAATAAAAACCAAAAATACAAATATATGCTTTATAATTTGATAGGAAATATAATAATTCCTAGTGTCTTATCTTCAAAGTGTGAGAGGAATGATGTTCTACAATTCTGTGTTGGGAGTATAGCTTTAGGGAAGCTTGGAATTTCACATTTTCTAGAAAGTGATAATAAAAGTTCACGTGAGGGATAGACAGTACACAGTGGATGGTGCCCGCGACTTTATATATTAAGCAAGAATTTATGAAGTCGAATTTATATATATTTAGAATGATTTAGTAAAGTCACAAATTCAACGCAAGTATACGTATTGTATCAAGTAATACAGGGCTCTAATGGAGTCCTGGTTATCGATCCCACAGGGAGGTGAACGTTCTTTAAATCAGATAGTATAACACTAAAATCCAATACCTAATGTAACAATTACGTAAGTGTACTACCACTAGTTAATGCAAAGTATAATAAAGCTACTACAATTACTTCTAATTACTGAACTATATTAACTAACAAACACACTAACTTATGGGATATATAAGATACTTCTATATGAAAAAGTGTCTTTTTTCCTGCATAAAGATTATTATGTGTGGATGATGAAAAATGGTAATTATTTGTGTTGTGCCAAATAGGAGCATATTTGCTTCTTTACCTTTAAAAGAGTACCCCCTCTTCCAAGTAGGTAAAGAACTTTGCCACATCTTAAGTTTAGTTACTAAATCTAAGCCAGGCTGGGAGGATACCGACTCTCACTTCGGAGCTCCCACTCACCCTTCACTCGAAGGCTAACCATAGGCTTTAGTTACCAATCTTAAGACCAATTGGGGATCCCATTCTGTCACCGTGAAACCTCCAATTTGAAGTCCATCAAAACTCATTTCCCTATTTATTTGCACTTAATCCCCATGAACTACGCAATTCATTCACGGACATTAAATGGTTTCCTCATTCTTGTTGTAGAACATTCAATTCTTTTGGAATTAATGTTCCTCAAGATGTTTTAACAATTCAATTGGTCGGATTGAAAAGTAAATTAAGTTCCAAATTAAAGAAACATCACAACTTTTATAACACTTAAAGGGCACATTATTTTTCACATCACCACATCATAATTACTTCATGCAAGAAGAAAGGCAAGGGAGACTACTCACTAACCATGGAGAAGATATAAAAACACAAGGATTTTATATATAAAAGAAGAGTCATAGAAACTACAATAGTAAATACAACTTATCTCTTTCTCTCCCCCAAGCAAATTCATTCAAAGTCCCCTTGATTCCTTTTCTCTTCCTTGCAACACTTGATTCTCTCCTTGGAACAAAGATGAAGAAGCAATCTCTCAGTTTACTCCCTCTTCTCCACTCCTTAGAGAAGAATCTCTCTTAAAATCACAAACCCTAACTCTCTCTCACACTTTCCTCACACTCTCTACAGCAATTCTCTTCTCTTCCTCCTCTCTATTTTCGTCTTGGACACTTAATTTAATGTTAGGAACTAATTCCCCTAGAGTTTCTTCAAGCACCTCTTCAAAAATCTGCCAAAACTTTTGAATTCGAAGTGAACTGACATAGGGCACCTGCGGCGCCCTATCGTGCCAATTAATTCTGGAATCTCTGGAATAGGGCACAGGCGGCGCCAGGGCTGTTTTCCTCCAAATTGCTCCATTTTACTCAAAATTTGTTCCTTTTTGTATATTTTCGCTCGAATCACCCATAATCATCATACCTGCAACAAATCATGAAAAATACCTTCCTTTAAAGTGCAATATCACCTAACTTAAGTCATCTCTTTACTTTATAGTTAAGTACAAGCTTTATTATTCATCATAAAGTTACAATTTCTTCTTAACACAAAATACTTTAAATCCCTTAACATTTCAAAAATACAATTTTATTTACTTTAAATAGTTGACTATAATCAAATCCTTTCATACCGAATTCTTACTTATATAAAATCAACTTTTATCACTAAAAATTTTCATCCTTTCCTTCCATAATATTCAACTGAATTGAAAGTTTTAGTTATCTTATAATGAAGTTCAACTGCCAAAAGTTATGCTAATAATTTTTTAAAATATAATAATTGAGAACAAATAAAAGTTTAGCATTTCTCTACCCTCCCACGAACTTACATTTTTCAATAAAATTGAAATAGTTGAGAGTAAAAGAAAACTAACATTTATGTGCTCAGATTTTGAAATTTTCATAATTTACCCGGTATTAATCAAAATTTACATGACAAGAAGCATGAAACAATTAGTAGCAGTGATATAACAATTTAAATATTTGCATGGGTAAAGAGAAATAAACATTAAACAACTAAATATCCAACATAACACTATAACATAAAGCAAGTTATCACACCACATAATAGTACAACTAACAGTTCAACATAAAAAAATAAATGATACTACATCACATAGTATAACACAGGGTTGCACATCACATGAAAAGTAAATGTCCACTGCATCACATCAATACATCTCAACAGACTAAGAACAATAGAAATAAAACAAACAAGCTATCTACCAGTCTCCATCACCAGGATCAGCAGTAGGGTCATCAAAAGGGTCAGAAGCTCCAGGCCTGTACGGTGTATAACTAGGGCAAGAAGGAAATGTCACATTGGACTACCTCCTTATAAATCTGACCTGAGCATCGTAATAAGCCATATCAAACTCAACTCTTCTTTGTAAATAGTCTTCATTCACATCACTTCGGGCCTCAAATACATCCATCCTATGATGCATCCTATCCATACTATCACTTTGCAATCTCAACTGCTGCAAGATATCAGATAGTGTCGGGGGCTCAGAAGTAGACGGAACATCATAACTCGTGGTAGGAATATCAGTACCCCTACTCTCCTCTCTTGCACCCACATGAACCTCATAAGAACGAATAATGGTCTTCATAATCAGCCTCAAAGGTATTGCCACTTCCTCAGAACTACTATACTCCACTCCGGACTAAACACGAAAGTGCATGAATCGAGGCAGGATGTCCTAATCCACCAGTGGTTTATCCTTTGGCAATAGAGTGAATGCTCTTAAAAATAATGGCTCCAATATTAATCTTCTTCATATTCTGGATGCAATAATTTAAAATAGCTCGATCCCTAGTAACTTCACTGTGATGATGAGAAGGCAATAGTCTTGCAGAAATGAAATAATGTCATGCTTTAGAAGAAACATTTAAAGTAGAAGCAGAGAAGTTAATCATCTGTCTCTGATTTATCTTCCATTACCCTCTTCCATCGGTCAGATACGTGATTACACTCATCAAATTCCCCTCACTAGTATCGAAATTTTCAAATTCACAAACAAAAGGTTCTCGAATTTGATAAAATGCATTAATACGTTGTGGGGTGAACTCAACCAGTTTCCCTCGGACTAGCACATATTCCGTTTCAGACCAGAGCACGTTAGCATAAAATTCTCGGACTACTCCCAAAACAGCATTAGTAGAAAAGTAACAGAAATGTTCCCAATTTCGCTCAGAAATCAACTGTTCTATAGATCCACCAAGATTTTCAAATGCTCTATCCTGAATACACTTCTTGTTTTGCAATTGAGAGTTGAAGCGAAACTGAGGCTTAATATTAACAAATCTTTCATCGTCCCAATCAAATTTTCGCTTCCCCTTACTCGTTCTAGGAGCCATGTGGATTTACAGAAAAATTGCAAAAATTTGCCAATAAATTCCAAATCCACAATGTATTAACTCTAAGCATTAATCTATTCAAGTAAGAACAAATTCTACCATATGAAACTTCACTTTTTCTTAAAAATCTCCAAAAATATCATCCAACAATGTGAGAGTTTCACATGGCGAAAATCCAAAAATTTTAGGTTAAAGTAAAGCTCTTACCAAGAGAAATGCAGATCCGGCCTCAGAAATCCTTGAAATCCTCTCTAATCCGAGATCTAACAAGCCCTAAAGCTTCAAAATCGCGAATATGGAGGTGTGAGACGAAAGAAATGGCAGAAAATGGGTCCCAGGCTATTTTCACAAATTTTTAAGGGTCCCGGGCTATTTTCGGTGTTTGGGCGCCGGCGGCACCCGATCTGGCGCCGGCGGCACCCGATCTGGCGCCGGCGGCACTCTATTCAAAATAATAGCCCGTTTCTCTGGATTTGGGCGCCGGCGGCGCCAGTCCAAAATTCTATTGGGTTCAAAAATTTTCGTCGCAAATTCAATCGTTTCAACCTCCGCATTCCTATTTAACACATCAACAAGCATCTATTTCATCTCACAAACATTAAACAACATCAATTTACACAAACAACACATCACATTACTTTTATATATATAAAATCCACGATACAACGATTTCACACATATGTTCATCAAATACAAGCAACACTCCTTAGATCCTTAGTGTTGCAAGTACACTACGATAAGAAAACAATAAGTCCTAAGTACACACAAGAAATCAAAGAAAAGTCCAAACACACCCTACTAAAACAAAGCAAAGCAAACAACATAGCAATCAAAGCAAACACTTAAACATAAAAAAGCAGCATATATAATCTACTAATTACTCCTCATCAGTCTCAGAAGTCTCATCCTCTTTAATGTCTCCCATTGATTGACGATGAACGAATAGATTGTAGAATAGATGATATGGGAATTCATCAGATGAATCTTCAGCCACCACATCATTCTTCTTCCACTGATTAAACAAACCCAACTCAATTCGACCAGTATGATCAAATTGCTCTTTCATCCTCCAATCAATGTGATCAAATAAATCAGAAATGTTATTAATAACATTCATAATATTCCGTACCTCATTTTCCAACTTCTTTATATTCTTCAATATCACTCTCGCACTTTCAGAATAGTGAGGCTGAATAGGCTGTGAACTCCCAGTGGGCTGATCAACAAGCACATCCATGTCTCCTTCATCACCTACTGCATGGTAGTCATAAAGATCAGTGGGATCAATAGGTCTCCAGGGTAGAAGAACTTTTTCCCAACTCTAATATGGCACTTGTGATTAACTACATAACAGAAATATGGTGGACGGGTGTCCAAGCCCATATTTAGATCCATGCACAATCAATCCCAATACAGATTTAGTAATGATTGATCCATTATCCACTGGCCTTCCAGTTTGTATGCAGAAATTTAGAATAACACTTTCCTTCGTTACCTTACTTATCTTCATAGTAGGAATTAATTTTGCCGAAATAAAGTAATGCTACTGCTTTGATACAGGACTCAAGGATGAAGAAGAGAAACTGATATATCCATTATCCCTTACTACCCATTCTTCATTCTCATCCGTCAAATAATGATAGATGTCGTTCATATCATTGCTCGTCGCATTAAAATTTGCATAATGATAAATAGGTACACTTTCTATCATGAAGAGATCATTTATCCTCGCAGGAGTGAATGGTACATACCTTCCTTGCACAAAAACACATCCTTGGTTGATCCCATGCAGATTTGCATAAAATTCTTTCACAACCGGAACAACCACTGTGGCAGTAGTGTAGCATAACACTTCCCAACGTTTTTGCTTCACTATCTCTTTAACTCTTGTAGTCGGACTCTCCAAACCTTGATTCACAAAGCCTCTTTCCTTGATAATCCTTCTAGTCATCATCACTTTATGGAATAGACGTTGCGCCTCGAAACTAATGAACTTCCGTCGATTGTAGATGCGAGATCTAGGGAGTTCAATGGAGTGGGAATCCATGGGATGCTAATTGAGAAAGGGAGTTTTCATTTCTCTGGTGGTTATGGATTTAAAATTGAGTTTTGGGGTGTTTTAAGGAAGAAAATCCCGCTCAAAACCATCAAATTCCGCATTTTAAAACGTAAAAACCGTCAGCCAGAATTTGGGCTCCGGCGGCGCTCAAACTATAAATTCGGCTGTTATAAAAAAATAGGGCGCTTGCGGCGCCAGTGGTAAAAAATTTTCACCGAACTTCATTTGGCTCAAAATACTTCATTTTCACAATACGATCCAATATATTTTTAATTTTTAACTTATTTAGGGGTAATTAGGATTCTTAAATATCCAACTAAAAGCACAAACAACAATAAGCAAGCAAACTCAACATACAAACAAACATATGGGTTGCCTCCCATAAAGCGCTTGGTTTAACATCGTTGGCCCGACAAACCATTCAGTTAACTAGGATGACTTAACAATAAAACCTCTTTGAAATCAGGTAAAGACCCTCCAAAGTAAGGTTTTAAACGATGCACATTAACTTGAAAATATTTCCAGTTTTAGGATCCTCAATATCAACAGCTCCAAAAGAATGAACTTTTACTATAGTAAAAGGTCCTATCCATCTGGACTTAAGTTTTCCCGGAAAAAATTTCAATCTAGTATTATATAATAAAACTCTTTATCCCAGTTCAAATCGTTTTTTTAATATCTTCTGATCATGCCACAATTTCATTTTCTCTTTATAAATCCTGTCGTTATGATATAATTCATTTCTAATTTCTTCAAACTCATTTAATTGCATAAATCTTTTTTCTCCCGCATTTCTTAAATTAAAATTCAACTCCTTAATCGCCTAATATGCTTTATGCTCCAATTCAACCGGCAAATGGAAAGTTTTGCCAAACACTAATCTATAAGGAGACATTCCAATAGGGTTCTTAGAAGCAGTCATTTAAGTCCATAATATGGTGTCTAATCTAGCAGAACAATTTAATTTATGAATATTCACTGTTTTCTCCAAAATTTTTTTAATTTCTCGGTTCGATACTTCCGCTAATCCACTAGTCTGGGGATGATAAGCAGTAGAGATTCTATGACTGATGTTATATTTTCCAGTTAATCTCTTAATTTGATTTTTTCTAAAATGGGATCCACCATCAGTTATAATCACTCTCGGCATTCCATATCTTGTAAATATATTTTTCTTCAAAAATTTAGAAACACTCCGAGCATCACATCTTGGTAAAGCAACAATTTCAATCCATTTCGAAACATAATCAACAGCGACCAATATATATAAATTTCCAAATGAAGGTGCAAATGGTCCCAGAAAATCTAATCCCCATACATCCAAAATTTCAACTTCCAAATTGTAATTCAGAGGCATCTCGTAGGTAAAATTTCATTCCTTTCATCCACTTCCACAGTCACTCCACCTTTCTTCGGTACACAATGAATTGGACTTTTCCAAGAACTATTTGAAATAGGATAAATAATTCCAGCATCAAGTCATTTTAAAATCTTCTTCTTAACTACTTCTTTCATTATAGGATTTAATCTCCTTTGCGGATCAATTTTAGGTTTATGTTCTTCATTTAATAAAATTCTATGCATACAGATTAAAGGATTGATTCCTTTGATATCTGCCAAAGTCCATCCAAAAGCTCTTTTGTATCTTTTTAAGATTTCCAATAATTTTTATTCTTGATATTCAGTTAATTCCGAAGATACAATAACTGGTAAGGTAGATGATTCTCCTAAGAACATATACTTGTTGACCTCATTCTTGATGAGGTCTTCTCTCCTTCTTTTTAGTACTTAGGATCTAGCCTTAGGCTTTTCCTTTGACTATCCTAGAGGATTAGAATTGGGACCCACCCATTAGAAATTCAAACACCTCTTGACTCCCTGCAAACCCCACAAGCTTGATTGTAGACCCCTAATCACCTAGAGGGTTGAAATCAAATGTGGAGGTTTAAAGGATGAGTTCCCATAAGACTCTTTGGCCTTAGGACTGCCCTGGGTGGCCTGGTCTGGTGAAGGGGCTGACTTACACACACACTACACCTATACACTACACTCTCATACACATTCCAAGTCCTAAAACCACACTCTCATCCAACTTGACTTCACGACTCATGTAGGTAATTCATATGGATGGTCCTTAACCCCTAAGCCCTTGGCTAAGAGGGTTAGGAACAACATAGTGGATGCCTCAAATGAGTCCCTTCATGGCTCATGTGAGCTTGATGTGGCTTCATGGCTCAACCAAAATGATTTCATTCCACTTACATTCACCCAATCTTCAATTTTCCAAATTTTCAATTTTTGACCCCGGGACCCTACACCCGCTAACCTTACCCAAAACCCTCGAACCCCCCAAAATTTGCAAAATCACATAAATTACCCAAAATTCTCCAAAATCAATCCTAAACATTGCCTCACCAATCAAATTGATCATCCATACCCAAAAACACCAAAAATTCCAAAAATACCTCCCAATACCCTCCAAATACCCAAAATACCCCTCTTAGCCAAAAAATCCAAAAATTCCCAGAAAATTCAGAAAATCCCAAATATTCCCAATTTCAATTTGTTCAACTACACCATGGGCCAACTTTGTCAATTTACCCCACTTTTATCAAAACCCCCAATTTGACCCATTTTAACCCAAAATGAACCTAATGTCAAACCAAACCTACCCAATTGACCTAAATTCTGGTCCAATTCAATTCTAAACTTCAATTCAACATCCCCAACACCAATCTAGACCAAATCTAAGTTCAATTTGATTGACATTTGGATCCAATTTCACTTTTGGCCTTAAAGCCCAATTTGGACCCATGACCCAAACTTAGCCCAAACTCATCCAATTCAACTCCAATTAACCCCAAATCTTTTCTAAACCTTCCTTAACATCCCCATAAACAAAACACTAACATGATTTGCCCAGAATTTAGACCCAAACCCCACTCAAATTCAACCCAAAATCAAAAAGCCCAATTTCGACCTAAACCCAAACCTAACCCAAATAGGCCCAAACCTCAAAATCAAAACCCAACCAAAGCCAAAACCTCTTTGAAACACTCCCATAAACATTTCCCAACATTTATTTTACATCAATTTCAACCCTAGCCCAACATTGGCCCAAGTTAGCCCAATTTGACCTATATTGGCCCATTCACCAAAAAAGCCCAAATCCAACCCAATTCAAACCCAAACCACCCCAAATTTGCTCCAAATCACTCATGACCCATCCATGAGCTAAAACCAACATTTGTTTGGCCCATTCCTTCACAAATTTCCCATCCATAAATTTATTTCCAAACCAAAAGCCCACTTTCTTAAACCTTCCTAAAGCCCATCTCCACCAAAATCCAAAGGGCAAAATCAATCCAAGGCCCATATGACAAATTCTCTTCATCATGACTTCAATTAAAATCATCCCTAAGTTCAAATCAATCATCAAATGGTTCCAAATCAAGCCATATGCCAAATTCCCATCAACATGCCAAAATTTCCTTAAACCCATTTCCATGAAATTGACTTGGCTTTTCCCCAAGCCAAAGGTGAGCCATGAAGCCATGCATGAGCCCCATGGGAGCCATGAGAGCCATGGAATCTACTTTCCACCTCACCAAACCATTAATGGCAAGAGAGGGGATCTCTTTCTTAAACCCTTTTAAACCCTTTTTTACCTTAATCATGTCACACACTAAACCATGCTTAGCCACCTCACCATGGATGGAGACTTCACCACTCCTTCTAAGCCGACCTAAATGATTCCCTCGGCTCAAAATCAGGTCTTGGGGAGGTGCACCAAGCCTATTTCCATGGGTTGACCCAAACCAAGCCAAAAATGAGCCTTCTCCCATTCCATTTAAATCAAACTCCTTTACACATGTCCATGGCCAATTGATTGCACTAAACCCCAGCCCTGACCCACCTGAACAAGATGGTGACCAGTGCCTGGCCGGCCAGCCACCAGGCCGCCGGAAAACACCATGGCCGAGACCTTGGGAGGAGCCAAAAAATTCAATTCTCCCTTGCTGAGCTGCCCCATGCCCAATGGCCACCATGGCTGTTCCTCTCTTGACCTAAGCAGCTGATCCCAAGCCCTAACTCCCCTTGGGAGAGCCTCCAGCCATGCCTATTTAAACACCACCCCCTCTCGGCCATGGGAGAGGTGCTGAACCAAACCTTAAGGAAACTCTGCCAAAATCATTCCAGATCACTCTCCACACATAGAGCACTTGATCCCCACTGAATTCCAGCCCCAATTCTCTCCAGTCGAGCTCAATTTTGAGCTCGAACTTTAGCCCAAAATCAGGACACTTCTTCACAGGTGGATCAATCTTCAAATTGACTGGTCCTACACCTTCACCGGACCAAGAGGAGAAGTTTCCCATCGAAAGCCCCATCCCAGGGCCACCCGGTTGTTCCATCCTCCAAGCTTTGTGATCGGTCGTGGTCACTTTCATAGCTAGACAATTCACCAGGCCAAGGGACTTCATCTGGAGCTTACTTGGACCCAATCGAAGGTGACACAACTCTCAGATCGAAGCTTCACTTCTCTGAGCAAAGGTATGAACTCATTCTTCTTCCCGAGCTTACGGATATTCTCCATTTAATTTGAATCAATTTCAATGCATGTTTACCATATGGATGTATTCGTCTCTTCAAGACGAATCCATAGAGCATAAGAACAAGAAAATCCGTTGAGAATCGAGTGAGAAATTAGGGTTAGAAGGTTGACGGTCACGGGTTCGCACCAGTCGTAGACGATGACTGGGAACCGTTGGATCGCGCGTGTATCGGATGGACGGCTCGGATCGCGTCGGACCAGAAGATGTTACGTGAAAGGCGGGTCCCGGGACGGCTGAGTCGGATGGCGGCGCCGAATCAGAAGACGACACGCGGCGCTTCGGAGATGCTAAGGTTGATGCGGCGCCGACTCGGATATGTAGAAAAATAGGGATTTTCTGATTTATTTAATTTCCTAAACTTCAAAAATTCATAACTTTGTGTAGAAAAATCAGAAAAATAAAATAAAAATACCCTCTTGCTCAGTGAACAGAGAAGAATAATGTGGAAAAGAAATCATTTAATTTCATCTAGTATTTTATTTTTAATGATTTATTTACCCTCTGCATTGTTTTAATTCTCCATGCATATAGGAAATTCACCATGGCATGAGACCATAGGGCTTCTGAAGCCTCTGAATTTGGGAACATTCTCTGAATTTTCCAAAGTCAGAGGCCATCCCTATGAGAAGTTATTGATTTTTCAAATTCATGTTGCTGTTTTGAGTATTTTAAATCCAATAATTAGCATGTTGTGAAATAAATTCTAGGAAAATTTGGTGATGTTTCTTATGACCAGAGGACCCTAGGAAAAATAGATTTTGAATTAATTCACTTGGAATAACCCTAATTGGCTTAAACACTCCAAATAGGTTCTTAATTAATTAGAGCTAATTATACATCAAATTGACTTGAAATCAATTCTCCACTGACCTTTAGGATCAGAGGAACCCACCATAAAAGTTTGAAGTCAATTGGGTTTGGTTAGCCCTATCAAATGGGTTGATTAAGCCATTTAGCCAATTTAAACTTTGAAAATTCATAACTTTCAAAAATACTTTTAAAAAATTCACCAAATTGGTTTTGGAGCCTCTCTGATATTAGGGGAATTTAAGAAAATTAAAATTTCAATTTTCTAAAAAAGTTGATTTTTTGTATTATTTTAATATTTTAATAATTAAAAAAAATAATAAAAATCACAAAAATAATAAAATTCACCAAAATGTCACATTTTGAATTTTAGTCACTTAGGAACAAACCCCATATTTTTCCTAGGTCTCTATGATGAGTTATTAAATTTTAAAGCCCTAGGGTAATTTTAAAAATAAAAAAAATGTATTTTCTAGCATTTCTATTAAAATAATTCTAATAAATCAAAGAAAAATCAGAAAATTATGAAAATTGATTCTCTGATTTCCTTGATATCAGAGAAATTTTTGAAAAATATAAAATTCATTTTTCAAACTTTATTTTTTTTTAAATTAATTAATACTCCAAAACTCAAAATAATTATAATAAAAAGAATATAACTTAAAAAATCACCAAAATTGGTCCAAGTGGTCCTCTGGTCATTAGGAATGTCCCATAATTTTCTTAAGGACAGGAATTTTTCCTTGGTCATATTATTAAATTTTCCTTGGAAATCCTTATTTTCCACCAAAAATAATTACATAAATAAATTAAATACAGAAAAATCACATTTTCTCCTCTAATGTCTTTATTGACATATGAGTGAAGTCACGTAAAAATTTCAAATTCATTTGAGCTCAATTTAGTGAGTTATGAAATTATTAAGCTTGAAGGGCAAAATGGTAATTAAAATCTTAACCCTTAATTAAAACTTTAGGCTTAATAAAATGAAAGAGTGAAATATTTGATCTTAATCTGATTTGGATGATTGAAATTTAAATAATTAAAGGGTAGAAACCTATTAAAAAATTCAAAAATAATTAAAATAAACCTTAATAAAATAATTACTTAAATTTGGGAAGACTAATAAATTTTGAATTATTAAAATAGGGATATTATTAGGAAAAGATTTGTTCTTTAATTTAAGAATCCCTAAATTAATCATCCCAATAATATTTAATTCCTAATTAAAATGATAATCCAAGTTTAAGATTTAAAATGCTAAAAGACTTAATCATTAAATTAAATTAAAGTTAAATTATTTAAAGCAAACCCTTTTAAAATAAAATATTAAATTAAAATTTAAAAATTAAATTAAATTAAATCAAATTAAATTAAATTAAATTAAATTAAATTACATTAAATTAAATTAAATTAAATTAAATTAAATTAAATCAAATCAAATTAAATTAAATTAAATTAAAACTAAATCAAATTAAATTAAATCAAATTGAATTAAATTAAGTCGAAGCATATTATATTAAATTAACTTAAATTAAATTAAATTAAATTAAACCACATTGAGTTAAATTAAATTAAATTAAATTAAATTGAATTAAATATAACATCACTTAAGACATAAAAAAATTCAAAATAAATCTAAAACAACTTGAACACTATTCCAAACTTAAATCCATTAACTAAAATTAAATCATGAACCACTTGAACATCCATTTGCCCTCGAAAGCTAGTGATGTCATAACTCTTAAGAGGAGTGTTAAATGAAATGTTACTTCACTTATAGGATATTCAAATGTCCTAGTTCACTGAGCAAGATAACAAAACTTGAACTCCCGGACGATTAATTCATTTGTATAATTAAATTCACTTGGACTTAAAACAATCCTAGAAATATTGAAAAGATGTTTAAGATTCGTCTTAAGCACTTCCTCGATATGATAGGATATTTATAAGAACAATTGAACTTAGTTGTTCTTTGATGAAGAAAATCGTCCTCAAACTAAAATACAAGAACCTAGATGTCATAGGAAATGACTAGTTATAGGATTAGGAACTTGGTAGAAAACCATAACCCTTCCCTTAGCTTTACCTAGAAACTTACTTTAAATGCTTAAATATTCTAACTGTGTTTTAAGTGCAGCTTGGGATGACGGGAAGACCCTCCAGGTACGCTTTTATTTTATTGCAATTTACTTTACTGCAATTTATTTAATCGCATCGCACCTACTTTTCTTGCATGATAAACAACTGTTGCATGAAAACCTACACCTTTAGGATAGTCCCTAAAACTGAAACCAAAACTAAATTAAAAGTCATTACAAGATAAAATTCACCGCCACAACATTTCAAAATATAAGATAACTCAAAATTTAATCACAAAACGAACAATAAAACTACAACTACAACTAAATTAAAACGTCTTGTTGGATGATCGGGAATACCTCGGATGATGTAACCTACGTGTTGCTAACGGGATTTCCCACGGTCTAAATGAAAGTGTGGAACTCATTCAGTTGAGTTTAGCAAATTCATCTGGACTAAGTGAATCCAATAAAAATAACGATGCCGGAAGGATGGAACCGTGGGATCTTAACCGGTGTTGTTATAATCAACTTTAAGATTTGTTTAATTAAAATATTAAAAACACCTCGAATTTTAAGATTTTCTCTAAACCCGAACACTTTTCTCACCTCCCGATTTATGATTTCTAAAATTAAACCACTACAACAACAAGGAGCTCGGAGCATGGTGGGCGAAGCACGGCCATCGTCATCGAGCAAAACTCGAGTCTACTTCAACAAAACTTTCCTTAGAACTAAATAACCAAGCCATAGGACTTCGAGGTAGTTTGCCTAGTGAAACATAAATCCTCGACTCTTCGTTAGGCATTTGCATGATCATGTCATGTAAATTAAGCCCTAACCGGTCTTAGGACTCCGAGGTAGTCGTTTGGTACGACATAAACCCTCATATCTTCAAGGCTATTTGTATGATTTTATCATACAAATATAAGTCCTAATTAATTAAAATTGGCAAGATCAAAACATTAAATAAACATTAGGACCTTCCTAAATTCAAGCCAAACAAATAGGATAGTCGGGAAATTACCGAAGTTCGCTTCGAATCTGTGATTTCTCCTACCTTTCTTCCTTTAGATTCCCAAAATATAATGCTCTAAATTTGATCCATTCCCTATTGAAATTCCAAAACTCAATCCATTGAAAACTTAAACCTTGAAATTCTTGAGAGCAGAACTACTGATTATTATCGAGAGTTTTCTTAGGTGATTCCCGTCACTTAAGATGTAATTAACTATAGGGGCTTGCCCTTATAGGGAATTTTAAGAACCCAAGTAATATAAACCCTGTTTAATGTTTTCATATTAAACAGAGGAATTTGTCGGCTTATAAAATTGGTTCGCAGACCAAACGGATGTCACAAATCTTCTAGTTTATTTAATCGAGCCCCATCATCAAGCAATGTGTCCATGCTTCGGGATAGATACATGGTTTGTGATGCGGTGCTCGTTTATATAAACTATTCGGGATGTGAGATCAGTTTGATTTCATATCTTAAAATTTTCAAATTTAAAATTATTTTCAAAATCAAATATTACTTTTCAAATTATTTATTTAAATTAAATTAAAATTCGCCGACAATTTCTGTAGGCGACCCCCTTTTCCAAATAAAACACCAAAACCTAAAAATATGCCGACAATACTTTAAATGTTTATGGAGAATTTTCATCTCAAGTTCAGGAGGTTTAACAATAGATGAAATTAAAATTTTTTCTCCACCTTCCATAGTATCTAATACTTCAAATTTCTCCTGAATATACTCCAATTCCTTATTCTTCTCATTATCTGAATCTGTTTCATTTTCTGTTTCATCTTGAATTATATTTTCATACTCCACTTTCTTTTCAAACATCTCTTTAAAATAATCATTTCTCAAATATTTGCATACTTCCATCCTAAAACATTCATTATCTTTTGTAACTAAGGGATACTTCATAGACTTCAAAATATTAAAGTTCACCTCTTGATCATTAACTCTCATAGTTAATTCCCCTTTTTGAACATCAATTACAGCTCTTCCAGTAGCTAGGAATGGTCTTCATAAAATAATTGGAACATCTTCATCTTCCTCCATATCAAGCACAATAAAATCCACAGGAAAGATAAATTTATCTACTTTTACTAACACATCTTCTACCACTCCCTTAAGATAATTAATAGAACGATCAACTAATTGAGAGTTACAGATGTCGGAGAAATTTATCTAATTCCTAATCTTTTGAAAGTTGATAAATGCATAAGATTAATACTAGCTCCCAGATCACATAAGGGTCTTCCAAAATACTTTTCACTTATAGCACACGGGATAGTGAAACTACCAGGATCTTTAAGTTTTTCAGGAAGCTTTTTCCGAATTATTGCACTACACTCTCCGCTAAGTGCAACAGTCTCATGATCCGTGAACTTTATCTTCTTTTTAAGAATATCCTTCATAAATTTTGCATAATCAGGCATCTATTTTAATGCTTCAACAAAAGGTATATTTATTGTTAACTTCTTAAGGATTTCCAAAAATTTTCCAAATCTATTATCCCTATTCTTCTGCTTCAATCTTTGAGGGAATGGAGGAGGTGGTTTCTTAACATTAATCTTCATTGGTTCAAGAGGATATTCCAGGTCTGGATAAATCTTATTTGAACCTTTTTCAATATTCACCTTCTCCTTCTCTTCTTCAACTTCTTTTTGCGTTCTAGTTTCTAATTCTTTTCCACTCCTTAATTTAATAGCCTTAAGTTGCTCCTTGTTTTGATCTTTTGGATTGATCTCCACATTACTAGGAAGCGTTCTAGAAGGTCTATTATTAAGTGCAGTGAAAATATGTCCCAATTTACTTTCAATATTTTTGATCGCAACACCTTGAACTTGTAATTGGTTACCCATATTCAAAATCATTTCATCTATATACAACTTCTTATCCTTAAACTGTGGGTTATTATTAAATCCAGGAGGATAAGATTGTTTAAAGTTAGTATTTCCTTGGTTGGTTGAGTTTCCAACTGGGTTTATAGAATTGTGTCCCCATTTTGGGTTCACATTAGCATTATTATTATTCCAATTGAAATTTGGGTGATTCTTCCAACCAGAGTTATAATAAATCGAATAAGGTTTATTAGGTCTATTAATCGCGTTCAAAGTTTCATAAGGTGTTTGAGATTCAGTTATACGCCAAATGAATTTTCCTCTAACACTGGGGGTGGTTGAGAATAATTCATTCTATATTGATCTATTTTCTTAGAAAGTGCTGCTACTTGAGAAACTATCATAGTCATCATGTCAGAATCATGAACACTAGCTACTCTTTTAGGATTTAACCGTTCAGAGGGCCATTAAAAATTATTAGTAGCCATCTCTTCAATTAATGAATATGCTTCATCAAAAGGTTTTGACATTAACGATCCACCAGCTGCAGCATCAATAATTAATCTTAATGATCCTAGTAATCTGTTATAAAAAGTTTGAATTATTAACCAATCTGGCAAAGCATGATGTGGAAACTTCCTAAGAAGATCTTTAAACCTCTCTCAAGCTTCATATATTGACTCTCCTTCAAACTGACCAAAAGATGTGATATCATTTCTTAATTTAGCAGTTTTCGAGGGAGGGAAATATTTCGATAGAAACTTTTGAGAAAGTTCTCCCCAAGTTCGAATAGATCCAGGTGCTAACGAGTTTAACCACACCTTAGCCTTATCCCTTAAGGAAAAAGAAAAAAGTCTAAGTCTGACAGCATCACTCAACGCTCCGTCATACTTAAAAGTAGCACACAGTTCTAAAAAACTAGCGAGATGTAAATTTGGGACTTCATTAGGTGTTCCTCCGAATTGATTATTTTGTACTATTTGGATAATAGCAGGTTTAAGTTCAAACGAATTAGCAGACAACATTAGGATTTTGAATAGTTATATGAATTTCATCTCGTCGTTGGGTTAGCATAATCTCTTAAAGGTCTTAGCAAATTTCCAACATTAATATTCGATTCTCTTGATTATTCGCCATTTCACGAGTAATTTTCAGTTTGTTTTTGTTGTTTTCTAATTTTTCTAATAGTACGCTCTAACTCTGAATCGTAAGATATCAAACCTACAGATCCACTACTACGCATATTAAATCACACTACAAAGTAAAGGTTTTCAGTTACTACAATATCTATAAATAAGTATCGTTTATCTACCTCCCCGGCAACGGCGCCAAAAACTTGATCGCGACTTTATATATTAAGCAAGAATTTATGAAGTCGAATTTATATATATTTAGAATGATTTAGTAAAGTCACAAATTCAACGCAAGTACACGTATCGTATCAAGTAATACAGGGCCCTAATGGAGTCCTAGTTATCGATCCCATAGAGAGGTGAACGTTCTTTAAAACAGATAATATAGCACTAAAATCCAATACCCAATGTAACAATTATGTAAGTGTACTACCACTAGTTAATGCAAAGTATAATAAAGCTACTACAATTACTTCTAATTATTGAACTATATTAACTAACAAACAGACTAACTTATGTGATTTATAAGATACTTCTATATGAAAAAAGTGTCTTTCTTCCTGCATAAATATTATTATGTGTGGATGATGAAGAATGGTAATTATTTGTGTTGTGCCAAATAGAAGCATATTTGCTTTTTTACCTTTAAAAGAGTACCCCCTCTTCCAAGCAGGTAAAGAACTTTGCCTCATCTTAAGTTTAGTTACTAAATCTAAGGCTAGGCTGGGAGGATACCGGCTCTAACTTCGGAGCTCCCACTCACCCTTCACCCGAAGGCTAACCATAGGCTTTAGTTACCAATCTTAAGACCAAATTGGGGATCCCATTCTGTCACCATGAAACCTCCAATTTGAAGTCCATTAAAACTCATTTCCCTTTTTATTTACACTTAATCACCATGAACTACGCAATTCATTCACGGACATTAAATGGTTGCTTCATTCTTGTTGTAGAACATTCAATTCTTTTGGAATTAATGTTCCTCAACATGTTTTAACATATAAATTGGTCAAATTGAAAAGTAAATTAAGTTCCAAATTAAAGAAACATCACAAATTTTATAACACTTAAAGGGCACATCATTTCCACATAACCACATCATAATTACTTCATGCAAGAAGAAAGGCAAGGGAGACTACTCACTAACCATGGGGAAGAAATAAAAACATATGGATTTTATATATAAAAGAAGAGTCATAGAAACCACAATAGTAAATACAACTTATCTCTTTCTCTCCCACAAGTAAATTCATTCAAAGTCCCCTTGATTCCTTTTCTCTTCCTTGCAACACTTGATTCTCTCCTTGGAACAAAGATGAAGAAGCAATCCCTCACTTTACTCCCTCTTCTCCCCTCCTTAGAGAAGAATCTCTCTTAAAAACACAAACCCTAACTCTCTCTCACACTTTCCTCACACTCTCTACAGCAATTCTCTTCTCTTCCTCCTCTCTATTTTCATCTTGGACACTTAATTTAATGTTAGGAACGAATTCCCCATGAGTTTTTTCAAGCACCTCTTAAAAAATCTGCCAAAACTTTTGAATTCGAAGTGAACCAACATAGGGTGCCGGCGGCGCCCTATCGTGCCAATTAATTCTGGAGTCTCTGGAATAGGGCGCCGGCGGCGCCCATTCCCATTCTGGCGCAGGCGGCGATTGGGCTGTTTTCCTCCAAATTGCTCCATTTTGCTCCAAATTAGTTCCTTTTTGCATCTTTTCGCTCTAATCACCCATAATCATCATACATGCAACAAATCATGAAAAATATCTTCCTTTAAAGTGCAATATCACAAAAAATAGGTAAAAACATATAGCTAAAAGAGTATATATTTTTAGTGCATCAGATGGTCAGGTCAACGCCGACGATTGATGACCATAACTAAATCTCTAGGTAGGGGAATGAAGTAAGATCAAGTAAACTCTTTATGGCCACGTATACTGATCTCCCTTCCAAAGATAATGTTACACTGGCTTACCGTAATAATTGTGTAAAAATTGTACTTGAAGTCATAGTGGTCAGTGTGTGTTAGTAGGCAATCTCCCTTCTTATAAATATTGAATGTGCAACTAGTTACTGTATGATGTCTTATAACACAAGCCTCATGCTCATGCATTTGAATAACACTAATAAGTTACCCGCTCCTTCTCTACAGACAAAGTCAAGAAGATGGCCTGAGTATTGTTCATAGTTGTAATAACATTTTAATGATAAGGTGATTCTGCCTTTGCCTTTCATTCACCTTTTGGATTCCATATAAGTCTCCTTTCTCAACAAGCCTTACCAATATTTCAGCCACAATCCATATATAATTTGAGCAATCTTATGCTGTTCTAAGTCACTAAATACCCAAACATAAAGTTATAACCTGTTTAGTATATTGACTTTCTGGCCTCTAAACTACTTAAAATGCTCACATTTCTGCCTATCTTATATTTACAATTGATCGTAAGGCTCAATCTGGGAGCAGTGTGAGCAAGGTTGCTATGTTTCTTTTGGTGAAGGCTTAACTGGAGGAGAAGGAGGTGTGTATTTGAAAGTACTATCTATACTATCCTAGATAATGTCATGGGCATGTACTCCTCCATAGATGGTTTACATTCCACTTTTATAGTTTTAGATTCCTTTGCAATCTTGGCATCTTTATCCTTTTATTCTTTTTTCTCCTTTGTGCCTTGGTCAAGGTAGGCTTGGTAATGATGGATTTGAGCAGAGACTTAATGGGTGCTTTGATAGTCTTAGAACAAGCTAGGGGGACATCTATTCCACTTACCGAGAATTGAATCAGTGACCCTCCTTTGCGTACCTCCTTTGGCTCATGTACTATAAAATATAGGTTGTTTCAAAGTATATTCGGGTCTTTAAATCCTATGTTAAACTCGATAACTAAGTTGTTTATTAGGTGACATTGTTTAACTATCAGCTTGGTACTATCTTTGAAAGCAATGATGATCTTTTCAACAAAGATATTTTCCTGTAGCAGGAATGAAGTGTTAAATGTCATCTAGAGCTCAATCACAACTCTAAGTTTTTAAATTTTAACCATTAGTTAGAATTTCAAATTTATTAAAAATATTGAAGTGAAAGGGTTTATAAATAAGAGTTTGACAATTTTTTTTTAATGAGGTCAGAAGAGTGTTGGATTTTAAAATTTTAGAATTCGAGGGGTTTAATAGAATTTGATTGATTTTGATGAAATTTGAATAAGTTCAATTGAATTTTGAATGTGTAAGTAAGTTTCATTCATGCTGGATCATAAAATCAAAATATTGATGATTCAAATTTTTCTTTGAATTTCAGAGATTCAATAAGTAGTAAACTTTTATTAGGGTCCTAAAAATATAATTTATTAATTGGAATACACTTGTACAATAATATGTGTAATATTTTTTAAGTAATGTCATTTGATGGGAAGCATTATATGTTCACCCTTACAGTCTACCATTTGATAAGAACTTCTATGATATACCTTATCTTTCTCTATCATCAACATGCCTTCCCAAGTTTGTTCAAATTTGCAACATATCTTTCGATGAGCAAAAACCGATCTTCTAAGGGATAAGACCAATTCCTTCACACAAAATGATTCTAGGCCGAACTAACTTATTGTGAGCTTGATCATTTGTTCTTGGCAATGTTTAAGATTTTGTCAGGCCAATAGAAGCATACATTTTAATGATTTGTGTTCCTCTAACCAAAACCAGATGTTGTATTCTGGAGGGTTCTCTAAACAAGTAGCAAATCTTAGAGAAGGAATTCATACTTCCAAAGGAAGGATGACCTTGAAGCTATAGATTAAAGAAAATGAGGTGGATTGAATTTGAGTTCAACACGTGGTTAGGTAGTCATTTATAGCCTCCACTGCTCATGCAATTGATTTTTATTATCTTCAAGTTCCTTCAATAATCTAAACTATGTTCTTGTTGAATATTTCAACTAGTCCATTTGCTTGAGAAAAAAATATTGTTGAATAACACATAGATTAAGGAAAGATAATGATAGTTTTGAATTATAATTAGCATAGACACCTTGTCCAAATTGATTATCTAACTAGCCAAAATTGTGAAAAGATCCACGATGTTATTGCTATCCTGAGGTATTCTGTATAAGGAGACACTTGATATTTGTTCAAGTAAACTCAGTATATTGGTAGTAATGATGAATGTGTGGCTTAAAAAGTTATAAGTTAAAAGAATTTTATTGATTACCAATTATGAATTTTTAAAGACTTTGAGCTCTTGAATATCACCACAATCGTTAAGTACAGACTGATGATTAGGGCTTCATGCAAAGAAATGAAGGTTATATCAAATTATAATAAAATCATTGAACATCTTGCTAATCTTCCTGATAGTGTTTAAGAGGACATAAAGTATGAAAAGGGATTAAACCTAGAAAGAAGTATGACTTTGTTACATAGCATGCATTGTCTCAATTTTTGGACTATTAAAATCAAGGCAAAAAAATACTTTTTGATTGAAGGATAGTTTCTCTTAGCTAGAATAAGTTGGTGACTCAAGTAGTATAATGCATTCTATTTACTAACCTTATTAATTTAGACTAATAACGCACTAATGGATTCATCTAAAGTAGTAATATTGAGTCTTAACAAGCGACCTGTGATAAGAGTTGCTGATACTAGACGTGTCAGTAAGTATTTTTTTATCCTTTCAAAGTCTTGTTGACAATCAATTTCCTAATTAAAATTTAGCATTCTTCATGGTTAATGCAGAAATTGGATGACACTTACTAGAAATGTTAGCAATAAAGTACCTTAGGTATGTTAGTGTACCATAGAAGGATCTCAACCGGGTTTGGCTTATAGAAGAGAGGATTTTTAATTTTGTGTTAATCTTCTTTAGATTTATTTCAATACCAGGATGTCTTACTATGAAATCTAGAAATTTTTTAGAACTTATGTCAAAGGCACGTTTCAACAAAATTTTCTTTATGTTATATTGGCATAGAAGTTTAAAAATAATTCGCAAGTTTTATAGATGGTCTTCGCTTTCTTTACTCATAACCACCTAGACTTTGCCATAGTAACAACTTGTTAGTGTAAGATTTTGTCAATGATTATGGTTATAGCTCATTGGTATAGGGCACCATCATTCTTTGGGCTGAAAGGCATGACTATATGCTAGAGAACCCAAATTGGGATTTTGAATGTTGTATATCTCTCATCTTCACGAGTCATCTTGAATTGATTATTGTCCAAATATTTTTCCATGAAGGAGAAAATTACATTTCAAGGGGAAATGTCATCCATAGTTCTGTAAAAAAAGTTGGCTTATGGTTTACATGAGTCCTCAAATGTATTTCATCAGGTCAACCCAAACTAACTCGGGTTAACAAAAATCAACTAAATCACCAGGTCAACCCAACCTAACTCGGGTTAACCAAAATCAACTAAATCACCGAGTCAACCAAATTTAACTTGGGTTAAACTAAAGAAATGTAATCATTGGGTCAACCTGACCTAACTTGGTTCAATCTAATTAGCAGAACCGCCAGGTTAATCTGACTTAATTTGGGTTTAACTAAATCAACTTGGACATCATATCAATCCAACTTATGTCTAATCAACCCAATATTTTGGTTAGCCCAATCTAACTCAAACTAACCAAGATTAACTTAACTTGCTGGGATAATTTGATTTAACTCAGGCTGAACCAAAGACAACTTTTCTTCAGGGTAATTGGAAAAAATTATGATTAAACCGACATGAGACTCAACTTTAAGCTTCACTTAAGTCTCAACCTTATTTTAATAAAGGATAAATTTAAGTCGAACATAAATTCAACTTAAAGATATAAATCAAGTATAAATTAATTTGGACAACATCCAAGCCTAATTTAAATTTGATTTAATCTCAGATCAACCTAAGTTGTTTCTAACTTAATCTAACTTGGTTTATTTTAGCTTATTTTTAGTTAAATCTAAATGAAGTAAAACTAGTTAAACTTCAGTCGATTTAAAAATGTTTAAGGATAATATGATAGAAAATTAGCTTATTCAGGTTAACTCAGATTATTTAGAGACTCAGTCTAGATTAGTTCTACTTAACTTTAGCTAATAAGGAAAAAGAAGGTTAAGTAGGGTTTGAGTTCTCGTACGAGAGTAAAAGTACACTTAACCTCAATCAGGTACAATTTGGGCTAAAGTACAAAATCAACTTAAATGACAAAAAATGAACTCTAAAAAACATTAAGACTTAAACTTGAACTCAAAAATGCAACCTAGTTTGAGAAGGTATTTTAGAGGAGGTAACTTAAGGCTGCTAGCAAAATATCTTCCAGTCACTTGTGACTAATCAAATCGTAAACCTTATTGACCTTGGGATGACGAAACCATGGGATCTTCACCAAGTCATTTCCAAAAAAAAAATTAAAATGACAAAAACAAAAAATCTAATCGGCTAAAACCTCTTAAGCAGATTAAAAATTTCAACCCCTAAAATCGGAAGAAGACAATAAAACTTAAATGGAACCCTAATGAATAATGATCACTGAGCGTAACTTTAACCTAACTACTCGTGGTCAATGAAGATCTCTTGTACGACGCAATCCGTGGTTGTTGACAAGAATCGTTTGGTCATAGTAGATTTAATTACCTCTCAGATAGCCCGATGACCCTGGGACGACAGAGGACATCTTGACCAGGTTGTCTAGAACAAAAAAAAGAAAAAAGCATATTAAAATAAAAAAAATAATTTCTACTGACTTAGCTTTGTATGACTGTTAAAAAAACATACATCACCCCATGATTTTTTTTTAACGTTATTTTGGTGTGCTAACTTTATTTTGTAGGGATGATCATCTAGGCTACTTAAAACCTGGACTAAAGGATGGGCTTCAAATAAACAACGAAATGAAATTATTAGATAGCTTAAATCCTTAGGAAGCTGCTACCTTTAAGATAAGGACATTTTTCTGCTTGATGGTAAGCCTAAAAAATGCTTGATTTTTTATATATATTTTATGCCTTATTTTAATGATATTGCACTTTAAGGGAAGGTATTTTGCATCTTTTTAGTTTTAGTTACAAGAAATGGACTATTGGAGAGAAAGAAACAAAAACAGTGCAAATTTGGAGCAAAAACGAGCAAGAAAGTAAATTTTTGCCTGACACCTTTTGATAAGTCAATCTACGCTTAATCTCATTTATACTTCCTGAATATTTTTGAATGAGATTACACTTTAAAGAAAGGTTGTATTAATGCTTATTTGTAGGGCTATCTGTTAGAAATGCAACACAACTGAAATGGGGTGAAACAGAGCCAAACAGTGGAGCTACACAGAGTAGGGTGCCGGCCGCTCCCGATAGGGCGTCGGTGGCGCTAGAAACCCGAGAGCCACAAAATTAGGCTCTGACAGCGCCCAAAAACAGTACCGACGGTGCTAGGAGCAGTTGTTATCCATATACATTGAATCTGGACTCTTTTTGGAAGGTTTCTTGAAGCACCTCTTGGGAAATTCGTCCCTACACTGTATTTAAATGATTTTTATGTCAAAAGAGTGATAGGCATGTTTGGAAAAATGTAGAGAATGATTAGAGATCTTAGAATAGGAGTATAAATGTAGGTTTCTACCTTTTTGGAGAGACTGAAGAGGGGATTTTTGAGAGAATCTGTAAGGGTTTGTACCAGCATTGCATGGATCAGCAGGAGGCTTTGTGGGAGATATCATCATCTTTCTTTCTAGGGGTGAAAACTAAGTATTATGTTCTTCATTATATTATGATTTTGTAAACACTTATGTAGTGTATTTTGTTTGATGAAATAAAGTTTCCTGTTGTGTTTTCTTTGTGCTTTGCGATGTCTTTTTCTTACTCTTTCTTCTTATTTGAAAATAGTGGCGTAAGAAGATTATGTCATTATTTTCATTCTACTTTTCTTTTGCAATGAGTGGGATTCATGTTTACGATATTGGGATGCATGCTAGAATAAGTTTTAATTATAAATGTGAAGGATTTTACTTCCACTTCATTTACATTACAAAAAGAGCTCGTTATATTGTTAAAGTTTGTTGTAATTGCGTTAAGACCCGAGAGGGCGGTGTAGTTTTCAACAAAGTGGAACCACATTTAAATTCCATGGATGGTGAATTTCATGGGGTTGAGTGCAAATGAATTGAGAAATACACTTTGATGGGCGTAGAATTAGAGATTTTAGAGTGACAAACTAAAATCCCTAATTCGGTCCTATTGTTTGGAAACTAAAGCGAGAGTTAGCCTTCAGGCGAAGGGAAGTGGGAGCTCTGGAGTGAGAGCCAATATCCTCCCAGTCTAACCATAGATTTAGGAACTAAACATAGGATTAGCCAATGTTCTTTATGCAGGAAATCAAAATTGCATGAAAGAAAAGCAGGAATCACTGGTTTGAAATGTCTAAGCCCTATATCATAACTTGGTAGGTCCCTATTTGTTCATGTAGATGATGTTTTTCTTTAGCAAAGTATAATAAGTTCAGTTGCCCTCCAAGCTATCCAGAAGACTTGTGAAAAGATCAAGGGAACACTGTCGGCATATTTTTAGGTTGTATTATTATTTTGAAAAGTCGCTACGAAATTGTCGGCGAATTTTATTTAATTTAAATAAATAATTTGAAAAGGTAGTATTTGATTTTAAAAATAATTTTTAAATTTGAACATTTTAAGATATGAAATCGAGCCGATCTCGCATCCCGAAATAGTTTATACGAAACGAACGCACCCTGACGTAGTGTATCATCCGAAGAATAGACTGCATGGCAGACGATGGGGCTGCGATCAGTATAAACTAGAAGTTTTATGACATCCGTTTGAAGTATGCAGACCGATTTTATAAGCCGACACAATTCACACCTAATAAATGTAGTAAGCAGGGTTTATATTACGGGTTCTTTAAAATTCCCTATAAGGGCAGCCTCTCTGATTAATTACATCTTAAGTGACGGGAATCGCACTAAGAAAACTACTCGATAATAGCAATAGTGCATGCTCTCGAAAATTTGAAAGTTTAAGGTTTTGAAAGATTGAATTTTGGAATTTAATAGGGAATGGATCAAATTTTGGAACATTTTGTTTTGTGAATCGAAGGAAGAGAGGTGGGAGAAATCGGCGATTCGAAGTGGACTTCGGTAATTTCCGACTATCTGTTATGTTGGCTTGAATTTAGGAAAGTCCCTAATGTTTATTTAGTATTTGATGCTTTCGATTTTAATTAATTGGGGCTTATATTTGTATGATAAAATCAAACGAATTGCTAGAAGATGTGAGGGTTTATTGTCGTATCGGACGACTACCTCGGGAATCACTAAGGCCGGTTAGGGCTTAATTTGCGATGCAAATGCACTAACGAAGAGTTGAGGATTTATGTTGCACTAGAGCGAAGCTACCTCGAAGTCACATGGCTTGGTTATTTAATTACTAGAAAAGTTTTGCTGAAGTAGGTTCAAGTTTTCTTGACGACGATGGCCGATCTTTGCCACCATGCTCCAAGTTCCTTGTTGTTGCGAGAGGTTTAGTTTTAGAAATTACAAATCGAGGAGATGAGAAAAGTGTTTTGGTTTAGAGAAGTCTTAATTTCCAAGTGTTTTTTTTTATTTTGATTAAAACAAAATCTTAAAGTTGATTATAACGACACGGTTAAGATCACGGTTCCATCCTTCCGGCATCATTATTTTTATCGGATTCACTTGGATCCGGATGAATTTGCTAAGCTTCAACTAAATGAGTTCCACACTTTCATTTAGACCGTGGGAAATCCGTTAGCAACACGTAGGTTACATCATCAGAGGTATTCCCGATCATCCGACGGGACGTTTTAATTTAGTTGTAATTGTAGTTTTGTGTTACGTTTGTGATTAAATTTTGAGTTGTTTTATATTTTGAAATGTTGTGGCGGTGAATTTTATCTTGCGATGACTTTTAACTTAATTTGGTTTCAGTTTTGGGGACTATCCTAAAGGTGTGGGTTTTCATGCAACGAGTTGTTTTATCATGCAAGAAAAATAAACGCGATTCTGCAATAAAGTAAATTGCTTAATAATGTAAATTACTTGGAAAATAAATTGCGGAAAGTAAATTGCAATAATACAAATGCGTACTCGGAGGGTCTTCCCGTCATCCCAATGCTGCACTTAAAACACGATTAGCATACTTAAGCGAGTTCCTAGGTAAAGGCTAAGGGAAAGGTTATGGTTTTCTACCAAATTCCTAATCCTATAGCTAGTCATTCCTATGGCGTCTAGGTTCTTTGTGTTTTGGTTTAAGGACGATTTTCTTTCATCGAAGAATAGTCAAATTCGATTGTTCTTATAAAAGTCCTATCGTATTGAGGAAGTGTTTAAGAGGAATCTTAAACATCTTTTCGATATTTCTAGGATTGTTTTAAGTCGAAATGAATTTAATTATATAAATGGATCGAGTCGATCCGAGGTTTTCAAGTTTTGTTAACTTGCTTCAGGTGAACTAGGACATTTGAATATCCTATGAGTGAAGTGACAACTTCATTTAATGTTTTATTTAGGAGTTATAATAACTAAAGGCTTTGAGGGTAAATTAGTATTCAAATGATTTGATTTAAGTTAAAGAGTTTAAATTTGGAATAGTGTTAGATTGCTTTATATTTATTTTCTTCTTGTTTTAGGTGATGTTATATTTAATTCAATTTAATTTAATTTTAATTGAGTTTTAATTTAATTTAATTTGATTGAGTTTGATTTAATTTGATTTGATGTTTAATTAATTTGATTTGATTTAATTTTAATTTGATTATTTAATTTAATTTAATTCGATTATTTAATTTAATTTATTTAATTTAATTTAATTTGATTTAATTCAATTTTATTTAATTAATTTAATTTATTTAATTTAATTTAATTTAATTTAATTTAATTTAATTGTTTATTTTAATTTAATTTAATTATTTAATTTGATTTAATTTAATTATTAAATTTAATTTAATTTAATTTAATTGTTAAATTTAATTTAATTTTAATTTAATTTATCTTTAATTTACTTTATTTTTAATTTTAATTAAAATTTTAAAAGAGTTTAATAATTTAATTAAGTCTTTTAATATTTTAAATTTGAGTTATCATTTTAATTAAAAATTGAGTATTAATGATATAATTAGTTTAGGGATTTTTGAATTAAAGAATAAATCTCTTCCTAATAAATATCCTTATTTTAATAATTCAATTTATTATTCCTCAAATTTAATCTATTATTTAATTAAAGTTTAATCGTTTTAAAATTATTTAATGGGTTTCTACCCTTTAATTATTTAAATTTCAATCATCCAAATCAGATTAAGATCAAATATTTTACTTGTTGATTTTTTACTAAACCTGAAGTTTTAATTAAGGGTTAAAAGTTTAATTACCATTTTACCCCTTTAGCTTAATAATTTCATAACTCACTAAATTGAACTCAAATGAACTTGAAATTTTTATGTGACTTCACTCATATGTCAATAAAGACATGAGAGGAGAAAATGTGATTTTTACTGTATTTAATTTATTTATATAATTATTTTTGGTGGAAAATAGAGATTTTCAAGGAAAATTTAATAACATGACCAAGGGAAAGTTTCTGTCCTTAAGAAAATTAGGGGACATTCCTAATGACCAGAGAAGCACTTGGACTAATTTTGGTGATTTTGTGAATCATATTATTTTTATTATAATTATTTTGATTTTTGGAGTGTTAATTAATTTAAAAATAAAATAAATGTTGAAAAATGGATTTTATATTTTTCAAAAATCTCTCTGATATCAAGGAAACCAGAAAAGCAAATTTTGCAATTTTCTGATTTTTCTATGATTTATTGTAATTATTTTAGTGAAAATGCTAGAAAATACATTTTTTTAATTTTAAAATTACCCTAGGGCTTTAAAATTTAATATCTCACTAAATAGACTTAGGAAAAATATGGGGTTTGTTCCTAAGTGATTAAAATTCAAAATATGACATTTTGGTGAATTTTATTATTTTTGTGATTTTTATTATTTTTTAATTATTAAAATATTAAAATATTATTAAAAATCAACTTTTTAGAAAATTGAAATTTTAATTTTCCTAGGTTTCCCTAATATCAGAGAGGCTCCAAAACCAATTTGGTGAATTTTTGAAAAGTATTTTAAAAGTTATGAATTTTTAAAGTTTAAAATGGCTAAGTGGCTTAATCAACCCAATTAGTGGGGCTAACGAAGTCAAATTGACCTCAAATTTTTATGATGGATTCCTCTGATCCTAAAGGTCAGTGGAGAATTGATTTCAAGTCAATTTGATGCATGGTTAACTCTAATTAATTGAAGACCTATTTTGAGTGTTTAAGCCGATTAGGGTTGTTTTAAATGAACTAAGTCAAAACCTATTTTTCCTAGGGTTCTCTGGTCATAAGCAACATCACCAAATTTTCCTAGAATTTATTTCACAACATGCTATTTACTGGAATTAAAATACTCAAAACGGTGACACTGAACTTGAAAAATCAAGAACTCTTCATAGGGATGGCCTCCGACTTTGGAAAATTCGGGGAATGTTCCCAAGTTCGGAGGCTTCAAAGCCCTATGGTCTCATGCCATGGTGAATTGTATGCATGCATGGAGAATTAAAACAATGCGAGAGAGTAAATAAATTATAAAAAATAAAATATTTGATGAAATTAAATGATTTCTTTTCCACATTATTCTCCTCACGTTCAGCTGAGCGAGAGGGTATTTTTATTTTATTTTTATGATTTTCCTACACAGAGATATGAATTTTTTGAAGTTTAGGGAATTAAATAAATAAGAAAATACCCTAATTTTCTATTTATCCACGCGGCGCCGGCGCATCCTCGGCGGCTCCGAAAGGCCACGCGGCGCGCTCCCGTTCGACGCCGCCGCTTGAGTCGGCGGCCGGGCCCCGCGGTTCTCGCACCGTTTCCTGGTCCGACGCCATCGAGCCGTTCGTGCGCGCGTGTATCGAATGGACGGCATCCGTTCATCGTCCCCAGTGTTCTCACCGAGAGCCGTCCACGCTAAATCCACTAGATCTCGCTCGATTCTCGATGGATTTTTACGTTCTTATACTCTATGGATTCGTCTTGAAGAGACGAACACATCTATACGGCTAACATGCATTGAAACTAAGGCATTTGAAATGGAGAATCTCCGGAAGCTCGGGATGGAGAGTTAGCTCATACCTTGGCTCGGAGAAGTGTGGCTTCGATACGAGAGTTGTTGCACCTTCGATTGGGTCCCGGCAAGCTCCGGATGAAGTCTCACGGTGCGGGGAATTGTACGGATATGATTTCGACCAAGCCGATCACAAAGCTTGGAGAGGTTGGAGCAACGCAGGTGGCACAGGAGATGGGGCTTTCGTTGGTGGACACCTTCCCTTGGTGCGGTGAAGGTGTAGAGCCAATCAATTTGAGAATTGGCTCAGCGTGGAGAAGTGTCCTGGTTTTGGGTGGAATTTCGACTGCGAAATTGAGCTTACGGAGGAGAAATGGCGGGGGGATCTCAGCAGGGATCAAGTGTTCTAAGAGTGGAGAAGGGTCTGGAACAATTTTGGCAGAGTTTTGGCAAGGTTTGTGCTTAGCTCTTCCCATGGCCGAGAGAGGTGGAGTTTAAATAGGAGAGGGTGGAGGGCCTCCCAGGGGGAGTTGAGGCATGGGATCAAGTTGCTACGGTGAGGAGAAGAACGACCATGGTGGCCATTGGGCATGGGGCGACTCGGCGGGTGAGAATTCCGAGCTTGGGCTCGCATGATGCTCTCGGGTAGTGGTGTTTTCCGGCGATCCGAGGCAGGTGGCCGAGCGAGCATGAGTCACCATCTTGACCGGGGAGGTCGGGGCTTGGCAATGGTGAAGTCGGTGGGCTTGGACATGTGTAAAGTGTTTGGATTAAAATGGAATGGGGGAGAGGCCATTTTGGCTTGAAATCGGTCGACCCATTGGTTTGGGTTGGGTTCACCTCCCCATGGTGGTCTTGGGGTGAGAAGATCGGTTAGGCTTAGCTGGTCGAGGTGGTGATGTCCTTATCCAAGAATATTTGGATTAAATCTTGGTTAAGGGGAGACATGCTTAAGGCTAATGACTTTTAGGAGATGGTTAAAGGACCTCCTCCTTTTGCCATTAATGGCTGTGCGGCTTATTTTTTTAGGTCGTGTTTTATTTTGAAGAGGGGTCGCCTAACAGAAATCTGTCGGCGAATTTTTAATTTAATTTAAATAAATAATTTGAAAAGGTAGTATTTGATTTTGGAAATAATTTTAAATTTGAAGATTTTAAGATATGAGATTAAACCGATCTCACATCCCGAATAGTTTATATAAACGAGCACCGCACCACTAAGCCGTGTATCTATCCCTAAGGATAGACACATCTACTTGATGGTGGGGCTTGATTAAATAAACTAGAAGATTAGTGACATCCGTTTGGTACTGCGAACCAATTTTATAAGCCGACAAGTTTCCCACAGCTAATATGAAAACATTAAACGGGGTTTATATTACACAGGTTCTTTAAAATTCCCTATAAGGGCAAGCCCACTATAGTTAATTACATCTTAAGTGACGGGAATCACCTAAGAAAACTCTCGATAATAACCAATAATTGCTGCTCTCGAGAATTTGAAGTTTAAGGTTTTCAAAGATTGAATTTTGGAGTTTGATAGGGAATGGATCAAATTTTTGGAACATTTTGTTTTGTGAATCCAAAGGAAGAAAGGTAGGAGAAATCAGCGATTCGAAGTGAACTTCGATAATTTCACGACTATCCTATCGTTTGGCTTGAATTTAGGAAAGTCCTAATGTTTATTTGATATTTCGATCTTGCCAATTTCAATTAATTAGGGCTTATATTTGTATGATAAAATCAAACAAATAGCCTAGAAGATGTGAGGGTTTATTGTCGTATCGGACGACTACCTCGGAATCCTAAGACCGGTTAGGGCTTAATTTGCAATGCTGAAATGCCCAACGAAGAGTTGAGGATTTATGTTGCACTAGGCGAAGCTACCTCGAAGTCCTATGGCTTGGTTGTTTTAATTCTAGGAAAGTTTTCGTTGAAGTAGACTCGGGTTTCTGTGATGACGATGGTCGTCTTGCCCATCATGCTCAGAGCTCCTTGTTGTTGCAGAGGTTTAGTTTTAGAAATCATAAATCGGGGGATGAGAGAAGTGTTTTGGTTTAGAGAAAATCTTAATTTCCAAGTGTTTTTTGTGTTTTAATTAAAACAAATCTTAAAGTTGATTATAACGACACCGGTTAAGATCCACGGTTCCATCCTTCGGCATCGTTATTTTTATCGGATTCACTTAGTCCGGATGAATTTGCTAAACTCAGTCGAATGAGTTCCACACTTTCATTTAGACCGTGGGAAATCCCGTTAGCAACACGTAGGTTACATCATCCGAGGTATTCCGATCATCCAACGGGACGTTTTAATTTAGTTGTAATTGTAGTTTTGTGTTACTGTTTGTGATTAAATTTTGAGTTGTTTTATATTTTGAAATGTTGTGGCGGTGAATTTTATCTTGCGATGACTTTTAACTTAATTTTGGTTTCAGTTTTAGGGGCTATCCTAAAGGTGTGGGTTTTCATGCTAGCTGTTGTTTTATCATGCGAGAAAAGTAAAATGCATTTGCAATAAAGTAAATTGCAAGAAAGTAAATTGCGAAAAGTAAATTGCAATAAAATAAAAGCGTACACGGAGGGTCTTCCCGTCATCTCAAGTTGCACTTAAAACACAATTAGCATATTTAAGCAAGTTCCTAGGTAAAGCTAAGGGAAAGGTTATGGTTTTCTACCAAATTCACTAATCCTATAGCTAGTCATTTCCTATGACGTCTAGGTTCTTTGTGTTTTGGTTTAAGGACGATTTTCTTCATCGAAGAACAATTAAGTCCGATTGTTCTTATAAATATCCTATCATATTGAGGAAGTGCTTAAGAAGAATCTTAAACATCTTTTCGATATTTCAGGGATTGTTTTAAGTTCGAATGAATTTAATTATACAAATGAATTAATCGTCCAAGAATTTGAAGTTTTGTTAACTTGCTCGGTGAACTAGGACATTTGAATATCCTATGAGTGAAGTGACACTTCATTTAATGTTTTATTTAGGAGTTATAATAACTAAAGCTTTCGAGGGTAAGTTAGTATTCAAATGATTTGGTTTAAGTTAAAGAGTTTAAATTTGGAATAGTGTTGAAGTTGTTTTATATTTAATTTCTTTTATGTCTTAGGTGATGTTATATTTAATTTAACTTAATTTAATTGAGTTTTAATTTAGTTTAACATAGTTCAATTTAATTTGATTTGGTGTTTAATTAATTTGATTTGATTTAACTTTAATTTAATTATTTAATTTAATTTAATTTAATTTTAATTATTTAATTTAATTTAATTTAATTGTTTAATTTAATTTAATTTAATTTTAATTTAATTTAATTTAATTTAATTGTTTAATTTAATTTAATTTAATTATTTAATTTAATTTAATTTAATTGTTTAATTTAATTTAATTTAATTTTAATTAATTTAATTTAATTGTTTAATTTAATTTAATTTAATTATTTAATTTAATTTAATTTAATTATTAAATTTAATCTTAATTTAATTTATCTTTAATTTACTTTATTTTTAATTTTAATTGAAATTTCAAAAGATTTTAATAATTTAATTAAGTCTTTTAATATTTTAAATTTGAGTTATCATTTTAATTAAAAATTGAGTATTAGTTGATATAATTAATTTAGGGATTTTTAAATTAAAGAATAAATCTCTTCCTAATAAAGATCCCTTATTTTAATAATTCCAATTTTATTATTCTTCCAAATTTAATCTATTATTTAATTAAAGTTTAATCATTTTAAAATTATTTAATGGGTTTCTACCCTTTAATTATTTAAATTTCAATCATCCAAATCAGATTAAGATCAAATATTTTACTTGTTGATTTTTTTATTAAACCTAAAGTTTTAATTAAGGATTAAAGATTTTAATTACCATTTTACCCTTTAAGCTTAATAATTTCATAACTCACTAAATTGAACTTAAATGAACTTGAAATTTTTATGTGACTTTACTCATATGTCAATAAAGACATGAGAGGAGAAAATGTGATTTTTCTGTATTTAATTTATTTATATAATTATTTTTGGTGGAAAATAGAGATTTTCAAGGAAAATTTGATAACATGACCAAGGGAAAGTTTCTGTCCTTAAGAAAATTAGGGGACATTCCTAATGACCAGAGAAGCACTTGGACCAATTTTGGTGATTTTTGAATTATATTATTTTTATTATAATTATTTTGAGTTTTGGAGTGTTAATTAATTTAAAAATAAGATAAATGTTGAAAAATGGATTTTATATTTTTCAAAAATCTCTCTGATATCAAGGAAACCAGAGAATCAAATTTTGCAATTTTCTGATTTTTCTATGATTTATAATAATTATTTTAGTGAAAATGCTAGAAAATACATTTTTTAATTTTAAAATTACCCTAGGGCTTTAAAATTTAATATCTCACTAAATAGACTTAGGAAAAATGTGGGATTTGTTCCTAAGTGATTAAAATTCAAAATGTGACATTTTGGTGAATTTTATTATTTTTGTGATTTTTATTATTTTTTAATTATTAAAAATATTAAAATATTATTAAAAATCAACTTTTTTAGAAAATTGAAATTTTAATTTTCTTAGGTTCCCCTGATATCAGAGAGGCTCCAAAACCAATTTGGTGAATTTTTAAAAAGTATTTTAAAAGTTATGAATTTTTAAAGTTTAAGATGGCTAAGTGGCTTAATCAACCCAATTAGTGGGGCTAACCAAGTCCAATTGACCTCAAATTTTTATGGTGGATTCCTCTGATCCTAAAGGTCAGTGGAGAATTGATTTCAAGTCAATTTGATACTTGGTTAATTCTAATTAATTGAAGACCTATTTTGGGTGTTTAAGCCGATTAGGGTTAATGCGAGTGAATTAACTCGAGTCCTATTTTTCCTAGGGTTCTGCTGGTCATAAGGAACATCACCAAATATTTCTAGAATTTATTTCACAACATGCTAATTTTTGGAATTAAAATACTCAAAACGGCAACATGCATTTGAAAAATAAATAACTTTTCACGAGAGGTGGCCTACGACCTTGGAAAATTCGGGGAATGTTCCCGAGTTCGGAGGCTTCAAAAGCCTATGGTCTCATGCCATGGTGAATTGTATACATGCATGGAGAATTAAATGTATGCGAGAGAGTAAATAAATCATAAAAAATAAAATACTTAATTAAATTAAATGATTTCTTTTCCACATTATTCTCCTACTGTTCAGCTGAGCGAGGGGGTATTTTTATTTTATTTTTGTGATTTTTCTACACAAAGATATGGATTTTTTGAAGTTTAGGGAATTAAATAAATAAGAAAATACCCTAATTTTCTATTTATCCACGCGGCGCCGGCGAAGCCTCGGCGGCTCCGAACGCACACGCGTCGCGCTCCCGTTCGACGCCGCCACGAGTCGGCGGCCCGGGCCCGCGGTTCTCGTACCGTCTCTGGTCAGAGCCGCAATCCTGGCCGTCCGTGCGCGCGTGTATCGAATGGACGGCATCCGTTCATCGTCCCCGAGTGTTCTCGCCGAGAGCGTCCACACTAAATCCCTAAGATCTCGCTCGATTCTCGATGGATTTTCATGTTCTTATACTCTATGGATTCGTCTTGAAGAGACGAACACATCTATACGGCTAACATGCATTGAAACTAAGGCATTTGAAATGGAGAATCTCCGGAAGCTCGGGATGGATAGTTAACTCGTACCTTAGCTCGGAGAAGTGTGGCTTCGATCGAGAGTTGTTGCACCTTCGATTGGGTCCGGCGAGCTCCGGATGAAGTCTCTGAGTGCAGTGAGTTGCTAGCTATGAAAGTGACCACGAGTAGATCACAAAGCTTGGAGGGTGAGCAGCTGGGTGGCACTGGAGATGGGGCTTTCGGTGGGAAACTTCTCCTCTTGGTCCGAGTGAAGGTGTAGGACCGGTCGATTTGAGGATTGGCTCAGCTGTGGCAAAGTGTCCTGGTTTTGGGTGGAATTTCGGTTGAGAAGTGGGCTCTGTTGGTGGGGATTAGGGCAGATTGACTGCGGGGATCAAGCTGCTCTCAGGATGGTGAAGGGTTTGGAACAATTTTGGCGAGTTTCGGCAAGGTTTGTGCTTGGCTCCTCTCATGGCCGAGAGGGGTGGAGTTTAAATAGGAGTGGTTGGGGGCCTCCGGGGAGAGTTAGGGCTTGGGATCGAGTTGCTGCGGTGAGGAGAAGATCGGCCATGGTGACCGCTAGGGATGGGGCGGCTCGGCGAGTGAGAATTTCGATGTTGGCTCACATGTGAGCTCTCGGCCATGGTGTTTTCCGGCGGCACGGTGGCCGGCCGGCCGAGCATGGGTCACCCTCGAGGTCGGGTGGGTCGGGGCTGGAGGTTTGTGCAGTCAATTGGCCATGGACATGTGTAAAGGCTTTGATCCAAAGTGGAATGGGGCATGGCTAGATTTGGACCTAAATGGGTCGACCCACCCATTTGGGCTAGGTGCACCACCCGAGGCCTGGTTTAGGCTGAGGAGAAAGTGATTTGGATCAGCTTGATTAGTGGGGTCAAGTCGCGATCCAAGTACGATTAGGCTTAAGCATGGTTTAGTGGAATCATGTAAGTGGTTAACCACCTTTAGGAGTTAAGGAAAGAGCCTCCTCCTTTTGCCCGAAAATGGCATGGTGACATGTAAAGAGGCTCTCATGGCTTGCATATGGCTTATGCATGGCTCCATGGCTCCATTTGGCTTGGGAAAAGTAAAGTCGATTTCATGGAAATGGATTTAAGGAAAATTTTGGTATTTAGGGGTGATTTGGCATGAGGCTTGATTTGGAATTATTTGATGATGAATTTAGGACTTAGGGATGATTTTAATTGAAAGTATGATGAGGGGAAATGTCATATGGGCCTTGGAAGAATTTTGGGCTTTTTTTAAAAGGGTTTTAGATGGGCTTTTAAGATGGATTAGGAAAGTGGGCTCTTGAATTTTAAAATGGATTTTGGGATGAAATTTTGTAAAGAGGTTGGGCCAAATAATTATTGGGTTTAGCTCATGGATGTGTCATGAGTGACTTGAAGCAAATTTGGGGTAGTTTGGACTTGAATTGGGTTGGATTTGAATTCTTTTGGTGAATGGGCCAATGTAGGTCGAATTGGGCTAACTTGGGCCAATGTTGGGCTAGGGTTGAAATTGATGTAAAATAAATATTAAGAAATGTTTATGGGAGTGTTTCAAAGAGGTTTTGGCTTTGGTTGGGTTTTAATTTTGAGGTTTGGGCCTATTTGGGTTAGATTTGGGTTTAGGTCGAAATTGGGCTTTTTGATTTTGGGTTGAATTTGAGTGGGGTTTGGGTCAAAATCTTGGGCAAATCATGTTAGTGTTTTGTTTATGAGGATGTTAAGGAAGGTTTAGAAAAGATTTGGGGTTAATTGGAGTTGAATTGGGTTAGTTTGGGCTGAGTTTGGGTCATGGGTCCAAATTTGGGCTTTAAGGCCCAAAGTGAAATTGGATCCAAATGTCAATCAAATTGGACTTGGATTTGGTCTAAATTGGTATTGGGAATGTTGAATTGAAGTTTAGAATTGAATTGGACCAAAATTGGGGTCAATTGGGTATGTTTGGTTTGACATTGGGTCCACTTTGGGTTAAAATGGGTCGATTTGGGGGTTTTGACAAAAGTAGGGTAAATTGACAAAATTGGCCCATGGTGTAGTTGGACAAAATGAAATTGGGAATATTTGGGATTTTCTGGAATTTTCTGGGAATTTTCTGAATTTTTGGATTTTTAGGCCAAGAAGGGTATTTTGGGTATTTGGAGGAGTATTGGGGGGTATTTCTTGGAATTTTTGGTATTTTTGGGTATGGATGATCAATTTGAGTGATGTGGAGGTGTTTGGGATTGATTTTGGAAAATTTTAGGTAATTTGGAGATTTTGCGAAAATTTGGGTAATTCGAGGGTTTTGGGTAGGTTTAGTAGGTGTAGGGTCCGGGGGTCAAAAATTGAAAATTTGGGAAATTGAAGATTGGGTGAATTTGGGTGGGGTGAAATCATTTTGGTTGAGCCATGAAGCCATTCAAGCCCATATGAGCCATGAAAGGACTCATTTGAGGCATTCATTTATGTTGTTCCAACCTGCTTAGCGAGGGCTTAGGGGTTAAGGACCATCCATGTGAATCACCTACATGAGTCGGGAGGTCAAGTTGGGTATGGGTGTGGTTTTAGGAAGTGTGTGGAAATGTAGTGTGTAAGTGTAGTGTATGTCGGCCCCTTCACTGAGACCGGGCCGCCGGGGGCGATCTAAGGCGAAGAGTCCATGGGAACTCATCCTTTAAACTTCCATATTTGATTTCAACCCTACAGGTGATTAGGGGTCTATAGTCAAGTTTGTGGAGTTTGCGGGGAGTTTAGAAGTGGTTTGAATTTCTAAAAGGCGGGTCCCGATTCTAGTCCTCTAAGATAGTCGAAAGGAAAACCTGAAGGCTAGATCCTAAGCACTAAAAAGAAGAAAAGGAAGACCTCATCAAAAATGAGGTCAACAAATGGACCCCGATAGGTGTGGTGGTGACGGAGCACACCGCGCGTATTGGTGTTGACCGAAGCGATCAGCAAACCAGCACGGATGTCAGTGACGAACTTAGGACGAAGTAGAAGAGTTCTGGCTGGGGAGTGTCGAGTATATCTCTGGGACCGGAGATTCTTGAACTCTCGGCTGGGGAAAGGAAAAGGAGGTGAATCCGAAATCACATGATGCGGGGAATTTCGATTTAGATTTTATTTTGTTTCAATTTATGTTTTGATGTGTGAGTTTAAATTTTAGTTTGGAGTTTCGATTTAGATTGAAGTTTTGTCGAAAATTAATTTGAGAGATTTGATTTGAAATGAAAATTGGAATTTTGAGGTTTTAGATGTAACATCTCCGACCTCGAAAGAAAATTGAATTGATTAGATTGAATCGTTGCGATGAGAAGATATCTCGGAAGCGAAGTGGTGTTGGATGTAAAATCCTTAACCTCGAGAGTTTGATTTTGATGTATTTCATTGCGATAGGGAAATGATCCTAAAGCAATGCGATCTCGGATGTAAAATCCTCGACCCAGAGGATTCGAATTTGATGTATTTCGGTGCGATAGGGAAAGAATCCTAAAGCGGTGCGGTCTTGGATGTAAAATCCTCGACCCAAAAGTTTGAATTTTGATGTATTTCGGTGCGATAGGAAGAGAATCCTAAAGCGGTGCGGTCTTGGATGTAAAATCCTCGACTCGAAAGTTTGAATTTTGATGTATTTCGGTGCGATAGGAAGAGAATCCTAAAGCGGTGCGGTCTTGGATGTAAAATCCTCGACCCAAAGTTTTGAATTTTGATGTATTTCGGTGCTGATAGGAAGAGAATCCTAAAGCGGTGCGGTCTTGGATGTAAAATCCTCGACTCGAAAGGTTTGAATTTTGATGTATTTCGGTGCGATAGGAAGAGAATCCTAAAGCGGTGCGGTCTTGGATGTAAAATCCTCGACTCGAAAGTTTTGAATTTTGATGTATTTCGGTACGATAGGAAGAGAATCCTAAAGCGGTGCGGTCTTGGATGTAAAATCCTCGACCCAAAAGGTTTGAATTTTGATGTATTTCGGTGCGATAGGAAGAGAATCCTAAAGCGGTGCGGTCTTGGATGTAAAATCCTCGACTCGAAAGTTTGAATTTTGATGTATTTCGGTGCTGATAGGAAGAGAATCCTAAAGCGAGTGCGGTCTTGGATGTAAAATCCTCGACTCAAAAGTTTTGAATTTTGATGTATTTCGGTGCGATAGGAAGAGAATCCTAAAGCGATGCGGTCTTGGATGTAAAATCCTCGACTCAAAAGTTTGAATTTTGATGTATTTCGGTGCGATAGGAAGAGAATCCTAAAGCGGTGCGGTCTTGGATGTAAAATCCTCGACTCAAAAGTTTTGAATTTTGATGTATTTCGGTGCGATAGGAAGAGAATCCTAAAGCGGTGCAGTCTTGGATGTAAAATCCTCGACCCAAAAGTTTTGAATTTAATTTTCGATTGAGATTTGATTTGAGATCTAGAAGATCGGATTTGAGATTTGATAGAGATTGAATTTGAACTTGATTGAGACTTGAAGCCTGGAAAGGTTGAATTTGGAAATTTGGAAATTTGGAAGGATGAGTTTGAACTCGATTGAAACTTGATTTAAGATTTGATTTGAAATTTGAAAGATCAAGTTTGAAACTTGATCGAGATTGGATTTGGATTTTGATTAAGAATTTGATTTGAGATTTGGGAAGATCAAATTTGAAATTTGATCGAGAGTGGATTTGGAATTTGATTGAGATTTGATTTGGAAGTTTGGAAGAATAGAATTTGATTTTGAAGTTTGAAAAGATTGAAATTTGATTCGGAATTTGGAAAGATTGAATTTGAGATTTGTGTTGATTTCGTTTATCTTTTAATGGTTCAAATTTTATTTTGTTGTTTATTTAATGTTCATGTGAACTTGGTGTTTGTCATTTTTCAGATTTTTTTTTAGAAAAGTTTTCTTTTATTCTCTTTTTTTCTTTTACATTTCTTTGTTCGAAGTTCATTTAACTTTAATGGCGTTTCCCGATCAATTTGCACAAAAGAGGTGAAGGCCGAAAACGTGACATGGTCACTTTCATTCCAATCATGTTGAAAATACGTCGTACGACTCGATGCGGAATATATTTCATACAATCCATGTAGACTCGAAACGGATTGTGTATGATCTTTGTTGATCCATCGAAAAGAATCATCATGTCGAAAATCCATGTACGAATAGTGAGGTACATGGTCGATAACATCACCTTCCAAGCCATCCTTGGCGAGGATGCGAGTTGGATGTACGTTGGAGGTGTGATATTTCCCATGTAACTCACGGCTCGTAAGGCGGAGGTTCTCTAGCTGCGGATACGGTTGGAAATGGTAAGGTATTTCTGTGTCGTCCATCCTCACGAAAGTAGCGAGATTCGCTCCACTGGCACCCACGGTATGCAATGCTTTGCGATATACTGCTCCGTTACCTTGCAATATCATGACGGAACCACCGGTAAAGGTATCTTTCTTGGCCCTCGGAACTCGCCGGGACTGCTATCCGGAGGTCGGATCCGAACATGATGTTGCACTCATTCGAAAGAGCCGTGCGAGAAGGTCGACGAAGTCGTGGTGATCGATATGTGGGGGTATGCGGTCACTCTGTTTGTAGATGTTGATAATGCGGCTATTGGGTATGCAATCTGCGCGCGTACCCTCCATGTTATCAATCTTTTCACCATTCTCTTGATAACTAATGGCATCGGATCTACTTGCCCATGACGAAGTATCCACGAGTGGGTTTCCCTTCTGTCTTCGACAAAGTTGTAGCGGCATCCGCATTGTATTGTGATTCTTCCTTTCCACTGGCATCCATCTCCGGGGTTCGAGTATGTGTTTTCCCTCGGGCGGCACTGCTCGGCCCATTCTTTTCGGATCCGGATACGATCCACGATTTCTTGTTGTTCATACTGCGAGAATACGTCGGTGTGTAGCTCGAGGCCTTCAGTATGTTGATTCTTCTTCCTTTAATTCTCTCGAAGTATTCGAAAGTTTTCTTTTCAACATTACGCATCCTCTCCGGCTCGTATTCCGGAATGATCTGAGATGGCGAGGCCTTGTGACATATTGTGGGATATATGGTTCAATCCCTTCACGTTCCCTGCATACCTCGGCTCCTCGGGGATGATGCACGTCGGGACATCCCCGGGGTTGCTCTGCAACAAGGTCATGCCTTGCTTGGTGGTTCTATCCGGTGGCGTGGTAGCCTTCTTTCTTCGATCTTACGGAGATTTCCACGGTTCTTTACGTTATTCTAGGAGTGGCCTCCTTTCTTCGAGTTCTGGTGAGCCGGTGTCCTTGAAATGTGAGTGCGGCATTAGCGAGTCTGTCTCGTCGCTGGTCCGCGGCTAGTTTTGTTAACATTTTACGGATGCGGCGATTCTTATTTCTTCGTTGCGTGGCCGTGAGAGTAGCCCTCCGAACTTCTTGAATCTCTGCGGGCGCGGCGGCGACAAGCTTGCCCTCCGTTGTAGCGACTACGGACTTCATTTTCTTGTCTTCTTCGGTGTTTGCTTTTCTTTTCTTGTTGTTGGATTGGTGGCTTGGGCCACCCACTTTCATCCTTTGTCGTCAGGGCAGTTCTTCTCGGTTAGCTGGGACCCGGTCACTTTCCTCGTACTTGTAGGCTGTTGGTGCGAAATCGAGTCAATCTCGATTATCGCTCCATCTTTCACCCTCTTTTCATCGAGTGCGAGGCTTACGCCATTCTTAAAGTTCAAGACCAACCGCCGTTCGACATTTCCCTGCGAAAAGACGAGGAAAAGGATCGGGGACTTGTACTAAGAACAAGAACATTAAGAAAATGTTTATTAAAGATACATTTTTTATTATTCTTATATTTTGAAATTTAACGGGAATGAAGTAGGATAAGATCCGGAAAGAGATCTTGATTTGAAAAGGAAAACAAGGAAAACTTAATTATCATGATTTTATTTATCTTAGCACATTTTATTATTTTTGGGTTCGGACCCGATCACAAGTAATTACTTCACCCGTGTTTCTTAGGGATGAAGAATTCATTCCTTCGAAACATCGAGGTAGCGTAATATTTTTCGAAGTATCGTCCGTTGATTGGAAGCATATGTCGTTCTCCTGGCAATTCACTAGGCGGTAGGAACCTCCGAGTATACTTGCTTCGACCACGAACGGTCCTTCCCGAGTGGGTTCAAATTTTCCTCCTATCTTGCGGTGTGCAAGAATAGGTCTCTTGAGAAGCGAGAACTAAGTCACCAACTTTGAAGGTTCTTGGGCGGACCGGTTTGTCATGGGCTTGAACCATCTTAGCTTGGTATAGTTCTAAGTTGCTGTTGTCTGCTGCAAGTCTTTTCCCTTCAAGCTTTCTAATTCTTCGAGTCGTAGTACGGCGTTTTCTTCGTCGTGATCTTGTTTGCAATTGCAATTCGAGTGAAGGAAGGCTGAACCTCTAAAGGTAACACTTGCCTCGGACCCATACACCGGAGCGTAAGGTGTAGCTTGAGTAGGGAGTTACGAAGGTCGTCCGGTAGGCCCATAAGGCTTCTAACAATTTCTCGTGCCAATTTCTCTTATTATCGTCCGGGGTTTTCTTTAAGATTTGAACGAGAGTTTTATTAAAAGCCTCGGCGAGGCCGTTTGCTCTTGGGTAGTAAATTGTTGAGTATCGCCGATCGATTCCGTGTCTCCGACAAAATTGTTGATTTGTGTGCTTCGAATGCTGACCCATTATACGAGATGATCTGCGCGGCACTCCGAAACGGTAGACAACTTGGTTCTTGAAAAGCCTGTAGCACGTGGTGTGCTTTCACTTCTCTAAGTGGGCCATGCCGCTTGGAAAAGTAATGCGTAGCCGCAAGAATGAAACGATGTCCTTTTGAAGATGGTGGTTCTATCGGACCCACTATATGCGTGCCCTAACATTCGAACGGCCACGACGCAATTGTCGGGTGTAGCACATTTGGAGGTTGGTGTAGAACCACTCCGTGCACTTGGCATTGGTGACGGCTCTTGGCGATTTTCATGCGGTCGGTCATCATCGAGGGCCGGTAGTACCCTAGTCTTTTAATTTTCATTTTCATCTTTGGACCCGGCGGTGAGCGCCACGGAGTCACGAATGCACCTCTTTAACAATTTCACGGGCCTCGAGACCCGCTTAGGCACCTTAGCCGCATTTGATCGAAAAGACCTTACGTATAATGTGTTGTTTATTAATGCGTAAGACGAGTTCTTTTCTTGATGCGATGGGCCGGCGACCTATCGTCCGGTAGCTTTCTGTTTGCGAGTAGTCTATCAATGGTCGTCGCCAATCTTCGTGTTTTCGTCACTTCGTAGCGTGATTCTTTTTCTTTTGCTGATTTGTGTATTGTGTCTATGTCGAGTCGTGATAGGACTGACGTCAGTGAGCGACACTTCATTGATTCATCTTGCAAACGGGCAAATTCTTTTGCGAGACGGGCTAAAGCATCTGCTAAAGCATTCTCTTTTCTAGGAATCTTGTAGATTGTCACATTTGGAATGCGTTCAACATGTTGTATATGCATCTTGGAAGTATTGTTCGAGTCTTGGTTTAAAAATTCTGTATTGTCCGGCGATCGATTGAATGATTACTTGTGAATCCCGTAGATGTTGATGTCTGTTATCCCCATTTGAATGGTTAATTCCAATCCCGTTATGAGGGCTTCGTATTACGCCGTTGTTTGTACACGGTTACGTCGAGTGGTAGGAGTATCTTAACATCCCCCGCTCCGGTGTTATAAAGATTAGCCCGATTCACTGCCTTACGAGGCACTATCACTAGCGATTCTTCGTCTTTGTGTGCTTGAAGATGCTCCGTCGAAATACAATTCCCAACGTCGATCATCGGGGTCTTCAGGCTCATTATTTGTTCATCAGCGGATCATCATTGAGAGGAGATTCGGCCGGCAAAGGGTGTCTTTGCGAGGAAGTCTGCTAAGACTTGTCCCTTTATGGCACGCGAGAGGCACGAAAGTTATATCGAATTGCAATAATATCATTGACCATCGGCAAGTACTGCCGGAAAGTGTTGGACGAGTCATCGAAGTATTGCAATGGATTAAACTTCGAAATCGAGTTGACCTTATGAGAAAGCATGTAGTGCACGAGCTTTTGAGCGGCGAAGATCGAGGCGAAACAATGCTTTTCAATTGCGGGATACCTTACTTCCGTCGGGAGTAAACGACGGCTTAAGTAGTAAAGAGCATTTTCTTTACCCTCATCATTGACACAGGCTAACGGGGCTCGAGAGAGTCGTCTAGAGCCGCGGTGTAAAGTATCGGCGGTCTACACTGAGGCTGAGGCTGCTAAGACGGGGAGGTGTCATTAAATATTGTTTAATGTCTTCGAAGGCCTTCGGCATTTCTCTTCCCGAATAAATTTGGCGTCCTTTTTAGCTAGTGCGAGAAAGGTGACACCTACGACGGGTTTGAGATAAAGCGTCGAAGATATGCCGGCTTCCCTTGAAAAGATCGTAGTTGTTTTAAGGTTTTGGGAGGCGGCATTTCTAAGATGGCTTTAATCTTCTCCGGGTCGATTTCAATTCCACGATGTCGGACAACGAATCCTAAGAATTTCCGGAGGTGACGCCGAAAGCGCATTTTAAGGGATTCATCTTAAGGTTAAATTGTCTTAATCGTTCGAAAACAATTCTCGAATCATACGAGTGGTTTTCCTTTACTTTGCTTTTGATGACGACATCGTCCACGTAGCACTCGACTTGATTGTGGATGAGATCATCAAAAATTCTTGTCATTGCTCTTTGGTAAGTTGCTCCTGCGTTCTTCGGTCCGAATGGCATCACCAGTGTAGCAAAATACTCCGATCGGCGTTCGAATGCTGTAAGCTTTTCATCTTACGGAGCCATTTTTATCCGGTTGTATCACGAAGATCCATCCATGAATGAGAATATTTCATGTGTCGAAGCAATATCGATCATCGATTCTGGAATCGGTAGAGGGAATTCATCTTTTGGACATGCCTTGTTTAAATCTACTGAAGTCCACACAAATTCGATCGACCATTCTTCTTTACGGCGGCACTACGTTGGCTAGCCGGGTCGGGTATTGTTCTTCGCGGACAAATTTAGCGTCTATTAGCTTTTTAACTTCGGTATGACTTGTTGTTCGATTTCCGGACGCATTCTTACGGGACCTTGTCGGCTGGAGCGAAGTAGGATCCACTCTAGCTTATGGACTGCGACCTACGGGGCTAATCCTGGCATTTCATCGTAGCTCCAAGCAAAACGGTCTTTAAATTCCATTAACAATTTGATTATTTCTCCGGAGTCTTCTTTGTTGAGTAAGGAGCTAACAAAGGTAGGTCTAGGCTCTTCGCTAGTACCTAAGTTAACTTCCATTAACTCATCTATTGTGGATTTAATTTCTTCTTCGAATTCCGGTGGAGCGTCTCCGATTTGTAAATCTTCGAGTTCGTACGTAGTTTCCATGCGGTTTTCATTGGACTTGCAAGTGACAACCAAGCAAAATTCGGTATCGTCGGCCGACCCTGCGTGCCGAATCCGAGTCCATACTTTGAATTGGGAGGACGGCCGGAGTTATTCCATAACTTTTCGAAATGTTGTGATTGGCCTTTTGTCCATTGTCGAGGTAAGAAACCACGTTGAATTAAATTTTGAACACGGGGAGAGTACCACTCGAAGGTAATTCCATTAATTCGATGAAGTGACATCTTCGAATTGTACATTATTTTCGGTTTTGGAGGAAGAAGCACCACGGTAGAATTTGATCGGCTTTGCACCGTCACTACGTACCTCTTTGACCTCCATACCCTCGATCTTATTAGAATGGATCGGAGTTAGGGTCATAGTATGTACGTAGTGGTTAATCTTCTCGTACATCGATTTGTATTCTTCGTTCTTTTCATCTTCGAGGAGATCTTGTATTGCGGCTTCTTTCGACTTATTGTTGCTTGCTTCTTGCTTGATTTCTTTTTCCTCTTCGAGAACTATCTTCCCGATCAACATTGATGGCTGGTTTCTTACATCCGATTGTCTGAGTGTCTCTACCGCGGCCTCGTCCCCGGCCTCGACCTCGGATGCGAGTTGTGGAGAAACCTTCACCATCTCGTCGGAAGGGAGTGGTGAGTGGCTGTTGGACTAGAACTTCGGGTTCTTCGTTGTCTCGAACTTTCTTTGCTTCATTTGTTATGGTATCTCTTGAGATTATTGTTTTCTTTGGCGGTGCATAATAAGCTGCATCTTCATGGATTCCAATTTCATGTACGGAGAATGGTTGTAAGTCTCCTTTGATGCCTTGTTCCCCTCCATCGTAATACTTGATGCACTTGGTGTAGAGATGATGGTACCATCCTGTTTTCATGTATCCATGGTCGGCCCAGGTAGAGCGTTGAACGACGTTTACGAATCGATTATATGAAATTTTGCGGTTGTCTTTGCTAAATCACCGGTCTTCATCGGTAGCGTTATTGACCCGAGGGCTCTTTCTCCTTTACGGTTGAATCCTCTTAATAACATTTTGTCGGCCTCGAGCTCGCGAGCATCGATTTCCAAGTATCTTTAGTGTTCGAAGACTCATTATATTGATTGATGCTCCTGGATCCACCAATACTGCGGAGAGCGTAAACTTCCCGATTGTGGCCGAAATGTACAACGGTCGGTTGTGATCTGCATCCCCAGTAGTAGGTCATTGTACGTGAAGGTGACACCTCGCTGTTCCTTTAACGAGCAAACCTCATCTAAGGAATCTCCAGGCCATTTGAGCTAAGCGAATTTCCGGATCGAAGTAAGGCCTTGATCGAGCTTCTCTCATCTCCTTTGATAAGATGAGAGCATCGTAGATGCTCGGTTTGGCCGGTAGTTTCCTAAGATGGGCTAGCACGTTGTAGTCACTTTGTTCTCCTGCGTCTCGGCTTCTTCTCGAATGGGTATGTCTTCTGCTGGGGTTGGTTCTTCTTGAACAACCACTGCTTTCCTTTGTCTTTTGGACCCATTCTCGGAGGTAGAACTTTTCCACTTCTTAGGTTGACTTCGTAATTTCTTCGAATCTAGTATTGAGTTTGTCGGTGTCTCCTCACTGAATCGGAATGGCTGGCTCTTACGGATTATCTTCCAAATACTGAAGGCTCTAACTCATCGTATGCGGAGCTCCTCGAAACTCACGGATAGATCCGTTGCTTGTTGAACTCTCGTAGCCTCCTTGATGGATGCCTTCTTCGTCATTTTGATCGTCGAGATCATGTATGATTTGAGAATTGTTGTTGGTATCGAAATCGACGCCGGATTGTCGCTAGTTACGTAATCGTTAGAAACGATCAAAACGTAGCCAACGCCATCACCCTTATCATTATATGATCCCACCGAAGTGAGCGAGATAATCATACAAAATCGAGAGGTTCGAGGATTTCTCCCCGAATCGGAAACAACTATCCTAGGATAGCGGCCCCTAGTCTAGCCTTAGGAATCTCGGTCCCCTCTTCTTCGTCGATTTTCTTCTTCTCTTCGATTGTCTCTGTCGAGGTGGTTCTTCTATCGCAAGTGATAGTACCGGCTTAACGGGTCTCGAACTACGAATTGAAGCTCGCACGAAGCGGTTCGGATGTTGTCTAAAATCTTCTTCGAAGATCTCGTCCGGAGCGGTAGTCCATCCATCGTCGATTGCATAGGGATCTATCGGAATGACGGGATCGGTTGAGATAACATTGACGGAACCTCCTTTACGGGGTTCCTTCATGTACTCCTTCGGGATTGTTATATTTCCTTTCCGAAGGTTGTCGTTGAGCCGACTTTTGAAGGTAATGCGGTCTTCATCTTGTGCCCGAAGCATCCGATGGTAGGGGCAAAAGTTGGGATCACCTTTCTTGTTGACTTCCTCTGGTCTTTTAGGCTGCAGCGGTGGAAATGCTGGAGTTTTCATTAAGCTACGGAACATCTTTGGTCTTGCTTCATTCTTGAACGGATATTCTCTGCTCGAAGCTCCTTCGATGTGCGTTGCGGACGAGACGGTTGTTCATCTTGCGGAGACGGCGATAGTTTGGACCGGGGTTCTTTGGTAATTTTGTTGTGGTTCTTTGCGGCCGTTACGGTGGTATTTGCATCGGTTGTTTGCCTTTGTCCATTGCTGCTGACGACCCGGATTTCTTTTCGAAAGTCTTCACCGGCTTCGCTTGTCCGTCTTGTCGGCAAAACTTAATTGCTTCGCCTCTTCTTGCAAGCTTCCGGCCTTGCTTAACAACTTCTCGAAAGTCTTAATAGTGAATCCCTTGAGGAGAAGTCGCTATCGGGCCGTGAATGCTTTTAAGCGAGATCTTGGTGCATGTTGTTCTTGCGAGTTGTGGTTCACACTTCATGCTTAAATTTCTCCATCGAAGTATGTAATCCACTAGAGTTTCATTCGGCCTTTGTTTCTCTACCACTAAATCACTATAGTGATGTGGTGTGGAAGCTCCGACAAATCGCTTAATGAAGAGGCTCTCTAGCTGCGAGAATGTCTTTACGGATCCGTTGGGTAATTCGCATACCGGTCGAAGGCGATTCTGACGGATGCCTAACTGGCTGTCGGAAGAGTAGCGCATCGCTCCCGCCGGCATTGCAACAAGCGGCACGAAAGTGTGCAACATCTTGTCGGGGGTTCCGGTTCCGTCGAAGGTCTTAAACGAGAGGTGGTACGAAGCCCTTTGGGTATTGGACGGCGTCGAATTCTTCGGGTAAGGTCTACCGTCCGAATAGATGTCCCGTTCTTCGATTGTGCTAGGGCTTCTCGCTCTTGCTTTGTTCTACAAGTTCTTGATATCCTTTTCGGGGATCATACTTTGTGTTGTATCCTTTTCGTTGGTCATCCCCATTGACGGATGTAATTTCCTTCCCTCCGTCTACGAGGTGAATGACTTACGGGGTGTCTCTCTATGTGGTTGTACTTGACTTTGGAGAGTGGCTAGAGCTATGGCCATCTCTTCCATCCTCTTCGCCATTTGAGCGATCGTGTCGTCCTTTTCTGAAGTTGTCTCTTCATCGGTTCCGGCTCCTCTCTTCTGCGCGGTTGCGGGAGCACCTTGAGAAGATGATGAAGCTCGTGTCTCGACCATGTTGATTTCTGCATATTCGTTGTCCATGAATTCCGATGAGTCGATCTCATCTCCGAACTTTTCTTCTCTTTCTTTTGCCAGCCGTCGGATGTCGGTTCTCGACTTTTCCATGGCATCTTCTAGCGGAGCTTTCGTGTATCTTTGTGGTTGTCATGCGATGGTTGCCGGGTCCTTTTTCACGAGTCCCCTTCATCGCGGTAGCACTTTCTTCGATTCCGGCCTCTGGCGAGACTTTCTTTCTCGAGGCTGCTTGTTTCGGTCTCAGCTGCCCCGTAGTGGGACGCCACACCATCCTTCTAGCGGCGGAAGGTCTGTGACCGGATGGTGCATCGGCCGAATCTTTGGAAGGTGGTATCCTCCTGTCATGTAACACGATACTACGACGGGCGGGCTAGCCTTCATTCTCTTGCTTGGCTTTTCTATCATGACGGCGGGTTCTACTCGGGGCCCGAGACGGGATTTGGCCGGCACCCGTCATATCCTCCGTAGAATTTCCGACACGGGGCGGTTTTCCTTCTTTGCTAGCTTTTCTACCAAAGTTTGCGGTCGAGCGAAACGGCGTAGTTACGATTCTTTTCTTGCGGCTATCGTTGTAGTATGCGAGGTCTGTGGTAATGTGGCGGCAATCTTTCGAACATTCTCTTCATCCTCTGCGGCGGAGAGGGGATGGAACACTGCTTCCTCCCAAAAGTGGTATGTAGTCGGGCGGTGGTGTATATTACGGTAGCGGTGTATATTACGGTAACTGCGGAATTTCCTCCGGGAAGGCGATCTCGGCGGCTACGGCTTCCACGGCGATCCTTCTATTTCTATTTCTTCTTTGGGTCTTTGTCGGCGACGGAATCTTCGAGCTGGACCCGATTTCGAAGACGGAAGGTCTTACGGGAAGATCCGTACCCTCCACGGTAACGGGTTTATCATAGTTACGGATTCCTTTCCCCTTTGATTTGGCGGAAGTCGGGGTAGGTGCGAAACAACTAGACCGGTGGGGGTAGTGAGAACGGTCCTCTGCGGACGGCGGTACTCCTCCTAGTCGGGACCCTTTGCGGGGAGGAAACTCTTGGGTCGACCTGAGGTTGAACTCGAGCGGTGGTTCCTCGGCTTCGGATACCTTGTTCGTCGGTGCGAAGAGGGAGACGTCGGTGACCTTGACGTTCGTGTTTTCAAATCCACTGTCCGAATCGGATGACCCCATTGTTGGGCGGCTCATCCTTATAGACGGCGAAGTCCGGTCCGTTGGTGAAGGAGAAAATCGGTTTCGGGGCTTCCATTTACTGCGAGGTAGATTCGGTTGTCGGTCCCGAGTTATGCTTCTTTTCTTCAGGACGAAAAGAAAGGAATTGAAAATAGTCCGAACTCATTCTTTGTTCATGTATCTATCATTTGTTAAAAGAATCATTTATTAGAGGGTTTGTTTATTTAGAACGGAACGTTCAAAGGTGTAGAGAAGGTAAGGAATCCGATTCAGAAAGGAAAAGAAAGTCTTAAGCAAGACTTCCCGAGCTCGAAGGATCACTCCTAAGCTAACACTATTGGGGGTCCACCCCACCTCGAAATGAGGTAAAAGGATCTCGGAACCTCTCGTTTAGGGGTGTCTAAGCGGTGGCTCCTAAATCCGAGAGAATGTTGGCTATACTTGTTCGAGATAGAAATGAACATAGTATTCCAACGGAAAGAAGGGTAGTTTGATCCATTAGGGACATGGATACACTACCGATTTTTGAAAGCAGAATTATTTGATTATAATGGAGAGAGGAATATTCCCCAGCGGAGTCGCCAGAAATCCTGTGCGGCTTATTTTTTAGGTCGTGTTTTATTTTGAAGAGGGGTCGCCTAACAGAAATCTGTCGGCGAATTTTTAATTTAATTTAAATAAATAATTTGAAAAGGTAGTATTTGATTTTGGAAATAATTTTAAATTTGAAGATTTTAAGATATGAGATTAAGCCAGGCCTCGCATCCCAAATAGTTTATATAAACGAGCACCGCACCATGAAGCCGTGTATCTATCCCTAAGGATAGACACCTTTGCTTGATGGTGGGGCTTGATTAAATAAACTAGAAGATTAGTGACATCCGTTTGAGTACTGCGAACCAATTTTATAAGCCGACAAGTTTCCACAGCTTAATATGAAAACATTAAACGGGGTTTATATTACACAGGTTCTTTAAAATTCCACTATAAGGGCAAGCCCCTATAGTTAATTACATCTTAAGTGACGGGAATCACCTAAGAAAACTCTCGATAATAACCGATAATTCTGCTCTCGAGAATTTGAAAGTTTAAGGTTTTGAAGATTGAATTTTGGAATTTCGATAGGGAATGGATCAAATTTTGGAACATTTTGTTTTGTGAATCAAAGGAAGAAAGGTAGGAGAAATCAACGATTCGAAGTGAACTTCGATAATTTCCGACTATCCTATCGTTTGGCTTGAATTTAGGAAAGTCTAATGTTTATTTGATATTTCGATCTTGCCGATTTCAATTAATTAGGGCTTATATTTGTATGATAAAATCAAACAAATAGCACTAGAAGATGTGAGGGTTTATTGTCGTATCGGACGACTACCTCGGAATCTAAGACCGGTTAGGGCTTAATTTGCAATGCAAATGCCTAACGAAGAGTTGAGGATTTATGTTGCACTAGGCGAGCTACCTCGAAGTCCTATGGCTTGGTTGTTTTAATTCTAGGAAAGTTTTCTTGAAGTAGACTCGGGTTTTCGCGATGACGATGGTCGTGCTTGCCCATCATGCTCAGAGCTCCTTGTTGTTGCGGAGGTTTAGTTTTAGAAATCATAAATCGGGGGATGAGAGAAGTGTTTTGGTTTAGAGAAAATCTTAATTTCCAAGTGTTTTTTGTGTTTTAATTAAAACAAATCTTAAAGTTGATTATAACGACACCGGTTAAGATCCCACGGTTCCATCCTTCAGGCATCGTTATTTTTATCGGATTCACTTAGTCCGGATGAATTTGCTAAACTCAGCTGAATGAGTTCCACACTTTCATTTAGGCAGTGGGAAATCCCGTTAGCAACACGTAGGTTACATCATCAGAGGTATTCCCGATCATCCGACGGGACGTTTTAATTTAGTTGTAATTGTAGTTTTGTGTTACGTTTGTGATTAAATTTTGAGTTGTTTTATATTTTGAAATGTTGTGGCGGTGAATTTTATCTTGCAATGACTTTTAACTTAATTTTGGTTTCGGTTTTAGGGGCTATCCTAAAGGTGTGGGTTTTCATGCAGCTTGTTGTTTTATCATGCAAGAAAAGTAAAATGCATTTGCGATAAAGTAAATTGCAAGAAAGTAAATTGCAAGAAAGTAAATTGCAATAAAATAAAAGCGTACACGGAGGGTCTTCCAGTCATCCCATTGCACTTAAAACACGATTAGCATATTTAAGCGAGTTCTAGGTAAAGCTAAGGGAAAGGTTATGGTTTTTACCAAATTCCTAATCATATAGCTAGTCATTTCTCTATGGCGTCTAGGTTCTTTGTGTTTTGGTTTAAGGACGATTTTCTTCATCGAAGAACAATTAAGTCGATTGTTCTTATAAATATCCTATCATATTGAGGAAGTGCTTAAGAAGAATCTTAAACATCTTTTCGATATTTCCGAGGATTGTTTTAAGTTCGAATGAATTTAATTATACAAATGAATTAATCGTCCGAGAATTTCGAAGTTTTGTTAACTTGCTCGGTGAACTAGGACATTTGAATATCCTTATGAGTGAAGTGACACTTCATTTAATGTTTTATTTAGGAGTTATAATAACTAAAGCTTTCGAGGGTAAGTTAGTATTCGAATGATTTGGTTTAAGTTAAAGAGTTTAAATTTGGAATAGTGTTCGAGTTGTTTTATATTTAATTTCTTTTATGTCTTAGGTGATGTTATATTTAATTTAACTTAATTTAATTGAGTTTTAATTTAGTTTAACATAGTTAATTTAATTTGATTTGGTGTTTAATTAATTTGATTTGATTTAACTTTAATTTAATTATTTAATTTAATTTAATTTAATTTTAATTATTTAATTTAATTTAATTTAATTGTTTAATTTAATTTAATTTAATTTTAATTTAATTTAATTTAATTTAATTGTTTAATTTAATTTAATTTAATTATTTAATTTAATTTAATTTAATTGTTTAATTTAATTTAATTTAATTTTAATTAATTTAATTTAATTGTTTAATTTAATTTAATTTAATTATTTAATTTAATTTAATTTAATTATTAAATTTAATCTTAATTTAATTTATCTTTAATTTACTTTATTTTTAATTTTAATTGAAATTTGAAAGATTTTAATAATTTAATTAAGTCTTTTAATATTTTAAATTTGAGTTATCATTTTAATTAAAAATTGAGTATTAGTTGATATAATTAATTTAGGGATTTTTAAATTAAAGAATAAATCTCTTCCTAATAAAGATCCCTTATTTTAATAATTCCGATTTTATTATTCTTCCAAATTTAATCTATTATTTAATTAAAGTTTAATCATTTTAAAATTATTTAATGGGTTTCTACCCTTTAATTATTTAAATTTCAATCATCCAAATCAGATTAAGATCAAATATTTTACTTGTTGATTTTTTATTAAACCTAAAGTTTTAATTAAGGATTAAAGATTTTAATTACCATTTTACCCTTTAAGCTTAATAATTTCATAACTCACTAAATTGAACTTAAATGAACTTGAAATTTTTATGTGACTTTACTCATATGTCAATAAAGACATGAGAGGAGAAAATGTGATTTTTCTGTATTTAATTTATTTATATAATTATTTTTGGTGGAAAATAGAGATTTTCAAGGAAAATTTGATAACATGACCAAGGGAAAGTTTCTGTCCTTAAGAAAATTAGGGGACATTCCTAATGACCAGAGAAGCACTTGGACCAATTTTGGTGATTTTTGAATTATATTATTTTTATTATAATTATTTTGAGTTTTGGAGTGTTAATTAATTTAAAAATAAGATAAATGTTGAAAAATGGATTTTATATTTTTCAAAAATCTCTCTGATATCAAGGAAACCAGAGAATCAAATTTTGCAATTTTCTGATTTTTCTATGATTTATAATAATTATTTTAGTGAAAATGCTAGAAAATACATTTTTTAATTTTAAAATTACCCTAGGGCTTTAAAATTTAATATCTCACTAAATAGACTTAGGAAAAATGTGGGATTTGTTCCTAAGTGATTAAAATTCAAAATGTGACATTTTGGTGAATTTTATTATTTTTGTGATTTTTATTATTTTTTAATTATTAAAAATATTAAAATATTATTAAAAATCAACTTTTTAGAAAATTGAAATTTTAATTTTCTTAGGTTCCCCTGATATCAGAGAGGCTCCAAAACCAATTTGGTGAATTTTTAAAAAGTATTTTAAAAGTTATGAATTTTTAAAGTTTAAGATGGCTAAGTGGCTTAATCAACCCGATTAGTGGGGCTAACCAAGTCCAATTGACCTCAAATTTTTATGGTGGATTCCTCTGATCCTAAAGGTCAGTGGAGAATTGATTTCAAGTCAATTTGATACCTGGTTAACTCTAATTAATTAAAGACCTATTTTGGGTGTTTAAGCCGATTAGGGTTAATGCGAGTGAATTAACTCGAGTCCTATTTTTCCTAGGGTTCTCTGGTCATAAGGAACATCACCAAATATTTCTAGAATTTATTTCACAACATGCTAATTTTGGAATTAAAATACTCAAAACGACAACATGCATTTGAAAAATAAATAACTTTTCACGAGAGATGGCCTACGACCTTGGAAAATTCGGGGAATGTTCCCGAGTTCGGAGGCTTAACGCTCTATGGTCTCATGCCATGGTGAATTGTATACATGCATGGAGAATTAAATGTATGCGAGAGAGTAAATAAATCATAAAAAATAAAATACTTAATTAAATTAAATGATTTCTTTTCCACATTATTCTCCTACGTTCATGTGAGCGAGGGGGTATTTTTATTTTATTTTTGTGATTTTTCTACACAAAGATATGGATTTTTGAAGTTTAGGGAATTAAATAAATAAGAAAATACCCTAATTTTCTATTTATCCACGCGGCGCCGGCGAGACCTCGGCGGCTCCGAACGCACGCGCGTCGCGCTCCCGTTCGACGCCGCCACCGAGTCGGCGGCCGGGCCCCGCGGTTCTCGTACGCGTCTCACGGTCCGACGCAATCCTGGCCGTCCGTGCGCGCGTGTATCGAATGGACGGCATCCGTTCATCGTCCCCGAGTGTTCTCGCCGAGAGCCAGTCCACACTAAATCCACTAAGATCTCGCTCGATTCTCGATGGATTTTCATGTTCTTATACTCTATGGATTCGTCTTGAAGAGACGAACACATCTATACGGCTAACATGCATTGAAACTAAGGCATTTGAAATGGAGAATCTCCGGAAGCTCGGGATGGATAGTTAACTCGTACCTTAGCTCGGAGAAGTGTGGCTTCAATCGAGAGTTGTTGCACCTTCGATTGGGTCCACGATGAGCTCCGGATGAAGTCTCTGAGTGCAGTGAGTTGCTAGCTATGAAAGTGACCACGGCCGATCCACAAAGCTTGGAGGTTGGAGCAGGCTAGGTGGCTTTGGAGATGGGGCTTTCGGTGGGAAACTTCTCCTCTTGGTCCGGTGAAGGTGTAGGACCGGTCGATTTGAGGATTGGCTCAGCTTGTGGCAAAGTGTCATGGTTTTGGGTGGAATTTCGGTTGAGAAATTGGGCTCGTTGGTGGGGATTAGGGCGAATTGACATTGGGGATCAGCTTGCTCTAAGGATGGTGAAGGGTTTGGAACAATTTTGGCGGAGTTTCGGCAAGGTTTGTGCTTGGCTCCTCTCATGGCCGAGAGGGGTGGAGTTTAAATAGAGTTGGTGGGGGGCCTCCGGGGAGAGTTAGGGCTTGGGATCGAGTGCTGCTGGTGAGGAGAAGATCGGCCATGGTGACCACTAGGGATGGGGCGGCTCGGCGAGTGAGAATTTCGATGTTGGCTCACATGTGAGCTCTCGGCCATGGTGTTTTCCGGCGGCACAGTGGCCGGCCGGCCGGGCATGGGTCACCCTCGAGGTCGGGTGGGTCGGGGGTGGAGGTTTGTGCGATCGATTGGCCATGGACATGTGTAAAGGCTTTGATCCAAAGTGGAATGGGGCATGGCTAGATTTGGACCTAAATGGGTCAACCCACCCATTTGGGCTGGGTGCACCACCCGAGGCCTGGTTTAGGCTGAGGAGAAAGTGATTTGGATCAGCTTGATTAGTGGGGTCGAAGTCGCGATCAAGTACGATTAGGCTTAAGCATGGTTTAGTGGAATCATGTAAGTGGTTAACCACCTTTAGGAGTTAAGGAAAGAGCCTCCTCCTTTTGCCCAAAATGGCATGGTGACATGTAAAGAGGCTCTCATGGCTTGCATATGGCTTATGCATGGCTCCATGGCTCCATTTGGCTTGGGAAAAGTAAAGTCGATTTCATGGAAATGGATTTAAGGAAAATTTTGGTATTTAGGGGTGATTTGGCATGAGGCTTGATTTGGAATTATTTGATGATGAATTTAGGACTTAGGGATGATTTTAATTGAAAGTATGATGAGGGGAAATGTCATATGGGCCTTGGAAGAATTTTGGGCTTTTTTGAAAGGGTTTTAGATGGGCTTTTAAGATGGATTAGGAAAGTGGGCTCTTGAATTTTAAAATGGATTTTGGGATGAAATTTTGTAAAGAGGTTGGGCCAAATAATTATTGGGTTTAGCTCATGGATGTGTCATGAGTGACTTGAAGCAAATTTGGGGTAGTTTGGACTTGAATTGGGTTGGATTTGAATTCTTTTGGTGAATGGGCCAATGTAGGTCAAGTTGGGCTAACTTGGGCCAATGTTGGGCTAGGGTTGAAATTGATGTAAAATAAATATTAAGAAATGTTTATGGGAGTGTTTCAAAGAGGTTTTGGCTTTGGTTGGGTTTTAATTTTGAGGTTTGGGCCTATTTGGGTTAGATTTGGGTTTAGGTCGAAATTGGGCTTTTTGATTTTGGGTTGAATTTGAGTGGGGTTTGGGTCAAAATCTTGGGCAAATCATGTTAGTGTTTTGTTTATGAGGATGTTAAGGAAGGTTTAGAAAAGATTTGGGGTTAATTGGAGTTGAATTGGGTTAGTTTGAGGCTGAGTTTGGGTCATGGGTCCGAATTTGGGCTTTAAGGCCCAAAGTGAGAGTGGATCCAAATGTCAATCAAATTGGACTTGGATTTGGTCTAAATTGGTATTGGGAATGTTGAATTGAAGTTTAGAATTGAATTGGACCAAAATTGGGGTCAATTGGGTATGTTTGGTTTGACATTGGGTCCACTTTGGGTTAAAATGGAGTCGATTTGGGGGTTTTGACAAAAGTAGGGTAAATTGACAAAATTGGCCCATGGTGTAGTTGGACAAAATGAAATTGGGAATATTTGGGATTTTCTGGAATTTTCTGGGAATTTTCTGAATTTTTGGATTTTTAGGCCAAGAAGGGTATTTTGGGTATTTGGAGGGTATTGGGGGGTTTTCTTGGAATTTTTGGTATTTTTGGGTATGGATGATCAATTTGAGTGATGTGGAGGTGTTTGGGATTGATTTTGGAAAATTTTAGGTAATTTGGAGATTTTGCGAAAATTTGGAGTAATTCGAGGGTTTTGGGTAGGTTTAGTAGGTGTAGGGTCCGGGGGTCAAAAATTGAAAATTTGGGAAATTGAAGATTGGGTGAATTTGGGTGGGGTGAAATCATTTTGGTTGAGCCATGAAGCCATTCAAGCCCATATGAGCCATGAAAGGACTCATTTGAGGCATTATTTATGTTGTTCATAACCCTCTTAGCCGAGGGCTTAGGGGTTAAGGACCATCCATGTGAATCACCTACATGAGTCGGGAGGTCAAGTTGGGTATGGGTGTGGTTTTAGGAAGTGTGTGGAAATGTAGTGTGTAAGTGTAGTGTATGTCGGCCCCTTCACGGGACCGGGCCACGCAGGGCGATCTGAGGCGAAGAGTCTATAGGAACTCATCCTTTAAACTTCCATGTTTGATTTCAACCCTCTAGGTGATTAGGGGTCTATAGTCGAGTTTGTGGAGTTTGCGGGGAGTTTAGAAGTGGTTTGAATTTCTAAAAGGCGGGTCCCGATTCTAGTCCTCAAGATAGTCGAAGGAAAAGCTGAAGGCTAGATCTACAAGCATTAAAGAAGAAAAGGAAGACCTCATCAAAAATGAGGTCAACAATGGCATGGTCACATGCCAAACTTTCATGGCTTCATATGGCTTGTGAATGGCTCATCCTTGGCTCCATTTGGCTTGGGAAAAGGTTTGGTCAATTTCATGAAAATGGGTTTTAAGAATTTTGGATGTTTTGATGGAAATTTGTATGAAACTTGATTTGGAATAATTTGATGGTGAATTTAGGACTTAGGTAATGGATTTAATTAAGTGGATGACAAATGGAGATGTCATGTGGGCTTTAGGGTAGATTTGGGCTTTTGAATGTGGTGAAGTGGAGCTTTTAGGAAAGTTTAGGGGAAATGGGCTTTTGATTTTAGGATGGGCATTTGGATAAAAATTTTGTGAAGAACTTTGTCAAATAAATGTCATAATTGGTTTAGGGATGTTCTATGAAGGGCTTGGAATCAGTTTGATGTGATTTGGAGTTGAATTGGTTTGAATTTGGGTTTATTTGGTAAGTGGGCACATGTAGGTCAAGTGGGCTAAATTGGGCTAATGTTGGGCTAGAGATTGAAATAAATGTTGAGAAATGTTTATGGGGGTGTTAAGGAAGGTTTAGAAAAGATTTGGGGTTAATTGGAGTTGAATTGGGTTAGTTTGGGCTAAGTTTGGGTCATGGGTCGAATTTGGGCTCTAAGGCCGAAGTGAAGTGGATCAGAATGTCGATCAAGTTGGACTTGGATTTGGTCTAGATTGGTATTGGGGATGTTGAATTGAAGTTTAGAATTGAATTGGACCAGAATTTGGGTCAATTGGATAGGTTTGGTTTAACATTGGGTCTACTTTGGGTTAAAATGGGTCGATTTGGGGGTTTTGACAAAAGTAGGGTAAATTGACAAAATTGGCCCATGGTGTAGTTGGAGAAAATGAAATTGGGAATATTTAGGATTTTCTGGAATTTTCTGGGAATTTTTTGAATTTTTGGATTTTTAGGCGAAGGGTATTTTGGGTATTTGGAGGGTATTGGGGGGTATTTTTGGAATCTTTGGTATTTTTGGGTATGGATGATCAATTTGAGTGATGTGGAGATGTTTGGGATTGATTTTGGAAAATTTTGGGTAATTTGGAAATTTTGCGAAAATTTGAGGTAATTTGAGGGTTTGGGTAGGTTTAGTAGGTGTAGGGTCTCGGGGGTCAAAAATTGAAAATTTGGGAAATTGAAGATTGGAGTGGATGTAAGTGGAAAGAAAATGTGAGGAACTTATTCGAGAACCATATTAAAAAAGTTTAGAACTTTTCTTAAAAGCCATTATTTAATTTCATGCCAAACTTTTCAATTTACTATATTATGTTTTAGTTGTAGATTACGTAGTATGTATAAATTTGCTTTTGTTACCTCCTTTACTTTAGAAATTTTTGAATTCCTTTATATAAAATATACAACAACAACAACAACAAAGCCTTAATCCACTAAGTAGGGTCGACTACATCGATCCTTTTTCCATTGCGTCTATTTGATGTCGAATTTTCGTTTAATTCTAATAAATTAAGATCATTTTTTATGTAATAAGCCCAAGTTTTCATAAATCTGCCTCACCTTTCTTAACATAAGTTGTATTTAAAACATACACTCTCTAATCCGATCATCGAGGTGGTTGACGTTTAATGTGACCAAACCATCTAAGGTGACTCTCTCTGAAATTTTATCCATCAACGGTGCAACACCAACCTTTATTACGGATATAATCATTTCGCATTTTGTCTCTCCGTGTAAAGCCATTCATAAACCTAATCTAAACAAGTAAGCGACACTTAACTTAACATTATGCTTCTCTTTTAAAGACGACGTTAAACCTTGTAGAACGTGAAGGTCTCACCACCATCTTATAGAATTTTCCTTTCAGTTTAGCGAATACTACATCACACAAAAGGCGGGGACGCATTCCTCCACCTCGACTAACCAGCACAATTCTCTTTATTAACATCCTTATCTATATCACCATCGCTTTGAACAATGGACCCATGATATCTAAATCATTCACATTTTTTAATAATTTGATCACCCCGAAGTTACACTTACGTCACTAGACCTACTATTACTAAAATTACATTCATGTATTGATTTTAGTTCTATACAAACGAGAACCTTTAGACTCCAGTAGACCTCATAATTCGGGATTTTTCACGGACTTTTTCTCTTGTCTTATCCACAAGGAGGATATCATCGGCAAAAAGCATACACGAGTACATCTCTTGTAAATGCCCGGTAAGACCATCCATAAATAAGAAAAAGATATGGGCTTAAAGCTGAGCCCTTGATGTAAACTGACGAGAAATAGTAAAATGTTTGGTCAATCCTGCTTCGGTTAAGACACATGTAACAGCTCTGGCATACATATCTTTAATAACCGAATATATGTCATATCAACACCTTTCTTACGAGGACTCTCAAAGAACATCTACGAGAACCTTCGTAAGCTTTTTCTAAATCGATAAAAATCAGATGTAGATCCTCGCTTGTATCTACGTACTTCTCCATCAAACCTCTCGATAGATGTGTAACATCACTTGGTAGACACCAACATAAATCCAAATTGATTGAAACATTATTAATACGTCTTAACTATGTTTAATTACCCTCCTACGCTTTAATTTTTAAAGTATGACACATCAATTTAATTCCTCTTATAATTTTTACAATCTTGTGCATCTCCTTTATTCTTAAAAATGGGATAAAAATGCTCATTCTCCACTCCTCGGGCATCTACTTTTAGTTTTAAAATAATATTTAAAACTTTAGTAAGCAGAAACCCCAAATCACTAAACATTTCCACACTTCAATTAGGATATCATCGAGTCCTACGAGACTTTCCCCCTTGGTTTTATTTAAAGCATCATCAACTTCTTTTTTACTAATGTGACGATAAAAATGAAAAGTTTTATTATTATTAACGATATTAAGATCACTAAGGTCAATTGTACTTTCAACATCTTCATTAAAAAGTTTATCAAAATAACATACCCACCTATGTTGAATATCTTTTTCTAAGAAAAGTACTTTTTGATTTTCATCTTTAACACACTTTACTTGAGTTAAATCTTTTACTTTTCTTTTCTCTTTGTTTGGCTAGTTTATACATAAATTTTTCTTGTCATAGTATCTAACATGTTATAAAAATCACTAAAAGTAAATTTTAGCATCATAGATTATTCTTTAGACTCCTTGTGGGCGTTTTTATTTTTCAGTCTACGCTTTAACATTTAAACGATTTTTATAACATAACTTCTTATATTTTATCTTTTCTTGCGCATTATTATTCCACCACCAACTATTTTTATTTATAGAAACTTTTCCTTTTGATTCTCCGAGTACATCTTTAGCCACTTGTTTAATAGTATTAGTTAATTTTCCTAGCACACCACTTATATCGACCTTCCAAACTAAAGTCTGAAAATAGCAGACTAGAATTTGACTAAGGTCCTCTTACCTCGCTTCCTTGTGGGATCAATAAATGGTACTCCATTAGAGCCCTGTATTACTTTAATAATATGTATACTTGCGTAGAACCTCTAGTGTGTGCACATACATACTAACATAAAAACACGCAAAAAATAGCACACACCAGAGCCGCATAAATTGACAATAACATTTCAATTTTCTGAGAACAAATTAACCTCAATCAAAAGTTTTCTTAATAATTTTCTTACTTAAGATGGAATTAACTATAAGGACTTATCCTTATAGGAGAATAAGAGCCCTAGAACAAGTATATTAACCCGAATTCTCAGGTAGCCAGCTTTCAGAATGTAATTTCATTTTGGACTTATGCCTTGAGTCAGCAATAGAACTTCCTATACATTTCTTTTCTTTTCATTATTTCCTGGCCTAGTTCTCCATTTTCTCCTCTCTTAAGTTCTTCAGTATGATCTGAGATAGAGGAAATTTTAGAGAAGAGGGAACATAACGATAAACAAATTAGTGACTCCTCAAAAACAACGACGACATCAATAAACTAACGAAATGAAGCCTGATGATGGCGCAAATTGCGGCAGCTATCAAGAGTTGGCGACTTCACTGGGGATATTCTCTCTCTCCATCTCTAGTTAATAAATTTGTTTTCATAACGAGGATAATTGCCTTAAAGAGGATTAAATTATCCTCTCAACTTTGATATATTTTTCTCATTTCAATCTTGGGCAAGATATAACCGATATATCTCCGACTCTAGAATCAGTCATAATGAATCTTAAACCTTGAAAATGATTGAAACAACATAACAAATAAATCAGTAATAAAATTTTCAAAACAAATTCAATATCAAATTTACAAACTAAGTACCTAATTTGCATAATAGGTCTTGAAATATTAAAAAAGATGACATTTAACTTTCTTCAAAATTGTATTATCACTATAATTGACTTATAATATGACAAGGCTGCCCAAAGCTAATTTTCTCCTAAAGATTTGACTTGTAATATGACAAGGCTGCCCATTTCCAATGATCATTAATCAAGTTGGGATCCTGATTCGACGAGTTGGATGTGGTACTAGGTGTTGACCTCACTTTTGTTGAGGTCTAATCTTTCTTCTTTAGAAGCCTAGTATCTGGCCATAGGAATTTCCTACTGACTATCCTAGAAAACTAGTGATGGAACCCTACCTATTAGAAATTCCAAACACTTCTTCACTTTTCTTGGAGTTTCATATGTTTAGTTATAACCTCTAGCACTTAGTAGGATGGAGCCAAACATGAGGGAGCTCAAGAAGTGTTCCCATAGGATTGCCTGGCCTTAGGGTTAGCCCTGGGTGGTGTGGCATTGGTCAGTCTTTTGCACAAAAACAACCCCAAACTTTAACTCACAACCAAAAATCATAAACCTATCACTTTTAACCTGGTTCCCCACTCTTTCGGAAACTTATATGGGTGATCACCCAAACCCTTCACCAAACCCTTAGCTCTAGGCTAGGGTTTGGCTAGAACCAACACATGGAGGATCTAATATGGGATTTCCCTTGGTCTCATGGAAACATAGGGGTAATTCTATGATTAACATTCTCAATTGATCCTAATTTCACCAAAATCCCCAACTTTGGCCTTTTAGCCTCAACTTCACTCAAATTACCAAAATACTCCTAAAACCCTAATTTTTTTCAAAATTTCCCAAAATTGACCAAGTTCCAAAATTCTCTTCAAAAATCATTTCAAACCAATCCAAACCATCAAATTGACCAAAACACCCAAAAATTATCAAAATTCCCAAAATATCTCCAAAATTATCAAAATTACCAAAATACCCCTCATGCCCTAAATATTCCAAAAATTTCCAAATCACTCCAAATGTCCCCAAAATCAATTTGAACCACCCCTTGACCCTAATTGCATTAAAATTAACTAATTTTGACCAAAATCTCGAAATTGCTTCTAAAGACACAAAATCCTCAGATTACCCCCAATTTCCACCAAATTGATTCCAAACTTCCCTAATTTCAATTCCAAATCAAAATCCTTCATGTATAATCCCAATTGAAACCAAATTGAAGCCTAATTCAACCCATTTTAAAAATCAAATTCCAAGCCCAATTTAAAATCTCCAATTTGACCATATCCATAAATTCCCTCAAATTAAACACTTTAACCAATCCAATCTCCCCAAATTTGAATCCTAAACTCTTCACAATATTCCCCTAGACCAGTTTGAACCTTCAATTGGACTAGACCTATGCTCAAACCTAGCCCAAATCGAACCCAAATAAAAATCTCCAATTTTGCTCCAAAATCCAAAATTCACTAAATTGAACTCCATAACCTCTCAATTTCCACCTAATTGACTTCTAAATAACTTATGAAAATATCTTACACTACTTTGAACAATCTGTTGACCTACATCCAAACTTTAGCCAAGCCCTAACCCAAGTCTAATCCAAATCCTAAGTTTTGAACCCAAAACCCAAACTCACCTCAAACCACTTGGTCCAACCTAACCCTGACCACTACAACAGCCATTTGGACCCTAAGAATCAATTTAGATCTACCTAGCCCACCTAAGTGAGCCATGCACTAAGGGTCCCTTGATTTAGGGGATTTCCTCTTGAAATGGCTAAACTAAAAGGATCCTTGCCACCAGCCTTCCCAAGCCCCAATCTCATCACCATTAAACTTCTCTGGCTCCCCTGAACCACCTAGCCACCAGCCCTACCATGGCCGTTCGACCTAGTCGTCGAAAAACCCAAAACCGAGAGAGCCATCCCCATAACTCAAATCCAATTCCACCCATCTAATGTGGCTCACCCCCATTGGTCACTTGTGCCGTTCAACCCTCCACCTAAGCACCACCTTGCACCCACTGGCCAACCCAATTGTCTACCTTTTCCCCCTCTATTTAAGCACCATCCCTCACAACCAAGTATAGAGAGTGCACAAAACCTTAGGGAAAGTCAGTCAAATTGTTTCCAGAGCTTCTCCAGATCTTCGTAAGCTCACACCATTCTCCAGCCATATTCCCCACTACCTAAGGCCAATTTCTTCACCCAAAGTAGGCCAAAAATATGACATTCTCTGTCACTACACAAAACTCCTCAAATCTTTCAATTTAGCTATCTATGAGCTTGAGGAAGACCCCCATAGAAACCCCCATCTCCTAAGCTTTCTGTACTTGACTTTGATTAAGGCCGCACCATCAGTTGGAGGAACACTTCCTCTGACCTATTCCCAGAGCAAGGTGACACTTCGAGGAGTTTCGCCAGACTTTGCTAAAACTTCTTCAAGCACTCATTAGAGGCCACAACTATTGGGCTCAGGTATACTTTATTTTCCTCTAAATCGAGCTTGGTTTGGGCTTTTATGAATAAAATTTTAATTTCATGCATGATTAGCCATATATATGTGTTAGTTTGGACTACATGAAAGTGTAGGAGCAAAACCCATGTGATTTCATTGAGTATAAAGTGATATTAGGGTTTTAGTGCGGACATTTTATAGGTTAGGCCAGTTGAGGACAAAGACAAAGATCTGTTTGATCATGCTTGTATCAGATGGACGCTTCAAATCAAGCTAGAAAAGAGAATGGCACAAAAAGCGTGGGCTGAGTCAGCAGCTAGGTGGATGGCGACATCTAATAGCATGATAACACGTCTGGATTCGAAGCATATGAGGAATGAGTCAGCGCTGCGTGGATAAGTAAGAAAATAATATATATTTGATTTATTTAAATACTGAAACTTTAAAAATTCATAACTTGGTGTAGAAAAATCATGAAATGAAATTAAAAATACACTATTGCTCAGTGAATTGAGGAAAAAGTATGAATTAAAAATTAAAAAAAAATATTTTTCATATATATTTTTTTAATTGATTAGATATTCTAGAGTGTATTTTAGTTATATTTAATTAAATATTATTCACCTTGGCTTAGAATTTGGAGGGCTTGTTTTGCGTATGTTTAAAGTGTTCGCTCGATTTTTCCAAAGTTAGAGAACACTTCTAACCCTAAAAGCCCTAATTTTTAATTCTAATTCCATATTTTCACATAAAATAATTATATAAATTAAAATAGAAATTAAAAAGATATGAAATTTATTTTGGTAGGTTCTCTGTGGTCAGAGGACTATAGAAAAAATTTCAAATGAGTTTGAATATTTATGTACATTACTTTAGCTAATTAAGTCATTAAAATTTATAAAAATTTAAATAAATATAATATAATCAAAAAATTGTAAAAATTTGTTCCACACTCTAAATAATGACTATTTTAACCGTTTATAAAAATTTGAAACTTATTTGAAATTTATCTTATATTAAAATCCTTTTTACAATTAAAATGGGATTTTTGTATTAAAATAATTATAGTAATAAAATATTAGAAGGAAAATTATGAAAAGTGGTTTTAAGAGTTTCTTGTGATCAGGGGATCCTAGGGAAATTAAAATTGATATTAGAATAAATAGTTCATTTTGGGCTACTTTTTAAATTAAAAATAAATAAAAATAATTAAAAACTACAAAAATATAAAAAATGTACCAAAGTATTCCTAATTGTTTCCTGATCATTTGGGACCTTTTAAAATATTTTTCCTAGTTTTTTCTAATGTAGTTATGTATGTTTAAGTGTTTAAATGTATTTTCTTTAATTTTTCATTAAAACAATTATAATACATAAAATAAAAATTATAAAAAAGGAAAAGTTTGTTTCTCTAAGTTCTCTGGACTTAGAGAGATTTAATAAAAATATAAAAGGTAATTTTGAAATTAATTTATATTTTCTTTTTAATAATCACTAAAATTAATAAATAATTATAATAATTAAAATATAATTTAAAAATTATAGATTTGGTCGAAATGGTCGTCTGACCTAGGTAAACCTCTAATAATTTTCTCAAAAACGAAACTTTACTTTGAATAATTAAATGAATTAATATTAAAAAATTTTAATTTCGAATAAAATGTTTATTAAAAATTAAATAAAATCAGAAAATTATAATTTCTTCTCTGATATTTTAATCAACCCATGAGTAGGGTAACTATTAAATTTCAAAATCATTTGAGTTGTATTTGATGAATTATGATGTGGAGAGTCCAAGGGGGAAATGGTAATTTAATGATTTTGATGCCCTAATTAAATTTTAAGATAAGCCAAAGGGTCAATGGGTAATTTTGATCATGATAAACTCTTTTGGATATTTAAAACATAATGGGTTAAGAGGTAGAAACCAACATGTCCTCTTTTTCACAATAAGGGTAAAAGTGTAATTTTATAAATTTCTCAGGCTTGGAAGTTAGCCTGATTGGATGACACTAAGGTAGTGGGCTTAAGCTAGGAAGATAATAACTTACTTATTTAATGCCCCTAATTGGTGATTAGATGATAAGTGTGATACTTTAATGAGAATTGAATCTCATTTAACTAAGCATTTTGATTATTGCAATACTACCCTGAAGATAAGATTTAAGGGCTTAGTAGTGAGTAGGCTTAATTTAAACTTGCCAAATGAGGATTTGAAAAGAGAAACATGACTGATTAATGAATACCTCTAAACACCATGAGCCCAATCTTAACCTTGGGTATAAAATTTTTAATGATTTGAGCTTGCCCTTAGGAATCCAGCCACATAATTCTCAAATAAAACATCAAGTGAATACTTAATTACCCTGCTCATGGATTAATTAAAACATCAAGGTTCATTAAGCACATATTAAAAAATTATCACTAAATTTTAATTGTGGATGAATGTTTTATTAACACAGTAAGTTCATAAGAACTCAAAACGATTCAAAAGATTTTACAAACTTATTTAGGGTTGTTCCTCAAGTACTTTTATGATCTTTTGGGTGTTTTGGAGGACAACTGAACCTATTATGCTTTAATGAAGAAAATCATCCTTGAAATCTTTAGGGACCCATCAAGTTATGCTACGGGACCCGTAAATTCACCTAAATCAATATCAATACTCTAAACTATATGATATTTAAAACCCAAAACCTAAGGAATTAGGTCTTCCTTAAGGTATTTATGTTCATGTGAGCAACTGGAGACATTTATTTTTACTACATATGGATTATCAGACTGGTATATGTCTGAGCTTTAGGTGGCTAGGGCAATGACGATAATGCTAATGTGTGCTATAATGAGGGATACAATACAATGTGGGAGTTTTATAATGGTATCTCCTACCTCAAGGACCTTCAATAAGGGAAAGGAAAGGACTGATGATACTATTCACCGACTCTTGATGGGATTATTGTCCCCGACGCTCTTAGGTTGTTTACAGTCCTAGCTTAATGAGAATGACTAACCTGTGGACTACACTACTTTACAAAATTAAAATAAAATTTTTTGTACATGTTAAAACAAACTCTGCATGAAAAATTTTAAAAAAAAATTAAAGAATTTTGATAAAAATTTATAAAGGTCCATGGTTAGTCACTTAGATCAAGATTAGGACTACAATTTGTAGGATGTCGGTTCGGTAGCTCTTACCCAAGGGTGAGAAACACACAGTCCAGCTTTGAGCCCCCACCTTTACTGATGTCTTATACCTAGTCTTGGTTTTCCATGTGTGACTATTTGTTTTCTTTTACTTTTTTGTGTCTTTTATGACATCCTTTTTCTACTTTTCTGGTACTGACTTTTCCTTCTTCCGCTTACTTTCTTTTCTTGTAATTTATTTAAATTTCTTGAAAATTATATTATGTCTTATTGCACTAACCATGCAATGGTAGCAGAAGCTCAAGTATGCTTTTAAAGTTTATTTACATTACTTTACTTCACTGAACTTTACTTTTAGCACCACTTAATTTGTCTGCAATTTACTCTACCATGCATATCTGTAGGACTAAACAAATGGAACGATTCAAAAATTAAATACATTTTTTAAACTTTGTGAGTTCTCTTAAATCACTCCTTTTAGATTACGGGAATACCTCAGATGAGGTAACTAACGATTGCTAATGAGATTTCCTTGGTTTAAATGAGTGTAACAAATTGTTTAAACTAAGTCAGTTTGAAAAACAATTATGGTGCTAGCATGAGGGGAGCATGAATCCCTAACCGGTGTCGTTTTAATTAAATTTAAAATTTTATCAAATAAAATAAAAATAGAAATAGAAAAAAAAATAAAAATACAACAAGAACAACAACAACTATAACTAAAACATGAAGCATACTTGGTAAAACCTTTTGAACCTTAGAATTTAGGACTGCTGCTTTAGCAAAGAGCTTGGAGCATACACCATGGGTAGCATGATGAGTAGTTGCAGAAGGACATCTTCAAAAGAGCAAACCTGTCTATGATAACAAAAGTTTTCTCTAAAATTAAACAACAAGCCATAGGACTTCGAGGTTGTCTGCCTAGTGCAACAAAAATCCTCAAAATATCATTAGGCTTTTTGTACAATTAGGTTGTACAATATAAGTCATAACTCGTCTTAGGATTTTGAGGTTGTCAATTGGTACGACGTAAATCCTCTTATCTTCCAGGGTATTTATATGATTAGTAACATGCAAATATAAGACCTACATAATAAAATTGGCAGGATGAGACGTTAAATAATTTCTCTTCAAAACTGAAGCCAAACCATATGATAATTTTGGAAGTCACAGAGGTTCTCCTCAGGATCCATGACATCACCTACCATTCCTCTTTTGGATTCCATAACAACTTTTCCTAAATTGATATTTTCCCATTTAAATTTATTATGTTTGACCTTGAAAACTCTAAACTTTGAAACTCCTGAAGACATTACCTCTGATCTAAATCGAGATTTTTTTAAGGTGACTATGGTTGCTTAAGATGTAATTAACTATAGGGGCTTTCCCTTATAGAGAACTTGAAGAACCTAGCTTAATATAAAATCTATTTTATTTTTATATTAGATAGGGGAACTTGTTAGTTAACATAAAGGTTTTGCAGACTAAAAAATGTGTCATAACTTTTTGTAGTTTATTTAATTGAGCCTCCTTATCAAGAAATGTGTATATTATTTAGGGTAGATGCACAGCTTGTGATGTGGTGCTCTTTTGTTTAAACTATCGAATATATGGGATTGGTTCTGTCTCGTATTTTCAAAATTAAAATCTTACTTTCCAAAATTACATATATATTAAATTAAAACTATTTTAAAGCGGGCGACGAGATTCCTATTCTGGTGAACAATAATTTTTAATTTGGTGACCGACACTTGGTGGTCTCTGCCACCTCATCTTAAAGACAAGGGCCCCAATAGAAGAGCCACCAGTTGACTTTGACTTAAAATCTAATCAAGATTCTTTCCACACATGAAAAATTCACTTAAGGAAACTTTAAAAAAGGAAGTATCTAATGTCGAGAAGATTCTGAAGTCCATTGTTCTACTAATGAAATTAACAAATTTGGTGATAAAGGAAAATCTATTCTCATAAAGGAGGGGTACATTCCATCATCTGCAGTTGAGATTGGGTTTAGTTCTAAGACTATCCCATTGACCTGCACTCAGCGAAGAAACGGGGGTTGCTTTACCTTAAGAAAGAAAAGAAACAAACATGACAAAATAGAAACCAATGATATTGAAGAAATGGGTTTTCCTGAAGACTATTTTGGAGGAAGCAGATTTCGCTCATTATCTATTGCACCTATCTAGGAAGATGTTCTTAGGATTGTTACTAGTCTATATTAATCTTCTTTCCAACAAAAAGAAAAGAAAAGAACCCCTTTGTTTCAAGAATCCTCTCCATGTTTGAAACACTTTCTTGAGAAGAGATATGATCAGTCGCTCAAAACAGATGGGAAGTGCAGTTTCCCCATAGAAAAGAAATGAAATTCTTAAGAAAGAAAAGCCAAGTCACAGTTATCATAAAGGTGATGCATCTAGAGTCTCTGCTAAACTTCAATTGGGGGACCAACCGATCCCATCTGCTTCACCATGAGAATCTGCTAAGCTTCGCTTGGGACACAAGATAGCAGATATCTCTGATATTTCAGAAGAGTAAAATCGTCCTTCTTCCAAATCCAGGCTACGAAATCATTCCAACTCTCCACTAGCACATGATGGATACTTTCAAGAGACATGGAAGCATCTAATAGTATGAATTCACTAGTGCAGATGTTACGATCTGGGGATTGAACTTACCTACAACATAATGACATGCCTCTGAGGGCATTTCATCCCATACTAAAAAAAATGTATGGAAATGTCGGCCATCAAAGGAAGTATCTGATGTTGTTAGTACATGGTCCACTATTCAGCCTAATGATCCTCATTCAATTGAAAAAATATTACAATAACTAAGAACCGACATTAGATAATTATTGGTAGACAAAAGAAGAGAACATGCTGAAGACATAGATGAAAAGTTTGACGGAATCAAGATGCTAGAAAATCAAGCTACTTCATCCTCATGAGAAGTACCACTACCAAGAAGAAGGGTCATGCAAGAAGAAGCCAAGTTTATGAGCGTAGCAGGAAAGAATAATAAGGGTCATGCAACAACAAACAAAAAAATTAGTCATATCGAAAAGAAAGTTGAAGAAATAATGAACACATTGGAAACTTTGCATAGTTCACCACAAATGACACAATTTCTAGCTGTTAGGATTGCTTGACCGGAGGCAGTTCATATCCTTGATGATAAAAGAGAACCACAGATTTCGAGGAGACTAGCCTTTGCCCAAAATAATATTCCATATAAATAACTCAACTAGTTAAACAAAAAGTGAAAGAAATAATGGCCTAGGTGAGGGCCAAGTCATTAATTGCAAAGGGTAGACCATACCTAGAGGAATTTTATTCTGTCTAATATACTAAGGGTTTTGTATTACTACTTTTCAAAATGTTTGATGGAATTGTAAACCCTCGTCAGCATGTTGCATACTTCAGAGCAAGTTGTTGCAACGTGAGGGGTAGTGATGCTCTTTTATTCGATGAATTTTGTTAATAGCCTTAAAAGGGCTGCTTTTGATTGGTATGTTGAGCTGCCCAATGGGTTCGCTAAAACTTTGTTGAACTAAAAAAATCTTTTCATTCGACATTTTGCTAGTGCTCAACACCACATTATAGTTGGCGACATTGTAATAGAAAACAAAAGCTAGGAGAAACTCTCGTGGATTACTTTCTTGGCTGGAGGAATCCCAGCAGAAAGTGCAAACTGCAGCTCCAAGTGCAACATGCTATTGAGATCCTACTTATGAGCATTCACGGACCAGTGAAATTTATGCTTATGGGATTTACTACAAAAATCTTTGAAAAGCTACTCAATAAAGCTGCTGGTCTCCAAGAAGAAGCCAAGTTGATAAGCATAGCAGGAAAGATAGAAAAGCCAAAGCCAGTTAAGACATTCAAAAAGAAATTAGAAAATGTCTTGTTAGTGGATAAGGACAAGCAACCAATGCAACTACAACTTGAGCAGACGAAAAAATGACAAAGTGTCAACACATCGCAATCACAACCATCCTTCTAGATGCAATACCAACAATCGACTCAACAAAGGGCAGAGAAAAGATCAAAGGCAAAGTTGATGAATAAATAATATCTTTTCAAAATAGATGCCATTATAGAAATATTTCACAGCTTGTTGAAGATTCCAAAATTCAAATAGCCCAAAGCCAAAAGGTCAGGGGAAGTTGACATGAATTACCAGCCTAACTGTTGTGGCTACCATAGGATGCTTGGACACAAGATTAAAGATTGCTTTATCTTTAAGTGCTAGATAGAATACAACTTAAAGGTATAAAACGTAATTATCTTGAAAGAATGATTGAATGAGCTTGAAAAGGGTTCGATCAATGTAATCATGGTTGATGAATTTTTTCCTATCGACCCTTACAAGGTTATGCAAAAACTTTTAATTTCACTTACATTTTCTCTGTCTCTAATAATGAATCTGGTTTCAATCCTGTAGAATCTTGAATTGTACATGATTTCAATGAGTCCAACAATGATTGTGATGATATTAATAATGACAATAAACTTGATTATGAAAACAAAGATGACAAGGTTACCCTTGAGTTGCAAGAGCACTGATTTCTATAGCATTAGAATCATCAGTCTCAGCAACAAAAGTGTCAGATAAAAAGCTCCTTGAAGAAACTCAAAATTCAGAGATAAAAAGAAATAGTTGAAGTGAATTTACGAAGTGAGAAAGTTGTACCTTCAAGAACTATTGCTAAACAGAACGACAACAACTGATTATGCCAAAAAAAGTTGTTCCACTAGTACAAGCGAGACTAGCTCAAGAAAATACTATCAGTTCTTATAATAAGGTATACTATAAATTTTTAGCTCATTTGAGGAAATTACTAGCCAAATTGAGCATTGTTGATGCCCTCATTAGAATGAGGGAATCATTAATAAAAGTTGTTTTGGATCTTGAGATTTGTTTGGCTCAATTTGCTAGTACTTCCTTGAACGAGGATTATTCATTGGAAAGCCCAACCAAGGTCACATTCTCCGATGATGATTTTCTATGGGCACAACAGAACATAACCGCACATTATATATCTATGTGAATATTGATAATGCTATGCTTTTAAGGGTGCTTATTGACCCCAGCTCTTCAATCAATATATGAGTTTAAGAACACTTGCATATTTAGACATTGATGCCTGTAGGCTAACAATCAACAAGATGATGCTACGTGGCTTCAATCAATAAGGAGAAAGGACTGAAGTGTCAATCACATTATTTACGAAAATTGGTAATTTGGTGACAATAGCATTATTTGTTGACCGGGGCACCATGAAAAAAAGATGGTTCCTTCATCATTGCACCAATGCATTAAATACTTGCATGAGGGACTAGAGTACTGCATTAAAGTTGATCTACAACTGTTCTTGGTACACAAAATTGACATACATGAAGATGCTACATACTATGTTCCACTAAAGAAAGAAGATTCTCTAGAGACATGTTTACAAATACAGAAGAAAAGGATAAACATAAGAAAATAAAAGAGAAAGACAAGGAAGAAGAAAGAAAAAAACTAAAGAACATTAGAACATAATTCAACTAAAGGGTAAAGAATCCCATAAAACTCGCATCTAAGGTCGAGGCTGGCGAGTAGGATGAGAGAGGGAAGAACCAATTCTTGAAATGAATAAAACTTTAAGATCAACATGTGCCTAGACTCCAGTTTTAAGGAAGAAAAGTGGAAAAGAAGAAAATAATGGTTGCTCAAAAGGAGCCATAATTCTATATATCCCTAGAAGATGAAAAAGAAACAAATCAATATGGGTCCATGTATGAAAAAGTTAATCACTATATGCATGCTATGACCCTGACTCTAATATTCTTAAATAAAGTCATGTGTTTAGTGGTCAAAGAAGCACATAGTGAGGGTATGAAAACTATCAAGTTCCAACTTTATTCTTCTTCTTCTACTTCTGAAACAAATGCAAAACTAGAAAAAAAATCTCTTAAAATTAATCGATGTAAGCTTCATACGAGAAAAGAAATATCCAACTTGGCTGGTAAATATAGTACCTGTGAAAAAGAAAAATGGCCATATTTGAATCTACATTGACTTTGAAGACTTAAATAAAGCCTGTCCAAAAGACGAATTTCCTTTACCGATCCGTGAGTTGATGGTGGATATTGCATCTGCACACATAGTTTTCTCATTTATGGACAGATCTTCATGCTACAATCAAATCAAAATATTTCCAAGAGACAAACCAAACACAGTTTTTTGAAAACTCATCAAGATTTACTATTATAAGGTAATTCCCTTTGAAATTAAGAATGCTGGTGCGACATAGCAGTAGGTTATGATAAGGATATTTGATGAAATCATTCATAATAAGGTTGTGTTTTATGAATGACTTAAACATCAAGAGCAGACAAATGGACAACCTTGTGTATGATTTAAGAATCATCTTCGAATAATTGAAAAATTTCAATCTTAAAGGAATCCCTTAAAGTGTGCCTTTAGTATCACCTCAGGGAAGTTTCTGGGATTCATTGTTCTTTAACGTGGGATCGAAACTGACCCTTTTGAAATCGAAGAAATCTTAAATTTTCCTTCTACTAAGAATTTTACCCAATTATGATCTTTCCAAGGAATGTTGGCCTATATAAGATGTCTCAATTCAAATTTGTCAGGTAGGTGTTAACCTCTCGCTGCTTTAACCAGAAAAGATGCTAAATTAGTGTGGGATGACAAATGCAAAATTTCTTTTGAAAGCATCAAACAATATTTGATAAAGCTTTTGTTCTAGCAACATCTATCTTGAGAAGACCTTTGATCCTATACACTACGGCTTTAGATGACCCCCTCAGAGACTTGTTAGCCTAAGTCAATGACAAGGGTAAAGAAAATGCTTTATACTATTTAATTCATTGTTTAATTCCAACTGAGTTAATGTATTATGCAATTGAAAAAAGTTGCTTGTCTTTGATCTTAACCATTCAAAAGCTCATACATTACATGCTTTCTCTTAACGTAACTCTCATTTTGAGAGTCAACCCATTATAGTACTTGATGACTCCACAACACTTTCTAGAAGACTAGGTAGGTGGGCAATGATAATGCTCCAATTTAACATAACCTTCATAACTACACGTGTCATCAAAGGATAGATATTGGCAGAATTTCGCAGCACACCCAATATTGGCAGGGGTCTGTTGACCTCATTTTTGGTGAGGTCTTTTCTTCTCTCCTTAGTGCTTAGGATCTAGCCATAGGTTTTCCCTTTGACTATCCTAGAGGACTAGAAATGGAACCAAACACCACTTAGAAATTTAAACCACTTCTTGACTCCCTGCAAACCCAACAAGCTTGATTGTAGACCCCTAATCACCTAGAGGCTTGAAATCAAATGTAGAGGTTTAAAGGATGAGTTCCCTATAGGACTTTTTGGCCTTAGGAAAACCCTCAGTGGCCTGGTTTGGTGAGGGTTGACTTGCACATACACTACACTCTCACACACATTCCAAGTCCTAAAACCACACTCTCACCCAACTTGACTTCCTAACTCATGTAGGTAATTCATGTGGATGGTCCTTAACATCAAGCCCTCGACTAAGAGGGTTAGGAACAACATAGTGAATGCCTCAAATGAGTCTTCTCATGGCTCATATGGGCTTAATATGGCTTCATGGCTCAACCAAAGTGATTCCATTTAACCCATATTTGATCAATCTTCCTTTTTTAAAAATTTCAATTTTTGACCCTCGGGGCCCCATGCCCACCAAACCTACCAAATACCATTGAAATGACCCAAAATTTGCAAAATTGCCTAAATTACCCAAAATCCTTCAAAATCAATCCTAAACACTTCCCACCATTCAAATTGACCATCTTTGGCCAAAAATACCAAAATTTTCAAAAATACCCCTAAACCCTCCCAAAATTACCAAAATACCTTTTTACCCCAAAAATCCAAAAATTCAGAAAATTCACAAAAAAATTCCAAAAAATTCCAAATTTTCCTAATTTCATTTTGTCAACTACACCATGGGTCAATTTTGCCAATTTACTCCACTTTTACAAAAGCCCCCAATTTGACTCATTTTTTAACCCAAGTGAACCCAATGTCAAACTAAACCACCCCAATTGACCTCAATTTTGGTCCAATCCAATTCCAAACTTTAATTCAATATCCCCCATATCAATTTAGACAAAATTCAACTCCAATTTGATTGACATTGGGGCCCAATTCCAATTTGGGGCTTAAGCCCAATTTTGGTCCATGACCTAAACCTAGCCCAAACCAACCCAATTCAACCCCAATTGGCCCAAAATCTTTTCTAAAGCCTTCCTAACATCCCATAAACAAAACACTAACTTGATTTGCCTAAAATTTGAACCTAAACTCCATCCAAACCTAACCTAAAACCAAAATCCCTTAAATTGATCTAAGCCGAAACCTAACCCGAATGGGCCCGAATCCAAAAATTAGAGCCCAACCAAAATTGAAAACTCTTTGTAACACTCCCATAAACATTTTCCAACATTAATTTTACATCAAATCCAACCTTAGCCCAACCTTAGCCCAAGTTAGCCCAATTTGGCCCACATTGACCCCTTTACCAAAAAGCCCAAATTCGACCCAATACAATTCAAAATCACTTTAAACTTGTTCCAAAGCACTCATGACACATGCGTAAACCAATTGCAACATTTATTTGGCACAATCCTTTACCAAATTTTCATCCTAAATTTACTTTAAATTCAAAAGCCCACTTCCTTAAACCACTTTAAAAGCCCATCCAAAATGATTTAAAAAAAGCCCAAAATCAATCTAAAGCCTACATGACAAATTCTTCTCATCATACCTTTAATTGAAATCATCCTTAAGTCCTAAATCAATATTCAAGCCATTCCAAATCAAGCCACATGCCAAATTACCCCTAAATACCAAAAATCCTTAAAACCCTTTTTCATGAAACAAGCCGACCTTTTCCAAGCCAAATGTAAGCCAAATGTAAGCCATTTACAAGCCATATGAAGCCATCAGAGTTTTGACACCTCACCATGTCATTTATGGCAAATGGAGGGCCCCCTTTCTTAAGCCTTCCTTAAGCTTTTTTAACCTCCTCCATGATACACACTAAACCAAGTTAGCCACCTAATCCTTGATGGAGACTATACCATTTCCCCTTGGCTGACCCAAATGAACCTTTTCAGCCTAAATCCAGGCCTTGGGTGGTGCACCAAGCCCAAAACCATGGGTTGACCCATATGAACCTAAAAGAACCTTCTCCCCCTTTCACTTTGATCCAACTCCTTTACACATGTCCAAAGCCAATTGTTGGCACCAAACTCAAGCACTGACCTCCCTGACCCTGAGGGTGACCCATGCCTGGCCGGCCAGCCACCACAGCCGCCGGAAACCACCGAGTCGAGAGGCTTAATTTGAATCGAAAATTCAATTTGAACTTGCTGAGTCGTCCCATGCCCGATAGCCTGATGTGGTCTGTTCTTCCCTTGGCCAAGGCAGTTGATCCAAGCCATTAAACCCCCCTGCGAGGCCCTCCAGCCACCTCTATTTAAACCCACTCACCTCTCGGCCAAACAAGGTGATGAACCAGACCATAAGGAAACTCTGCCAAAATTGCTCCAGGACCTTCTCCTAACCCAGAGCAGTTGATCCTCTGTGTTCCTTTGCCCTAATCCCCATTAACAGAGCTTAATGTTTGAGTTGAAAATCCACCCAAAAAATAGGACACTTCACCACAGTGAGCCAACCTTCAAATTGATTGACCCTAAACCTTCACCAGACCAAGAGGAGAAGTTCCCCAGCAAAAGCCCCCTCACCAGGCCAGCCATTGCTTCTAGCCTCCAAGCTTTGTGATCGGCCTTGGTCACTTTCATTCTTAGACAATTCCCCAGAGCCAGGGACTTCATCTGGAGCTGGCTTGGACTCAATCAAAGGTGACAAAACTCTCAGATCGAAGCTTCACTTCTCTGCGCAAAGGTATGAAATCATTCTTCCTCTCGAGCTTCCAGCAATTCTCCATTTTTTTGGGTTAATTTCAGAGCCTATAAACTGTATGGATGTGTTCGTCTCTTCAAGACGAATCAATAGAGTATAAGAACTCAAAAATCCGTTGAGAATCGATAGAGATATTAGGGTTTGAGTGTGGACGGTCACGGGTGCACACCAGTAGTAGACGACGACCAAGAGCCATTGGATCGCGTATGTATCGAACGGACGGTCGAGATTAAGCCGGACAGCGGAATGTTACGTGAACCGCGGGCCCCTGGAGCGCTGAGTCAGATGGCGGTGCCTAATCATAGAGCGACGCGTGGGCTTTCGATCAGTCGTAGGACGACACGGCGCCGAGTCAGATAAGTAGAAAATTAGGGTATTTTTGAATTATTTAAATACCAGAACTTCAAAAATTCATATCTTTGCATAGAAAAATCACAAAAATAAAATAAAAACACTCTCTTGCTCAGTGAACAGAGGAGAATAATGTGGAAAAGAAATCAAGTTAATTGGATGAGTATTTTATTTTTAATAATTTATTTACTGTTTCAATGTTTTGATTCTCCATTTGCACAGACAATTCACCATGGTATGAGACCATAGGGCTTTTGAAGCCTCGGATCTTGGGAACATTCCCTAAATTTTTCAAGGTCAGAGACCATCTCTGTGAAAGGTTATTGATTTTTCAAGTTCATGTCACTGTTTTAGGTATTTTAATTTCAATAATTAGTATGTTGTGAAATAAATTCTAGAAAAATTTGGTGATGTTTCTTAGGACCAGGGGACCCTATGAAAAATATATTTTGAGTTGATTCATTCATAATAACCTTAATTGGCCTAAACCCCTAAAATTGAATTTGAATTAATTAGGGTGAATTATACATCAAATTGACTTGAAAATAATTCTCCATTACTCTTTAGGGTCAGAGAAAACTTACATAAAATTTTGAAATCAATTGGACTTGATTAACCCCACCAAATGGATTGATTAAGCCTCATAAGTAAAATGAAACTTTAAAAATTTATAACTCCAAAAATACTTTTAAAAAATTCATAAAAATGGTCTTGGAGCTTCTCTGATATCAAGGGAGTTCAGAAAAATTAAAATTGGAATTTTCTAAAAAAGTTGATTTTTCACCATATTTTAATATTTTAATAATTAAAAAAATAATAAAAATCATAAAAATATTAAAATCATAAAAATATCTCATTTTGACTCTTAATCATTTAGGAACAAACCAAATATTTTTCCTAAGTCCCTAGGATGAGATATTGAATTTTAAATGCTTAATGTAATATTTAATATTAAAAAAATGAATTTTTAACCTCTTCACTAAAATAATTCTAATAAATCAAATAAAAATCAAAAAATTATAAAATTTATTTCTCTGGACTCCTTGTGGTTAGAGAAATTTAAGAAAAATATAAAATCTATTTTTCAACTTTTATTTTATTTTAAAATTAATTAATACTCTAAAAATCAAAATAATTATAATAAATAAAATATAATTCAAAAAATCACAAAAATTGGTCCAATTGGTCCTCTAGTGATTAGGAACATCCTATAATTTTTTTAAGTGCAGAAACTTTATCTTGGTCATGTTGTTGAATTTTCTTTGAAAACCCTTATTTTCTACTAAATATAATTATATAAATAAATTAAATTCAGAAAAATCACATTTTCTCCTCTAATATCTTAATTGACATGTAAGTGAGGTGACATAAAAATTTCAAATTCATTTGAGCTCAATTTAATGAGTTATGAAATAAATAAGCCTAAAAGGGCATAAAGGTATTTAAAAATTTTAACCCTTAATTAAAACTTTAGGTTTAGTAAAAATGGGGGGGGGGGGTAAAATATTTGATTTTAAATTTCTCTTGGATGATTGAAACTTAGGGAAATTAAAGGGTAGAAACCCATTTAACACTTTGAAAATATCAAAAATGAAACTCTAATTAATTAAATAATTTAAATTTTGGAAAGAATATATTTAAAATTTGGATTATTAAAATAGGGATATTATCAAGCGGATATTTATTCTTTAATTTAAAAATCACTAAATAAGTCACTTCAATAATATTTAGTTCTCAACTAAAAATTAAAATAATAATTAAAATCAAATTTAAAATCTTGGAGTTAAATTAAATTAAATTAAATTAAGTCAAGTCAAAGTTTAAATTAAATTAAATTAACACATTAAAAATTAAATTAAATTAAATTTCAAATATTGAAACTAAAATTAAACTAAATTAAAATTAAATTAAATTGAAATTAAATTAAATTAAACTAAAATTAAAATTAAATTAAAATTAAATTAAAAGTTAAATTAAATTAAATTAAATTAAAATTAAATTAAAAATTAAATTAAACTAAATCAAATTAAATTAAATTAAATTGAATTAAAATCACTTAACGAAAAACCTAAATGAAATCATTAAGAGTTAAATCAAAATATATCAATAATTTCAATACCTCTTCCTATCTAAGTAAATTTAAAACATGAGCATCAATCTGAAATACTAAGATAATTGAAAGTGTAGAGATTTAAATTAAATCTAAAATAATTTGAACACTATTCCAAACTTAAAATTATTAATTAAAACCTCATAATTAAATTAAAACACTTTAAACCATTAACTCAAACTTTAAATTAAGGATGATTAAAATTCTCGAATAAACCAACTTGCCATTAAAGGCTTTAATTATTATAACTCATAAATAGAGTATTAAGTGAATCAGGTAATCAAATACCCAAGTTCATTAAGCAAGAGACAAAGTTTAACTAAACTCCTGGATCATTATAATTCACCTGTGCAACTAAATTCACTTGGACTCAAAATAATCCCAGAAGTATTGAAAAGATGTTTAGGACTCGTCCTAAGCACTTCCTCAATATGACGGGATGTTTTAGATGAACAATTGAATCTAATTGTTCTTTGATGAAGAAAATCATCCTTAAACCAAACCAACAACCTAGACGTCATAGGAAATGACTAGTTATAGGATTAGGAATTTGGTAGACAACCAAAACCCTTTCCCTTAGCTTTACCTAGGTATTTCTTGCAAAATATGTTTAAATGCTCTACATGTGTTTTAAGTGCAGCTCGGGATGACGAGAAGACCCTCCAGGTACGCTTTTATTTTATTGCAGTTTACTTTATTGCAATTTACTTACATGCATTGCGCTTTATTTTTTCTTGCATGATAAATAAGACTGTTGCATGAAAACTAAAACCTTTAGGATAGCCCCTGAACTGAAACCAAAACTAAATTAAAAGTCATTGCAAGATAAAATTCAACGCCACAACATTCCAAAATATAAAATAACTCAGAATTTAATCACAAACAGAATAACAAAACTACAATTATAACTAAATTAAAACATCTCGTTGAATGATCGGGAATACCTCGGATGATGTAACACATGTGTTGCTAACGGGATTTCCCATGGTCTAAATGAAAGTATGGAACTCATTCAGTTGAATTTAACAAATTCATCTGGACTAAGTGAATTCGATGAAAATAACAGTGCCGGGATGACGGAACCGTGGGATCTTAATCGGTTCTGTTTAAACAACTTTAAGATTTGTTTTAATTAAAATATTTAAAACACTTGGATTTTAAGATCTTCTCTAAACCAAAACACTTTTCTCATCTCCTGATTTATGACTTCTATAACTAAACCTCTGCAACAACAAGGAGCTCGAAACATGGTGGACAGCTTGGCCATCGTCATCAGCAAAACTCAGATCTACTTCAGCAAAACTTTCTTAGAATTAAATAACCAAGCCATAAGACTTCGAGGTAGTTTGCCTAGTGCAACATAAAGCCTTAACCTTTTTGTTAGGCATTTGCATGATCATGTCATGTAAATTAAGCCCTAACCGGTCTTAGGACTCCGAGGTAGTCGTTTGGTACGACATAAACCCTCACATCTTCCAGGCTGTTTGTAAGAATATTTCATACGAATATAAGTCCTAATTAATTAAAACTGGCAGGATTGAAACATTAAATAAAAATTCCTAAATTGAAGCCAAACAATAGGATAGTTTGGAAGTTGCCAAGATTCTTCTTGGATCCTCAACTTCTCCTACTTCTCTTCCTTTGGATTCTTGAAACAAACTGTTCCAAATTTGATCCATTCCCTATTGAAATATCCAAAATTCAATCCTTTGAAAACCTTAAACTTTGAATTTCTTGAGAGCAAAACCACTGATCATTATCGAGAGTTTTCTTAAATGATTCCCGTCATTTAAGATGTAATTAACTATAGGGGCTTGCCCTTATAGGGAACTTTAAGAATCCAGGTAGTATAAACCCTGCTTAATTTCTTTATATTAAGCAGGGGAACTTGTCGGCTCATAAAATTGGTTCGCAGACCAAACGGATGTCACAAATCTTCTAGTTTATTTAATCGAGCCCCATCATCAAGTAGTGTGTCTATTCTTTGGGATAGATATACGGTTTGTGGTGCCGTGCTCGTTTATATAAACTATTCAGGATGTGAGATCAGTTTGATTTCATATCTTAAAATTTTTAAACTCAAAATTATTTTCAAGTTCAAATACCACTTTTCAAATTATATATTTAAATTAAATTAAAAATTCGCCGACAACTTCTGTAGGCGACCCCTTTTCAAAATACAACACACAAACCTAAAAATATGCCGACAACTTCTGGCGACTCCGCTGGGGACTAGTTCCTCTCTCCATTTTGATTAGATGGTTTTGCTTTCATAAATCGATAGTGAGTCCATATCCCTAGTAGACCAAATCCACCATTCTTCCATTGGAATACCCCGTTCATTTCTGTCTTGAACAAGTATAGCCAACTTCTCTCGGATTTAGGAACCACTGTTTAGACACCCCTAAACGGAGAGGTTAGGAGCGGTCCTTCGAGTCGGGAAGTCTTGCATAAGACTTTCTTTTCCTTTCCAATTCTAAATCGGGCCCTTTACCTTTTCTATAACCTTTTTCCTTTAATCGTTTTGTTTCTAACAAACGAACCTGCTAATAAACAACCTCCTAATAAACAATCTCTTTTAAAAATCACAAATACACTAAGATAAACGAAAATGTGTTCGGACTCTTTCTTTTTTGTCCTAAACTTTACGACGAAAAGAAGCATAATTTGGGACTGACATTCGGAGTCACGCCCGCGAAAATGGCTCGCCCCAAAGTTAATCTTCTCCTTCACCAAAGGAATGGACTTCGCCGTTTACAAGGATGAGCTGCCCGACAATGGAATCATCCGTTTCGAAGAAGGATTCGACAACACAGATATCAAGTTCGCTGACGTCACTCTCTTCACACTAATGGACAAAGTGTCAGAAACTGAAGAGCCCATGATTGAGTTCAACTTGAAGTCGACTCAAGAATTTCCTCCCCTGCAAAGGATTCCAGCTGAAAGAGGTACTACTATTCATAGAAGGACTGTTGTCTCTACCCCCACCGGTCTAGTCATCTCTGCACCTACCCCGACGTCTGCCAAACTAAAGGGGAAGGAAACCCAAGTCTATGATGAGCCTGTCATCGTGGAGGGTACAGATTTTGCTACAATACCATCTGTTTTTTAGATTGGGTCCAGTTCAAGAGTTTCACCCCTAACTCGAACTCAAAGAAGAAATAGAAGCAGAAAGATCGCCAAGATCGAGAAAGCCAGAGCTGCTGAAGTTGCTTTTCTAGAAGAAATCTCTCAGGAAAGAGAAGAACTGCCTGAGTATATACCTCTGTTTGAAGGAAGCATGTTTCACCCTCTCTCTGCCGCATCAGATGAAGAGAATGTCCGTAGGATTGCCTCTACATTACCCCGACCTGCGTACTACAGCAATTACAAAAGGAAAAGGGATAAGACTACGCCATTGGCTTGACTGCAAGCCGTGATAGCAAGATTGGCAAAGAAAGAAAGATGCCTTGTGTCAGAAATCTTAAGAAGGATAGGACGGGTGCCAGCTAAATCCCGTCTCGGACTGCGAATAGAGCCTGTTGCTGCCACAGAGAAACCAAAGAAGAAGATAAAAGCCAATTCACTCGTTGTTGTATCTGGTCTACAAATTAGGGAGGATACCACCTTCCAGCATATAGCCGACAGATCATCCGGTCCTAGGCTTCCGGCTGTGAGAAGGATGGTATGGCGACCTACTACTGGTGAGCTAAGACCAAAACAATGTCCTGAGAAGAAAAGTCTCGTCAGGAGACTTGAATCAATAGAAAGTGCTATTGCAATAAAAGGGACTCCTGAAAAGGAAGTTCAACAACCGTCACGAGACAACTGTGAGACCGTGCGGAAAAGGCCACTAGAGGATGCCATGGACAAGTTAAGGACCGACATCTGACAGTTAGCAAAAGAAAGAGAAGAAAAACTAGAAGATGAAGTTGACTCATCAGAGTTCATGGATGAGGAGTATGCTGAGATCAATATGGTTAAGACACGAGCATCATCAGCTTCACAAGGTGCTCCAGCAGCTGCAGAAAGAGATGAACCGGAAGTATTGAGGGTACAGCTTCGGGAAAGAGATGACACAATTTCCCAGATGGCAAAGAGGATGGAAGAGATGGCTGCTGCCTTAGCCACTCTCCAGAGTCAGGTACAACCTCAGAAAGAGACACCCCTAGAAATTATCCATATTGCAGATGGAGAAAAAAAGATCACATCCGTCAACGAAGAAGAACAACCAAAGAAAGATCCCGCACAAAGCATGATTCCAGAAAAGGATATTAAGAGCATGGTAGAAAAACAGGTGCGAGAAGCCCTAGCACAATCTAAGAGTGGAGCATCTATTCAGATGGGTAGACCTTACCCCAAAGAGTTCGATGTGGTCCATTACCCGAAAGGCTTTGTACCACCTCTGTTTAAGACTTTTGATGGGATGGGAAACCCTCGGCAGCACGTTGCACATTTTCGTGCTAGTTGCTGCAATGCCGGTGGGAGTGATGCTTTACTCTTCCGACAGTTCGTCAGCAGTTTGTCAGGGATTGCCTTCGACTGGTACGCAGAATTGCCGAACGGTTCAGTAAAGACCTTTTCAGAACTAGAGAATTTCTTCGTTAAGCGGTTTGCCGGGGCTCAGCACCACATCACTATCGGTGATCTAGTGGTGGAGCAACAAAAGCCGAACGAGACTTTAGTGGATTACATACTTCGATGGAGAAACTTAAGCATGAAGTGTGAACCACAGCTTCAAGAACAACATGCAGTCGGCATCCTACTTAAAAGTATCCATGGCCCGATAGCACTTCTCCTTAAAGGATTTACAATCAAGACTTTCGAGAAGTTGCTTAGCAAGGCCGGGAGCTTGCAAGAGGAGGCAAAGCAGTTAAGTTTTGTGGACAAGAATGATAAGTAGAAGCCTGTGAAAACATTCGAAAAGAAATCTGGAATCATCGCGGTAGTAGATAAGGGCAAGCAGCCGGTTCAGATACAGTCGGAGCAACCACAACCTAGTTATCAACCACCGCAACGGACTTATCGGCAACCTCAGCAGGGCTATCAGTAACCTCGTCCGAGCTATCAGTCACCTCAGCATTATGAACAACCGCCTCGTTCATTGCGTACCTTAAGAGAACTTTTAAATAGAGAATATCCATTGAAGACTGAAGCAGTAGCGAAGATGTTCTGCAGCTTAATGAAGACACCAGATTTTCAGCTACCAGAGCCTAAGAAGCCGGAGGAAGTCAATAAGAAAGATCATCCAAACTATTGCCCTTACCACCAGATGCTCGGACACAAGATAGAGGATTGCATCACGTTCAAGAGTTGGCTTGATGACAATCTCCGAAAAGGGAACATAACGATCCCAAAAGAATACATGAAGGAAACCCAGAAAGGAGGTTCCGTCAATGTTATTTCAACGGATCCCATTGTTCCGATAAACCCGTACATGACTGATGATGGATGGAGTACAGTTTGGACAAGATCATCGAAGAAAATTTTGGATCACATCCAGACCGCTTTGATACGCGCTTCAACTCAGAGTTTGAAACCTGTCGAGCCAGCACTATCACTTGAGATTGAAGAACCGCCCCAGAAGGAGGAGAAGATCGTGGAAGAAAAGAAGACCGAGGCTCCGAAGGGTAGAATAGGGGCTGCTTATCCTAGGATGGTTGTTTCCGATTCGGGGGAGAAATCCCTCGAACTCCTGACTCTGTATGATTATCTGCTCGCCCGGGCGGGATCTTATAATGATAAGGGTTATGGCTTTGGCTACCTTTTGACTGTTTCTAACGATTACGTAACTAGCGAAAACCGGCTTAATCTGGATCTCGATTCCAATACAAATAATGATTCTCAAATCATACATAACCTCGATGACCATGACGAAGAAGATGTTCACAAAGGAGGCTACGAAAGCTCAACAAGAAACGAGTCCATTTGTGAATTCCGAGGAGCTCCGATCACGATAGAATTAGAACCATCAGACACCGAAGCAACTTCAGAAGAGCCGAGTTGTTCCGATTCAAGAGGAGACACCGATAAATTTAGAAGAGATAAGCGAAGTCAATCTAAGAAGCGGAAAAGTTCTACCCCCGAGAATGGGTCCAAAGGATAAAGGTAAGCGGTGGTTGCTCGGGAAGAGTCGACCCCGGCGGAGGAACCGCCCATTCGGGAAGAAAATGAAGAACATGGTAATAAAGTGGACTACAACGTGCTAGCCCATCTTAGGAAGCTACCAGCCAAACTAAGGATATACGATGCTCTGATCCTGTCAAAGGAGATGAGGGAGGCTCTGATCAAGGCTTTAATTCATCTAGAGATTTGTTTAACTCAAATGGTCGGTAATTCCTTCGACGAGATTTGCTCGTTAAGAGAACAGCGAGGTGTTACCTTCACGGACAATGATCTATTACTGGGAATAGCTGATCACAACCAACCGTTATACATTTCAGTCACTATTAGAAAGTTTACGCTCTCCAGAGTATTGGTTGATCCGGGAGCATAAATCAACGTAATGAATCTTCGAACGCAAGCATATTTGGAAATTGATGCTCGCGAGCTTGAAGCAGACAAGATGCTATTAAGAGACTTCAATCAAAAAGGAGAAAGAGCTCTTGGATCGATGACACTACTAATGAAGACAGTGATTTAGCAAAGACAACCGCAAAATTCTACATAATTGATTCGGAGACATTGTTCAACGCTCTACTGGGTCGACCATGGATCCATGAAAACGGGATGGTACCGTCGTCTCTGCACCAGTGCATAAAGTATTACGAAGGAGGGGAACAGTGCATCAAAGGTGACTTGCAACCATTCTCCGTGCACAAAATTGGAATTCATGAAGATGCAGCCTACTACGTGCCTCCGAAGAAAACAATCTTTTCTAGAAATACCATACCAAATGAAGCAAAAGAAATTTGAGATGATGAAGAACCTGAAGTTCTAGTCTAACAGTCACTCACCACTCCCTTAAGGCGAGATGGTGAAGATTTCTCTAAAACTTGCACCCGAGGTCGAGGCCGGGGACGAGGACGTGGAAGAAACGTTGGAATAGTTGGACAGAAGAAATCGGTCATCGATGTTGATTGGGAGAACAGTTCCGAAGAAGAAGAAGAAGAAATTGAGAAAGAAGCAGCGATAATAAGTCAAAAGAAACCCCAGTTCAAGATCTCTCTCGAAGATGAAAGGAATGAAGAATATAAATCAATGTGCGAGAAGATTAACCATTATGTACATACTATGACCTTGACCCCGATCCATTCTAATAAGATCGAGGGTATGGTGGTTAAGGAAGTGCATGGTGGTGGTACTAAACCAATCAAGTTTTACCGTGGTGCTTCTTCTTCCAATGTCGAAAAAGATGTACAATTTGAAGATGTTACCTCATCTGAATTAATGGAACTACCTTTTGAGTGGTACTCTCCCTATGTTCAAAATTTAATTCAACGTGGTGTCTTACCTTGACAATGGACGAAAGGTCAATCACAACATTTTGAAAAATTATGGAATAATGCCGGTCGGCCTCCCAATTCAAAACATGGTCTCAGATTCGGCAAAGTAGGATCAATTGATGATACGAGATTTTGCTTGGTTGTCACTTGCGAACCTAATAAAGAGTTCTTGGAAGCTTCAGAAGATCTTGAGGATCCACCAATGGGCGACGCTCCACCAGAATTCGAGGAAGAAATCAAATCTACAATAGACGAGTTAACGGAAGTTAACTTAGGTACTAGTGAAGAACCTAGGCCTACCTTTGTTAGCTCCTTACTCAATAAAGAAGACTCCGAAGACATAATCAAGCTACTAATGGAATTCAAGGACTGTTTTGCTTGGAGTTACGACGAAATGCCAGGATTAGCTCCAGAAGTCGCAGTTCACAGGCTAGGAGTAGATCCCACTGCTGTTCCAGTTAGACAAGCCCCCAGAAGAATGCGTCTAGAAATTGAGCAACAAGTAATAGCCGAAGTTAAGAAGCTAATAGACGCTAAATTTGTCCGTCAAGAACAATACCGTACTTAGTTAGCCAACGTAGTATCAGTCAGAAAGAAGAATGGTCAGATCCGAATCTGTGTGGATTTCAGAGATTTGAATAAAGCATGTCCAAAGAATGAATTTCCACTACCAATCCCAGAATTGATGATCAACATTGCTTCAACACATGAAATCTTCTCTTTCATGGATGGATCATCAGGATACAACCAGATAAAGATAGCACCAGAAGATGAAAAGCTCACGACATTCAGAACGCCGATCGGAGTGTATTGCTACACAGTAATGCCATTCGGACTAAAGAAAGCAGGAGCAACATACCAAAGAGCGATGACGAAGATTTTTGATGATCTCATTCACAACCAAGTTGAGTGCTACGTGGATGATGTGGTCATCAAAAGCAAACTAAAAGAAGATCACCTGTATGATTTGAGAATTGTTTTCGAGTGACTAAGACAATACAACCTTAAGATGAATCTCTTGAAATGCGCCTTCGGCGTCACTTACGCGAAATTATTAGGATTTGTTGTCCGACATCGGGGGATTGAAATCGATCCGGAAAAGATTAAAGTTATTTTAGAAATGCCTCATCCCAAAACTTTGAAACAACTACGATCCTTTCAAGGGAAGTTAGCATATCTTCGACGCTTTATCTCGAACTTGTCAGGTAGGTGTCAGCCCTTCTCGGCATTAGTTAAAAAGGACGCCAAATTCGTTTGGGATGAGAAATGTCAGCGGGCTTTCAAGGACGTTAAGTAATATTTAATGACAACTCCTATCTTAGCAGCCCCAGTCTCGGGTAGACCGTTGATACTTTATACCGCGGCTTTAGACGACTCCCTTGGAGCCCTGCTAGCCCAGGTCAATGACGAGGGGAAAGAAAACGCTCTCTACTACTTAAGTCGTCATCCAATTCCGACGGAAGTAAAGTATCCCCCGATAGAAAAGCATTGTTTGGCCCTGATCTTCGCCGCTCAAAAGCTCAGGCTTTACATGCTTTCTCATAAGGTCAACCTTATTTCGAGAGTTAATCCATTGCAATACTTGATGATGCGACCGACGCTTTCTGGCAGACTTGCCAGGTGGTCAATGATACTCTTGCAATTCGACATAACTTTCGTTCCTCTTCACGCCGTAAAGGGATAAGTCCTAGCAGACTTCCTCGCAGCACACCCTTTACCGGCGGATTCGCCTCTCGATGAAGATTTGCCTGACGAGCAGATAATGAGCCTAGAAGACCCTGATGATCTACGTTGGGAACTGTACTTCGACGGTGCATCCTCGGCACAGAAGAACAAAGAATTGCAAACGATAGTGCCCGGTAAGGCAGGAATCAGACTAATCTTTGTAACACCGTAGCGGGGGACGTTAAGATACTCCTACCACTTAACAGAACCGTGTACAAACAACGAGGCAGAATACAAAGCCCTCATAACTGGATTAGAATTAACCTTTCAGATGGGAATAACTGACATCAACATCTACGGAGATTCTCAGTTGATCATTCAACAGGTCGCCGGACAGTACAAATTTTAAAGCCAAGACTCGAGCAGTACTTTCAGTATGCCATGAAACTGTTGGAGCAAATTCCAAACGTAACAATCTACAAGATTCCCAGAAAAGAAAATGCTCTCGCCGATGCGTTAGCCCGCCTTGCAAAGGAATTTGCCTGCTTGCAGGATGAGTCAGTTGAAGTATCAGTTCAAGGATGACAGGTCCTATCACAGCTCGACATGGATACAATACACAAATCAGAAAGAGCAGAAGAAACAATTGCATCAGTGACATAAAATACAGAAGATTGGCGACAGCCATTAATAGACTACTTGCAGACAGGAAACCTACCGGATGATAAGTCGATAGCCCATCAAATTAATAGAAGAAATCTGTCTTACGCATTAATAAACAATACATTATACAGAAAGTCTTTTGATCAGATGTGGCTTAGATGCCTGAGTAGGTCTGAGGCTCGTGAAATCGTTAAAAAAGTGCATTCAGGACTTTGTGGCGCTCATCAGTCGGGTCTGAAAATGAAAATGAAGATTAAAAGACTAGGGTACTACAGGCCCTCAATGATGACCGACTGTATGAAAGTTGCCAAAAGTTGTCACCAGTGCTAAGTGCACGGAGTGGTTCTACACCAACCCCCAAATGTGTTACATCCGACAATCGCGTCGTGGCCATTTGAGTGTTGGGGCACAGATATAGTGGGTCCAATAGAACCACCTTCTTCAAGAGGACATCGCTTCATTCTTGCAGCTACAGACTACTTTTCTAAATGGGCAGAAGTTATACCACTCAGAGAAGTGAAGGCACACCATGCGCTACAGTTTTTCAAGAACCAAGTCGTCTACCGTTTTGGAGTACCACGTAGGATCATTTCAGATAATGAGTCTGCATTCAAGAGTACAAAGATCAACAATTTTGTCAGAAGACACGGGATCGATTGGCGATACTCGACGATCTACTACCCAAGAGCAAACGGCTTGGCCGAGGCTTTTAATAAAACTCTCGTTCAAATTTTAAAGAAAACTTTGGACGACAATAATAGAAATTGGCAGGAGAAGTTGTTAGAAGCCTTATGGGTCAACAAGACTACTTTTAGGACTCCTACTCAGTCTACGCCTTACGCTTTAGTGTACGGGTCCGAGGCCGTCTTGCCCCTGGAAGTTCAGCTTCCGTCACTTCGAATTGCAGTTGCAGAAAAGATCACTACAGAAGAAAATGCCAGACTACGACTCGAAGAATTGGAAAGCTTGGAAGGGAAAAGACTTTCCGCGCAGCAGAATTTGGAACTGTATCAAGCCAAGATGATCCAGGCTCATGATAAATTGGTTTGCCCAAAAACTTTCAAAGTCGGTGACTTAGTTCTTGTTCTCAGAAGACCTATTCTTGCACATCGCAAGATAGGTGGTAAATTTGAACTGACATGGGAAGGGCCGTTCGTGGTCGAGACACTCTACTCAGGAGGTTCCTACCAACTGGCGAATTACCGTGGAGAACGACCCATGCTTCTAATCAATGGACGGTATTTAAAGAAGTATTATGCAACCTGATGTTTCGAAGGGTGGCCTCTAAAGTAGAATCTTATCCCTAGAAACACAGGTGAAGTAATCACTTTGTGACTGGGTCCGAACCCAAAACAAAATAAAATGGATGATAAAAAAATCTCATCAACAAAAATGTTAAAAAGAAAAACATGGGAAATCGTAATAATAAAATGTCAATCTTTCCTTTTAAATCCATTCATTCCTGATATTTTCTCATCTCTTCTTACTTCCTTTAAATTTAAAAAAAGTGAATAAGAATTTTTAAGTGTTTTTTCTTATTGTTCTTGTTCTTAGTACAGCCCCTGATCCTTTCCTTATTTTTTCGCAGGGAAATGTTGAATGGGCGGTTGGTTCTAAACTTTAGAAATGGCGTGATTCTAGCACTTGATGAAAAGAGGGTGAGGGATGGAGCAGTGATAGAGATTGACTCAGACTTCACACCAGCCGGCTTACAATACGAAGAAAATGATTGGATCTCAGTTGATCGAGAAGAACTTCTCAGCCAGATAGTGATGAAAATGGGTGGCCCGAGCCACCAATCTAGCAACAAGAAAAGAAAAGCAAACGCCCATGCAACCGGAGAAGATAAAAAAGTTAAGTCAGTGGTTGCCACAGCAGAGGGTAGGCTTGTCAGCACCGCACCCGCAGAAATTCAAGGGGTAAGGAGAGCTACTCTCACTCGCTACCCGGCGAAGAAATAAGAATCGTCGCATTCGCAAAATGTTGACCAAGTTAGCGGAAGATTAACATAAACGGACGAGTGGATACCGTTAGTGCAAATGCTCCAAGGAGACCGGTTTGTCGGGAACCGAGAAGAAGAAAGTCAACTCCAAGAAGGTCGGAACGGATAAAAAAATACCAAGAAAAGCAGAAATAGAGTCGGTACCTCGACGCCGAGCATATGTACCGGATCCGAAGAGTCTTGTTGCGAAAGCAACCCCAGAGGATTTCCCTACGGAGACTATCCTCGAGGAGCCAAGACATGCAGAAGAACGTTCTGGGGTTGAGCCATACATCTCGCAGTATGTTACTAGACACCGAGGAATTCTGATAATCTCGGAATACGAGCTGCAGAAAATGCAATTAGTTGAGAAGAAAACCTTTGAATACTTTGAAAGAATTGGAGACAAGAGGGTCAACATCTTGGAAGGCCTCGAACTGCATACAAATGTTTTCTCAGATTATGAGCAACAACAAATTGTAGACTGCATCATCGAATTACAGAAAATGGGCCGAGCTGGCTGCCTGAGAGAAAAGACATATTCAGAACCCCGAAGATGGATGCCGGGAAAAGGAAGAGTTACAATAAATTGCAGATGTTGCTACAATTTTGCCATAGATAGAAAAGTAAATCCACCAGGGATACTCCGTCGCAGTGAGGTGGATCCGATGCCAAGAATCATAAAGAGAATGGTGAAAAGGATGATAACATGGAGGGTGCTGCCTGCAGATTGCATACCCAACAACTGCATTATTAACATCTACAAGGAAGGCGACTGCATACCTCCACATATAGATCATCATGACTTTGTTAGACCTTTCTACACAGTATCATTCGTCAACCAGTGCAACATCATGTTCGGATCTAACCTCCGGATTGCAGGCCCCAGTGAGTTCCGAGGGCCGGTGGAGATACCACTACCGGTAGGTTCCGTCCTGATGTTAAAAGGAAACGAAGCGGATGTTGCGAAGCATTGCATTCCGGGAGTGCTCGTGGAGCGGATCTCGGTTACTTTTAGAAGAATGGACGACGAGAAAGATGCCTTACCACTTTCGGCCGATCCGGAATTGGAGAGTCTCCGGCCCTACGAGTTGTGAGTTACATGGGAAATAACACACCTCCAATGCACATCCATGCGGCATTCTCGCCAAGGGTGGCTTGGAAGGTGATGTCATTGCCCATGTTTCTTACTATTCGGACATGGATTTTTTGACGGTATGCTGTTGAATTGATCAGCAAGAAGTTTACACAGTCCGTTTTGGATTTACATGGATTGTATGAGACATTAAATTTCTGAGGAAGATGTCATCATGACTAGATCAAGTTGTATGATGTACTTTCAGCAAGTTGGAATGAAAACGACTACGTCGTATTTTTCCTTCACCTCTTTTTGTGCAAATTGACTGGGAAACGCCATTAGAGTTAAATGAACTTTGAACGAAGAACAGAAAAGAAAAGAAAATGAATGAGAATTTTTCCTAAAAATCTGAATATTAAAATGAACTTCAAATTCACATGAACACTAAATAAATAACAAAAAAATAAAATGGGATCGTTAAAGGACAAACAAAACGAATCTAAATCTCAAATTGAATTCCGATCTGAATCCTCTGATTTGAACCTTTCAGTTCTTTCCTCAATCAAAATCTCTTTGAAACTCTTTTGAAATTTGAATATTTTCCTTGACTTATTGCTAAGTCAAGTCTTTTCAGCTTGGTACACTTACCAGCTCCTTTCACTTCTCTTTCCTCTGGGTTTTAGAGGATCGACTAGTTCTATTGACACGAAGCCATGAACTTTGTTCGATTTGGTTCTGATGGCATGGGATTGGGTCCCTCTTCATACAGATAAATCTTCGAGATTGGAACCAATTTCCATTTCTCATTAAATTTCTGAGACTGGTACCTAAATTCTAGTTCTCTTCCTTCGAGGTCGGTACCTAAATTTTGACTTTCATTCGAGATCGATACCTAAATTTCGATTCTCTTTCAAATTGATACCTAAATTTCAATTCTAAATTTCTGAGACTAGTACCTAAATTCCAGTTCTCTTCCTTCGAGGTTGGTACCTAAATTCTGACTCTCATCCGAGATCGATACCTAAATTTTGATTCTCTTTCAGGTTTGATACTTAAATTTAAAATCTCACTCTCTCGTGATCAGTACCTAAATTATGATTCTCATCCTTTTTTTCATCGATACTTAAACTCTGATTCTCACCCCGAGGCTGGTACCTATATTCCAGTTCTCTTCGCAATCCCGAGGTTGAAACCTAGGTTTCAATTCTCATTTCAAATCCAAATTTCAAATTCAAAATTTCCTTAAATCGATTTTAAATTAAACTTCAACCGGAATCTAAACTCACACATTGAAACTTGAAATTTAAAAGTAAAATGAAATCTAAATTGAATTCCCCAGATCTTGCGATTTGGAGTTCACCTCTTTTTCCATTCCCCAGCGAGAGTTCAGGAATCTCCAGTCTTGGAAATATACCTGATACTCCCCAGCGGAAATTCTTCTACTTCGTCCTAAGTTTGTCACTTGGACATCTGTGTTGGTTTTGTTGATCTCTTAGGTCAACACAAATACGCGCGAAGTGCTTGGTTAGCACACCACACCTATTGGGGGTCCATTTGTTGACCTCATTTTTGGTGAGGTCTTTTCTTCTCTCCTTAGTGCTTAGGATCTAGCCATAGGTTTTCCCTTTGACTATCCTAGAGGACTAGAAATGGAACTAACCACCACTTAGAAATTCAAACAACTTCTTGACTCCCTGCAAACCCCACAAGCTTGATTGTAGACCCCTAATCACCTAGAGGGTTGAAATCAAATGTAGAGGTTTAAAGGATGAGTTCCTTATAGGACTTTTTGGCCTTAGGAATACTCGGGCGGCCCGGTCCGGTGAGGGTTGACTTGCACATACACTACACACTCACACACATTCCAAGTCCTAAAACCACACTCTCACCCAACTTGACTTCCAGACTCATGTAGGTAATTCATGTGGATGGTCCTTAACCCCTAAGCCCCTGACTAAGAGGGTTAGAAACAACATAGTGAATGCCTCAAATGAGTCCTCTCACGGCTCATATGGGCTTAATATGGCTTCATGGCTCAACCAAAGTGATTCCATTTCACTCACATTTGATCAATTTTCCTTTTTTCAAAATTTCAATTTTTGACCCTTGGGGCCCCGGACCCACCAAACCTACCAAATACCATTGCAATGACCCAAAATTTGCAAAATTGCCTAAATTACCAAAAATACTCAAAATCAATCCTAAACACTTCCCACCATTCAAATTGACCATCTTTGGCCAAAAATACCAAAATTTCCAAAAATACCCCTAAACCCTCCCAAAATTACCAAAATACCCTTTTACCCCAAAAATTCAAAAATTCAGAAAATTCCCAAAAAATTCTATAAAATCCTAAATATTCCCAATTTTATTTTGTTCAACTACACTATGGGCCAATTTTGCCAATTTACTCCACTTTTACAAAAGCCCCCAATTTGACTCATTTTTTAACCCAAGTGAACCCAATGTCAAACTAAACCACCCCAATTGACCTCAATTTTGGTCCAATCCAATTCCAAACTTTAATTCAATATCCCCAATATCAATTTAGACCAAATTCAACTCCAATTTGATTGACATTGGGGCCCAATTCCAATTTGGGGCTTAAGCCCAATTTTGGTCCATGACCTAAACCTAGCCCAAACCAACCCAATTCAACCCCAATTGGCCCAAAATCTTTTCTAAAGCCTTCCTAACATCCCATAAACAAAACACTAACTTGATTTGCCTAAAATTTGAACCTAAACTCCATCCAAACCTAACCTAAAACCAAAATCCCTTAAATTGATCTAAGCCCAAACCTAACCCAAATGGGCCCAAATCCAAAAATTAGAGCCCAACCAAAATTGAAAACTCTTTGTAACACTCCCATAAACATTTTCCAACATTAATTTTACATCAAATCCAACCTTAGCCCAACCTTAGCCCAAGTTAGCCCAATTTGGCCCACATTGACCCCTTTACCAAAAAAGCCCAAATTCAACCCAATACAATTCAAAATCACTTTAAACTTGTTCCAAAGCACTCATGACACATGCGTAAACCAATTGCAACATTTATTTGGCACAATCCTTTACCAAATTTTCATCCTAAATTTACTTTAAATTCAAAAGCCCACTTCCTTAAACCACTTTAAAAGCCCATCCAAAATGATTTAAAAAAAAGCCCAAAATCAATCTAAAGCCTACATGACAAATTCTTCTCATCATACCTTTAATTGAAATCATCCTTAAGTCCTAAATCAATATTCAAGCCATTCCAAATCAAGCCACATGCCAAATTACCCCTAAATACCAAAAATCCTTAAAACCCTTTTTCATGAAACAAGCCAACCTTTTCCAAGCCAAATGTAAGCCAAATGTAAGCCATTTACAAGCCATATGAAGCCATCAGAGTTTTGACACCTCACCATGTCATTTATGGCAAATGGAGGGCCCCCTTTCTTAAGCCTTCCTTAAGCTTTTTTAACCTCCTCCATGATACACACTAAACCAAGTTAGCCACCTAATCCTTGATGGAGACTATACCATTTCCCCTTGGCTGACCCAAATGAACCTTTTCAGCCTAAATCCAGGCCTTGGGTGGTGCACCAAGCCCAAAACCATGGGTTGACCCATTTGAACCCAAAATAACATTCTCCCCCTTCCACTTTTATCCAACTCCTTTACACATGTCCAAAGCCTATTGTTGGCACCAAACTCAAGCACCGACCTCCCCGACCCCGAGGATGACCCATGCTCGGCCGGCCGACCACCACAGACCACCGGAAACCACCAGGCCGAGAGGCTTAATTTGAATAAAAAATTCAATTTGAACTTGCTGAGCTGTCCCATGCCCAATGGCCAATGTGGCTGTTCTTCCCTTGGCCAAGGCAGTTGATCCAAGCCATTAAAACCCGTGGGAGGCCCTCCAGCCACCTCTATTTAAACCCACTCACCTCTCGGCCAAACAAGGTGATGAACCAGACCATAAGGAAACTCTGCCAAAATTGCTCCAGGACCTTCTCCTAACCCAGAGCAGTTGATCCACAGTGTTCCTTTGCCTTAATCCCCATTAACAGAGCTCAATTTATGAGTTGAAAATCCACCCAAAAAATAGGACACTTCACCACAGTGAGCCAACCTTCAAATTGATTGACCCTTCACCTTCACCAGACAAAGAGGAGAAGTTACCCAGCAAAAGTCCCCTCACCAGGCCAGCCATTGCTTCTCGCCTCCAAGCTTTGTGATCGGCCTTGGTCACTTTCATACTTAGACAATTCCCCAGAGCCAGGGACTTCATCTGGAGTTTGCTTGGAATCAATCGAAGGTGACACAACTCTCAGATCGAAGCTTCACTTCTCTGAGCAAAGGTATGAACTCATTCTTCCTTCCGAGCTTCCAGCAATTCTCCATTTTGTTTGGGTTAATTTCATAGCTTATAAACCAGAAGGATATGTTCGTCTCTTCAAGACGAATCGATAGAGTATAAGAACTTGACAATCCGTTGAGAATCGAGATAGATATTAGGGTTTGAGTGTGGACGGTCACGGGTGCACACCAGTTGTAGACGATGACCAGAAGCCGTTGGATCGCGCGTGTATCGAACGGACGGTCGAGATTAAGCCCGACAGCGGAATGTTACGTGAACCGTGGGCCCCTGGAGCGCTGAGTCAGATGGCGGTGACGAATCACAGAGCGATGTGTGGGCTTTCGATCCGTCGTAGGATGACGCGGCGCCGAGTAGGATAAGTAGACACTTAGGGTATTTTTGAATTATTTAAATACCAGAACTTCAAAAATTCATATTTTTGCATAGAAAAATCACAAAAATAAATTAAAAATACCCTCTTGCTCAGTGAATAGAGGAGAATAATGTGGAAAAAATCAAGTTAATTGGATGAGTATTTTATTTTTAATAATTTATTTACTGTTTTCAATGTTTTGATTCTCTATTTGCATAGACAATTCACCATGGCATGAGACCATGAGCTTTTGAAGCCTCTGATCTTGGGAACATTCCCCGAATTTTTCAAGGTCGTGACCATCTCTGTGAAAAGTTATTGATTTTTCAAGTTCATGTCACTGTTTTCGGTATTTTAATTTCAATAATTAGCATGTTATGAAATAAATTCTAGGAAAATTTGGTGATGTTTCTTAGGACAAGGGGACCCTATGAAAAATATATTTTGAGTTGATTCATTCATAATAAACTTAATTGGCTAAACCCCTAAAATTGAATTTGAATTAATTAGGGTTATTTACACATTAAAATGACTTGAAAACAATTCTCCATTACTCTTTAGGGCAGAGGAAACTTACATAAAATTTTGAAATCAATTGGACTTGATTAACCCCACTAAATGGATTGATTAAGCCTCACAAGCAAAATGGAACTTTAAAAATTCATAACTCCAAAAATACTTTTCAAAAATTCACAAAATGGTCTTGGAGCTTCTCGATATCAAGGAGTTCAGGAAAATTAAAATTGGAATTTTCTAAAAAGTTGATTTTTCACCATATTTTAATATTTTAATAAATAAAAAAATAATAAAAATCATAAAAATATTAAAAATCATAAAAATGTCACATTTTGACTCCTAATCATTTAGTAACAAAGCAAATATTTTTTCTAAGTCCCTAGGATGAGATATTGAAATTTAAAGGCTTAATGTAATATTTAATATTAAAAAAAATGAATTTTTAACCTCTTCACTAAAATAATTCTAGTAAATCAAAGAAAACCTATAAAATTATAAAATTTGTTTCTCTGGACTCCTTGAGATTAGAAAAATTTAAGAAAAATATAAAATCTATTTTTCAACTTTTATTTTATTTTAAAATTAATTAATACTCTAAAACTCAAAATAATTATAATAAAAAAATATAAATCAAAAAATCACAAAAATTTGTCCAAGTGGTCCTCTGGTCATTAGGAATATCTCATAATTTTCTTAAGAGCAGAAACATTACCTTGGTCATGTTGTTGAATTTTCTTTGAAAACCCCTATTTTCTACTAAAAATAATTATATAAATAAATTAAATTCAGAAAAATCACATTTTCTTCTCTAATATCTTAATTGACATGTAAGTGAGGTGACATAAAAATTTCAAATTTATTTGATCTCAATTTAATGAGTTATGAAATAAATAAGCCTTAATTAAAACTTAAATAAGTAAAACTTCAATTTAATGAGTAATTAAAAATTTTAACCCTTAATTAAAACTTTAGTTTTAATCAAAATGGGGGGTAAAATATTTGATTTTAACTTTCTCTTGGATGATTGAAACTTAGGGAAATTAAAGGGTAGAAACCCATTAAACACTTTGAAAATATCAAAAATGAAACTCTAATTAATTAAATAATTTAAATTTTGGAAAGAATATATTTAAAATTTGGATTATTAAAATAGGGATATTATCAAGAGGATATTTATTCTTTAATTTAAAAATCCCTAAATAAGTCACTTCAATAATATTTAGTTCTCAACTAAAAATTAAAATAATAATTAAAATCAAATTTAAAATCTTGGAGTTAAATTAAATTAAATTAAATTAAGTCAAGTCAAAGTTTAAATTAAATTAAATTGACACATTAACAATTAAATTAAATTAAATTTAAAATATTGAAACTAAAATTAAACTAAATTAAAATTAAATTAAATTGAAATTAAATTAAATTAAACTAAAATTAAAATTAAATTAAAAGTTAAATTAAATTAAATTAAATTAAAATTAAATTAAAATTAAATTAAAATTAAATTAAAAATTAAATTAAACTAAGTCAAATTAAATTAAATTAAATTAAATTAAAATCACTTAACAACAAACCTAAATGAAATCATTAAGAGTTAAATCAAAATATATAAATAATTTCAATACCTCTTCCTATCTAAGTAAATTTAAATCATGAACATCAATCTGAAATATTAAGATAATTGAAAGTGTTGAGATTTAAATCAAATTTGAAATAATTTGAACACTAATCAAAACTTAAAATTATTAATTAAAACCTCATAATTAAATTAAAACACTTTAAACCATTAACTCAAACTTTAAATTAAGGATGATTAAAATTCTCGATAAACCAACTTGCCCTTAAAGGCTTTAATTATTATAACTCATAAATAGAGTATTAAGTGAAATGCCACTTCATTCATCAGGTAATCAAATACCTAAGTTCATTAAGCAAGAGACAAAGTTTAACTAAACTCCTGGATGATTAATTCACCTGTGCAACTAAATTCACTTGGACTCAAAATAATCCCAGAAGTATTGAAAATATGTTTAGGACTCGTCCTAAGCACTTCCTCAATATGACGGGATGTGATGGCGATGAAATAATATGGTCCGTCGCCATGTCGTCGCCGTCAATTTCTGTATCATGTCAATGTCAAGGAGTCGCCATCTAATATTAGCCTAGTTTTATTCATATAACTCCTATGAAGGATTTAGAGAATTTTTAGGACCAATAGTAGAAAAGGATGTTTATGATAATTCTTATATGAGGATATTCTAGAATAACATATTCTAGAATTTTCATATTAAGAAAATCATGGTAAACCGTAGATTTCTATTTCGGGTTCTTTTAGATCTCCTATAGAGGCAAGCCTCTATAGTTAATTACATCTTAAATAATTTTCAATTGTTTAAGAAAACTTCGATTAATGTTAATCATTTGTTTTCTAAGAATCTATTTTAAGGAGAGATGTACCCACTATCACTCCCGAATGTCGTTATATCATGTTAATGAATATTTTAGGTATTATGTCTAACCTAAAGATTCTGGTTTGGTTTCTGTTGTCAATGTCGTTGTTTTGTTGAAAAGTTTCAGGTTATGTGTCTAACCTAAAAAGTTTTGGTTTTGTTTTTGTTGTCAATGTCGTTGTTTTGTTGAAAAGTTTCAGGTTATGTGTCTAACCTAAAAGTTTTGGTATTGTTTTTGTTGTCAAAAATTTCAGGTTATATGTCTAACCTAAAAAGTTTTGGTTTTGTTTTTGTTCGTCTAGAATGTCGTCCTGCAAAACAGAGTTAGTACACCTTATAAAATGTAAAGAAAATCTAAGCGAGATTTCTTGTTTTCACCCTGCAAAGAAAACATTGTCAGAAATAACATCATAGAATATTTGGATATGTCTTGGATGTCAATTTATGTCGAATTATTTTGAAATGTCAATTTTTTTGTTGATTATGCCAGTTTTGGTTTGAAATGTTGAGTTTTTATTTTAACTTGAGTTCTTAGGTTTGAAATTAGATTCAATATTGATTGAATTAACTTGGGTTCATGTCTAGTTGAACCTAAGTTAGATTCAATGTTGATTGAATCTATTTAACTTGAGTTCGTGTCTGTCTGAACTTAAGTTAAAAGATTTGAAATTAGATTCAATATTGATTGAATAAACTTGGGTTCATGTCTAGTTGAACCTAAGTTAGATTCAGTGTTGATAGAATCTATTTAACTTGAGTTCATGTTTGTCTGAACTTAAGTTAAAAGGTTTAAAATTAGATTCAATATTGATTGAATTAACTTGGGTTCATGTCTGGTTGAACCTAAGTTAGATTCGATGTTGATTGAATCTATTTAACTTGAGTTCATGTATGTCTGAACTTAAGTTAAAAGGTTTGAAATTAAATTCAATATTGATTGAATTAACTTGGGTTCATGTCTGGTTGAACCTAAGTTAGATTCAATGTTGATAGAATCTATTTAACTTGAGTTCATGTTTGTCTGAACTTAAGTTAAAAGGTTTGAAATTAGATTCAATATTGATTGAATTAACTTGGGTTCATATCTGGTTGAACCTAAGTTAGATTCGATGTTGATTGAATCTATTTAACTTGAGTTCATGTATGTCCGAACTTAAGTTAAAAGGTTTGAAATTAAATTAATATTGATTGAATTAACTTGGGTTCATGTCTGGTTGAACCTAAGTTAGATTCAATGTTGATTGAATCTATTTAACTTGAGTTCATGTTTGTCTGAACTTAAGTTAAAAGATTTGATTCAGAATAATTTTAATTAAGTTTTAAGTCTTGTTTAAATAGGACTTAAAGGTTAATCAAGTCTAATAAATGAGACTCAATTAAATTTACAGACCATCTAAGTCCCTTTTAGATAAGACTTATGTTTTAATTAAGTCTATTTAAAGTTAGACCAAGACTTACGATTGAACTTAAGCCGGGTTTTAGTTTAGATTCAAGTTAGGTTGAACCTAAGGCTTAGGTTAGACTTAGGTTTATATCGTGTTAAACCTAAGTATGGTTTGACTTAAGTCTAATATGGGTTAAACTTCAGTTAGATTTTTAGGTTAGGTTCATGTCAGGTTGAACCTAAGTTTGGTTTGACTTGAGTCTAATGTGGGTTAGACTTAAGTTAAATTTTGAGTTTAGATTAAGTTAGGTTCAAGTCAGGTTAAACCTAAACTTAAGGTTGATTTTTAGTTCAATGTGGGTTAAATTAAAATTTGATTTGAGTTTAAGTTAGGTTGAACCTAAGGTTTTAATTTAAGTTAGGCTCAATGTGGGTTGAACTTGAGTTCAAATTAGATTAGACTCAAGTTAGGTTAGGTTTAGATTAGGTTCAATGTGGGTTGAACCTAAGGTTTAGGTTAACTTGAGTTCAAGTTAGATTGGACTCAAGCTAGGTTAGGTTTAGATTAGATTCAATGTGGGTTGAACCTAAGGTTTAGGTTAACTTGAGTTCAAGTTAGATTGGACTCAAGTTAGGTTAGGTTTGATGTTTATGTTATGTTGGACTTGGACTAAAGGTTGGATTTGGGTTTAATTAAACCTTAGTTGATTAAGGTTTAATAATTAATTAAGTCTAATGTGGTAGACTTAATTAGAATTTGTGTTTGATTAAGTCTTACTTAGTTAAGACTTAATAATTTAATTAGGTCTAATGAGTTAGACTTAATTAAGGTTTATGTTTGATTAAGTCTAATTTAGTTAAGACTTAATGGTCTAATTAGGTCTAAGGGTTAGATCTAATTAGGGTTTAAGTTTGATTAAACCTTAGTTAGTTAAGGTTTAATGGTTTAATTAAGTCTAATAATTTGACCTAATTAGGGTTTAGGTTTGATTAAGTCTAACTTAGTTAAGACTTAATGGTTTAATTAGGTTTAAGGGTTAGACCTAATTAGGGTTTAAGTTTGATTAAACCTTAGTTAGTTAAGGTCTAATGGTTTAATTAGGTCTAATGGGTTAGGCCTAATTAGGGTTTATGTTTGATTAAACCTTAGTTAGTTAAGGTCTAATGGTTTAATTAGGTCTAATGGGTTAGGCCTAATTAGGGTTTATGTTTGATTAAACCTTAGTTAGTTAAGGTCTAATGGTTTAATTAGGTTTAACTAGTTGGACCTAATTAGGGTTTATGTTTGATTAAACCTTAGTTAGTTAAGGTTTAATGGTTTAATTAGGTCTAATGGGTTAGACCTAATTAGTGGTTTATGTTTGATTAAACCTTAGTTAGTTAAGGTCTAATGGTTTAATTAGGTCTAATGGGTTAGACCTAATTAGGTTTATGTTTGATTAAACCTTAGTTAGTTAAGGTATAATGGTTTAATTAGGTCTAATGGGTTAGACCTAATTAGGGTTTATGTTTGATTAAACCTTAGTTAGTTAAGGTCTAATGGTTTAATTAGGTCTAATGGGTTGACCTAATTAGGGTTTATGTTTGATTAAACCTTTGTTAGTTAAGGTCTGATGGTTTAATTAGGTCTAATGGGTTAGACCTAATTAGGGTTTATGTTTGATTAAACCTTATGTGTAAGGAGGTAAATTAAGTTTAATATGTTTTTAAACTTAATTAAAGGTTTCGTTTTTAGTTAATTAGGTTTAATATGTCTTTAAACCTAATTAAAAATTTAATTTTTGTATTTAAACCTAATTTAAGTAAGGTTTGATGAGTTAATTAAGCTTAATTTGTCTTTAAACTTAATTAAAAGATTTAATTTTGGTTAATTAAGTTTTAATGTGCCTTTAAACTTAATTAAGATTTGATTTTTATATTAAACCTAATTTAAGTAAGGTTTAATAGGTTAATTAAGTTTATTATGTCTTTAAACTTAATTAAAAAGTTTAAGTTTGGTTAATTATGTTTAATATGTCTTTTAACTTAATTAAGATTTGATTTTTATATTAAACCTAATTTAAGTAAGGTTTAATGGGTTAATTAAGTTTATTATGTCTTTAAACTTAATTAAAAAGTTTAATTTTGATTAATTAAGTTTAATATGTCTTTAAACTTAATTAAGATTTGATTTTTATATTAAACCTAATTTAAGTAAGGTTTAATGGGTTAATTAAGTTTATTATGTCTTTAAACTTAATTAAAAAGTTTTAATTTTGATTGATTAAGTTTAATATGTCTTTAAACTTAATTAAGATTTGATTTTTATATTAAACCTAATTTAAGTAAGGTTTAATGGGTTTAAATGTTATTTTAAATTTAGTTAAGTCTAATTTGGTCATTTTAGACTTAAGTTAAGTTTCTCATTAGTCTATCATAGACTAGAACCATTTTCAAACCTTGATTGTTGATGAAAATATGTTAAATTTATAAAGGGTTATTTTTAGGATTAAAATTATTTAATTAATAAAGAATTTTAACCCTAAATTTCAAAATACCATTCAAAATGATTTCTATGACTTAGAAATAATTTTATTAGGGTTATTGTCTGTTGCCCTATCATTTCTAGCCATTTGCATTTTTATTTTCCTTAATTTTCAATTTTTATAATTATTACTTGAAATAATTATAAAGAAACTTGAAAATTAAAGAAAAGTGTTCTAGACACGTTTTCTGTCCTTAGAAAAATCATGGAAGGTCCCTAAGAACATGAAGATAAATGCCTCCAAGTTTCATAATTTTTTTATTTATAAATAATTTTTAATAATTAAAATACTCCAGAAAGTATTTAATTAATTAAAAATTAAACACTGATAAGAAAATCATGATTTTGGTCTCATAACTTTCTCCTCTTCAAGAGCTTTCCAGAGGTATTTTTATTTTATTTTTATGACCTCTGGATAAAAAGATATTGATTTTTGAAGTTTTTAAGGTTTTATGGATTTTTTTATAATTTACCACCGCCAAACTCCTCACACGGCAATGCGTGTCCTCGGAGCTGTCGAAGAGCAGGAAAATCCGTGTCTGCAGCATCGAACAATGGACACCGCGCTGTTTGATTAGCGCCGTCCGTTCCAAAACACGGGAACGGACGGCTGTGATAAATCCATTTTAATTCCAGGAAATTTCAAACTCGTTAAACTTTAAACATCAATATCTCACTCATTTCTTGATGAAATTGAGTGAGTTTTTTTTAAATGATCATCTGGATGAGAAGTATCTATCCATACGGTGATGATACACTTCTGGGCTAGTATAACACATGATATGTCGAAAATACGATTTATTTTGTAAAGATAAATTCCATACCTTTGCCACAAGAAAATCAAGCTAGATCAGACCTTATGGTTGCCTTCTAGGACTCCAATAGAAGGTTATTGCTGCAGCAATTTGATCCAGAAGTCCGGCTTAGGAGGAATTTTGAAGAAGTACCTAATTTGGGGCCGTTTTTGAAATTTGATCAAATTGGCTCAAATAGGCTCAAACTATGGCTTGGATTTGATCCTAAAAGATTGCTCGAGACTCTTAGGAAGACTTTTATGTCGGGAGCGGTGGATTTGGGCAGCCTATAGTTCTCCCTAAATTTTTTCTTCTTCTTGCTAGGTTCGGCCATGGGGCTCTATTTATAGCAAGGGGAGGTTATGGCTTAGCTTAGGATGTTCTAGGGGAGTAGTTACCTCCTCTATTAGTCCATTGGATGATCAATTCCGCTGAGGATATGCATTGATGCTTCTCCCTAAGTTTTCCATGATGAATCTCATTGCTTTGGCTCTCACTTATTGGCTCATGCAAGAGGTGTTTTGTGAGTTGTCCTTGCACCTCCTAATGAGGTTACACATCATCTCTTAAGCTTGGAAAATGGTGACACACAAGCTCATCCCTCATCATTGCTTCTAACCATGGTAAGGGGGGTTTCATGCATGGTTTTCCTTCCATTGGGTGGCTTGGGAGGTGGAAGATGAGGCCTCATGTTGGCCGGCCACCTCATGGATAAATGAAGCTTAGGGTGAAGGAGAAAGTGACACCTCACCCCATGCATCATGATGTGTATTAACCCATGGCTAAGTGGTCTTAATGTGGGCTTAATTATTTGTTAATTAAGCCTTAAGATGAGTTTAGCCTAATTAATTATGAGAAGGCTATATGTCATTTCATTTCTTTTAAATTTCCCATTTTAATTAATTATTTTATTAATTAAAATTGTTGGAAAATATTTTATTAATCAATTAATTAATTGAACATAATTTCAAATTAATTAATTGATTAATTTTATTATTTTTGTCATTTTATGATTTTAATTTAATTTTCATTTTAATTAATTATGTCATTTAATTAAAATATTGAAAATTAAATCATTAGTCATTTTAATTAATCAAAATAATTTTGAAATTAATTATTTGATTAATTTTGTTGTTTTTATTTCATTTTTATCAATTTTAATCAAAATAGATAGGTGTTGACCAATTTCGACTCAGGTCGACCTAAGTCACTCAAATTGATCATTTTAATTTTAAAATGTCCAGTACTTGTGATTTTATCATTATGGGGTTTTAAATGTGTCATTGGGTGAAAGGGTTCACTTATGGGTCAACAGGATTGGTCATGGGGTCTGGTTTAACCATTTTGACCACTGTTGACTTTTTAGGTCAAAAGGTTGACCTATGGGGTCAACAGGGTTGGTCACTGGGTCTGGTTTGACCAATTTGACCAAAGTTGACTTTTTAGGTCAAAAGGTTGACCTATGGGCTCAACAGGGTTGGTCATTAGGTCTGGTTTGACCATTTTGACCAATGTTGACTTTTTAGGTCAAAAGGTTGACCTATGGGGTCAACAGGGTTGGTCATTAGGTCTGGTTTGACCATTTTGACCAATGTTGACTTTTAGGTCAAAAGGTTGACCTATGGGGTCAACGAGGTTGGTCATTAGGTCCGGTTCGACCATTTTGACCAAAGTTGACTTTTTAGGTCAAAAGGTTGACCTATGGGGTCAATGGGTTGGTCATTAGGTATGGCTTGACCATTTTGACCAATGTTGACTTTTTAGGTCAAAAGGTTGACCTATGGGGTCAACAGGGTTAGTCATTAGGTCTGGTTTGACCAATTTGACCAATGTTGACTTTTTAGGTCAAAAGGGTGACCTATGGGGTCAACAGGGTTGGTCATTAGGTCTGGTTTGACCATTTTGACCAATGTTGACTTTTTAGGTCAAAAGGTTGACCTATGGGGTCAACAGGGTTGGTCATTAGGTCTGGTTTGACCAATTTGACCAAAGTTGACTTTTTATGTCAAAAGGGTGACCTATGGGGTCAACAGGGTTGGTCACTGGGTTTGGTTTGACCATTTTGACCAATGTTGACTTTTTAGGTCAAAAGGTTGACTTATGGGGTCAACAGGGTTGGTCATTAGGTCTGGTTTGACTAATTTGACCAAAGTTGACTTTTTAGGTCAAAAGGTTGACCATGGGGGCAACAGGGTTGGTCATTAGGTCTGGTTTGATCATTTTGACCAATGTTGACTCTTTAGGTAATAAGGTTATTGACTCATTGTAAAATGAGGTCAACAGGATGTTTTAGAAGAACAATTGAATCTAATTGTTCTTTGATGAAGAAAATCATCCTTAAACCAAACCAACAACCTAGACGTCATAGGAAATGACTAGTTATAGGATTAGGAATTTGGTAGACAACCAAAACCCTTTCCCTTAGCTTTACCTAGGTATTTCTTGCAAAATATGTTTAAATGCTCTAACATGTGTTTTAAGTGCAACTTGGGATGATCGGAAGACCCTCCGAGTACACTTTTATTTTATCGCAATTTACTTTATTGCAATTTACTTACATGCATCGCGCTTTACTTTTTCTCGCATGATAAATAAGATCTGTTGCATGAAAACCAAAACCTTTAAGATAGCCCCGAACCGAAACCAAAACTAAATTAAAAGTCATTGCAAGATAAAATTCACCGCCACAACATTCCAAAATATAAACTAACTCAAAATTTAATCACAAAACGTAACAACAAAACTAAAATTATAACTAAATTAAAACGTCTCGTTGAATGATCGGGAATACCTCGGATGATGTAACCCACGTGTTGCTAGCAGGATTTCCCACGGTCTAAATGAAAGTGTGGAACTCATTCAATTGAGTTTAGCAAATTCATCCGGACTAAGTGAATTCGATGAAAATAACGAAGTGCGGGATGACGGAACCGTGGGATCTTAATCGGTTCTGTTTAAACAACTTTAAGATTTGTTTTAATTAAAATATTAAAAACACTTGGATTTTAAGATCTTCTCTAAACCAAAACACTTTTCTCATCTCCTGATTTATGACTTCTAAAACTAAACCTCTGCAACAATAAAGAGCTCAGAGCATGGTGGACAGCTTGGCCATCGTCATTAGCAAAACTCGGATCTACTTCAGCAAAACTTTCTTAGAATTAAATAACCAAGCCATAGGACTTCGAGGTAGTTTTCCTAGTGAAACATAAAGCCTCAACCTTTTTGTTAGGAATTTGCATGATCATGTCAGGTAAATTAAGCCCTAACCGGTCTTAGGACTCCGAGGTAGTCGTTTGGTATGACATAAACCCTCACATCTTCCAGGCTATTTGTGTGATCATGTCATACGAATATAAGTCCTAATTAATTAAAATAGGCAGGATTGAAACATTAGATAAAAATTCCTAAATTGAAGCCAAACAATATGATAGTTTGGGAAGTTGCCAAGATTCTTCTTGGATCCCCAGCTTCTCCTACTTCTCTTCCTTTGGATTCTTGAAACAAACTGTTCCAAATTTGATCCATTCCCTATTGAAATATCCAAAATTCAATCCTTTGAAAACCTTAAAATTTGAAATTCTTGAGAGCAAAACCACCGATCATTATCGAGAGTTTTCTTAAATGATTCCCGTCATTTAAGATGTAATTAACTATAGGGCTTGCCCTTATAGGGAACTTTAAGAACCCAGGTAATATAAACCCTGCTTAATTTCTTTATATTAAGCAGGGGAACTTGTCGGCTTATAAAATTAGTTCGCAGACCAAACGGATGTCACAAATCTTCTAGTTTATTTAAATGAGCCCCATCATCAAGCAGTGTGTCTATTCTTTGGGATAGATATACGGTTTGTGGTGCGGTGCTCGTTTATATAAACTATTCGGGATGTGAGATCAGTTTGATTTCATATCTTAAAATTTTTAAACTCAAAATTATTTTCAAAATCAAATACCACTTTTCAAATTATATATTTAAATTAAATTAAAAATTCGCCGACAACTTCTGTAGGCGACCCCTTTTCAAAATACAACACACAAACCTAAAAATATGCCGACAAGGTCCCCTCTTAATGATGACTTACTAAAGGAACATATATTGAAGCTCGAAGGTTCCGACACTCCTCGCCGGGGATTATACTTTTATGGAGCTTCATCTACTTATAAAAAAAAAAGAAATTTTGGCATCCCATTTTGATGTCACATGTGAAGGATATCCACATGAGTGCATTAGGGTTGTACTTAATGCAAATGAGTTATCCGTGGCTCAAGATATTCATTTGAGGCCCTCTAGCGCGCGTTGGGGAACACACAACTAGGGTCATTTTGCTAGTCTTTGGCTTTCTATAAGGCAAAGGCTAGTCAGCATTTTACTGGTTGGATGGATTCGATCGAGCCAACATGTTTCATTCACTGAGTCACTCAAGAAACTTGCTAAAATTGCTCTGTTCACCGGTGAGTCTATTTAGATGATGAAACAAACTATGATACTGCCTCCGAATAATCAATTTTACTTAGGAAGAGCATCCATTTTGCTTTAGCTTTGCGATCGAGCTAAAAATGCACAAATTAAGAATTTGGATTGATCATTTAAAAGTCGTCCGAACGCCCTCGGATGACAAAACAAACTTAGTGAGTGCATTCGGAATGTCGATTTACCTTGGGTGGACATGCATTTCACTATGGTACCACATCTGGGCTAAGAATGCACAGATCAATGTTAATTTTAATAATAATAATTATTATTATTATATAATAAAAAAATTATTATCTTATAAAAAATCAATCATGCTTCTCCTAAAAGGCCCAATTCTTCCTCGTTTGCCCAAGCGCAACTGCGCGACTCACTCAGTATTGCCTCGGTCACGCCGATCTCACAATCGATGCCTCGTCGGTGCTCCTCACTAGTAAACCTTCTTCCCCTAGACACCGACCACCTCTTTCTCCCCCAATACCGACAAGCCCACCTTTCTTCGACCTCAAGATTTCCTTCACATGCTCTAGCTCACTGTCCCTAGGTCTGGCTTCAACTCCACGCCGGTGCTTTCGCTGGTGAACTACCACGACATCAACTCCCACATCTCAATAGTCCTAGCTCTTCCTCGCACGGAGCTCTAGTGAGATCCTCAATATTTTATGTTCCCTTCAGTTTCTTGCGAGTGAAGCTTCTCCATGTTGGTTTTCTCTCTCATCGGTGAAGTCTCCGTCGGTGAGGTCATCGTCGTGAGCATCCTCTACCTCTTCGGCTTCCTCCTTTAAGATGGAAGCTTCATCAAAGCTCCCTTGTCAGTGATTCTCCTCACCGACTTCATTCTTTTAGCGACCTTGCTGTCTCCCCATCGTCATCGGGGTGGCGACAAATTCATGGCAAATGGAAACCGGTCCAACCTCTTCTTGAAGGTATATTTTGGTCGTATTTTCATATACTGTGTTATTTACCAAATGTACTTTACATATCTCTAGCTCTAGTCTTCCTCGATGCATGGTTCATTGCGAGGTGCATCAGAATGTGTACCGAAGAACCATCGAAGTTCTAAAAAAAAGTGGGCTCTTCTTCAACATGAAGAGAACATGTCTGTAACTATCACGGTGATGAGATTCTCTAATCTCTTAGCTGACCCTAGGGTTAGTCTGGTCTAGGCTTGTGGGTTTGATCATCTACACAAGGTGTTTGCGCCGGCATGAACCGACATGACCATGTGCCTATGTGATAGATCATTGATTTCCTAGAGAGAGCCGTAGGTTAGGAATCTTATGCATTGACCTTTCCTATTTGGATTTAAGTGTTTCTGTTTTGATGCGAACCCTAACAGAATGTCCAATGTTTTGGAGTTCCAATCTCTCTTTGCTTTAGTTTCCCAAACTTTTCTTAGAGAAGTTAAGATATTAGGTTTTACAAAGTGTGAAAAGCTTTGTAGATAGTTTATTTTGCAAAATTAGGACGAGTTGTGAAATAGGAGAAGCTTGGTAGCTTGACAATTATGCAACCTAGTGGCAAGCTTCCATCTCTGAAGCATTGGAGGGAACCTCTTCACATGCCTCGCCATAGCAGGATGCAGCTATGCTGCAAATCTAAGAGCATAAAACCTAGGTACCTACGTGAGGTCGTTAGGAGGAGTTCGACATGCCATCGACATCAGGGTTGTGTTGCATGTGCTTGGTCCATCTTTTTGCATTTTTTGCATGAGGCACTTGTTGATAGCGTGAGCACTTTGGATTTGATTGGTCGTTCATTTTCAATCACCTTATCTTTTGAGTTTGATAGACCGCTAAGTGTCGATCACCCACTTTGGGTTTGATCGACTATCCCAAGCCGACCACCCATCTATTTAGGTGGGATTGGTTACCCTGAACTAATCCATCCACTCCTTCAGTCCAACCGGCCACCATGATCTGGTCAAGCAATTACTTGCATGATTGTATGCTTTTACATCTTATTGCCCATTTGATTACATTTGCATGTTGGACTGATTGCTTGTTGCACCATATTTTGTGTGTTTACATTTGCATTTGCACTACACTTATGTGATCCTCCCTAGTGAGGGTTATCACCCTCCGGGTCACTGCCTCATCGACATACCAATTTGCTCGGGCCGCTGCCGCCACAGCTTGCCCACCTCCAGTTCACTACCTCCTCGGCATACCAATCTTTTGGGACGCTGCCTTCATGACAAGCCCTCTCTTTCTAAATTACTGCCTTCACACTGTACTCACCCTCACCACTTTGATGTACCCTCATCTGCTTGTTGCATATCTTGCATGTTTGGATGTGTGCTCAGTGAGTGCCTCTCGAGTAAGGTGTGAATCCTTTTCATAGGTATTCATTTAATCGATTGAAACTCATTTGTAGTCAGTGTCTACTTGTCGCATGATTCCCCAGGTCCCTGTTAGGTGTAATTACCTCTTATAAGTAGACATATCCAGTTTGTGTCTGTCAAGTTGCATGCAACATCCTTGCATTCATTCACATGATCTATGCTTGCCCTTCTGGGTGCTCGTTATGATTGTTTCATACTTTGGTTGGACAATGACAATGTGGACTGCTTGCATGTTTTTATGTTTATTCATTTTCCTTGATGGCTCATCCTACTCGTAAGGAGAGTGACCCCATGTCGATCGTGATGCATTATCAAGCATTGATTGCTGGGTTGTTCTCGGTGAGCAATGCAAGTTAAGTCATCGGAATTGACACGAGTATGTCTGTGTTATGGATCCAAGGGCTCTAACGTGTGTCATATTCTTTACGGATTTGCATCATATGTCTGTTATTTAAGAAAGTATGAAAATGAAACTTTTTCTATTATAAGTAGATTTGTCTACTTTTAAACTACCTATTTCAGGCCATATGTGAGGCCACCTCTTTTAAATGTCACCCATCTCATGACTTTCATATGTGTGGCGACCCTTTCAAAGTCATACGATAGCCAGAGACTCGACCCCGTGCACTTAGGTATTAGGTTTGGATGTTTTTCAATAGATTGTGTGCTAGGCTAGGATCTAGGGTGCTAGGTAGTCTTTTTAATGCATGGCTACTGATCTTCGATAGATTGGTTACCCTAGCCATGCATATTTCTTAGTTTATGCTTTTGATGTGACTGCTTGCTCGAAATGCATGGTAGTGTGTTAGGGCATTCTTCTGCAAGGTGTTGTGCCTCTATGTGCACACTCACTGGTACAATATAAAGGGGGAGCTTGTAATGATTTTTGAAACTTTTGCTTGCAGCTGCTGTTTAGCGCCCCCACTAGGCATGAATTTGTATATGTTGCATGTTGTTGGCTTTCTCGCTAGCACTTGTTTCCATGAAGATTATGTCTTTTCTTTTCCTATATACCTTTTAGAGTCTAGGAGAGTCCTGTAGCAGAAATAAGATACATGCACGAGTTCTAAGGCATCCAGCATGGGAACCACGTGGAGAGTACTTTGGCTGATTCTCATGCCCAATATCTTGATTTTGTATTTTGTTATTGATGTATAGAATTAGAAACAAGCATGTATATGCGGCTCAACCGCCTTTTGCTTTTCTAGGATATGTTGTTGACCCAGTTGCACTAGCCTTTTTTTTTATTTTTGTTTGGCTTGTTTTGTGCCTTATTAGATATCAATATGTTTGTATATTTTCCTTATTTCTTTCTATAATCTGGGATTTCACAATGCAATATAGGTTCATTAAGACTTAAATTCTTAATTTTTCTGCTTAAAAATCCTAATAAAATATTTAAGATAAGTAAAATTTGAGGATTAAAATATTCAAGACTTTAAAAGCTGCACTTTTACTTTACTGCATGGTGTTCGAGTTGTATTTTAAATGGGTGGCATAGCATGGCCATAACCCAAGTCATTTAAAAGGGCCTCCACAATAATTAATGACTACTCTAAATAACTAAATTCATATTTACATGTCCCGAGGAGAAGTCTCCGTGCTTCTCCAGCCCAACTGACCCATTATACCTTATATATATAGGTTGTATCCTAGTGCACCTAGGGTGTTAGAAGGCTCCCGGATCTAGATGGGTTGAAATCCTTTTTTTTTTGTGGAGGATTTACATCTTTGTAGTTGAACCCCCTCTCTCTTTCTTTCTAGAAGCATCCTTGCCATTTCAGCAGGTATAAGTCCCACCTCTTGGAGCTTTAACTTATAGTCTAGGATAGAGTTTCTTTCCTCTTACCTTAGAGCTAACAAGGTCCTCGTGGACAACGTAATTCACAGATTGCTGAACAGGGATCTCGGGACATGTTGGTTTGACAACTTACATGACCGAGTAGACTTAGGGTCCTAATAGCTACGTATTATGAGTCCATGGTACACTGACCCAATTACCTCTACATGCTAGGATCACTCTACATTTCTTATATTTGGGCCCCTTTGAGCCTTGTTGCTACTTTGACTTTGTCAATATCATCTTGTCAGCTCGATGCCAATGATCTCCCACCCATTTGGCATATGACACTTTATCCTCTGCACTTATGGCTTGAATATGCTTTGACGTATTGGAATATCCCGTCAAGGTGATTTTGATTATTCTGTGGGTTTTGTATGTCGATGAGCTGCTACCCAGTCAGGATGTGAGAGACTCACTCTCTGCCCGATGGCTTAGTGTGAGCTTTAAAGCATTATGACGTTCCTGCATGGAATAACCATCTTTTGAGGAACTATTACCCCAGGTTTATGATAATATAAAGTGAAACTTCTTTTATCACGAGTTCTCGGGTATCCCAAGATGTAATTAAACAGTAGGATTCATTTCTCTAGGAATTCTCTTGAAGTCAGAATAGGTACATACACCTGACGCTCTAGTTATGAGTAGTCTACATAAATATTTCTTTCACAGATATTAGTCCAAGGTTCCTCCACCTGATCTTTTTTGGGTAGATATTCTTGACTTATTTATGCAAGTTTTATAGTACATTGACTTTCCACATTTTTATTTTCTCTTGTTTGTCACTTTGTTCTATATCCCTTCTTATTCAGTTCCTGTCATCTTCGAATCACTGATATCATTTAAGTAAAAGATTTATTTAAATATGGAAAGTATACTATGATCGATAAGCTGGCGACTCCTTTTAAAATAAAAAATAGAAATTCAGACAAAATAAAAATGGCGACTCCGTTAGGGATGAGTCTCTCTCTCTCTCTCTCTCCATACTTGGAGTTTTGTCTTTTGAAGTTATAGCCTCTCTCTCCCTATTGGAGGTTTTGCTCATATTATCATGATCTAGTTTTATTCCTTTGAGTCATAGTTGAGCCTTTTGTGAGACCTTTGTTTTTAATCCATGTGTCAGTTAAGCAACTTGATGCATTATGTCTCTTCTCTCACCCTCGACGGTTCGGTAACTGCATTATCATGCGCACCGATACTGTTGTGCCTTGTGATTGGTTTCATAACCTCTACTTATATTTGAACGTTGTCCATTTTTACCCCTCAACATGGAAGACCAGGAAGGTGGTTACAATCTCTAGCACTGGGGGGAACTCTTTCACCTCGCCCCAAGTGTTTTCTGTGCTCTCGAAGGTATCATAACATTTGGTTTTTTTGAACACCCCTATAGGATTACCTTACGTATTCCTATTACCTATATGAAATTTTCTTTGTGCCCTCTGCTTTTTCATTTTTTTTTTCTCTCTTTTATTTTTGTAGGAGTCACCAGCCTAACGATCGTTATATACTTCCTTTTCTGAATAAATATCTCTTCTGTGTCACATGAATAGTACAAAGAAGAAAAGAATTGGAAAAGAAGGATAAACAAAAAATATAATAGACAAGAGAAAAAATAAAATGTGGAGAACCTACGTGTGATAAATCTTGTAAGTATAGGTCAAGTATGTCCGCCCAAACAGTGGAGATACTTGGACCAATATATGTGAAGGAATACCTACGTTGGCTACCCATACCAAGAGGTTCAGGTGTAATCGTGTTCTAAGGTGAAGAGTAGTTCCAAGGGGACATGTCCCACTTAGTTAATTATTCCTTAGGAGATACACAATAATACTTGCAATAAAAGGGGTTTCACTTGTATTATCGTAGACCTAGGAAAGTAATATATCAAAGGGAGGTTATTCTATGTGAGAATGCCCATATGCTTCAATACTATGGCTAAGCCATTAGGTAGAGAGTGAGTATCTTACATCCCAAGTAGGTGGTGGCTTATTGGTATATGATCCCGACGAAATAACAAATAATCATCTCGATGGGGGCATCCTAATAAGTCAAAGCACATCCGAGCTATAAGGGCAAGGAAAAAATCATTGTATCTGAAATGGTTGGCTTCTCATCAGCACTAGGTCATCATGATGATACCAATGGAGTCAACAGAAGAGACATGGCTCAATCGGGGTAGTCAAAGGTGTGGAGTAATCCTTAGAAGGTAGAGGTAGCCGGGTCGCGGTATCACAGACCCATCATCTCAAGCCACTATAACCCTAAGTCTACCTGGTCATGAAGGTAGTCGAACTAACACATCCTAAGATCCCAGTTGTCAATCTATGAAGTGCTTCATTCACTGGGCCTTGGTAGCCCTAAGGTCAATGGAAAGAAACCCTATCCTATGACTATCAGTTGGAGCTCTTAGAGGTGGGTCTTGGACCTGCCAAAGTGGCAAAGATGCCTCAGGAAATGAAGAGAAGTGGAGGTTCAGCTAAAAAGCTAGAAACGCTATGAACAAGAGGACTTACACCCTGTCAGGGTCAAGGAGCCTCCTACCAACCTAGGCACACTAGAAAACCTCCTATGTAGAAATCCATGCTAGGCCAATCGTGTTGGAGAAGAATGAGGGCTCCTCCTCGAGACATGCAGATATGAATGTAGTTATCTAGAGCGGTCCTTAATTATTATGGAGGTCCTATTAATATGACCCGGTTGATATCCAAGCTACGGAACCCATATTAAAATCAGCCTGAAGGCCATGCAGAAAAATAAAAGCAGGTTTTGAAAATCTTGAATCATTTAATCGTAAATTTTAATTTATCTTGAATCTTTTATTAGGATATTTATTTAAAAAATTTAACATTTTAGGGTCCATAATGAGCATAAATTATACTTTTCATAATTTCATATGCACGAAAATAAATAATGAAAACAAATGCAGTCATGTAATAGAAAGTGAAACATGCTAAACAAAATAATAAATAGGTTGATGCCACTAGGTCTGCAACATATCCCATGAAAGAAAAAGGGCAGTCAAACTCAACATATACATGCCTGATCCTAAGTCTATATAAAAATATAAAATTTAGACTTAAGATACTGACTTAGACTAAGGACACTATCAAATACAAATGAAAGGTAAAAAATAAAGGATATACTTGAATGAAAACTAGCGTTAGAGAGGCAATGCATATAATGAGCTGTGATTTATAAGTGGGGGAGCTAAATAGCACCAGCAAGCAAAAGGGTCAGAAATCATTACATGCTCCCCCATAGTGGTACCTGTGTGTGTGCATATAAGTAGGCATGACTCTCTAGAGAGGAATATCTTAACACACTACTATGCCTATGCAACATGTAGGCACACCAAAAAAGAGCATAAAAAACGTGATGTGTAGCTAGTGCAATAACATGAAAAAGACGTCACAAAACCATAGTCAGAGACGTAAAAAAGTACTACCTATCATCCTAGACACTAACCTTGCACACCATCTAATGAAAAAGTGTGCTAACCAACATCTATGGGGATAAGGTCAAGACTCCTGTGAAAGTATGACTTCGGCAGGGTCGCTTCACCAAACCCTCCCTAAAGATCCAATGAATTTAAAAGGTGTCACTCATGGTGACTTTTGAAAAGAGTTGACCTTATCACGACCTCATTTGTTATGCGTAACTCTTAAAGTATAGTGGATATAATATGTAGAAACATATATTTTTCTTTTAAATTTAAAATAAGGGTCATTAAACATGGGTCCATAATATGCAAGGTGACACGAGTTAGTTCCCTTAGATCATTAGAACAGTCATACTTGTGTCAGTCTGGATGATGTAACTCACATTGCTCACCAAGATATACCCAACAAGAAAAACTCATTAAGGAATTGTGGACAGAGGAGTCACTCTCTTGTCGAGCATGGCTTGTTATTCATGCAAGTATGCAAATGCAAATTTGGATAATCATGCACGTAAGTGGTGACGAAGAGCATGTTTTGAAGGCAATAACTCAGAAAAGGTGGGTGTGTCATAGAGGCAGTGAACCAAAATAGTGGGTGTGCTGTGAAGGCAGGGGCCCGACGGGTGGGTGTGTTGTGAAGGCATCGACCCAAAAGGATGAGCTTGTCGTGGAGGCAGGGGCCCGCAAATGGGTGTACCGTGGAGGCAGTGACCTAAAAACATGGGCGTGCTATGGAGGCAGGGGCCCGAAGAGGTGCATCACTAGTAGATGATAGTGATCATGCAAGCTAACACATGCAAGTTGCAATACATCATACAGGTAGACAAACAGGCGTATGCAAATAAACATGCAAAGAAATACAAAAAGCATACAAGCATACAAGTGGTCCGTCAGCCGGACCGTGGTGGTCGATCGAGCCAAAGTGTTTAGTTGACCGAAATGGGATGGCCGATCGAAACAAAGTGCTCGGTTGACCAGACTGAGATAGCCAGTCAAAACAAAGTGAGATGCCAACTAGTCTGGGGCTTCCGACAAGGGTGAGGTGATGTGCTAACTGAGCTGAGGTGACTGATCTATGCGAAGTGAGATGCCGATCAGGTCAGTGCGATTGGTCAGGCCAAAGTGGTTCCAAATAGACTGGGGCAACCGGTCATGGAAAAAGTATAAGTGCGATATGCAGCATGCAACATGCAAATGCAAACATGCTCCAAGCAAAATTTATGATGCAATCAATCATGCTTAAGGTATCTAGAGGCTTGGACACTTGGATAAGCAGCATAGCCGCCTCTTTTTTTTGCAATACATGTGGGGAGTTTCTTCCCAGGGATACTAAGGGAAAACTCTCCAAGAAGTTGTAAAATGGGCTAGCTATAAAGATTTTCCCATTTTACAAATCCTCAAGACTTTACAAAGTGAGCTAGCTACAATGCTTTTCTCACATTGCAAAACCTAACATCCTAACTTCTCTAAGGAAAGTTGGGAAACCAAAGCAAGGGAGGAAGGAACTTGAATTTGTAAGGATTTGTGATAGGCCTCGGAATAAAAAGGGGTTCACTCGGCTCTATCAGGGTTTTTTGGCCTGCAAAAAAAATCCTAACCTAAAGGCTTGGTCTAGGAAAGCAAATGATCCAACACATAGGCACGTGTCCGCGTTGGCTCACGTCGGCGCACACACCCTATGTGGGAGATCAAAGCCACACGCCTAGCGACTGTAAATTCTAGGGTTAACTAGAAATGAAAATATCACGGAGGAGAATCTCACCACCACAAAGGTTACATATGTCAAACAAAAGTCCGGGAAGAAGCTCTCCTCAGAAAGAGAGAAGGCGTCTAAACTTTTCGATGTTGCGGTGCTGTCAGTGTACGCAGAATGTGAGGGCGCTTGTGGCAGGAAGATCTTAGACCAAAGAGCCATGCTAACAAGCTGAAAGAAGCTCACGTTAGGAGGCCAAGTAAAGGTGGCTGCTTGGGTGGTGTATGACAAGGAGTCGAAGTAGGTTAAGGAAAGTACTAGCAAGATTATTTAGTGGAGAAACTCACTAGCAGTAAGGACATAACAACAAGAGAGAGTTTCGGGTAAGGGGGATAGTGGATATTGAGAAGTTTTTTGTGTGTGTATGTTTTTTCTCACAGTTTGAGTTTGAGGGAGAGGGATGTGTTGACCTCATTTTTTATGAGGTCTTTTCTCTTCTCTCTCTTTAGCACTTAGGATCTAGCTTAAGGCTTTCCCTTTGACTATCTTAGAGGATTAGAAACGGAACCCACCACTTAGAAATTTAAACACCTCTTAACTCCCTGTAAACCCCATAAGTTTGATTGTAAACCCCTAAGTCACTTGGAGGGTTAAGATCAAATGTGGAGGTTTAAAAGATGAGTTCCCTATAGGACTCTTTGGCCTTAGGACTACCTCGGGTGGCCCTGGTCCGGTGAGGGTTGACCCGCACACATTACACTTTCACACACATTCCAAATCCTAAAACCATTCATACCTAGCTTCGACTTCCCGACTCATGTAGGTAATCCATATGGATGGTCCTCAACCCCTAAGCCCTTGGCTAAGAGGGTTAGGAACAACATAGTGAATGCCTCAAATGATTCCTCTCATGGCTCTTATGGCCTTGATATGGCTTCATGGCTCAACCAAAGTGATTCCATTCTACTAAAACTTGATCAATCTTCATTTTTTTAAAATTTTAATTTTCGACCTCCGGGCCCCTACACCCACCAAACCTAACAAATGCCCTTGAAACTACCCAAAATTTGCAAAATTGCCTAAATTACCCAAAATTCCTTAAAACCAATCCTAAACATTTCCCACCATTCAAATTGATCATCCTTAGCCAAATATACCAAAATTTCCAAAAATACCCCCCAATACCCTCCAAATACCCAAAATGCCATTTTTAACAAAAAATCCATAAATTCCTAAAATTCCTAAAAAAATCCAAAAAATCCTAAATATTCCCAATTTCGTTTTGTTTAACTACACCATAAGCCAATTTTGTCAATTTAACCCACTTTTACCAAAACCCCCAATTTGACCCATTTTTAACCCAAATGGACCCAATGTCAAACCAAATCAACCCAATTGATCCTAATTTTGATCCAATCTAATTCTAAACTTCAATTCAATATCCCCAATATCAATTTAGACCAAAATCTAGTCCAATTTGATTAACATTTGGATCCAATTCCAATTTGAAGCTTAAAGCCCAATTTTGGCCCATGACCTAAACTTAGCCCAAACCAACCCAATTCAACTCCAATTAGCCCCAAATCTTTTCCTAAACCTTCCTAATATCCCCACAAACAAAACACTAACAAGATTTAACCAAATTTGAACCTAAACTCCACCCAAACCTAACCCAAAGTCAAAATCCCCTAAATTGGCCTAAACCAAACCTAACCCAAATAGGCCCAAATCCCAAAATTAAAGCCCAACCAAAATTAAAAACACTTTTTTACACCCCATAAACATTTCTCAACATTAGTTTTACATCAAATCCAATATTAGCCCAACCTTAAACCAAGTTAGCCCAATTTGACCCTCTTTGGCCCCTTTACTAAAAAGACCCAAATTAAACCCAATTCAATTCAAAATCACTTCAAATTTGTTCCAAATTACTCATGACACATCCCTAAACTAAACCCAACATTTTTTTGACCAAATCTTTTACAAAATTTCGATCTACCAATTTTTTTTCAAACCTAAAAGCCTACCTCCTTAAACCTTTTTAAAAAGCCCACTTCCAACAAATTCAAAAGCCCAAATTTCATTCCAAAGCCCACATGAAATTTTCCCTCATCATTCCCTATGATTTAAATCACCCCTAAGTCCAAAACCCATCATTTTGATTAAACCAAAATAGCATCATGACAAAACCAATAAAAAAAATCCAAAGTTTTCAAAAAATTCCAAATAACCTTTTTTCATGAAAATTGACCAAGCCATGGACAAGCCATGAGGCCATCCTTAAGCCCCATGCAAGCCATGTGAGTGGTGTTCATGTGACCATACCATATTGGGCAAGAGGAGGAGCCTCTTTCTTGATTCCCATAAAGTAATTAAGCACTCCCATGTCTCCCCTAACCCATGCTTAAGCCTAATTGTACTTGGATTGTGACTTCTCCCCACTAATCAAGCTGAATCAAGGGAGCTTTTCTCAGCCCAAATCAGACCATGGAAAGGTGAACCAAGCCCAACCTCATGCTTTGACCAATTTGAACTTAAACTCCTCTATTTAAGCTTCATTCATGGCCAAAGAGAAGAGATGCAAAAGATTACCTTGGGGAAACTCTACCAAATTGTTCCCAAAGCTTCTCCAAGGACTCCTAAGCTCAATCCAACCATTTCCAATTGAGGCCTCACTACTTGGACAAAGGTATCAAATTTTTTCTCCTCCAACCGAGCTTATTTTAAATTTCTATAAATATTCACATGCTTTTGTTGGCATATTTTTAGGTTAGGTGTTTTATTTTGGAAAAAGGGGTCGCCTACAGGAGTTGTCGGCGAATTTTAGATTTTAAATTTAATTTAAATATGTATATATGGTTTAGAAAGTAGAATTTGATTTTGAAAAATAATTTTAAGTTTAAAGGTTTTAAGATATGAAATCAAACCGATCTCACATCCCAAATAGTTCAGATAAACGAGTACCGCACCACAAACCGTGTATCTATCCCGAAGAATTGACACACTGCTTAATGATGGGGCTCGATTAAATAAACTAGGAGATTTGTGACATCTGTTTAGTCTGCGAACCAATTTTATAAGCCGACAAGTTCCCCTGTTTAATATAAAGAAATTAAGCGGTGGTTTATATTACTCGGGTTCTTAAAGTTCCCTATAAGGGCAAGCCCCTATAGTTAATTACATCTTAAATGACGGGAATCATTTAAGAAAACTCTCAATAATGATCAGTGGTTTTGCTCTCAAGAATTTCAAAGTTTAAGGTTTTCAAAGGATTGGATTTTTTTGGAAATTCAAAAGGGAATGACTCAAAATTTGGAACAATTTTATTTTTGAGAATCCAAAGGAAGAGAAGTAGGAGAAGCTGAGGATCCAAGAAGAATCTTGGTAACTTCCCAAACTATCCTATTGTTTGGCTTAAATTTGGGAAAATCCTAATATTATCTTATATTTCAATCTCGCCAATTTTAGTTAATTAAGACTTATATTCGTATGACATAATCATACAATCAACCTAGAAAATGTGAGGGTTTATGTCATACCAGACGACTACCTCGGAGTCCTAAGACCGGTTAGGGCTTAATTTACATGACATGATCATGCAAATACCTAACAAAGAGTTGAGGATTTATGCTGCACTAGGCAAACTACCCCGAAATTCTATGGATTGGTTATTTAATTCTATGAATATTTTGTTGAAGTAGATTCAGGTTTTGTTGCTGACAATGGCCGAGCTGCCCACCATGCTCCGAGCTCCTTGTTGTTGCAGAGGTTTAGTTTTAGAAGTCATAAATCAGGAGATGAGAGAAGTGTTTTGGTTTAGAGAGAATCTTAAAATCCAAGTGTTTTTTAATATTTTAATTAAAACAAATCTTAAATTTTGATTAAACAGAACCGATTAAGATCCCACGGTTCCGTCATCCCGACGCCGTTATTTTCATCGAATTCACTTAGTCCAGATGAATTTGCTAAACTCAACTGAATGAGTTCCACACTTTCATTTAGACTATGGGAAATCCCGTTAGCAACACGTGGGTTACAACATCCGAGGTATTCCCGATCATTCAACGAGACGTTTGAATTTAGTTGCAATTGTAGTTTTGTGTTCTGTTTGTGATTAAATTTTGAGTTGTTTTATATTTTGAAATGTTGTGGGGGTGAATTTTATCTTGTAATGATTTTTAATTTAATTTTGGTTTCAGTTTAGGGACTATCCTAAAGGTTTTGGTTTTCATGCAACGCTTGTTTATCATGCAAGAAAAGTAAAGTGCATTTGCAATAAAGTAAATTGCAGTAAAATAAAAGCGTACACTGAGGGTCTTCCCGTCATCCCAAGCCGCACTTAAAATTCATGTTAAGGCATTTAAATATTCCAACAAGTACATAGGTATAGCTAAGGGAAAGTTTTTGGTTGTCTACCAAAGTCCTAATCCTATAGCTAGTCATCTCCTATGACATCTAGGTTCTTGTGTTTTGGTTTAAGGACGATTTTCTTCATCAAAGAACAATCAAGTTCAATTGTTCTTATAAATATCCTATCATATTGAGGAAGTGCTTAAGATGAGTCTTAAACATCTTTTCAACACCTCTAGGATTGTTTTAAGTCCAAGAGAATTTAATTATACAAGTGAATTAATCATCCAGGAGTTTAAGTTTTGTTAACTTGCTCGATGAATTAGGACATTTGAATATCCTATAAGTGAAGTAACACTTCATTTAATACTCCATTTAGGAGTTATGACAACAAGAGCTTTTGAGGGCAAATTGACGTTTAAGTGATTTGTGATTTAATTTAATTTTAATTAATGGGTTTAAGTTTGGAATAGTGTTCAAGTTGTTTTAGATTTATTTTGAATTCTTTATGTATGTCTTAGGTGATGTTATATTTAATTCAATTTAATTTAATTTAATTTGATTTAATTTAATTTGGTTTAGTCTTAATTTTAATTTTATTTTAATTTGTAATTAAATTTTAATTTTATTTTAATTTTATTTTATTTTTTAATTTAATTTAATTTAATTTAATATGTTTTAATTTAATTTAATTTAATTTAATTTAATTTAATTTTATTTAAATTTTAATTTAATTTTATTTTAATTTTATTTTAATTTTATTTTAATTTTAATTTAATATTTTATTTTTTATGTTTTAAAGATGATTTAATTTAATTGTTAAAGTATTAATTTAATTGAAATTTTGGAAGGATTTAATTTAAATGTTTTAATTTTAGTTTAATTTAATGATTAAGTCTTTTAGTATTTTAAATTTTGAGTTTGAATTATCATTTTAATTAGGAATTAAATATTATTGAGGTGATTAATTTAGGGATTCTTAAATTAGAGAACAAATATCTTCTTAATAATATCCTTATTTTAATAATTTCAATTTTTTATTAATTTTCCAAATTTCAGTAATTAAATGATTAAAGTTCACTCTAATTAATATTAAAAATGATTGATGGGTCTCTATCCTTTAATTATTTAAATTTCAATAATCCAAATCAGATTAGGATCAAATATTTTACTCTCTCATTTTATTAAGCCTAAAGTTTTAATTAAGGGTTAAAATTTTAATTACCATTTTGCCCTTCAAGCTTAATAATTCCATAACTCACTAAATTGAGCTTAAATGAATTTGAAATTTTTATGTGGCTTCACTCACATGTCAATTAAGACATTGGAGGAGAAAATGTGATTTTTCTATATTTAATTTATTATACAATTATTTTTTTATAGAAAATAGGGATTTTCAAGGAAAATTTAATAAGATGACCAAGGGAATTTTTCTATTCTTAAGAAAACTATGGGGCACTCCTAATAACTAGAGGACCATTTGGACTAAATTTGGTGATTTTTTGAATTATATTTTATTTATTAGAATTATTTTGAGTTTTGGAGAATTAATTAATTTTAAAATAAAATTAAAGTTGAAAAATGGATTTTATATTTTTCCTAAATCTCTCTGACCTCAAGGAGTCCAAAGAAATAAATTTTATATTTTTTTGATTTTTCGTTGATTTATTAGAATTATTTTGGTGAGAATGTTGGAAAATACATTTTTTAATATTAAAAATTACATTAAGCCTTTAAAATTCAATATCTTACCCTAGAGACTTAAGAAAAATATTTGGTTTGTTCCTAAATTATTAGAATTCAAAATGTGACATTTTGGTGGTTTTTAATATTTTTATAATTTTTATTTTTTTTAATTATTAAAAATATTAAAATAATGATAAAAATCAACTTTTTTAGAAAATTACAATTTTAATTTTCCTAAGTTCCTCTGATATCAGAGAGGCTCCAAAACCATTTTTGTGAATTTTTGAAAAGTATTTTGTGAGTTATAAATTTTTAAAGTTTAATTTTACCCATTATTACTTAAGAGGCTTAATCAACCCATTTGGTGGGGATAATCAAGTCCAATTGGTTTCAAATTTTTATGTAGTGTTCTGCTATCCCTAGAGGATAGTGAAGAATTATTTTTAAGTTAATTTGATGAATGGTTAACCCTAATTAATTAAAGTTCAATTTTGGGTATTTAGGCCAATTAGGGTTGTTCAAAGTGAATTAACTCAAAAGTTATTTTTCCTAGGTCCCTCTGGTCACAAGAAACATCACCAAATTTTCCTAGAATTTATTTCTCAACATGCTAATTATTGGAATTAAAATACTCAAAACAGTAACTTGAACTTGAAAAATCAATAACTTCTCATAGGGATGGCCTCTGACCTTGGAAAATTCAAGGAATGTCCCTAAGTTCAGAGGCTTCAAAAGCCCTATGGTCTCATGCCATGGTGAATTTCCTATATGCATGGAGAATTAAAATAATGCAGAGAGTAAATAAATCATTAAAAATAAAATAGTTAATGAAATTACTTGATTTCTTTTCCACATTATTCTACTCTGTTCACTGAGCAAGAGGGTATTTTTATTTTATTTTTAGGATTTTCCTACACAAAGTTATGGATTTTTAAAGTTCTGGGAATTTAATAAATAAGAAAAATCCCTATTTTCCTACTTATCCACGCGGCGCCGCGTCAACCTCGGCAGCTCCGAAGCTCCACGCGTCCTCTCCTGATTCGGCGCCGCCATCTGACTCAGCCGTCCCGGTACCCGCCTTTCACGTAACTTCTTCTGGTCCAACGCGATCCGAACCGTCCATCCGATACACGTGTGATCCAACGGTTCCCAGTCATCATCTATGACTGGTACGAACCCGTGACCGTCAACCTTCTAACCCTAATTTCTCACTCGATTCTCAACGGATTTTTGTGTTCTTATGCTCTATGGATTCGTCTTGAAGAGACGAACACATACATATGGTGAACATGCATTGAAATTGATTCAAATTAAATGAAGAATCTCTGTAAGCTCGGGAAGAAGAGTGAGTCCATACCTTTGCTCAGAGAAGTGAAGCTTCGATCTGAGAGTTGTGTCACCTTCGATTGGGTCCAAGCAAGCTCCGGCATGAAGTCCCTTGGCCCGTGAATTGTCTAGGTATGATTTCGACCAAAGCCGATCAAAAAGCTTGGAGGCCGGGAGCAATGGCCGGCCCGGTGAGGGGGCTTTTGCCGGGAAACTTCTCCTCTCGGTCCGGGTGAAGGTGTAGGACCAATCAATTTAGAGATCGGCTCACCGTGGTGAAGTGTCTTGGTTTTGAGCTTGGATTTCAACTCCGAAATCGAGCCTCGCGGAGGAAATGGCAGGGGGATTTCAGTGGGGATCAAGTTCTTTGTGTGTAGAGAGTGCTCTGGATGATTTTGGCAGGGTTTCAGTAAGTTTTGGTTCAGCACCCCTCATAGCCGAGAGGAGGTGGTGTTTAAATAGGCATGGCTGGAGGGCTTCCTGTGGGGGCTCGAAGGCCGGGATCGCCTTTCGGTGAGGAGAAGAAGAGCTATGCCGTCCATTTTGGCCGAGACAAGTCGGCCGGGGAGAATTGAATTTTTCGGCTCACATGGAGCTTTCGGCCATGGTGTTTTCCGACGGCTCGGTGGATGGCCGGCCGTGCACTCGGTCACCATCTCGACCGCGTGGGGTCGTGGGTCGACAATGGTGCAGATCAATCGGAGTTTGACATGTGTAAAGGGGCTGAATCGAAATGGAATGGGGAGAGGCTCATTTTGGGTTCAATTTGGTCAACCCATGTATTTGGGCTTGGTTCACCTTCTCATGGTCTCGATTTTGGGCCGGGGGATCGATTGGGTCACTGCCATGGAGTGGTGAAGTCTCCATCCATGTTGAGGTGGCTAAACTTGGTTTAGTGTGTAACATGGTTATGGTTAAAAAGCTTAATGAAGGATTAGGAAAGGGGCCCTCCTTTTGCCATTAATGGCTTGTTCACATGTCAAACCTTCCATGGCTTCATATGGCTTGTAAATGGCTTGCTTCATGGCTCCATGTGGCTTCGGGACAAAGCTTGGTCATTTACATGAAAGAAGGTTTTGAATTTTTAGGACTTATGGGTGATTTTGGCATGAGGCCTATTTTAGGGTTATTTGATGATTGATTTAGGACTTAAGGGATGATATCAATTAATGGGGTGATGAAAAGAATGTCATATGAGCTTTAGCATGAAGTTTGGGCCTTTGAAATTTAGTGAAAATGGGCTTTTAAAATGGTTTAGGGAAGTGGGCTTTTTGGATTTTAAAAATGGATTTTAGGATGGAAGTTTGGTAAAGGCTTGGGCCAAATAGTTGTTGTGTTTGGTTTAGGGATGTGTCATGAGTGATTTGAAATAAATTTGAGGTGGTTTGGACTTGAATTGGGTTGAATTTGGGTTCATTTGGTACATGGGCCAATGTAGGTCAAATTGGGCTAATTTGGGCCAATGTTGGGCTAGGGTTGAAATTGATGTAAAATTAATGATGGTAAATGTTTATGGGAGTGTTTCAAAGAGGTTTCAACTTTGGTTGGGTTTTGGTTTTGGGACTTGGGCATATTTGGGTTAAGTTTGGGTTTAGGTCAAAATTGGGCTTTTTGGTTTTGGGTTGAATTTGAGTGGGGTTTGGATCCAAATCTTAGGCAAATTATGTTAGTGTTTTGTTTGTGGGGATGTTAGGGAAGGTTTAGAAAAGGTTTGAGGTCAATTGGAGTTGAATTGGTTTGGTTTGGGCTAAGTTTGGGTCATGGGTCCAAATTGGGCTTTAAGGTCAAAAGTGAAATTGGATTCAAATGTCAATCAAATTAGACTTGGATTTGGTCTAGATTGATATTATGAATATTAAATTGAGGTTTAAAATTGAATTGGACCAAAATTGGGGTCAATTGGGTAGATTTGGTTTGACATTGGGTTCACTTGGGTTAAGAATGGGCTAAAAAGTGGGGTAAATTGACAAAATTGGCCCATGGTGTAGTTGGAGAAAATGAAATTGGGAATATTTGGGATTTTATAGAATTTTCTGGGAATTTTCTGAATTTTTAGATTTTTGGCTAAGAGGGGCATTTTGGGTATTTGGAGGCTATTGGGGGGTATTTTTGGAATTTTTGGTATTTCTGGCTATGGATGATCAATTTGATTGGTGAGGAAATGTTCAAGGTTAATTTTGGGGAATTTGGGGTGATTTGGAAATTTTGGTGGATTTGGGCAATTTTAAGCGGCTTTTAAGTAGGTTCGATGGGTGTAGGGTCCCCGGGTCAAAAATTGAAATTTTGGAAAAAGAAGATTGATCAAATATGAGTGAAATGGAAGCACTTTGGCTGAGCCATGAAGCCATGTTAAGCCTATATGAGCCATGAGAGGACTCATTCGAGGCATTCACTATGTTGTTCCTAACCCTCTTACCACGGGGCTTAGGGGTTAAGGTCCATTTATATGAATTACCTACATGAGTCAAGGAGCCAAGTTGGGTATGTGTGTGGTTTTAGGATTTGGATTGTGTGTGTGAGAGTGTAGAGTATGAGTGTAGTGAGTGTGTAAGTCAACCCTCACTGCACCAAGCCACCTGTGGTGGTCCTAAGGCCAAAGAGTCCTATAGGAACTCATCCTTTAAACCTTCACATTTGATTTCAACCCTCTAGGTGATTAGGGGTCTACAATCAAGCTTGTGGGGTTTGCGGGAGGCAAGAAGTGGTTCAAATTTCTAAGGGATGGGTCCCAATTCTAGTCCTCTAAGATAGTCAAAGGAAAAACCTAAGGCTAGATCCTAAACACTAAAGAGGGAAGAGAAGACCTCATCAAAAATGAGGTCAACAAATGGACCTCCAATAGGTGTGGTGTGCAAACCAAGCACACCGCGCGTATTGGTGTTGACCGAAGAGATCAACAAAACCAACACAAATGTCCAAGTGACAAACTTAGGACGAAGTAGAAGAATTTCTGCTGGGGAGTATTAGGTAAATCTCCAAGACTGAAGATTCCAGAGCTCTCGCTGGGGAAAAAGGAGGTGAATTTCAGATCACAAGATTTCAAGAGATTGGATCTTTGATTCGTTTTATTTTTTATTTTATGTTTTAATTTTGAGTTTGAATTTTGATTTGAGTTTCAATTTTTGGTTTTATGCGGAGAAAAGAGTAGGGCGGAGGCCCACCCGAATGCATTTGTATGCCGAGAAGGAAGCAGGACTGAACCTATTCCAAATGATGAGGAAGAATAGGACAAAGCCTATCCAAAATACAGAGTGCTTTAATTTCAATTTCTTGCTGAAAGGATCAAATTTCGAGATTGCTGAGAAAGGAGTAGGACTGTGCCTATCCCGAGTACTGAGAATTGTTGAGAAGGGAGCAGGGCGGAAGCCTGTCCCGAGTTGTGAGAATTGCTGAGAATATGCTGAGATGGGAGTACGGCGGAAGCCTATCCCGATTGCTGAGATGGGAGTACGACGGAAGCCTATCCCGATTGCTGAGATGGGAGTACGGTGGAAGCCTATCCCGATTGCTGAGATTGCTGAGATGGGAGTACGACGGAAGCCTATCCTATCCCAATTGCTAAGATGGGAGTACGGCAGAAGCCTATCCCGATTGCTGAGATGGGAGTGCGGAGGAAGCCTATCCCGATTGCTGAGATGGGAGTACGGTGGAAGCCTATCCCGAATGTCGAGATGGGAGTATGGCGGAAGCCTATCCCGAATGTCGAGATTGCCGAGATGGGAGTAGGGGAAGCCTATCCCGAATGCCGAGATTGCCGAGATGGGAGTAGGGCGGAAGCCTATCCCGAATGTCGAGATGGGAGTACGGCGAAGCCTATCCCGATCGCTGAGATGGGAGTACGGCGGAAGCCTATCCTGATTGCTGAGATGGGAGTGCGGCGGAAGCCTATCCTGATTGCTGAGATTTAGTTTATGCAGTGGTTGTGACAAAAAAAAATTTGTCGATATTTGATTTATGCTGTGATTATGCAGAATTTTACTGAGATTTAGATTTACCGGGAGATCGAAATGAGATATGAAAGTGTTCCATGTCCCATGGGAATCAATGAAAGTCTGATTACTTGGCGAAGGGTACAAACCCATGCCATCCGAATCAAATTGAAAATTCTTCGTTATTCTGAAATCATCCCGAGAGAGGGTTTCAGAGGAGGTCCAGAATAGATCTTGATTTGAAGAAGGATTCGAGGATTTGAAAAGATGGACGTAAACTGGAATTCAATTTGAGCTTTAGGTTTGTTTTGTTTATTCTTTAACTATCCCATTTTTTTTGTTTATTTGGTGTTCATGTGGATTTGAAATTCTTTTTAATGTTTGGATTTTTATGGAAGAGAGTTCTTATTTATTTTCTTTTTCTTTTCTGTTCTTTGTTCGAAGTTCATTTAACTTTAATGGCGTTTCCCAGTCAATTTGCACAGAAAGAGGTGAAGGTAAAATGTGACATGGTCATTTTCATTCCAATCTTGTTGAAGATACATCATACAACTCGATCTAAAATATTTCTCATACAATCCATGACTCAAAACGGACTATGTATGATTCTTGTTGATCCATCCAAAAAGTGTCTGTCAAATCCATGTCTGAATAATGAGATACACAGTCAATAACATCACCTTCCAAGCCATCCTTGGCAGGAATGTCGCATGGATGTGCATTGGAGGTGTGCTATTTCCCATGTAACTCACAGCTCGTAGGGCCGGAGATTCTCCAATTCTGGATCTGGCTGGAAGTGGTATGGTGCCTTTCTGTCGTCCATCCTTCTAAAAGTGACGGAGATCCATTCCACTGGTACTCCCGGTATGCAATGCTTTGCGACGTCTGCTCCATTTCCTTGTAATATCATGACGGAACCTACCGTAAGTGGTATCTCCACCGGCCCTCGGAACTTACCCGGGCCTCGCTATCCGGAGGTTAGATCCGAACATGATATGGCATTGGTCGACGAACGAAACCGTGCGTAAAGGTCTGACGAAGTCGTGGTGTTCTATGTGTGGAGGTATGCAGTCGCCCTTCTGATAAATGTTGATGATGCAACTGTTAGGTATGCAGTGTACTGGCAGTACCCTCCACGTTATCATTCTTTTCACCATTCTTTCAATTATTCTCGGCATTGGATCCACCTCACCGTGACGGAGTATCCCTGGTGGATTTCCTTTTCTGTCTTCTGCGAAGTTATAACAACATCCGCATTGTATTGTGATTCTTCCTTTCCCCGGCATCCATTTCCGGGTTCCGAATAAGTCTTTTCTCTCGTACGGCCCGCTCGCCCCATCTTCTCGAAGTTCTAGAATGCAATCCACAATGTGTTGTTGCTCGTACTCTGAGAATACATCTGTGTGTAACTCGAGGCCTTCCAAAATGTTGATTCTTCTGCCTCTAATCCTTTCAAAGTATTCAAAAGTCTTCTTCTCAACATTTTGCATTCTTTCTAGTTCATATTCTGGGATGATCTGCAAGTGACAAGGCCTAGTAACGTATTGCGGGATGTATGGCTCAATCCCGTCACGTTCTCCTGCATACCTTGGCTCCTCGGGGATTGTCTCTGTCGAAACATCCTCCGGGGTTGCTTCAGCAAAAAGGTTCTTCGCATATGGTATCTCTCGCCCGCGTCGAGGCACCGATTCTATCTCTCGTCCTTCTTGGCACTTCTCCGATCCGTTCGATTCTCTCGGCGTTGACTTTCTTCTTCTCGGTTCTCGCCGAACCGGTATCTTTGAAATGTGTGTGTCCGCGAAGGTGGCCGTTTCCTCGTGTCGATCCGCCGCAAGTTTAGTCAACATCTTGCGGATACGGCGATTCTTATTCCTTCTTTGAGTAGCCGTGAGCGTAGCTCTCCTCACTTCTTGAATTTCTGCGGCGCGGCGCTGACGAGCCTGCCCTCTCGCCGTGGCAACTACTAACTTGATTTTCTTGCTTTCTTCAATGTTTGTCTTTCTTTTCTTGTTACTGGATTGGTGGCTTGGGCCACCCATCTTCATCGTTGTCCGGCTATGAAGCTCTTCTCGGTCCACCGGGACCCGACCATTTTCTTCATACCGTAGGTCGGCTGGTGTGAAGTCGAATTAATTTCTATCATCGCTCCATCCTTCACCCTCTTTTCATCGAGTGCGAGACTCACGCCATTTTTAAAGTTTAGGACCAACCGCCCGTTCGACATTTCCCTGCGAAAATAACAAGGAAAGGATCAGGGGCTGTACTAAGAACAAGAACATTAAGAAAGTATTTATCACTGAAGATTCTTACTCACTTATTCCAATTTTAACTTTTAAGGAAAATAGGAAAAGATAAAGAAAGATCAGGAAAAAGATTTGATTTGAAAGGAAGGGTAAAACTTCATTATTATGATTTTCACATATTTTATTTTTAGCACATATTTTATTTTATCCATTTTTTTTTATTTTTTTGGGTTCGGACCCAGTCATAAAGTGATTGCTTCACCCGTGTTTCTAGGGATAAGACTTTATTTCAGAGGCCACCCTTCGAAACATCAGGTTGCGTAATACTTCTTCAAATATCATCCATTGATTGGAAGCATTTGTCGTTCTCCTTGGCAATTCACAAGTTGGTAGGAGCCTCCCAAGTCGGTTCAAATTTGCCTCCTATCTTGCGATGTGCAAGAATAGGTCTTCTGAGAACAAGAACTAAGTCACCCACTTTGAAAGTTCTCGGGCGGACCAGTTTATCATGGGCCTGGATCATCTTAGCTTGGTACAGTTCCAAATTTTGCTGCGCTACAAGTCTCCACCCTTCCAAGTTTTCCAATTCTTCCAGTCATAATCTGGCATTTTCTTCTGTAGTAATTTTATTTGCAACTGCAATCCTGAGTGATGGAAGCTCGACCTCTAAAGGTAAAACAGCCTCGGACCCGTACACTAAAGTGTAAGTCAGTAGATCGAGTAGGAGTCCCGAAAGTCGTCCCGTAGGCCCATAAGGCTTCTAACAACTTCTCGTGCCAATTTCTCTTGTTGTCATCCAAAGTTTTCTTTAAAATTTGAACGAGAGTTTTATTAAAAGCCTCGGCCAAGCCGTTTGCTCTTGGGTAGCAGATTGTTGAGTATCGCCAATCGATTCCATGTCATCTAACAAAATTGTTGATCTTTGTACTTCTGAATGTGGACCCATTATCTGAAATGATTCTGCCCGGTACTTCGAAACGGTAAACAACTTGATTTTTGAAAAATTGGAGCATATGGTGTGCCTTTACTTCTCTGAGTGGAACTGCTTCTGCCCATTTAGAAAAGTAATCTGTAGCTGCAAGGACGAAGCGATGTCCTCTTGAAGAAAATGGTTCTATCGGACCCACTATATCTGTGCCCCAACACTCAAATGGCCACGACGTAATTGTCGGATGTAGCACATTTGGAGGTTGGTGTAGAACCACTCCGTGCACTCTACACTGGTGACAACTTTTGGCGACTTTCATGCAGTCGGTCATCATCGAGGGCCAGTAATACCCTAGTCTTTTAATTTTCATTTTCATTTTCGGACCCAACTGATGAGCGCCACAAAGTCCTGAATGCACTTCTTTGACAATTTCACGAGCCTCGGACCCGTTCAGGCATCTTAACCACATTCGATCAAAAGACCTTCGTATAATGTACTATTTATTAATGCGTAAGACGAGCTCTTTTCGATTCGATGCGCTAATGACTTATCGTATGGTAATTTCCCCGTTTGCGTAGTAGTCTATTAGCGGCTGACGCGAATCTTCCGTGTTTTCCGTCACCGCCGTAACCGATTCCTCTCGCTTTTTCCGATTTTTGTATCATATCAATGTCGAGCCGTGATAGGACCCGTCGTCCTTGAACTAACACTTCAACCGACACATCTTGCGAGCAGTGCAAATTCTTTTGCAAGGCGAGCTAGCGCATCCGCGAGAGCATTTTCTCTTCTGGGGATCTTGTAGATTGTTACATTCGGAATTTGTTCCAACAGTTTCATGGCATACTGAAAGTATTGCTCAAGTCTTGGCTTTAAGATTCTGTATTGTCCAACGACCTGTTGAATGATCAACTGATAATCTCCGTAGATATTTATATATGTTATTCCCATTTGAATGGTCAGTTCTAGTCCTGTTATGAGGGCTTCGTATTCTGCCTCGTTGTTTGTGCATGACTCTGTTAAGTGGTAGGAGTATCTTAACATTCCCCACTCCGGTGTTATAAAGATTAGTCCGATTCCTGCCTTACCGGGCACTATCGTTTGTAATTCTTTGTCTTTTTGTGCTGAGGACGCTCCATCGAAGTATAGTTCCCAACGTCGATCATCAGTGTCTTCTAGGCTCATTATCTACTCTTCAGGCAAATCATCGTCGAGAGGCGAATCTGCCGAGAAGGGTGTGCTGCAAAGAAATCAGCTAGAACTTGTCCATTTACGGCACGAAGAGGAACGAAAGTTATGTCGAATTGCAATAGTATCATCGACCACCCGGCAAGTCGCCGTAAAGTGTTGGACGCGTCATCAAATATTGCAACGGATTAACTTTCGAGATGAGGTCGACCTTATGAGAGAGCATGTAATGCCCGAGTTTCGTGCGGCGAAGATCGTGGCTAAACAATGCTTCTCAATCGGAGGATATTTTACTTCCATCGGAATCAAACGACGGCTTAAGTAAGTAGAGAGCATTTTCTTTTCCCTCATCATCGACTCCGGCAAGCGGGGCTCAAGGGAGTCGTCTAGAGCCGTGGTATAAAGTATCAACGGTCTACCTGAGACTGGGGCTGCTAAGACAGGAGGTGTCATTAAATATTGCTTAATGTCCTCGAAGGCCCGTTGGCATTTCTCTTCCCAAACGAATTTGGCGTCCTTTTTAACTAATGCCGAGAAGGGCTGACACCTACTCGACAAGTTCGAAATAAAGCGTCGAAGATATGCCAGCTTCCCTTGAAAGGATCATAGCTGTTTTAAGGTTTTGGGAGGCGGCATTTCTAAGATAGCTTTAATCTTTTCCGGATCAATTTCAATTTCGCGATGTCGGACAACAAATCCTAAGAATTTCCGGAGGTAACGCCGAAGGCGCATTTTAAGGGATTCATCTTAAGGTTGTATTGCCTTAGTCGCTCGAAGACAATTCTCAAATCATACAGGTGATCTTCCTTCAGTTTGCTTTTGATGACCACATCATCCACGTAGCATTCGACTTGGTTGTGAATGAGATCATCAAAAATCTTTGTCATTGCTCTTTGGTATGTTGCTCCTGCGTTCTTTAGTCCGAATGGAATTTCTGTGTAGCAATACACTTCGATTGGTGTTCTGAATGCCGTGAGCTTTTCGTCTTCTGGTGCCATCTTTATCTGGTTGTATCCTGAAGATCCATCCATGAAAGAGAATATTTCATGTGTCGAAGCGATGTCGATCATTAACTCTAGAATTGGTAGTGGAAATTCATCATTCGGACATGCTTTGTTCAAGTCTCTGAAATCCACGCAGATTCTGATCTGACCATTCTTCTTCCTGATTGGTACCACATTGGCTAGCCAAGTAGGGTATTTTTCTTCACGGACGAATTTAGCGTCGATTAGCTTTTTAACTTCAGCTATTACTTGTTGTTCAATTTCCAAACGTATTCTTCTGGAAGCTTGTCTGACTGGAACGGAAGTAGGATCCACTCCTAGCCTGTGAACTGCGACTTCGGGAGCTAATCCCGGCATTTCGTCGTAACTCCAAGCAAAACATTCCTTGAATTCTGTTAATAGCTTGATTATTTCCTCGGAATCTTCTTTATTGAGTAAGGAGCTAATAAAGGTTGGTCTAGGCTTTTCGCTAGTACCTAAGTTAACTTCCATTAACTCATCTATTATAGATTTGATTTCTTCTTCGAACTCTGGTGGAGCGTCTCCAATTGGCAGATTCTCGGGTTCTTCTGTAGTTTCCAAGCAGTCTTCATTAGGTTCGCAAGTGATAACCAAACAAAATTCCGTATCGTCAACTGAACCTACTGTGCCGAATCCGAGACCATGTTTTGAATTGGGAGGCCAACCGGCATTATTCCATAATTTTTCGAAGTGTTGTGATTGGCCTTTTGTCCATTGTCCAGGTAAGACACCACGCTGAATTAAATTTTGAATACAGGGAGAGTACCACTCAAAACGTAATTCCATTAATTCGGTAGAAGTGACATCTTCAAATTGTACATTGTTTTCAGTATTGGATAAAGAAGTGCCACGGTAAAATTTGATTGGCTTTGCACCGCTGTTATGTACTTCTTTGACCACCATACCCTCGATCTCATTAGACTGGATCGGGGTCAGGGTCATAGTGTGTACATAGTGGTTAATCTTCTCGTACATCGATTTGTATTCTTCGTTCTTCTCATCTTCGAGAGAAATCTTGAATTGTGGTTTCTTCCGGTTTATCGTAGTCGCTTCTTTCTTGATTTCTTCTTCTTCCTCGTAGCCGTTTTCCCAATCAACGTTGATCATCGGCTTTTTCTCGTCCAATCGTCCCGGTGTCTCTTCCACGACCTCGTTCCCGGCCTCGACCTCGGATGCGAGTTCTGGAGAAACCCTCACCATCTCTCCGTAAGGGAGTGGTGAGTGACTGTTGGACTAGAACTTCAGGTTCTTCATTGTCTCGAATTTCTTTTGCTTCATTTGGCACGGTGTTTCTAGAGAAGATTGTTTTCTTCGGAGGTGCGTAATAAGCTGCATCTTCATGGATTCCAATCTCATGTACGGAGAAAGGTTACAAATCACCTTTAATGCACTCGTTCTCCTCCTTCGTAGTATTTTATGCACCGATGCGGAGACGATGGTACCATTCGGTTTTCGTGGATCCACGGTCGGCCCGAGAGCGTTGAACGATGTCTCGTAGTCAATTATGTGGAATTTTGCGGTTGTCTTTGCTAAGTCACCGGTCTTCATCAACAGTGTTATTGATCCAAGGGCTCTTTCTCCTTTCTGGTTGAATCCTCTTAGTAACATCTTGTCCGCTTCAAGCTCGCGAGCATCAATTTCTAAGTATGCTAGCGTCCGAAGGTTCATTATGTTGATTGATGCTCCTAGATCCACCAATACTCCGGAGAGCGTAAACTTTCCGATCAGGATCGAAATGTACAACGGTCGGTCGTGATCGACCGTCCCAAGTAGTAGATCACCGTCCGTGAAGGTAACACCTCGCCGTTCCTTTAACAAGCAAACCTCGTCTAAGGAATCTCCGACCATCCGAGCTAAACAAATCTCCGGATCAAGTAAGGCCTCGATCGAGCTTCCCTCATCTCTTTTGATAAGATGAGAGCGTCGTAGATGCTCGACTTGGTCGGTACTTTCCTAAGATGGGCTAACACGTTATAGTCCACTTTGTTACCATGTGTCTCGGCTTCTTCCCGAATGGGCAATTCTTCCGCTGGGGTTGATTCTTCCCGAACAACCACCCGCTTTCCTTTGTCTTTTGGACCCATCCTCGGAGGTAGAACCTTTCCGCTCCTTAAGTTGACTTCGTGATTTCTTCTAAATCCGGTACCGAGTTTATCGGTGTCTCCTTTTGAATCGACATGACGGGTTCTTCCGGAGTCGCTTCGAAATCTGAAAGCTCTAACTCTATTGTGATTGGAGTCCCTTGGAATTCACAAATAGATTCATTGCTTGTTGAACTTTCGTAGCCTTCTTGGTGAATGTCTTCTTTGTCATCGTGATTGTCGAGGTTGTGTATGATTTGAGAATTTTTATTTGTATCGGAATTGAGATCCGGATTAGATTGGTTGTCGTTAGTTACGTAATCGTTAGAAACAGTCAGAACGTAGCCAACGCCATAACTCTTATCATTATAAGATCCCGCCGAAGCGAGCAAATAATCATACAGAGTCAGAGGTTCGAGGAATTTTTCCCCCGAATCCGAAACAACCATCCTAGGATAAGCAGACCCTAGTCTAGCCTTGGGAGCCTTGGTCCTTTCTTCTTATACGATCTCCTTCTTTTCTATGATCTTTTCTTCCTGGGGCGGTTCTTCAATTGCAAGCGATAGCGCCGGCTTGACAGGTTTTAAACTCTGAGTTGAAGCACGCGCCGAAGCGGTTTGGATGCGATCCAAAATTTTCTTCAATGACTTCGTCCAAGCGGTACTCCATCCATCATCAGTCGTGTAAGGGTCTATCAGAACAATGGGATCCATTGAAATAACATTGACAGAACCTCCTTTCTGGGGTTCTTTCATGTATTCCTTTGGGATCGTTATGTTCCCTTTTCGGAGATTGTTATCAAGCCAACTCTTGAAGGTAATGCAATCCTCTATCTTATGTCCAAGAATCTGGTGGTAAGGATAGTAGTTGGGATGGTCTTTCTCGTTGACTTCTTCTGGCTTCCTGGGTTCTAGCAGTCTAAAATACGAAGTCTTCATCAAACTGCGGAACATCTTTGGCACTGCCTCATTCTTGAATGGATATTCTTTATTTATAAACTCCTTTAATGTGCGCCGTGGGCGAGGCGGTTGCTCATATTGTCGAGTTGGTCGATAACCGGGCCGAGGTTGTTTGTAGTTCTTCCGAGGTTGTTGATAGCCGGGCCGCGTCTGCTCCATCTGTATTTGCATGAGGCCGCTTTCCCTTATCGACTGCAGCGACGATCCGGGATTTCTTTTCAAATGTCTTCACAGGCTTCTGTTTGTCTGTTTTGTCGACGAAACTTAGTTGCTTCACTTCCTCTTGCAAGCTTCCGGCCTTGCTTAACAACTTCTCGAAAGTCTTAATCTTAAATCCCTTAAGGAGAAGTGCTATCGGGCCGTGAATGCTTTTAAGCAAGATACCGATCGCATGCTGCTCTTGTAGCTGTGGCTCACACTTCATACTTAGATTTCTCCATCGAAGTATGTAGTCCACTAAAGTTTCGTTCGGCTTCTATTTCTCCACCACTAAGTCGGCGATGGTGATATGGTGTCGAGCTCCGCAAACTCGTTTCACGAAGAGGTTTTCCAATTCGAAAATGTCTTTATCGAACCGTTCGGTAACTCCGCATACCAATCGAAGGCGATCCCCGACGAGCCGCCGACGAACTGTCGGAACGAGTAAGGCGTCACTTCCACCGGCATTGCAACAACTAGCGCGAAAATGTGCAACATGCTGTCGAGGGTTTCCGGTACCATCGAAAGTCTTGAACAGAGGTGATACAAAGCCTTTTGGGTATTGCACTGCATCAAATTCTTCGGGCAAGGTCTCCCGTCTGAATAGATGCTCCGCTCTTAGACTGTGCTAAGGCTTCTCGCACCTGCTGTTCTACCATGTTCTTGATGTCCTTCTCTGGAATCATATTCTGAGTAGAGTCTTTCTTCTGCTGATCGTCTCCGTTAACGGATGTAATCTCTTTTCCACCGTCTGTAATATGAATAACTTCTGGAGGTGTTTCGCTCGGGGGTTGAACCTAACTCTGAAGAGTGGCTAGGGCTGCAGCCATCTCTTCCATCCTTTTTGCCATTTGAGAGATTGTATCATCTTTTTCTCAAATTTGTGCTCTTAATGCTTCCGGTTCATCTCTCCGCAGCATGCCGGGCACCTTGCGAAGCTGACGATGCTCGTGTTTCAACCATGTTGATCTCCACATATTCGTCATCCATGAACTCTGACGAGTCAACTTCATCTCCAAACTTTTCTTCTCTTTCTCTTGCTAATCGTTGAATGTCGATTCTTAGCTTTTTCATAGCGTCCTCCAATGGTCTTTTTCATGCGGTTTTGCAGTTATCATGCGATGGCTGTTGGGTTTCCTTTTTGGGAGTCCCCTTCATTGCAGTGGCGCTCTCTTCGGACTCGAGTCTCCTGACGAGACTTTCCTTTTCTGGTCGTTGTTTCGATCTTAATTGGCCGCAAGTAGGACGCCATACCATCCTTCTAGCAGCGAAGGCCTAGGACCGGATGGTCCGTCGGCTGAATGCTCGAAGGTGGTATCCTCCCTGATCTGTAAACCCGAAACAACAACGGGTGGACTAGCCTTCATCTTCTTATTCGGCTTTTCTGTGGCGACAACGGGTTCTACTCGCGGCCCAAGACGTGACTTGGCTGGCACCCGCCCTATTCTTCTTAAAATCTCTGATACAGGACATTTCTCTTTCTTTGCTAACTTCTCTATCATAGTCTGTTGTCGGGCAAATGGTGTAATCCTAGCCCTTTTCTTTCGGCTGTCACTATAGTATGCAGGTCGAGGTAATGTTGAAGCAATATTGCGGACATTTTCCTCGTCAGCTGCGGCGAAGAGGGGATGGAATTCACTTCCTTCCAAAAGCGGTGTATACTCAGGCAATGGTATGTATTCAGGTAGTGGTGTGCAGGGATTTCTTCTAAGAAAGCGACTTCAGCAGCTCTGGCCTTTCTAGCAATCTTCCTACCTCTGTTTCTTCTCTGAGTCCGTGTTAGGGGTGGAACCCTTGAGCTGGACCCAATTGCGAAAAAAGAAGGTCTTGCACGGAAATCTGTACCCTCCACGGTAACATGCTCGTTACAAATTTGAACTTCCTTCCCCTTCAGTTTGGCGGAAGCCGGGGTAGGTGCAGAGACGACTAGACCGGTGGGGGTAGAGATAACAGTTCTCTTATGGACAGTAGTATTCCTCTCAGCTGGAACCGTTTGCAGGAGAGGGAACTCTTGAGTTGACTTAAGGTTGAACTCGATCAAAGGTCTTTCAGTTTCAAATACTTTATCTGTAAGTGTGAAAAGGGTAACGTCAGTGATCTTGACATTTGTGTTCTCGAATCCTTGTCCAAACCGGATGATCCCATTGTCGGGCAGCTCATCCTTGTAAACAGTGAAGTCCAGTCCATTGGTGAAGGAGAAAATCAGCTTTGGGGCAGACATCTTCTGCAAGGTAGATTCTGATTGTCAGTCCCAAGTTATGCTTCTTCTCATCAGGACGAAAGGAAAGGAATCAAAAAAAGAGTCCGAACACATTTTTGTATTTATAAAAAAGAAGAAAAAAAAGGAGTTATTTGTTAAAAGAGTCATTCATTAGAGGGTTTGTTTATTAGGAATGGAATGTTCAAAGGTGTAGAGAAGGTAAGGAATCCGATTCAGAATTGGAAAGGAAAAGAAAATCTTATGCAAGACTTCTCGACTCGAAGGACCGCTCCTAAACTAACACCTATTGGGGGTCCACCCCACCTCAGAAAAGAGGCAAAAGGATTTCAGAACCTCTCCATTTAGGGGTGTCTAAACAATGGCTCCTAAATCCGAGAGGAGTTGGCTATACTCGTTCGAGATGTGAAATGAACGGGGTATTCCAACGGAAGAATGGTAGTTTGGTCCACTAGGGGCATGGGCTCACTACCGATTTATGAAAGCAAAACCATCTAATCAAAATGGAGAGAGGAACTACTCCCAAGCGGAGTCGCCAGAAGTTGTCGGCATACAGGAGTTGTCGGCGAATTTTAGATTTTAAATTTAATTTAAATATGTATATATGGTTTAGAAAGTAGTATTTGATTTTAAAAAATAATTTTAAGTTTAAAGGTTTTAAGATATGAAATCAAACCGATCTCACATCCCAAATAGTTCAGATAAACGAGCACCGCACCACAAACCGTGTATCTATCCCGAAGAATTGACACACTTCTTGATGATGGGGCTCGATTAAATAAACTAGGAGATTTGTGACATCCGTTTGGTCTGCGAACCAATTTTATAAGCCGACAAGTTCCCCTGCTTAATATAAAGAAATTAAGCAGGGTTTATATTACCCAGGTTCTTAAAGTTCCCTATAAGGGCAAGCCCCTACGAGTTAATTACATCTTAAGTGACGGGAATCATTTAAGAAAACTCTCGATAATGATCAGTGGTTTTGCTCTCAAGAATTTCAAAGTTTAAGGTTTTCAAAGGATTGGATTTTTTGGAAATTCAAAAGGGAATGACTCAAAATTTGGAACAATTTTATTTTTGAGAATCCAAAGGAAGAGAAGTAGGAGAAGCTAAGGATCTAAGAAGAATCTTGGCAACTTGCCAAACTATCCTATTGTTTGGCTTAGATTTGGGAAAATCCTAATATTATCTTATATTTTAATCTCGCCAATTTTAGTTAATTAGGACTTATTTTCGTATGACATAATCATACAATCAACCTAGAAAATGTGAGGGTTTATGTCATACCAGAAGACTACCTCGGAGTCCTAAGACCGGTTAGGGCTTAATTTACATGACATGATCATGCAAATGCCTAATGAAGAGTTGAGGATTTATGTTGCATTAGGCATACTACCCCGAAATTCTATGGATTTGTTATTTAATTCTAAGAATTTTTTGTTGAAGTAGATTCAGGTTTTGCTGATGACGATGGCCGAGCTGCCCACCATGCGGGCTTTAGCATGAAGTTTGGGCCTTTGAAATTTAGTGAAAATGGGCTTTTAAAATGGTTTAGGGAAGTGGGCTTTTTGGATTTTAAGAATGGATTTTAGGATGGAAGTTTGGTAAAGGCTTGGGCCAAATAATTGTTGGGTTTGGTTTAGGGATGTGTCATGAGTGATTTGAAATAAATTTGAGGTGGTTTGGACTTGAATTGGGTTGGATTTGGGTTCATTTGGTACATGGGCCAATGTAGGTCAAATTGGGCTAATTTGGGCCAATCTTGGGCTAGGGTTGAAATTGATGTAAAATTAATGTTGGGAAATTTTTATGGGAGTGTTTCAAAGAGGTTTCAACTTTGGTTGGGTTTTTGTTTTGGGACTTGGGCTTATTTGGGTTAGGTTTGGGTTTAGGTCAAAATTGGGCTTTTTGGTTTTGGGTTGAATTTGAGTGGAGTTTGGGTCCAAATCTTGGGCAAATTATGTTAGTGTTTTGTTTGTGGGGATGTTAGGGAAGGTTTAGAAAAGGTTTGGGGTCAATTGGAGTTGAATTGGTTTGGTTTGTGCTAAGTTTGGGTCATGGGTCCAAATTGGGCTTTAAGGTCAAAAGTGAAATTGGATTCAAATGTTAATCAAATTGGACTTGGATTTGGTTTAGATTGATATTTTGAATATTAAATGGAGGTTTAAAATTGAATTGGACCAAAATTGGGGTCAATTGGGTAGATTTGGTTTGACATTGGGTTCACTTGGGTTAAGAATGGGCTAAATTGGGGGTTTTGGTAAAAGTGGGGTAAATTGACAAAATTGGCCCATGGTGTAGTTGAACAAAATGAAATTGGAAATATTTGGGATTTTATGGAATTTTCTGGGAATTTTCTGAATTTTTAGACTTTTGGCTAAGAGGGGCATTTTGGGTATTTGGAGGGTATTGGGGGGTATTTTTGGAATTTTTGGTATTTCTGGCTATGGATGATCAATTTGATTGGTGAGGAAATTTTCAAGGTTAATTTTGGGGAATTTGGGGTGATTTGGAAATTTTGGAGGATTTGGGTAATTTTAAGGGCTTTTTAGTAGGTTTGATGGGTGTAGGGTCCCCAGGGTCAAAAATTGAAATTTTGGAAAAAAGAAGATTGATCAAATATGAGTGAAATGGAAGCACTTTGGTTGAGCCATGAAGCCATGTTAAGCCTATATGAGCCATGAGAGGACTCATTTGAGGCATTCACTATGTTGTTCCTAACCCTCTTGGCTAGGGGCTTAGGGGTTAAGGTCCATCCATATGAATTACCTACATGAGTCAAGGAGCCAAGTTGGGTATGTGTGTGGTTTTAGGATTTGGATTGTGTGTGTGAGAGTGTAGAGTATGAGTGTAGTGAGTGTGTAAGTCAACCCTCACTGCGACCAAGCCACCCAGGGTGGTCCTAAGGCCAAAGAGTCCTATAGGGAACTCATCCTTTAAACCTTCACATTTGATTTCAACCCTCTAGGTGATTAGGGGTCTACAATCAAGCTTGTTGGGTTTGTAGGGAGGCAAGAAGTGGTTCAAATTTCTAAGGGATGGGTCCCAATTCTAGTCCTCTAAGATAGTCAAAGGAAAAGCCTAAGGCTAGATCCTAAACACTAAAGAGGGAAGAGAAGACCTCATCAAAAATGAGGTCAACAGCTTTAAGTATATAATCACCATATAGATGTGTGCTACTCGATTACACGATCATTTTAAAAAAATTTTACTCTATTTCGTTGAGAAACGAGTAAGATATCAAGGTTTGAAGGTAGACGATTTTTGGTGAATAGAACTAGGAGAGAGGAGCAGTAGCTGTCCGATCACATGTGTATTGCACGGACGGCCGAGATGTAGTCGGACGGGAGCTTCATCCATAAGCAGAAATGCGCCAGCCAATCACGGAGCGACATGTGGCCCCCCTTTATAGCGATAGTTTGAGAGGGAAGTTGGATTTTTGATTTATTTTTGAACATAAACTTCAAAAAATCATAACTTTTCATAGAAAAATCACAAAAATAAAATAAAAATATTCTCTTGCTCAATGATTATAGGAGAACAATGTGGAAAAGGAATTAGGTTAATTTGATGAGTATTTTATTTTTAATTAATTATTTACTGTTTTGAGTATTTTGATTCTCCATTTGCATACACAATTCACCATAGCATGAGACCATAAGGCTTTTGAAGCCTCTGATCTTGGTAATATTCCCTGAATTTTTCAAGGTCAGAGGCTATCTCTATGGCAAGTTATGTATTTTTCAAGTTTATGTCACTGTTTTTGTATTTTAATTCCAATAATTAGCATATTGCTCAATAAATTCTAGAAAAATTTGGCGAAGTTTCTTAGGACTAGAAAACCCTAGGATAATTATGGTTAGGCTTAATTCATTAAGAATAACCCTAGTTAGCCTAAATACTCAAAATTGAATTTTAATTAATTAGGGTTAACCACACATCAAAATAACTTGAAATCAATTCTCCATTGATCTTTAGCATACAAAGAACCTTGCATAAAAATTTGAAGTCAATTAGAAATGGTTAGCCTCCCTAAATGAATTAATTAAGCCACATGATCAAAATTAAATTTTAAAAATTCATAACTCCGAAAATACATTTCAAAAATTCACCAAATTGGTTTTGTGGGCTCTCTGATATTAAAAGAGTCTATAAAAATTAAAATTGGAATTTTCTAAAATTTTTCATTTTTAATGATATTTTTTATATTTAAATAATTAAAAAATAATAAAAATCACAAAAATAATAAAAATCATAAAAATGTCACATTTTAACTCCTAATCACTTAGAAATAAACCAAATATTTTTCCCAAGCCTCAATGTAAAGATATTGAATTTTAAATGCTTAAAACAATTTTTTATATTAAAAAATGTATTTTCCAACCTTTTCACTAAATTAGTTTCAATAAATCAAAGAAAATAAGAAAATTGTAAATTTTGTTTCTCTAAACTCCTTGAGGTGAGAGAGATTTAAGAAAAATATAAAATCCATTTTTCAACTTTAATTTTATTTTATAATTAATTAACACTCCAAATCTCAAAATAATTATAATAAATAAAATATAGTTTAAAAAATCACCAAAAGCGGTCCAAGTGGTCCTCTGGTCATTTGGAACATCTCATAATTTTCTTAAGTGCAGAAACCTTACTTTGGTCATGTTGTTAAATTTTCCTTGAAATCCCTTATTTTTCACTAAAAATAATTATATAAATAAATTAAATTCAGAAAAATCACTTTTTCTCCTATAATGTCTTAATTGACATGTGAGTGAGGTGACATAAAAATTTTAAGTTCATTTGAACTCAATTTAGTGATTTATGAAATAAATTAGCCTAAAAGGGCATAAAGGTAATTAAAGAATTTAAACCTCTTTATTAAAATTTTAGGTTTAATTAAAATGGAGGGTAAAATATTTGATTTTATCTTTCTTGGATGATTGAAACTTTGGGAAATTAAGAGGGTAGGAACCCATTAATCACTTTTAATAAACCAAAAATGAAACTTTAATTATTTAAACAATTTAAATTTTAGAAGATTAATTAAAATTTGAATTATTAAAAATAGGGATATAACTTGCGAGGATATTAATTCGTTAATAAAAAAATCCCTAAATAAATCACTTCAATAATATTTAACTCTTAATTAAGATTAAAATGATAATCTAAACTAAGTAAATTAAAAATTAAAAAAAAATAACCTTTAAATTAAAGGAAAGCTCAAAATATTAAGTGGTTTAACCATTAAATTAAATTAAATTTAAATTAAATTAAATTAAATTAAGTAAAAACTAAATTAAATGTAAAATTAAATTAAATTAACATTTTAACAATTAAATTAAATTAAATTTAAAATATTGAAATTGAATTAAATTAAATTAAGTTAAATTCAATTAAATTAAATTTAAATTATATTTAATTAACATCACTCAATAATAAAAGTAAAAAAAAATTTGAAATATTAAGACAATTCATAATTAAGAATATAAAAAATCAAACTAATCAAGATTAACCTAAAATATCATAATTAACCTAAACCAAATCATTAAGATATATGAATAATCTAAGTGAATTTGAAACACCAAAGATTAATTTAAAATATTAAGATCACTTAAAGTATAAAGATTTAAACCAAAAATAATTTGAACACTATTCCAAACTTAAAATTATTAAATAAAACCTCATAATTAAACTAAATCACTTTAAACCATTAACTCAAATTTCAAATTAAGAATGATTAAAATTCTCAACAAACCAACTCGCCCCTAAAGGCTTTAATTATTATAACTCTTAAATGGAGTATTAAGTGAGATGTCACTTCACTCATCAGGTAATCAAATGCCCAACTTCAGTGAGCAAGAAACAAAGCTTAACTAAACTCCTAGATGATTAATTCACCTGTGCAACTAAATTTACTTGGACTCAAAATATTCTCGGAAGTATTGGAAAGATGTTTAGGACTCGTCCTAAGCACTTTCTCAATATGATTAGATGTTTTAGAAGAAAAATTGAACTTAATTGTTCTTTGGTGAAGAAAATCATCCATAAACAAAACACAAGAACCTAGATGTCATAGGAAATGACTAGTTATAGGATTATGATCTTGGTAGACAACCAGAACCTTCCCTTAGCTTTACCTAGGTACTTGTTGAAATATTTAAATGCCTTAACATGTGTTTTAAGTGCGGCTTGGGATGACGGGAAGACCCTCCAGGTATGCTTTTATTTTATTGCAATTTACTTTATTGCAATTTACTTACATGCAGTGCACTTTACTTTTTCTTGCATGTTAAACAAGATTGTTGCATGAAAATTGAAACCTTAAGGATAGTCACAAAACTGAAACCCAAAACTAAATTAAAAGTCACCACAAGATAAAATTCACTTCCACAACATTCCAAAATATAAAATAACTCAAAATTTAATCACAAACAAAACAACAAAACTACAATTGCAACTAAATTAAAACGTCTCGTTGAATAATCAGGAATACCTCGGATGATGTAACCCACGTGTTGCTAACAGAATTTCCCACGGTCTAAATGAAAGTGTGGAACTCATTCAGTTGAGTTTAGCAAATTCATCTGGACTAAGTGAATTCGATGAAAATAACGATGTCGGGATGACGGAATCGTGAGATCTTAATCGGTTCTGTTTAAAAAACTTTAAGATTTGTTTTAATAAAAATATTAAAAATATTTGGACTTTAAGATTTCTAAACCAAAACACTTCTCTCATCTCCTGATTTTCACCTTATAAAACTAAACCTCTGCAACAACAAGGAGCTCGGAGCATAGTGGGCAGCACGAATATCTACTTCAACAAAACTCAGATCTACACCAGCTAAACCTTTCTTAGAATAAAATAACCAAGCCATAGGACTTCGAGGTAGTTTGCCTAGTGCAACATAAATCCTCAACTCTTTGTTAGGCATTTGTATGATCATGTCATGTAAATTAAGCTCTAAACGGTCGTAGGACTCCGAGGTAGTCGTTTGGTATGACATAAACCCTCACATCTTCGAGGCTATTTGTGTGATTATATCATATAAATATAAGTCCTAATTAATTAAAATTGGCAGGATTGCAATATTAAATAAATTCTCAAATTGAAACCAAACCATAGGATAGTTTGGAAAGTTGCCAAGATTCTTCTTGGATCCTCAGCTTCTCCTACTTCTCTTCCTTTGGACTCCTGAAATTAACTGTTCCAAATTTGATCCATTCCCAATTGAAATTTCCAAAATCTAATTGTTTGAAAACCTTAAACTTTGAAATTCTTGAGAGCAAAACAAATGATCATTATCGAGAGTTTTCTTAAATGATTCCCGTCATTTAAGATGTAATTAACTATAGGGGCTTGCCCTTATAGGGAACTTTAAGAACCCAGGTAATATAAACCTCGCTTAATTTCTTTATATTAAGCAGGGGAACTTGTCGGCTTATAAAATTGGTTCGTAGACCAAACAGATGTCACAAATCTTCTAGTTTATTTAATCGAGCCCCATCATCAAGCAGTATTTCGATTCTTCGGGATAGATACACTGTTTGTGATGCGGTGCTCATTTATATAAACTATTTGGGATGTGAGATCGGTTTGATTTCATATCTTAAAATTTTCAAACTTAAAATTATTTTCAAAAACAAACGCTACTTTCTAAATTATACATATAAATTTAAATTAAATTTAGAATCTAAAATTCACCGACAATTTTTTTAGGCGACCCCTTTTCAAAATACAACACTCAACCCAAAAATATGCCGACAGGATGATATGTGAGGCGGTCAGGGTGCTTGGCTGAGAGGGAAGAAGAAGGACCCGTGGAGGGAGGAGCACCAGGTGGGCGGATGTCGAAGGTGGCTTTAGCGATGAAGACGACATCAACATGGAATGGAGTTGTGAGGGGCTCGGGAAGAAAGTATCAGGGATTTGTTCACTTTGGAGGAAGAATCGGAGAAGGGTTTATTGGTGTTAGGAGGAGGAGATGCTGGCATGCTTGCCAGCTGAGAGGGAGATGACACGAGGGTGTGCGATGGGGTTTTCATGAGAGATCCCAAGGGCATGGCCAACTTCTTGATTGGAAGGGGGTGGGGGGATAGTCTGCCAAGCGTGCTTGAGGTAGAAGTTTTTAAAAAGCCATTTTTTCTATTTTAAAAAAATTCAATTATGTATATTTTAAAATTGTTGATTTGCGCATTTCTGGTTCGTGCACGAAACCATAGCAAAATTTGTGTCCTTCCTAGGTCAAATTGACATTACAAATGTGCTTACACGGCCTATTTCTTCATGCAGGGTCATTCAAATAAATTTACCAACGATTGAGCCAACTTAATTTCTATTCACACATTGTGCAGTGAATGCAATCGAATGCAATCTATCCTTCCAATCAGAGTTGTTTGAAGAGCCAATGTCGACTTACCTTCATAAAAAAGGAGGTCAACACCCTCCCAGTTAAAAGGGGAGTCGTGCATATTGAGTTGTTTCTACGCCCTTTGGGGTGTTCCTTTGTGACCTCTCTCTTAAACAAGAGTCATTCATAGTGAGCTAATTTTACGCCCTTTGGGACACTCACTCGTTGTTCTCCCCCTTAAACGGGAATTCATGCACATTAAGTTGTTCTTATTGCCATGGCTCACATCATGCCCACTTATTTTGTGGAATAGAAGCAAGCACCTGACTATGATGCACCACAACACTCGTTAGTCTTTCCCTGACGACCAAGTTTTCCTTCCATGTTCTCATTCATCTCCATGCCATTAATAGGTGAGTCTTCTGTCAGTAGTAGGTTTGTCTCTACTATCACAGTTGTGACTTTTGTCTAAGCTTCTCCTATTCTGGTTCTTTGAGATTCCACCTATTTCCCAATCAAGAAGGAAGCCTAAGAGGATTAGGATTACATTACTATGAACTTAGCAACATGTTCCGCTTCATGTTTCTATACATGTTTTGACTCCAGTTCAGGAGGTTCCTTTTGCCCTTGAATTATGAGTCGTTTTGCTAATGTCCTTGGTTGTGGAGACCATGTCCCCATTGGATGTTTGCTATGTGCCCCCTTTGAAAAGGAGTTGTGCATGTAACACCCATGTCATTGTGGCGGCTCGTATTGGTGCTACTATTCCCTCGTGGAGGCGGCTAGTGCCGGGTGACGATGCACTGCAATGCTCTTTCTTACTTTCTGGCATCTCTTATAGTCCTTCCATTGCACTATTTGATAGTTTTAGAGTTACCTTTTACGATACCATCCTCTGGTGGTGCGGATTATGTCCCCACCATTCTTTTTTCGATTCCGGCCTGGGATGATTCTTATATTTGATCGGTTGAGAATCACCTTATCTTCTTATGATCGTGTGGTATGTCCTCACCATGGGGCGTTTCGTTTCTAGCCCGGGATGATGTTTAAATCCCAATGGCTAAGAATCGCCTCTTTTGTTCTCTGGTGGTGTGGTATGTCCCCGCTATGACTTGTTTCAGTTCCAGCTAGAGATGATGCTCAAATCCTGTAAGTTGAGAATCATTTTTCTCCTTTGTCTGGCTGTGCAAGCTATGCTCTAACCAGGAATGCTTGAAGATTCTTCCCTCCTTGGGGCTCAAGTTATTCTCACCTTGCAGCCCATGCTGTTGCTGCTACCATAAGCTCGCTAACTAAGAAAATTGTAGGATTAGCTTACTCTTGAAGAGGAAATGTTTTCACTAGTTTGAAGACCATCCTAGCTCCGTTGTTCTGGGTTTCTCTGAAGTTTTGCCTTTCCCCACATTGGAAAAGGGTGTCAAGAGGAACATGAATAGATTGCTGCGATTACAGCAGTTGGCATAGCCATAAGTCTCTTTATCTATTGTGATTCTAGTTTCCTCTTTAAGAGGATAGGGCCCTATTCTAGAGATGATATCCCTACTCAATTCTTTAAAATATCCTAGTAGGTCGTGTAAGAACACTTCTACTAACCCTACCTCCATAATCCTCATAGTAGGAGACCGAGATATTCCTCTCAGTCCACCATGAGAATTGGATGTTGTCATATGTCGTGCAAGCCATGAGACCCGCTAAGGTGTTGGATGGAACCCATGGTGTGGTACTTAGATCCATCATGCTGGATGTTCTCCCATGTATCATTTGAGATCTCGTTGTAGCGACATTGCTTGCATTTGGTGCCCCCACTCATTCCTTGAGTTGTTGACATGCCTAAAAATTGACTACTCTTTTATATGTATCTAATGCCTTCTTTATATTATATTGAACTTTAATGGAAGGTATTTCATATATTTCTAGTTTTAGGTACAGTAAAAGATGCTTTAGAGAAAATGGAACGAAGTGGAGCAAAAAATGGCACCACATGATCTGGTGTTATGCCGCCCATAGCATTAGGTCACGACGTAACAGGCACAATAGTGCCCCAGTTTGGCGCCATAACGCCAGAAGCGGTTTTGATTTTGGTTTAATGAATTAGGATGTATTCTGAAGAGGATCCTGAAGTGACTCTTGGTTATTTTCATAGCTTTATAAAATGGGGCCATTGGCTGGTCGAAAAGGGGGCTATAAAGGAATAGTGAGTTAATAGGGGTGAGATTGTGCGTAAGAAGAGTTTGGAGATAGCTTAAAAAGAACTTGGGAATTGCTTATGGAGGAGTCTAATATAAGTACTTGCATTTGTATTTAAGTTTTTATTGATAGGACTTGACTTTTAATATAAATCTTGTTTTGTTGTGTTGCCTCCATGAGTTCTGAGTAGTTTTCTTTTCTTTCTCCTTGCAATAAGAATTAATCTAGTGGAGGATTTTATTTGTTTAAAACTTCTTTTGCTCTATATGTTGTGATGGTATTTTCACCTGTTCTTCATTTACCTTACAAACTGGCCATTGGTGATGTTAAAATTTGTTATGAAACTAAGTGTCCTCAGTAGGTCCTATAGAGAGGGCACAATGGGTAAACTAGAAGTGACAAACTAGAATCTACTCAGCACTACCACACAAATTGAAACTTACTTTAGATTAGTCAATGTTCTTTATGTACTTAGAAGAGGGTAAAGAATAGGAATGCTCCTATTTTTCACAATACAACAATCAAACCTTTAAAATTTATAATTCCAACACTGACTATGAATTAATTGTGAGGGGATAGATTCTTTACATAATTTGTACTTTTCTACATTTAATCAGTTTATAATTTATGCATTTTAATCTTGCTTAGAATTAGAAGTTGCAAGAATTTAGTAACCTAAATTTTCTATCATATTTACCTAGAAGAATGTCTACATTATAAGTAAAACTATCATCAAGGCATCATAGAAGTTACAGCTTTTTTCATGGGATCGATACTTGGGTTCTTAAAGAAAACTCTTTATTACTTGAAAGATACATATACTTGCGTAGTACCCCTAGTGAGAGAGCTCATTATCTCGCAAGAGTTGCCTCTTGGATAAGATGGAGAGGAGGCAGGCTCGACAGTTAGCCCACGAGCTACCGCCTATTCCAGAGGAATTTTATGAGCCAGAGATGAAAGAAACTGATGATAGCTCGCCGCGCATAGAGACAAAGCTGGAGACTGCTGAGAACCCCACACTGGCATGGGAACCGATGAAAGAAATTTTTACAGGGTGCTCGACTTGCAACTTGAGTCTACCCAGACAGCCTTCATTTACAGGAGCATTTTCGGAATGCCTGCAGTGCAATGTTTAATAGTTGGAGGAGTACAACATGTTCAAAGCGTACGTAGCTGCCTCGATGCTACTTAAGAGTAGGGAGCATCCTGATGTAGAGCCTTACGTACCACATTTTGGTCTGCCACTACTGCAGCGAAGAGTCCTAGACTTCGTGATGGCTAAGATCAGAAGAGTCAGGAAGAAAGAATTCCAACATTATGAAGAAATCAAAGGAAGATTTGTCAAAATTCTGGAAGCCCTCGATCATTACACAGATGTATTTTTAAAGAATGATCAAGAGAATATTTTTTATTGTGTCTTGGCTCTCCATAACTTGGGTAGAGCAGGTCGTCTAATGGAAAGAACGTACACAGAGCCGATGAAATGAAAGAAAGTAAAAGGCAGGGTCACTGTTCAGTGTGGGTGCTGCTATAACTTTGTAAAAGATCTAAAGGGAAATCCCCTAGGAATTCTACAACATCATGAGGAGGGTCCAATGCCACCACAAACTAAGAAAATGATAAAGAGAATGGTCGAGTGGGACGTGCTACCTACAGACTATATTCCCAATAGCTGCATTATAAACATCTATGAGGATGGGCACTACATCCCACCTCATATTAACCACCATGACTTTGTGAGGCCTTTCTGCACGGTCTCATTTATAAGTGAAAGCAATATATTGTTCGGCCTGTAGATTCAGATTGTCAGGCCAGGGGAGTTCTGAGGTTTCGTTGAGATCCCTCTGCCAGTCAGATCGGTGTTAGTGCTAAAAGGAAATGGAGCAGATCTTTCAAAGCACTACATCCCAGGAGTCACAGGACAAAGAGTGTCAGTTAATTTCAGAAGAATGGACGATGACAAGCCACCGTTCTACTACAAGCCAGATCTAGAGTTGGAAAACCTTCGTCCCTTGCCACTGTGACAGTACTACCTCTGGGTGTTCGCAAAGAGACTTTTGTTCTGGAGCGTAGCCTTGGTAGGTTGTCTTGTTCATAGGACAGCCTCATACGACAGAATTCTACTACCTCCTGCACCAGTTCATGACAGTTGTCACCACTTTTTGTATGACATGATATGTCTATTTTGTTTAGCTATGTACACTTGATATACTTTTGGATGTATGTCAGCTGTGATCAGTTTTACTATTGCTTTCAACAAAATTAGTGAAGGTTTCTGTTTCAGCACACTGAGTTTTTCAGAAATGATTCTTTTGGCGCAATGGTCAAAAAGCCACAGAACCATACATTGGTCCCAAATTAAAATGAATAAAGAACAATACAAGAAAAGATTTAAAAAGAAAAGATAACAAAAAAAAGATAAAATGACATAAAAGAAAATCAAATCTGAAATCGAATATCTCCCAAGTGAAATGAAACAAATTGAAAAAAAAATTATAAATTAAAAATAAATGATAAGCTAACTCTTTCTCAAAACTCCGAGTCTATGCGCTCATTCTCATATTTCACATTTTCAAAAGTACTCCGCACACTTTAGCGCTTTACACAACGTCACTTCTCACAAATTCAAAATATCACCAAATTCTATAGATCTTGCAATGACTACGAGTCTTTGTTGGATTGCACCATTCTACTTTCTTCGAAAGTTAACCTCAAATTTTCTCTAAATCTTTTCACATGAAATCTCGGAAAAACTACCTAAATTATGGTTTCCTCAAAATACCTTGGGTTGTGTTGACCTCACTTTTGGTTGAGGTCTAGTCTCTCTTTAGAACAGCTTAGGATCTACCCATAAGACTCTCCTGGTGACTCTCTTAGAAGACTAGTCATGGAATCTTCCGCATAGAAATTCAAACTTTTCTTCACTGAGAGTTTTCATATGCTTAAGGCCTAATCTCCAGTTTGGGAGGAAGAGACCAAGCATAAGGAAGCCCAAGGGAAGTCTCCTATAGGTGGTCAGACCATAGGATCTACCCCGAGAGGTCTAGAGCTTACACCACATTTACACTACACACTCACAACCTTAAATAAGACACATCCCACTGTGATCCCCTAACTTTTTGGAAACTCATGAAAGTGGTTTTCCCAAGCTCTTAACCTCAGGCTAGGGTTTGGCTAGTACCAACATATAGATGACCAAATGAGGGTGACCCTTGGTCCATGGCTCAATTTAAACAATTCCATACTACTCACCTTCAACCAACCTCAATTTTTCCAAAGATTTCAAATTTCTAAACCATTTGTCTCAAAATACCCAAAATACCCAACATATCTAAAATGCCCCCAAAACCCTAAAACCCTCCAAAGTTTCCAAAATTACCCAAATTATCCATTCTTCTCCAAAAATCATCCCAAAATACTCCCTACCACTTAAATTGACCAAAATTACCCAAAATTGCCAAATTTCCCCAAACATCCCCCAAATGGCCAAAATGCCCCTCTTAGCAGAAAATTCCAAAAATTCTAAAATTTCCCATAAATTCCAAAAACCTCCCAAATATTACCAGTTTCATTTCTCTCAACTACCACATAACTTAATTTGGCTAATTTAGCCCATTTTAACCAGCCCCAATTTGGCCCATTTAACCCAAAAATGCTCAAATTAAACCCAATGTCTACCCAATTGACCCAAATCTTTCCCAATTTCAATTCCAAAATGTTATTCAATATCCCCAATGTCAATCTAAATCAATTCTAAGCCCAATTTGACTCACATTTGAGTAAAATTTCACTTAATAAACTTAAAACCCCCAATTTTGCCTAAGTGACCAAAATCCCCCAAATTGACCTAACACCAATCAATTTCTCCCCAATTTTAATTCTAAACCCTTCATAACACTCCACTAGATTGAATTGAACCATCAATTGCCCCTAATTTGAGCCCAAGTCTCATTCAAATCCACTTGAACCAAGTTTGCCCAATTTTGACCCAAACATACCATATGCCCAAAATCTCCCAAATTGATTGCCTTACTCCCAAAATTTCCACTCAATTGGTGCCGGGAACTCTTTATGACATCTCCATAGAACATTTGGAACCTTGAATTGGCCTTGGGCCCGAAACTAGCCCAACCTAAATTCAAGTTAACCCAACTTACCCCAAATGGACCAAAATCCCAATTTTCACTAAATTGACCCCTCATTTGAACCCAAAACCATTCCAAGCCTTCATGAAAATCATCATTACAGTCATCTACACAAAGTTGCTCAATCATTTGGGCTCAACCCAAGCTCTAGCCTAACCTAGACCCATGTTTAGCCCAAACCCCTAATTTTGAACCTACACACCAATGTGACCAAATCAAACCCAAATTGATCAAACCAACTCCTCCACAGCCACTAAACTGATCCTAGGAACCACCCTGGATGCTTTTAGCCCAAGCTAGTGAGCCATGGACCAATGGATCCTCAATTTGGGGGATCCCCTCCCAAATTTGCTTAAACCATATGGATCCTTGCCAAATTTACTCACCAAACTTAATTGCTCCCACTTGATGGCCTGGCTCACCTGACCACTGACTCACCTGACCCATGATCAGCTGCCCTGTCCTTGCTGGCTGGCCTAGTCGCCGGAAGAGCCCAAACCAAGAGCCACATTCAAGCTAAGCAAATCCAAACTCTACCCCATGGCCAGCCTAGCCCCAATTGCCATTGGAGCTCTTTTTCCCTCCACCTAGGCAGCAGAATTCACTCATCCGCAGGTCCCCAACTCAGCCCAATGGTCTTGGCCATAAATGCAGCTCTACAAAGCCAAAATGAGGTGCTAGAAATTTCTTAACAAAACTCTGCCAAAACTCTACCGAGCTTCTCCAGACCTCCTGATGCTCGACTTTATATTTTGCAAGAATTTATGAACTTAGATTTATAGATTTATAATAATTTTGTTAAGTCCAAGCATTCAACGCAAGTATACGTATCGTATCAAGTAATACAGGGCTCTAATAGAGTCTTAGATATCGATCCCACAGGAAAATATTGAAGTTTTAAGAAAACGTTACACAATGTGCAATAAGCACTAAAGTTAAGGTTTACTACTTACTACTACTATGTAGGAAACAGTAAGAACAATGAAACAGTAACAATTAACTAACTACAATTACTTCTAATAACTTTAAGAACAGGATTAACTAACAGACACACTAAATAAAATATTTGGAAAGTTTTTGATATATGAGAAAAGTATATTTCCTCTTGCAATGAGAATATGATGTGTGAATTGATATGGAATAATTATCTATTTTATTGTGCCAAATAGGTGAACGAGTACCCCCTCTTCTAAGTAAGAAAAAACATTGACATATTCTAAGTTTAGTCACTAACTCTAAGGCTAGGCTGGGAGGATACCAGCTCTCACTTCGGAGCTCCCAATCACCCTTCACCCGAAGGCTAACCTTTGATATTAATTACTAATCTTAGAACCAATTTGGGGATTTTAGCTTGTCACCCTGAAATCTCCACATTGAAGTCTATCAAAACATATTTCCCTATTTATTTGCACTCAATTCCCATGAACTACACAATTCATCCATAGAAATTGAATTGATCTTTCATTATTGTTGTAGGACATTAAATCCTTTCAAACTTAATGTTCAACAACATATTTTAACATTTCAATTGGCCAAATCAAAATTAAGTTAAGTTCTAAATGAAAAACTGTCACAATTTCTTCATTACATTAAAAGCACATCAAATCCACATCAATCCATTATCACATCTCTATGCAAGAAGAAAGACAAATGAGACTACTCAAAATTCATGGAGAAGATACAATAAAAGATGGATTTTATATATAAAAGAAAAGTCATACAAACCACAAAAGAAAATATAACTTATCTCTTTCTCTTCCCCAATGCAATTCCCTTGAAGTTCCTTTGAATCCTCTTCTCTTTTCTTTACAACACTTGATTCTCTCTTTAGATGGAAAGGAAGAAGCAATCTCTCACTTTACCTCTTCTCCTCTCCTCCTTAGAGAAGAATCCCTCTCAAATCTTCACTCTACACTCTCTACTCCTAAACCTTAACACTCAACACTCACTAAAGACTACTCTAGAAGGCACAAGACACTCTCTAGACACTCTTCTCCACACAATTTTTTTGTCCAAAAGCAGTTACTTATATTATAAAGACGAAATCCCAAGAGTTTCCATAGGCATCCCTTCAAAAAGTCGCCAAAACTATTCAAATTTGAACTCCACCGACATCGGGCGCCGGTGGCGCTCTATCGTGCCATTTAACTGCTGTGCTCTCTAGATTTGAGCGGCGGCGGCGCGAGAACACTTTTTCACCATTTTGCTCCTTCTTGCTCCTTTTTGTTCCAGATTCGTTCCTTTTTGCTTCTTTTCACTCCAATCACCTAAAATCATCATATCTGCAGCAAATCATGAAAAATACCTTTCTTTAAAGTGCAATATCACCAAAAATGGGTAAATTTAGATAGCAAGAACCATATATATTTTCAGTGCATCAGAATCCCCCAAACTTTAACTATTACTTGTCCTCAAGTAATCTTTTTACTTCATAAAATATAACTCTAGGCAATACTTTTCAACTGTAAGACACTAAAATTTTTCATTCAAAAGAATATATTGGTTAGATTTTTAAAAAGAAATTTAGTAACTCAGGTCAACACTACAGGTATAAGAATATTCAGCAATCAAGTCTGAGAGTTCTAGTCTTCTATTTATTTCAAGATGAACCATAAATTGTCACATTAAGTGTGCCTCAAAAGATTATGTGAAAAAGGAGTTCATGTAAACTTCATTAGAATGTAGGCCAGTACTTAAAACATAAATTCAGAAATGAAATCTAGCTCTCCCTTTAGAGTGATTCAAGTGAAGCCAATTTTTGATTAGGCATCTCCTCAAGCTTCTCCTCATAAACATTCTTCTTTCTTTTTCTCTTTTTTGTTTTTTTTAGGGATTATTTTTCAATCCTTCTTTTCTTTTCTTTCTTTTTTTTTATTGAGGATTACTATATCTGGATAGCCCTTTAATGATTTTGAACTTCACTCTCCTCTTTCTAAACTTCAAACTTAAAAAATCCTTACTTTATAGTTAAGTATAAGCTTTATTATTCATCACAAAGTTACAATCTCTTCTTAACACACAATACTTTAAGTCCCTTAAGATTTCAAAAATACAGTTTTCTTTACTTTAAATAGTTGACTATAATCAAATCCTTTCATACTAAATATCTTACTTCTATAAAATCAACCTTTATCACTAAAAATTTTCATCTTATCCTTCCTTAATATTCAATTGAAATAAAAAGTTTTAGTTATCTTATAATGAGGTTCAATTCCAGAAGTTATGCTAATAATTTTTGAAAATATAATAATTGAGAACGAATAAAAGTTAGTATTTCTCTGCCCTCCCCCCAAAATAAGTTTTTCAGTAAATTTGAAACAGTTCAGAGTAGAAGAAAACTAACCTTTCTGTGTTGGGATCTTGAAGTCTTCAACTACTATCTGGTATTAATCAAAATTTACAACTAGCAGGCATGAAACAATTAGTAGCAGTGATATAACAAATTTTTAAATATTTGCATGGGTAAAGAGAATTTAACATTAAACATCTAAACATCCAACAAAACACTATAACATGAAACTACTAACAGTTTTAATGTTTCAGTACATCATAACAGTACAACATGAAAAGTAAATAACATTACATCACAACGGTACAACACATGGTTACACATCACATGAAAAGTAAATATCCACTACATCACATCAGTACAACACGACAGACTAAGAACAACAAAAATAAAACAAACAACCTACCAGTCTCCATCACCAGGATAAGCAAGGTCAGGTCTATATGGTGTATAGCTGGGGCAAATAGGAAATATCACATCGGACTCCCCCCTCATAAATCTGACCTGAGCATCATAATAAGCAATATCAAACTCAACTCTCCTCTGCAGATAATCTTCATTCACATCACTCCTCACCTCAAATACATCCATCCGATTATGGAGTCTATCCATGGTAGAACTCTGTAGTCTCAGCTGCTCCATAATATCTAATAAGGTAGGTGGCTCAGAAGTAGATGGAACATCATAACTAGTAGTAGGAATATCAGTACTCCTATGCTCAGCTCTGGCTCCTACATGAGACTCATAAGTACGGATAATATTCTTTGTAATAGGTCTTAATGATATAGCCACTTCCTCAGAACTACTGAACTCCACTCCAGACTGAACACAGAGGGCATGAACTAAAGCAGGATGTCCTAATCCTCCAGTGGTCTCGCCTCTAGCAATCGTCTAAATATTCTTGTAAATAATAGCTCCAATATCAATGTTTTTCATCTTATGAATACAATAGTTCAGAATCGCTCTATCTCTAGTAACTTCACTGTGGTGATAAGATGGTAATAGTCTTGAAGAAATGAAATAATGTCAAACTTTTGAAGCAACATTCAAAGTGGAGGCGGGGAAATTTATCAACTATTTTTTACTTACTTTCCATTCTCCTCGCCCGTCAGTCAAATAAGCAATAACTTCTCTCATATTCTCCCTCCCAGTGTCAAAGTTTTCGTATTCACACACGAATGGTTCCCGAGTCTGATAGAAAGCATTTATACGCTGAGGAGTAAACTCAACCATCTTCCCTCTAACAAGTACATACTCAGTCTCAGTCTAGGGCATGTTAGAATAGAATTCCCTAACAACTTCCATAACAGCATTGGCAGTGAAATAACAAAATCACTCCCAGCTTCGCTCTATAATTAATTGTTCTACAGGTCCGCCAGGACTATCCAAAGCTCGATCCTGGATACACTTCTTGTTGTGAAGGATAGAGTTATAGAGAAATTGGGCTTTGACGTTAATAAACCTCTCCTCATCAAAATCCAATTTCCTCTTCCCTCTTGAAGCCATGTGACTTTCTAAAATTTGCAAGAAAATTCCAATAATTCCCAAATTCACAATGTAACAGACTCTAAACACTATTCTAAACAAGTAAGAGTAAATTTCATCATGGAAATCTCAAAATCTCTTTAAAACTCTAATAATTTCCACGATAGACAATGTGAGAGATTTCCATGGAGAAAATCCAAAAATTTTAACTTAGTGAAGCCTTACCAAGAGAAGTGCGAATACGGTGTTGAAAATCCTTGAAATCTTCTTAAATCTGAGATTTAACAAGCCTTAGATCTTTAAAATCGCGAAAATGGAGGAGGAAGACGAAGAAAATGGAAACATTTGCGGGACCCAGGGCAAAAATCGCGAAATCAAGGGTTTTAGGCCTTTTTTCTGGGTTTGGGCGCCGAGGCGCTCCAATTAAAAATATTGGCCAACTCTCTGGATTTGGGCGCCGGCGGCACCAGCCTAAAATATTTTCTGGGTCCGAAAATTTTTTCGTAATTTCGATCGTTTCGACATCCACATAAACAATAATTAACACAATTTTTCACACAAATAATACACAACAATCATATATATATATATAATCCAAGTTACATCATAGACACTAAATATGTTCATTCAAACTAACAATTCTTAGATATTTAGTGCAGCAAGTACTCTACGATAAGCAAGCACTAAGATATAAGCACACAATGAAAGTAAACACATCCAAATCCAAGTTAAAATCTCAAAGCAAATACTACACAAACCTAACATAACTAAGCAAAGCAAACTAAACTCACAACAAACATAAGAAGAATCCATCAATTACTCCACATCAGTTTTAGAACTATCCTCTCCTCTAATGTCTCCAATTGATTACTGATGCACAAACAAGTTATAGAATGGATGAAATGGAAATTTGTCAGATAATTCTTCAACAATCACCGTATTCTTCTTCATAAGATTGATCAAGCCCATCTCAATTCGACCAGTGTGGTTGAATTGCTCTTTCATTCTCCAATCTATATGATCGAATAAATCAGAAATGTTATTGATCGCATTCATAACATTCCGTACCTTTTTTTCCAATCATTTGATCCTCTTTAATATCATTCTTGAACCTTCAGGAAAATATGGTTGAATCAGCTGTGAAGTCTGTGTTGGTTGATCAACAAGCAAATTCATGTCATCTTCGTTTCCAACTGTCTGGTAGTCGTAGGGATTAGTTGGATCAATAGGCCTCCATGGAAGAAGAACCTTTTCCCAAATTTCATAAGGAACCTGCGACTGACTACATAACTGAAATATGATGGGTGGGTGTCCAAGCCCATATTTAGAGCCATGTACAATTAATCCAAGTACTGATTTCACAATAATATTACCAATATCAACTGGCCTCCCAGTTTGAATACAGAAATTCAAAATGGTGCTTTCCTTGGTTACCTTGCTAATCTTCAATGTCGGAAATAATTTTTGCCGAAATAAAGTAATGTCACTACTTCGATACTGGATTGTGAGATGCAGATGGGAAACTCATGTATCCATTCTCTCTAACTTCCCATTCTTCATTCTCATCCATCAGATATCGATATACATCATTCATATTATCCCTCGTGGCATTGAAATTAGAATAATGGGAAATAGGTATGTTCTCGATCATAAAGAGATAATTGATTCGTGCAGGAGTGAATTGAACAAATCTACCATGCACAAATATGAACCCTTGGTTGATCCCGTGAAGATTTGCATAAAACTCTTTCATGACCGGAACAACAACGGTAGCGGTAGTGTAGCAAAGCACTTCCTAACTTTTCTCTTTAATAATTTCTTCAATTCTAGTAGTAGGACTATCCATACCTCGATTTATGAAGCCTCTTTCCTTGATAATCCTTCTTTTCATCATCACTTTGTTGAACAAACGCTGCGCTTCAAAACTTATGAACTTCCTTTGGTTGAAAACACGAAATCGAGGGGTTTAAATGGGAAAGAAATCCATAGGATACAAATTGGGATAGGTGGTTTTCATTTTTCTGGAGTTAAGAAGTCAAAAATGGAGTTTAGGGAGTTATAAGGATGAAGATCCGCAAAAAACTGCCAAATACCGCCAAAACATGCATTTTGAAACTTAAAAACCGTCAAACAGATTTTGGGCGCCGGCGGCGCCCATTTTGACGTCGGTGGCGCCAGTGGTAAAAAATTCTCACCGAACTCCTTTTGTTCCAAAATATTCCAATAATTTATCAATTTTTAAAGTATTTAATAGTAATTAGGATTCAAAAACAACTATCTAAAAAGCACAACTACAACAAACAAGCAAATAGAACACAAAGATACATATGAGTTGCCTCCCATAAAGCGCTTGGTTTAACGTTGTCAGCCCGACAAACCATTCAGTTAATCGAGATGACTCAACATTAAAACCTCTTTGAATTTAGGTTGAAACCCGTCAAAGTAAGGCTTTAATCGATGCCCATTAACTTTGAAAATGTTTCCAGTATCAGGATCTTTAATATCAATAGCTCCAAAAGAATGAACTTTTACAACTGTAAAATGTCCTAACCATTTAGACTTGAGCTTTTCAGGAAATAACTTTAATCTTGCATTGTATAATATAACTTTTTGTCCATTTGCTAAATTATTTTTCAATATCTTCCAATCATGCCATAATTTCCTTTTCTCTTTATAGATCCTATCATTGTGATAAGATGCATTTGTAATCTCTTCCAATTCTTTCAATTGCATAAATCTTTTCTCTCCAGCATTTTTCAAATTAAAATTTAACTCTTTTATCGCCCAATATGCTTTATGCTCCAATTCAACTGGTAAATGACAAGTCTTATCAAACACTAGTCTATAAGGAGACATTCCAATAAGGTTTTAAAAGTAGTTCTATAAGCCCATAAAGCAGTATCTAATCGAGTAAACCAATCTAATTTATGATTATCCAAAGTTTTCTCCAAAATTCTTTTAATTTCATGATTAGCCACTTCTGCTAAACCACTAGTCTGGGGATGATAATTAGTAGAGATTCTATGAATGATATTATATTTCTCAATTAATCTCTTAATTCGATTATTCCTAAAATGAGATCCACCATCAATTATGAATACTCTCAGCATTCCATATCTTATAAAAATTTTGAAGCACTCCGAGCATCACATCTGGGTAAAGCAACATCTTCATTCCATTTTGACACTTAATCAACAACAACCAAAATATATAGATTTCCAAATGAAGGAGTAAATGGTCCCATAAAATCTAATCCCCATACATCAAAAATTTTAACTTCCAAATTATAATTTAGAGGCATTTCATTTCTTCTAGAGATCTTACCTACTCTCTGACACCGATCACATGATTTAATATATCTAGAAACATCTCTAAAAAGAGTAGGCCAATAAAATCCAGATTGTAAAATCTTAAAAGCAGTTTTATCAACACCAAAATGACCTCCAAATTCAGAATCGTGACATCGTTGAATAATCAAATTTGTTTCTTCTTGTGGAACACATTTCCTAATAATCAGATCCTTACACTGTTTATATAGATAGGGCTCATCCCAAAAATAGAATTTTGCATCATATTTAATCTTCTTTTGTTGTTGTCTTGTTAAATCAGGTGGTACAATATCACTTACAATATAATCACAATATCAGCATACCAAGACAAATTATTTCCCATAATACTATAGAGTTGCTCATTAAGGAAAATTTCAATAATTTCTTTTTCAAATTCATATAATTTATCATAGTCTATTCTAGATAGATGATCAGCTATTTGATTATCAGCTCCCTTCCTATCAACTATCATAAAATCAAATTCTTGCAGAAGAAGTATCCATCTAATGAGTCTAGGTTTTGCATCATTCTTTAATAGCCGAATGGTCTGTATGCACAATACTTTTAGCTCCAATTAAATAAGGTCTAAATTTTTCAAAACAAACACTATAGCCAATAATTCTCTTTCAGTTGTGGTATAATTAATTTGAGCCTTATTAAGAGTCCTACTAGCATAGTAAATGACTTTGAATACTTTATCATGCCTTTGCCCCAATGCTACTTCGATTGCATAATCACTAGCATCACAAATAAGTTCAAATGGTTTCTTCCAATCGGGTGAAACATTTATAGGTGCAGTGATTAATTTTTCTTTTAATAATTCAAAAGCTCTTAAGCATTCATCATTAAAATTAAACTTTCTATCATTTTCTAAAAATCGACACAAAAGTTTTGTAATTTTAAAAAAATCTTTAATATATCGCCTGTAAAATACAGCATGTCCTAAGAAACTCCTCACCTCTCTCATAGTAGTGGGTGGCGGTAATCTCTCAATCACTCTAATTTTAGCAGGGTCGACCTCCATACCATGTTCAGAAATTTTTTGCTCAAGCACAATTCCTCCTGCAACCATAAATTGACATTTCTCCCAATTTAGAACTAGATTTGTTTTCTCACAAAGCTCCAAAACTTTTGCTAAGTTTTCCAGGCAAATTTCAAATGAAGTCCCGAATACAGAGAAATCATCCATAAAAACTTCTATTCCATTATCTATCATACTACTGAAGATAGACATCATACATCTTTGAAATGTTGCAGGTGCGTTACACAGTCCAAAAGGCATTCTTCGAAAAGCAAAGGTTTCATAAGGGCTAGTAAATGTTGTCTTTTCTTGATTCTTAGATGCAATAGGTATTTGATGTAACCAGTATATCCATCCAGAAAACAGTAGTACTTGTGTCCAGCAAATCTATCTAGCATTTGATCGAGAAAAGGAAGAGGAAAGTGATCTTTTCTGATGGTGGCATTTAATTTCCTATAGTCAATACAAATTCGCCATCCATTAATTTGTCCCATAGGTATAATTTCATTACATTCATTCACTTCAACAGTCACTCCTCCCTTTTTCGGTACATAATGTATTGGACTTACCCAAGAACTATCAAAAATAGGATAAATAATTTCAGCATCCAGCCATTTTAAAATCTCTTTCTTAACTACTTCTTTCATTATAGGATTCAGTCTCCTTTGCGGATCAACTCTCGGTTTATGTTCTTCATCCAATAAACTTCTATGCATACAAATCGAAGGACTAACTCCTTTAATATATTCCAAAGTCCATCTAGAAGCTTTCTTGTATCTTTTTAAAGTTTCCAACAACTTCTGTTCTTGGTATTCTTTTAGCTCCAAAGATACAATAACAGGAAAAGTAGATGATTCTCCTAAGAACATATACTTTAAATGATTAGGGAGAACTTTCATTTTAAGTTCAGGAGGTTTTATGATAGATGAAATTAAGGTTTTATCTCCACATTCTATAGTGTTTAATATTTCGAATCTCTCCTAAACATACTCCAAATCTCCATTCTTCTTGTTATCTGAATTTTCTTCATTTTCACTTTCTTCTTCAAACATATTTTATATTCTTCTTCTTTTTCAAATATATCTTCAAAATGATCATTTCTCAAGTAATCACAAACCTCCATTTTAAAACATTCATTATCTTTTTCCATTGAGGGATACTTCATAGATTTTAAAATATTAAAGGTTACCTCTTGATCATTAACTCTCATATTTAATTCTCCTTTTTGAACATCAATTACCGCTCTTCCAACAGCAAGGAATAGTCTTCCCAAAATGATTGGAATTTCTTTATCTTCATCCATATCAAGTACAATAAAATCCACAGGAAAGATAAATTTATTCACTTTCACTAACACATCTTCCACCACTCCTTTAGGATAAGTAATGGAACGATCGGCCAACTGAAGAGGAGAAATTTCCCCTATTTCCAAGCTTTTGAAAGTTGATAAAGGCATAAGATTAATACTCGCTCCCATATCACATAAAACTTTTCTGAAAAATTTTTCACCTATAGCGCACGGAATAGTGAAACTATCAAGATCTTTAAGTTTTTCTGGAAGCTTCTTCTGAATAATTGCACTACACTCTCCGCTAAGTGCAACAGTTTCATGGTCTATAAAATTTTTTTTCTTTCTCAGAATATTCTTCATAAACTTAGCATAGTCAGACATCTGTTCTAATGCTTCAATAAAAAGAATGTTAATCGTTAATTTCTTAAGGATCTCAAAAAATTTTCCAAATATGCTATCCTTTTTTGTTTCTTTAATCTTTGAGGAAATGGAGGTGGTGACTTTTCAACAGTTATCTTCATTGGTTCAAGAGGATAGTCCAAGTCTGGATAAATCTCGTTTTAACCTTTTTCAATTTCCACCTTCTCCTTTTCTATTTCAACTTCTTTTTGCACTCTAGTTTCCAATTCTTTTCCACTCCTTAATTGAATAGCCTTAAGTTGTTCCTTGTTTTAATCTTTTGGATTGATCTCTATATTACTTGGAAGTGTTCTTGAAGGTTTATTATTAAGTGCAGTGAAAATATATTCTAATTGATTTTCAATATTCTTCTTAGCAACACCTTCAACTTGTAATTGATTTCTCATGTTCAGAATCATTTCTTCAGTAGACAACTTCTTATCCTTAAATTGTGGGTTACTATTAAATCCAGGGGGATAAGATGGTCTAAAATTAGAATTTCCTTGATTGTTTGAATTTCTAATTGGATTCATAGAATTTTTAGCCCAATGCAGGTTAACATTAGCATTACTATTATTCCAATTGAAGTTTGGGTGATTCTTCTAACTAGGATTATAATAATTTGAATAAGGATTGTTAGGTCTATTAATAACATTTAAGGTCTCGTAAGGTGTTTGAGATTCTGTTATCCGTCCAAATGAATTTTCCTCTAACACTGATGGTGGTTGAGAATAATTCATTCCATATTGATCTATTTTCTTTGAAAGGGCTACAATTTGAGAAACTACCATAGTCATCATATCTGAATCATGAACACTAGCTACTCTCTTAGGATTTACCCGTTCAGAGGGCCATTGAAAATTATTAGTAGCCCTTTCTTCAATTAATGCGTATGCTTCATCAAAAAGTTTTGACATTAATGATCCACCAAGGCAACATCTATTATAGATTTTAATGATCCCACTAATCCATTATAAAATGTTTGAATTATTAACCAATTTGGTAAAGCGTGATGTGGGCACTTCCTAAGAAGATCTTTAAATCTCTCCCAAGCTTCATATATTGTCTCTCCTTCAAACTGACAAAAAGATGAAATATCATTTCATAGTTTAGCAGTCTTTGATGGAGGGAAATATTTTTATAGAAACTTTTATGATAATTCTCCCCAAGTTCTAATAGATCCAGGTGCTAAAAAATTTAACCACGCCTTAGCCTTATCCCTTAATGAAAAAGGAAAAAGTCTAAGTCTGACAGCGTCACTAGACACTCCATCATATTTAAAAGTAGCACACAGTTCCAAAAAACTAGCGAGATGTAATTTTGTATCCTCATTAGGTGTTCCAGCAAATTGATTGTTTTGTACCATTTGGATAATAGCAGATTTAAGCTCAAATGAATTAGCAACTACATCAGGATTTTTAATAATTATATGAATTTCATCTGCAGTTGGGTTAGCATAATCTCTTAAAGGTCTTGTCAAATTTCCAATTTCATTTCTTTGATTATCTTGAATATTCGTCATTTTGCAAGGATTTTTAATTTGTTTTTATTGTTTTCTAATTTTTCTGACAGTACGCTCTAACTCCGAATCGTATGGTACTAAACCTATAGATCCGCTACTACGCATATACAAACACAAATACTTTAATAAAAATAAACAAACACACAATTACACACTAAAAAATAAAGGGTTTTTTTATATTATTAATAAATACCTTCCTACTTACTTTCTTAACTTCGTTAATTTCCCCGGCAACTGCGTCAAAACTTGATGCTCGACTTTATATTTTGCAAGAATTTATGAACTCAGATTTATGGATTTATAATAATTTTGTAAAGTCCAAGCATTCAACGCAAGTATACGTATCGTATCAAGTAATACAGGGCTTTAATGGAGTCCTAGATACGATCCCACAGGGAAATATTGATGTTTTAAGAAAATGTTATACAATGTGTAATAAGCACTAAAGTTAAGGTTTACTACTTACTACTACTATGCAAGAAACAGTAGGAACAACAAAACAATAACAATTAACTAACTACAATTACTTCTAATAACTTTAAGAACAGGATTAACTAAAAGACACACTAAACTAAATATTTGAAAGGTTTTTGATATATGAGAAAAGTATCTTTCCTCTTGCAATGAGAATATGATATGTGGATTGATATGGAATAATTCTTTATTTTATTGTGCCTAATAGGAGCATAGATGATTCTTTACCCTTAAAAGAGCACCCCCTCTTCTAAGTAATAAAAGAACATTAACATATTCTAAGTTTAGTCACTAACTCTAAGGCTAGGCTGGGAGGATACCGGCTCTCACTTCGGAGCTCCCACTCACCCTTCACCCGAAGGCTAACATTTGATATTAATTACTAATCTTAGAACCAATTTGGGGATTTCGACTGTCACCTCCGAAATCTCCACATTGAAGTCCATCAAAACATATTTCCCTATTTATTTGCACTCAATTCCCATGAACTACGCAATTCATCCATAAAAATTGAAAAGATCTTTCATTATTGTTGTAGGACATTAAATCCTTTCAAACTTAATGTTCAACAACATATTTTAACATTTCAATTGGCCAAATCGAAAGTAAATTAAGTTCTAAATGAAAAATTGTCACAATTTCTTCATTACATTAAAAGCACATCAAATCCACATCAATCCATCATCACATCTCTATGCAAGAAGAAAGACAAGGGAGACTACTCAGAATTCATGGAAAAGAGACAATAAAACAAGGATTTTATATATAAAAGAAAAGTCATACAAACTACAAAAGAAAATACAACTTATCTCTTTCTCTTCCCCAATGTAATTCCCTTGAAGTTCCTTTGAATCCTCTTCTCTTTTCTTTACAACACTTGATTCTCTCTTTAGAATAGAAAGGAAGAAGCAATCTCTCACTTTACCTCTTCTCCTCCCTACCTTAGAGAAGAATCCCTCTCAAATCTTCACTCTACACTCTCTACTCCTAAACCCTAACACTCAACACTAACTAAAAATTACTCTAGAAGACACAAGACACTCTCTAGACACTCTTCTCCACATGATTTTTCATCCAAAAGCAGTTACTTATATGATAGGGACGAAATCCCAAGAGTTTTCATAGGCATCCCTTCAAAAAATTGCCAAAACTATTCAAATTTGAACTCCACCGACTTCGGGAGCCTGAGACGCTCTATCGTGCAATTTAATTGTTGTGCTCTGGATTTGGGCGCCGGTGGTGCCAGAACACTTTTTCACCATTTTGCTCCTTTTTTCTCATTTTTGCTCCTTTTTGCTCCGGATTTCTTCCCTTTTGCTTCTTTTCACTCCAATCACCTAAAATCATCATACCTGCAGCAAATCATGAAAAATACATTTCTTTAAAGTGCAATATCACCAAAATGGGTAAAATTAGATTGCAAAAATCGTATATATTTTTAGTGCATCACCTCCCTAAGATCATTCCAGCCACTTTCCCCCTCTAGTTCCCATTGCGAGAGCTCAATTTCAGAGCTCAAACTTGGCCGGAAACCAGGACATTTTTCACCACAGCTCCACAGTGCACTGAATCCAATTAACTGTGCCTACACCTTCATAGCAGTGAAAGAAGAAGATCCCCCATCAAAGCCCCATCACAGAGAGCCTCTACACTATAATTCCATCAAAGCTCAAAATCGGACCTAGTAACTTTCGTACCTAGGCAATTTACCAGGGCAAGAGGCTTCATCCCTGAGCTCCTGGGACTTCAACGAAGGTGTAGAGCATCTTTGATCAAAGCTTCACTTCTCAGAGCCAAGTTTTGACCTCCGCTTCTTCCCAGGATTCTCTGGATTCTCTATGTAATTAGGGTTAATTTAAACCATGCTTAACCGTATGGATATGTTCTCCATGCTTAGACGAGTCTATAGGATCAAACCCGAAGCGATTTGGTTGAGTCTAGGCTGAGAAATTAGGGTTTTAGTGCTGACGGTCACGGGATCACACCAGTTGGGGACAAAGACGGGCAACCATTGGATCGCGTGTGTTTTCGTTGGATGGTTCAAATTGCATCGGACGGGAAGATGGAAAGGGGCCACGGACCGCATGGTATCCCAGTTAGTTGGCGGCATCGAATGAGAGCTCGCCGCGTGGGGCTCCGATCCGCCGTAGGTTGAGGTGGCGCCGAGTCACTTAAGTAGGAAAACCTGATTTTCTTATTTATTTAAATCACCTGAGCTTATAAAATTCATATCTTCGCCTAGAAAAATCATAAAAATAAAAGAAAAATACCCTCTTGCTCAGTGAACAAAGGAAAACAATGTGGAAATGGTTTGAAATATTTTTTATGCATATTTTATTTTTAATGATTTTAATACCATTTTCAGTCTTTTAATTCTCCATGCATGTAGGGATTTCACCATAGCATGAACTTTTGGTGTGTTATTCCCTCTGTCATGAGGGATCTTCCCTAATTTTTCCAAGGTCAGAGAAGATCCCTAGACAGAGGATCATATTTTTCAAGTTTATGCTTATTATTTAATATATTAAATGTGATAATTAGTATATTACTTAGAAAATTTTCAAAAAATTGTGGTAGGTTCTTTATGGTCAGAGAACCATAGGAAAAATATTTCATGAGTTAAAATGATAAAAATAAACCTAATTTTCCCCTTGACCTGAAGCAAATTTTTAATTAACTAGGGCAAGATAAAAATAAAAAAAACACAAAAATTGCTCTCCACTGTGCTTCAGGGAGAGAAGAACTTCCCTAAAATTTTTAAAGTCATTTGGAATTAATGTAATTGTTTAAATGATTTTTCCAAGTCCAATGCCCTTTTTGACACTTAAATGAATTTTAAAAATTAAAATACATGTCAAAAATTTACAAGAATGATTTTGGGAGTTCTTCAGTGATCAGAGGGCTCTTTTAAAAATAAAATTGAGCTTTTTATAAATTTTTTGTTTTAAATCATATTTTAATATTTAAATAATTAAATAATAAAAAAAATCACAAAAATATTCAAAATCACCAAATTGTTACTTTTGGTCTCCTAATCACTTAGGAACCATCACCATAATTTTCCTAAGCTTCAAAATTAAAATATCAATTTTTAAAGGCTTATATCAATTTTTAAGAGACTAAAAATGAATTTTCATAATTTTCCCACTAAAATAATTCAAAAAATTAAAAGAAAATTATGAAATTTGTTTCTCTGGTTCCTGACCTCAGGGAGATTTTTGAAAAATATAAAATTGAATTTTTAACTTTTAAAATATTTTATAATTAATTAAAACTTCATAATTTAAACAAATTCTAATAATTAAATTAAAACTCAATAAATTATGAAATTTGGTGCAAGTGATTATCTAATCTAGGGCTATCTCCAGTAAAACTTTTAAGGAATTAGGATTTTTCTTGATCAAGTTATTCATTTTTCATTGAAAATCCTTTTTTTGCATGAAAATAAATATATAAATTAAATTAAATTTTGAAAAATCATATTTTTTCCTCTCATGTTTTAATCAACCCATTAGTAAGGTAAAATAAAAATTTCAAAGTCATTTGAATTAAATTTGATGCATTATGAGGTGATAAGACCTTAAGGGCAAAAAGGTAATTTTGGATACTTAGCCTTAATTAATATTTAGGCTTAAATTCAAGAGGGAAAAAATGGGTAAAATTTTGATTTTAATAAGTTCATCAAAATGGTTGAATCATTAAGGGATAAATGATAGAAACCCACTGTAATTTTGTCATATCAAAACTAAACATCTAAATTTCCATAATTATTATAATTTAGAAGAAAAATTGAATTACAAGAATCTTAAGGTTAGGGGCATGATTTTGGAAATTAATAAACCACCGACCCAACCACTTTACTTGGTGTTCAAAGTAATATTATGATCTTTTGACGGAAATTCTCACCACTTAAAATTCAATTTTTCTTAAAGTCATAAAGCACACTCACCTAAAATCCTAAGGGGCTTAGTAGTGAACTAGGCTGGATCAAATTTAATTAAAAGAGGTTTAGAAAAGTTAATAAAATCATAACTGGAGTATTTTGAGACACTACAAGCGCCGAATCAAAATTTGAATAAGTACCCTAATTTGTCCTTTCAGGACCTTCACCCACATAATTCTCATATTAAATAATAAATGATGAATTACCCTACTCTTAGAAATGATCAAAACATTGGTTCACTGAGCATAAGGATATGAAATGGATAAATCGTCTAATAACTATCATAAGTCCAGAAGGACCTCAAGGAAGTTCAAAAGTATTGTGAAATATCCGGGTTTCTCCTAGAGAGTTTCACAAGTCTTCTGGACACCTTGCAGGACCACTAGCCCTATTATATTTATTAAATAAAAATATCTCACAAGTGAATAGAATGCACCGGGTTATGACCTATGACTTTGTAAGCTTATGATGAACATATCCACAAGGTTTTACTTCCCTGCAAATATAAATGTTCATTACAAGGAATACTAAAGTTTCAGGTGGAGGAATGAGAAGACTCACCAGTTACACTTTTATAAGTTTACAGCGTTTTCTTTCCCAGCGTTTTCTTTATTGAAATTTTCTTGCAAACTTACATGTTAAACAACAATTTCACCCTGCATGAAAACTGAAACCTTTAGGATAGCCACAAAACTGAGACCAAAATTAAAATTAAAAGCCAGGATAAGATAAAATTCACCGCCACAACACTTAAAAATATAAAATAACTCAAAATTTAATCAAAGACAAAACAAAAAAAAAACACAATTGCAACTAAATTAAAATGTCTCATTGGATGATCGGGAATTCCTTGGAGGAGGTAACCTACGTGTTGCTAACAGGGTTTTCCCATGGTCTAAATGAAAGTATGGAACTCATTAAGTTGAGTTTAGTAAATTCATTTTTGACTAAGTAAATCCGATGAAAATAGAAGAGCCGGGATGACGGAACCGTAGGATCTTAACTGGTGTTGCTATAATCAACTTTAATGTTCCCCTAATAAAATAGTAAGACACATCATTTTAAATATTTCTAAAACATGACACTTCTCTCTTCTCCTCAATTGACACTTCTTTAAACTAAACCTGCTACGTCGAGGAGCTTGGAGCATGCATAGTGGGCAGCACAGCCATCTACAACAGCAAAACTAATCTACATCAGCAAAACCATTCCTTAGAAATTGAAATAACAAACCAAAGGACTTTGAGGTAGCTTGAATAGTGCAGTATATATCCTCATCTTTTCTTTAGGCCTTTGCACACCCTTGCTGTGCAATATAAGCCCTAATTCACTTTAGGATTTTGTGGTCGTCGTCCGATACAACATAAATCCTCCCATCTTCCAGGTTAGTTGTATAATCAGGTGATTATGTAAATGTAATCTCTATAATAATTGGCAAGATTGAAATTTAAATAACTTCATTTCCAAAATTTAAAGCCCAATAATAGAATAGTCTGGGAAGTCATCGAGGTTCTCCTCGAGATCTTTGACATCCCCTACCTTTCTCTCCTTTGGACTTTGATAAAATGAAATGTTCCAAAACTTGAGACATTCACCTACTGAATTTCCGACCATCACATTCTCTTTGAAACCTTACCCTTGGAGGTCATGAATATAAATGTTTCATGATCTATATCAAGAGTTTTCTTATGTGATTTCGGTTATCTAAGATGTAATTAACTATAGGGGCTTGCCCTTATAGGAAACTTAAAGACCCCAGATTAATATAAACCTTATCAAATTCCTTCATATTAGACAAGGGAAATTGTTGGTCAAAAATGGTTCACAGGCCAAACGGATGTCATGAATTCTTTAGTTTGTTTGATTAAGCCTCATCCAAAGTCATATATCTACTCTTCGGGATAGATACATGTCTTGTGATGAAGCGCTTGATTTATCTAAACTAACATTTGTGTGTGATCAGTTTGATTTCGTATTTTTCAAAATTAAAATATTACTTTCAAAAATCTATATATATATATATATATATATATATATATTAAATCAAATTTCTATTAAAATCCTTTTCAAAAATATCAACCTCAACACAATTAAAAATGAGTGACGAGTCGGATGTGAATCCTTGAGCTTTCCTTCTTAAGATTCCTTCAAATTCCCTTAGTTTCCACATCCTACCCAAGAAATTTTTTGCCTTCCATGAAATTCCAGAGTCGGAGCACAGTCATCCGATTCCTTAAAATTCCCTTTAATTTCCACATCCTATCAGAGAAAATTTCTACCTTCCTTGAAATTCTAGGGACGGAGCACAGTCGTCTAATTCCATCAAATTCCCTAAATTTCCATGTCATATCTGAGAAATTTTCTACCTTCCAATAAAATCTAGGATTAGAGCACTGTCGTACGATTCCTTCAAATTCCCTAAAATTTCCACATACTATCCGAGAAATTTTTCGCTTTCCATGAAATTTCAGGGTCAGAGCACAGTCGTCTGATTCCATCAAATTCCCTAAATTTTCATGTCTTATCCAAGAAATTTTCTGCCTTCCATGAAAATCCAGGATCGAAGTACAGTCATCTAATTCCTTCAAATTTCCTAAAATTTCCACATCCCATCCAAGAAATTTTCCACCTTCCATGAAATTCCAGGATCTGAGCACAGTCGTTTAATTCCTTCAAATTCCCTAAAATTTGCACATCCTATCCGAAAAATTTTCTCCATTCCATGAATTCTAGGGTCGCAGAACAATCGTCTGATTCCATCAAATTCCCTAAATTTCCATGTTCTATACAAGAAATTTTCTGTCTTCCATGAAAATCCAGGATCGGAGCACGTACCGTCCGATTCCTTCAAATTCCCTATATTTTCCACATCCTATCCAAGAAATTTTCTACCTTCCATGAAATTCCAGGATCGGAGCATAGTCATTTGATTATTGCAAATTCCCTAAAATTTTCACACCCTATCCGAGAAATTTTCTCCATTCCATGAAATTCCAGGGTCGAAGCATAGTCATCTGATTCATTCAAATTCTTTAAGTTTTCTACATCTTATCCGAGAAAATTTTCGCCTTCCATGAAACTCTAGGGTCGAAGAACAGTTGTCTGATTCCTTCAAATTCTTTAAATTTTTGCGCCCTATCTAAAAAATTTTCCACTTTCCATGAAAATTCAGGGTCGGAGCTCAGTCTTCCGATTCCCTAAATTTTTGCTTTCTTTCCAAGATATTTTCTGCATTTATTTCAAGATCAATACCAAAATTTTGATTCCCATTTTTAAGGTTAGTACCTAAATTCCAAATCTCCTCTCTGTACTCACTTGAACTTGAATACTCTTGCGAAATTAGAATTTTCAAAATCAAATCAAAGTAAAAAATTTCTCAAATTCCACATAAATTCCATAAAGTTCAAAAACAATTTTAAACTCAAAATTTAAATTAAAATCAAATTCAAATCTGAAATTCAAATCAAATCATAATTTTAAATCTAAATTCCAATTTCAAATCGAATCGGATCAGACTCCTTCAAAGTTTGCAGGCTTGAAATTCGTAGCTCCCTAACGAAGGTATTCCATTTTCCTTCCCCAGTGAGAGTTTGTGGGACTTGAAGGCTCCCTACCAAGATAATCCCTAGCAGAAACTTCCTCGTTGAATTCTACTCTTTGTCCTGAGTTTTAACTCAAACAGTTGTGTTATTTTTGTTGATCTTGTCGGTCAACACCAATACGTCCAGTGTGCTTGCCCAGCACACTACACCTATTGGGGGTCCATTTGTTGATCTCACTTTTGTTGAGGTCTAGTCTTTCTTTAGAATAGCCTTGGGTCTAGCCATAGGACGTTCCTGGTGACTATCTTAGAAGACTAGCAATGGAACCCTCACCCCATAGAAATTAAAAAAAAAATACTTCTTTGCTTCACTCGGAGTTTTCAATTGATTAAACTCTAACCTCTAAATGCTTAGGAGGATGAGACCAAGCATAAGGAAGCTCAATGAAAGTTTGCTTTAGGATGGTCAAGCCTTAGGACCGACCCTGTTTAGCTGAGGTTGACACACACACAAACTTGCACATTACACTCTCACACTCTACCTTACAACTTTAAACCAAATATACCAATTTCTTTGAGGCTTAGGCTTGAACCCCTACTCTTTTGGAAACTCATGTGGGTAGTTTTCCCAAGCTCTTAGCCCCATGGTAGGGTTTGGTTAGTACCAGTACATAGAGGGTCCAAATGGGGAATTCCCTTGGTTCGTGGCCCAAATGGGCTATCAAACTCATTCAACCTCAATTTTACCAAAAATCTAACTTTTGACTTCTTTCCCCTAAACTCTACTAAATTATCAAGTTGCCCCTACAACTCTAAAATTGACCAAAATTCCCCAAATTACCCAATTTCTTCCAAAGATCATTTCAAATTGTTCCCCACCACCAAAATTGACCAAATGACCACAAATTTACCAAATTTCCTAAAAAAACCCCAAAACCACAAAAATTACTAAAATACCCCTACTAGCCTAAAAATTTCAAAAATTCTCAAAATTCCAAAAAATTCCCAAAACACTCCAAATATTCTCAATTTCAATTTAAATCACTTTACTTGACCCAATTTGACCAAATTGACCCATTTTGGCTAAAACCCCTAAATTGCCCCTATAAGCTTATAGTGCCCAAATCACCCCCAATGTCCACCAAATTGACTTCAATCCTCCCCAATTTCAATTCAAAACTTAAATTCACAATTCATAATATAATCCCAAACCAAAGCCAAGTCAAATTTGACCCATGTCCAAGCCCAATTTGAGCCCAAATCCAAAATCCCCAAATTTACTTAAATGTGTCACATGTCCAAAATCCACTAAATTGATTGCCCCAATCCCAAAATCTCCACCCAATTTATGTTGCGAACTCTTCATGACATCCCCATAGACAAATTTGAACAACCACTTGACCCATAACCCCACTCTAGCCTAATTTAAATCCTAGTTAACCCAAAAGTCCCAAAATTGACCCAATACCTAATTCAAGCCAAATCCACCTCCCAAATCAATTCAAAATCACCTCGAACCTTTTCTATACTATTTATAGCAATCATTGACACCATTTTGAACAATAAATTGGACCTAACCAAACATTGAACCCAACCTAGCCTAACATGAGCTCAAATAGCCCATATTGAACCCATGACCCAATGTAGCCAAACTAAACCAAATGTGACCAAACCAAGCTCACCATAGCCAGTCTTGGGACCCTAGCGATTGAGCTAAATCAACCTAGCCCACTCTAGTGGAGCCATGGACCAAGGGTCCCCTAAATTAGGGGATTCCCTTACTTAAATGGCTAAACCTAGGGAGATTTGCAATGAACCATTAACCACTTAAGCTCCTCACCATTATTGTCTGCCCACCTGACCACCTGACTTCTAGCCACCTCCCCTGGCCTAGCTGGCCAGCCTAGTCATTGGAGGAGCCAAACCAGAGCCACTTCCTCCCCATTAAAGCCAAGTTCACCCATCCTGGTGGTCCAGCTTTAATGGCTCACTGGAGCTCTTCAGCACTCCACCTTAGCAGTTGACTCCACCCATAACCAAGCCCTAAGCTCCACCAGGCAGCCATGATAATAAACACAGCTCTCCACAGCCGAAGTGCTAAAAATTTCTTCATGAAACTCTGCCAAATTGCTTCCACAACTTCTCTGAAATCTCTTAAGTACAATCCCACTGTCTTCCAGGCCTAATCCCCACTGTCTAAGGCAAATTTCCCCACTGAACTTTCAGCCTAAACTAGAACACTTTCCACCATAGCTCCACAGTGCACTAATTCCAAATTAACTGCACCCACACCATCCCCACACTAAAAGAAGAGGTTCCCTCATCAAAGCCCCATCTCAGAGAGCCTTCAAACCAGAGTTTGATCAACACCCGAAATTGACATTGGTCGAATTCAGGTCTAGACATTTCAACAAAGCTCAAGGCTTCGTCTGAAGGTTCTTTGGGTCCAATCGAAGCTGCTACAACCATTGAGGCCTCCCCTCTCAGACAAAGGTATTGAACCCTCTCCCTCTCCCGAGCTATTCTTCTTTCTCCATGCATGTATATTGTATTTCATACCTTATAATTCGTATAGATAGGTTCGTTTTGCTTAGATGAAGATGAAGGATTAAACCCAAAGTGATTTGGTTAAGTCTAGTTTGAGATCATAGGGCTAAAAGGTGGACAGATCTCGAGATGAACCAGTTGGTGATGATGAAGGAGGACCGTTCGTTCGCGCATGTTATGGATGGACGGTACTGATGTCGTCAGATGGGGAGATGATACATAAAGTGCTAGCTGACGAGGCGGCTACGTGGATGGAGGCATTAAATGGTGGAGTGACGTGTAAAGATTTTAAAGCTGCCGAGGATGACACAGTGCCGCGTGGATAAGTAAAAAATTAGGGATTTTGTGAATTAATTAAATTAGTTAACTTAGAAAATGGTGTAGAAAAATCAGTAAAATAAAATAAAAATATCCCCTTACTCAGCGTATAGAGGAGAATAATGTGGAAATGATTTCAAGTTCATTTGATATATATTTTATTTTTAATTAATTAAATAATGTATTTGGTATTTTAATTCTCCATTTGCATGAACTTTTCACCATCGCTTGAGATTTAGAGATTTTGTTCCCTCTGTCATGGGGAATCTTGCATGATTTTTTCAAGGTCAGGGGAGATCTCTGAGAGGAAATCACTAATTTTCAAGTTTATTGGGTCTATTTTAATCAAATAATTATAAAAATTAAAATACTCATTAGAAAAATATAAAATCTATTTGGTAGGTTACTTGTGACAAGAGGACCATAGGAAAAATACAACTTGGTTGTGATCATCAAATATAACCCTAATTGTCATTAAACCTTAAAACTTAACAAAAAATAATTTGGGCTAAAGATAAGTGTAAATAACTTGACTATTATTCCCTACTGTGGCTTATGAGCAGAGGAACTCCCATAAAAATTTTGAAGACAATTGGAATTGATTTGGCCACCTAAATGAATTTCCTAAGTTAAATATTACTTTTGGCATTAAAATAATTCTAATAATTAAAATACAACTCAAAAAATTACCAAATTGATTTTGGGAGTTTTATATGATCAGAGGAACATAAGAAAAATAATATTAGCATTAAAGTGAAATTTTTATTTATAAGGTTATTTTAAATATTTAAATAATTAAAAATTCATCAAAATCATGAAAATAATAAAATTGATGGAAATGTTCTAAGTTACCTCCTATGTACTTTGTAGAAATTGGAATAGTTTTTCTAACCCTCTAAGTAAAGATATCAAATTTTAAATGGTTAAAATAATTTATAAAACTTAAAAATGGATTTTTCCTAATTTCTCACTAAAATAATTTTAATAATTGAAATAAAAATAACAAAAATATTAAACCTAATTTTCAACATAAATAATATTTTATATTTAATTAATACTCCAGAAATTAAAATGATTGCAATAATTAAATTAAAATTCAAAAAATCATGAACTTTGGTCCATATATTCCTCTGGTCTAGGTGAACCTCTTGTAATTTTTTAAAAAATTAATATTATGTTTTGATTGTGTTACAAAATTATCTTCGAAAATCCCTATTTTGCATTGAAATAATTATATAAGTTAAATTAAAATTAGAAAATCATATTTTCTCTTTTAATGTTTTAATTGACCCACAAGTGGGGTAACATGAAAATTTTAAAGTCATTTGAGTTTAATTTGATTAATTAAGAACAATTAAGGCCTTAGGGGCAATGTTATAATTTTAAAGAATTTAGTCTTAATTGACATCTAGGTCTAATTAAAGTGTAAAATGGTAATGAATGATCTTAATAAATATGTTTAAATGATTGAAACATAAATAGATAAATGGTAGAAACCAATCTCATATTTATCATATTAAAGCATATGCTTGTAATTTTTTAATTAATTTGGAAGATAATCAAAACTAAATGATACTAATTTAGGGGTTTCATATTTGGAAGGTGATATTAAATGATCTAAAACTCCTAATTAGTGGTTTAATGATAATTTAATATTTTGATAAGAATCATAATCGTAAAAGTCAACTTAACTTCTTTTTCTGAAAATATAAATATACCCACCAAAGTCTTAAGGGCTTAGTAGTGAACTAGGCTTAATTAAGTTTGATTAATAAGGTTTAGAAAAGAAAGCTTAACTAATATTAAACCTTTTTTGAAACACTACAAGCCCAATAAAAAGAAAACTGGTTAGAATTCTTAATGAATCAAGTTTGTCCCTAGAGGCCTTTACTCACATAATTCATAAATAAAATATCAAGTGATAGTTACCCTACTTTTTGGGTTGATTAAAACATCAATGTTTATTGAGCATAAGGGTATGAAATAGATGAAACATTTAGTGAGTATGATAAGTTCAAATGAACTCAAGAAAGTTTGAAAGGGTTGTGAAAAATTCAAGTACTCTTTGAATATTTGCACAAGTCTTCTGGACATCTTGTAGAATGACCGAGCTTATCATACTTATTAAAGGAAAGCATCTCTCAAATGAAATAAATAGGACTCACCAAGTTATGATATAGGATTTTTGTAGGCTTGTGACAAACCTATCTATAGAATTTTACTTTTCTGCAAATTATAAATGAGTATTTCAAAATACTATGGTTTTAGCTGGAGGAATGAGAAGACTCGACAGATACGCTTTATAGTTTATAGTACCTTCTTTTCTCTACTTAATTTACTTTACTTTTCTTATTCGTAAGCTTGCATGCTAAACAACAATTTCATCCTGCATGAAAACCAAAACTTTTAGGATAGTCACAAAATCACAACCAAAATCAAAATTAAAACTAAACAAAGATAAAATTCACCACCACAACAATCAAAATATAAGACAACTCAAAAGTTAATCACAAATAAAAAAAATCACAATTATAACTAAATTAAAATATCTCTATTGGATGATCAGGAATACCTCAGAGGATGCAACCTACAGCTGCTAACAAAATTTCTCACGGTCTAAATGAAAGTATGGAGCTTATTTAGTTGAGTTTAGTAAATTCATTTGGGCTAAGTGAATCCGAAGAAAATAATGGTGTCGGAATGAGGGAACCGTGGGATCCTAACCGGTGTCGCTATAATTAACTTAAATATTCCCCTAAATAAGACATTAAGACACCTCAATTTAAACATTTTTAAAAGATGTTACTTCTCTCAACCTCTTACATTTGACACTTCTACAACTAAACCTGCTACGAGAAGGAGCTAGAAGCATGCACAGTGGGCAACATGGCCATCTTCAACAACAAAACCCTTAGAATTAAACAACGAGTCGTAAGACTTCGAGGTAGCTTACCTAGTGCAGCATAGACCCTCACCTTATCCTTTTAGGCCTTCGTAATTTGTGTAATATAAGCCCTAACTCTCTTATGTTCCAAGGTTGTCATCCGGTATGACATAAATCCTCCTATCTTCCAGGCTATTCATATGATTGGTATCAAGTGAATGTAAGCCCTAAATAAATAAAATTAGCAAGATGAAACACTAAATAATTATCTCAATCAAAGCTAAACCATAGGTAGTTTGAAAATCACCAATATTTTACTTGGATCTCTGTCTTCCCCCAGCTTTCTCTTCCTTTGAATTCCTATAATAACTGTTCCAAAATTTGAGCCACTCACCTATTGTATTTCTTAATACCACTTTCTTTTGAAGAATCCTATCTTTTGGAAGGCTTGAAAATAATATTTCCTGATCTTTTCTTAAGAATTTTCTTAGGTAACTTTGGTTATCTAAGATGTAATTAACTATAGGGGCTTGCTTTTATAGGAAACATAAAGACCTCAGATTAATATAAACCCTATCTAATTCTTTCATATTAGATAGAGAAAGTTTTTGGTCAACATAAATGGTTCGCAGTCAAAATGGATGTCATAAATCCTTTAGTTTATTTGATCAAGCCTCACCATCAAATAATATATCTATTCTTTAGGATAGATATATGGCATTTGGTGCAGCGCATGATTATTTAAACTATTATTTATATGAGATTGGTTTGATTTCATGTTCTCAAATTTAAATAATCTTTTTCTAAAATTCTATTCATATATTTATATAAATTAAAACCTCCAATTGAACTTTTGCCACTGACAAATACGAGAATAAAAAATGATAAAAAACTAAAATCAAACAAATACATAAACTACTAGATAATCACCATGAAAAACTTAAAATATAACTGACATTTTCCATTTTCTCTATATAAAAATGACTGACCCCATACTTGTGTTGACTTTTCGTAGTGTTGTGTGCTTAGCCTTAGACCACAGATGTATGCAAAAGGGAGCAAGGATCCACTTCAATATCGATTTAACACAAATGAAATTATCATATAACAGTCCACTGTTGATAATTGTTGGCCTAGATGAGACCAAAGAAAAAGTGTTTATCTTAGAATTACGAGCTCATACACATCAAACTACCTAAAGAAGAACAGAGCCAAAAAATCTGAAAAAACCATCGACGAACAAAAAATGGCAGAAGACTAAAGTTAGTAGTAGTCATAGCTGCTGAAGACATTATGGATGCTTCTATAGCTGGGTTAAGCAAAATAAAAATGAGGCTCACCCGTACCTAACAAAGGAATTTCAACAAATAGCTTAAGAGAGGTGAAGGGAAGAAAGAAAAAGAGCTTCCATGCCAGCTTATTGTGGAAGAAGATTTCACACAGTTCGAGTCTTAAATTCCAGAGTATACTCCAGGATAATCATATCCTATCCGTGGAATATAAAATTTTGAACCCAAGGAAGATGAGATGGAAAGGCATATCTTTGTGTTAAGATTCCTACCCCACACAGGTTGTCGACCCTATTACACCAGCAGAGCCTGTGTCAGCACATTATCTTCGAAGAAGACTTGAAGCATATGCAAACTATCAGGCAAAAATTCTTTCAACATTTTCAGAAAGTTAATGGAAAAAGAATAAATATACAAGAGGGCATACAACTATTTACCAGATTGTTCAAAAAGGAAGAACAAAGAATCATCTTTAAACATGTGATGGAGGCTCGCGACAAATGACGAGCTGGAAATCTAGAGAGGAAGACTTATTCTAAATCCAGCTAGTGGAAAAGTTGGAAGGGCAGAATTACAAGAAAATATGAATGTTGCTACAATTTTCCTGCAAAAAGAGATGTAAATCCACCAGGTATCTTAAAGTATGATCAGGTGGATCCAATGCCTCCAATTATAATTGAAATAAGTTAGAGGTTAGTGACGTGGAGTATACTACCTTTAAATTGCATCAGCAACAGTTGTATTATCAACATATATGAAGAGGGGAATTATAATCCACTTTATATCAAACACTATGAACATCCTGTATAATTTCACTACTGAGCAAATGTGCTGTATTATTTGGGATAGAGATATAGATCAGAAGATCTAGAGAGTTTAGGAGTTAATTATGAAAACCACTTTCTCTTGGATATGTACTAATCCTACAAGGAAATGAAGTGAATGTAGGATAGCATTGCATCCCAGGAGCGAGCCAACAAAAGATCTCCGTAGCACTCCAGAGGATGTTTCCTGATAAATGCCTGGTTCACTATCAATTTGATCTAGAATTGTAAGGGTTAAAGTCTTTAGAGCTTCCATGGCCCCATGGATATATTAGCACCTAATTTCTCTCTTAATATCTCGGAGTGTAGGGTGTCTATAGTAGGTCCTGTAATGGTACACATCACTACATGATGAGCCTCACTGATCACTATGATGTACATTGATATGCATGATATTAGATGATGTTTAATGTTTTTGTTACAAAAAAATTATGTTTGATGTACTATTGACATCTTGCATTACTATTTGATGTATCATGGACCTATTTATGACTAGAGTGGGATCTTTTTCTGTTATAATTAGCAAAACTTAGGTTTTGCTATTGAAAAATTCTCGTGTAGGTCCAGAAAGGCCGAAGCGGACACCCACAAACAACTAAAAGAATTGAAAATAATTAAAAATAGACAAAAGCTCATGCCATGAAATCAGTTATCAACCTTTAGACCAATTAAATGAAAACTACAAGTAAAGTGTAATTTTCTTCGGGTGGCGTTGACCCAGCGAACAAATAAAAATATTTAAACTAATCTTTACTAACATCACCAAATAAAACGACAACCATGTGTAAATTGTAATTTCCTCCAAGTGACTTAAGACCAACAAACGCTAAGAATCCACAATAATCCTTAACCAAATCGACTCCTGTGTTACTTTCACATTCTTATTTTGCTAGTAGGAACTATAGCCCTCCTAACATGAAATCACGGCTTTCCTCTAGCTTACATATTCTCCTCCTAGTTAGGATGTAAGGCTATCAACACTCCTTTTTATTGAGACGGGGACATGATATTCGACTTCTCAAAAATTAGTATAAGACCTCCTTTAACGGAGTACAACATCCATTTTCTTTTTATAGTAGTAACTACAACACACCTGAGATGGAATTATGACTTTCTTTGAGCTTAACAATTCTTCTCTTAGTTAGGATGTAATTCTATCGACATTTCTTACTAATAAAATAGGGACATGAAATTGACAATTTAAGGCTGTTGAGACCTTTTGATGGATCACAACATTTCTTTCCTCAGCAGGTTCAAAAAAATGGATATAAACATTCTCTATTGAACTAGCTAATCCTTTTTGCCGAAGCATTTATGACATATTATGTTCCACAATTTTTTTTTATTGGCTCGGTCAAGGCCAAACTAACCTCTTCCATGCGAGACAGTGGACCAAAAGTTACTATCGAAGGAAACATTGGCGAAAGAAAAAAAAAATGAAGCTAGTGATAGGTTCAGAAGACTCAACCTAAACAGGTTAAAATTTGAGTTTGAATTTGATTTTGACTGTTTTGAACTCATTTGACTTGATTTGATTTTCTTTCTCTATTTTTATTAATTAGTTTTATGTTTGTCTTATTATGGGCCACCTGCGGGAATTAGACCTTTCCTAAATGATTTTCAAATATATATATATATATATATATATATATATATATATATATATATATATATATATATATATATATATATATTATTCAATTTGATTTGAGATTTGTGAATTTATCAGTTACATTGATTTTAGGATTTGGACCCAATTTCAGACAAGCGCGACATCAATGCTTCTAAGAAAAAGATCTTATTTTTGAAACATCATGATACATAGTACATCTTATGATATCATCCATTGACCAGAAGCACATGTCCAATAACTCATTCTTTAAGGTACTATTAGAGCTATGTTCTTTCAAGTACACATAGAGATGTGATATTTCTATCAACTTCATGACTCAAGAGGTTACAACTTTGTAGCACAATTTGTAGTTGATGTTATTTCTTTAACACCAATTTTGTACATATTGCCCATATTGGCTTGAGAAAGAACTTTGATGTCCTTGAGTTGAAATTGTTGTTAAATTTTTTGGGAATGAAAAATATGACTTCAAATTCAAAGTAATGTTACATTACTTTATAATAACAAAGCCTTTCCTTTAATTCCCCTCTTTTTGTGCAAAAGCAGATTTCAAAACTTATTAGCATGTGATTAAAATATTTTTTATTTCCTAAAGTTATTTCTAAGCCAGTTAATATCCAAATAAAGACCCCTTGATCACTTATCTTTCTCATGAATATAATATCATAAGAATTTTCTTAAGAGAATTCTTCAAGTTCTGTTAATTAAGGGAGAACTTAGACACTAATTTTTTATTTTATGCTCAACTCAAGGTCCTTCTCTGGAAGTCCTTTTTTTCCCTTTTTTCTCTCTTTTTTTTTGTTTTGAATCAAGCCTTTCACACAATTTATGTTCTTCTTTACTTTTATTTTCTTTTCTTTTCACAGAGAATTACTATACGAAGTGAATCATATTTTTTTAAAGGATTTTGAATGTCAAAACACCCATAATTTATAATCTAAAAAATTTCTTAATATGAATTCTTAGATATTTTAGTTCATTTAAAAGTTAAGTCTCAACTATATTGAAGAAGATTAAAAGGCTTGAAATACCCTTTGCCAATTAGTGGTATTTTAATCACACTATTTTATTCTAAAATTTATTTAGGAACATGAAAAAATTCTTTAAAGTGAAGGCCCTAGTTATTAGGGCATTAATTTTACTCTCCCCTTGAGTCAAAATCTTATTAAAACACCAGAATCATTATCCTAAATCACTCATTTCTTGGTTTTTCTTGTGATATGCTTTGAAAGTTTGAATTAGGTTTTATTTTTCTAAAACCTCCATTCTCATTTGACGTGATCTTATTTGTAAAATCTTGGCAGTAGAACATCTCTCTTTTTTTAGTGAGCTTTTTAAACATTGAATGAAATCTGGACAACAACAAGTCCCTTTTATTTTCCTTAATTTTTTTGTGGTGTGAGAGTTGGGATCAGCTAACAATGATCCTGCTGATGTATCCTTTCATCAATGGTAGCAATCAAATATGTAACGAACTATCCCTTAATAAGGAAGATGTCTCAGGGAGTCTAACTTTCTTTTTAGCGATAGTCTCCTTCAAGGATTAGATGGCCTCCACAATTTTCTCTTCTTTTTTAATGATTGGATTTCCTCTCCATTATCCTCGTCCCCGACCTTGATCTTGGAAAAGAGTTATGGAGGTTTTTTAACCCTCTCGTTGAGTTAAAATAAGATGATCTTTAATTCTTGTCTCTTTTAATGTTTTAATTTTTTTATGTCCGCATTTAATGCCTACATCTTTGAAGAGCACTATCCTCTTCAGTGGAGTGCGGTATAAAGCAATAAGAGAGACATCGATTGAATTCATTTTATGCTTGAAAACATGCTCTTCTTCTTTCAGGACCTTATCTAGCGACAAAAGTTCCTAAACTATCATTAGATCAAACCCAGCTTACAGTTCTATTGTCTTTTATTGTGCGTCTGATTAGTCTATGGTATGGGAAGTACTTGGGGTGATATTTCTTGACAACCTCCAATGGCTTTTTCACCTGACAACTTGAATTTAAGTAATTTTTTATCAAATTGTGTAACATCTTTCCCACAACTCATTCTTGAAAGGATATACTTTGTTTAACTATTATGCTAATATGAAAGGTAGCCTCTTGACTGGCTGATAAGACGTTTGTTGAAATGATTGTTGGCCATACAGTTGAGGGTGCTAGTAAGTCTGTTGAGGCTATTCAACTTATTTCTACATCGGTTATTTACATCTGTCTATTGTCCCCAATTTCCCAGACTTCTTCTCAAAGGCCTTTAGTGGTTCAGCTTCTTGGCCTTTCTAGAAAGCCAAGTTTAGCTTCTTCCTCTAGACTTCCGGCCTTGCTGAGTAACTTTTCAAATGCTTTGATTGTGAATCCCTTGAGTTGAAAAGCAACCAGTTCATTGATACTCTTTAAAAGAATTTTGATCTTATGTTGCTCTTGGAGCTGTGGCTCTCATTTCATGCTTAGGCTCCTTCATCGTATAGTGTAGTTCACCAAATTTTATGTTATCCTTTGTCGCTTTACCATATGATCACCTATAGTGATGTGGTGTTAAGCTCTAGAGAACTATATAAGAAATTGGTTTTCTAGTTCTACAAATGTTTTTTTTAGCTGTTGGGCAGCTCTGCATACGAGTCGAAGGCAACTCACAAGAAGATACTCACAAACTAGCAAAACAACAATGCTTCACTACTCCTAGCATTATGGTAACTTACTTAAAAGTGTGTAATAAGCTTTCGGGGGTTACTGATCTCATCTAAAGTCTTAAGAAATGGTAGTACAAAACCCTTGTGAATATTGTGCTTCATCAAATTTCTTCGGGCAGGATCTACTTTTCAGAATCAATGCTCCTCCTTTTGAATGAGCCAGGGCTTCTACCATCTATTGATGTACCCTCTGTTACATGTCTTTTTCCAATATCAAAATCTAAACATAATTCCTTTAAGAATGCTCGTCTCTAGTGAATGAGGTGAATTCTTTATTTTTTTCTGCAATCTAAATGACCTCTAGCTGGTTTACTTCTGCATTAGCTATTTTCGGGGATTGAGGCTGACTCATTAGATTCATCATAACGACCATTATTTCTTTCATCCTCTTCTTTATACAACTGATTTGCTTGTCCTTTAATTGAATGACTCTTTATAATATTTCTGCGGGGTCCTCCTCAGCAGATGATAGATCTTATTGTAAGGATGATGAGGCTTTGGATTCAACAACTTTGACATCAACAAAATATTCCTTCATAAAATTTGTAAGGTCGTTATCTTTATCATCGACGTATTCCCTTTGTTCTTTAGACAATTGGGAAAAAGGCATGGGTTCAATTTCATCTTTCCATAACCATTATGACGAGACTTGGGATAGTGTAACAGCAATCTTATAAGCTTTTTTCTCTCCAGAACAGTGGGCGAAACCTACTCCCTCCAAGAAGAGGTGAGGTCTCAAGCAATTTCATTTCCTTTTGACGAGGAACCTTAACAGCAAGAACTATTTCTCCAACTTTTGCTCTCTTAATCTTCAGAATATGTTCAGGTTAGTAATATAAACTTTGAATTGTACCTGATTTCAAAGACATATGGTAGCGGGGCAAAGACATCAACACATCTTTATGTTTAATCCCATTTCCTTTGGATGCAGGTGGAGAAACAAGTGCGGTGACAGTAAATTTAGTGGTGGTGGTAGTGTTAGTTCTCACGGTAGCAGGAATGTCAGAATTGACGGTAGCAGAAGCAACAGTCTTATGGGGCATCCTTTAGAAATTCGTCTCAAGTGACGAGAAACCTTGTTTATTCCTCAAGTCGAACTTAGTTATCGGCTCCTCTACCCTTGTAGCAGCTATCTTCATAACAACGCAAACCAGCTCCAAACTGGATCATTGGTCCCAAGTGACAAGCAGCCTTGTCAGTAGGCAGGTCAACTTAAAAGACATTTCTTTGAAATTTGCAAACATTGAAGTATCTGCCAAGTTCAGTTTAATGCTCCGTAGTAGTTGAGGAGATTTCTGAGGAGTCAAAGTACTTTGCAACTCGTTGTTAGGCTAGGCGTTTCTTTTGAAACTTATCCATGCAAATTTTATTTTGGTTTTGTTTCAAATTTTGAATTTTATTTTGTTTTGGATTTTGAAAAAAAAAATTGTTTTGAATTTTGAGTTTTTTTGTAATTGGAGTTTTTTTGTAATTGGAATTTTTATTTTAGATTTAGAGTTTTTTTTTTTTTTTTTTTTTTGGAACTTTTGAGTTTTGTTTTTGAGTATTGAAAAGCTTTGTATTGTTTGGAATTTTGATGAAAGGATTTCAGAAGTAAAATTTTAGCTTGACTTGTTGAAAGCAGGTCAAACTCAGAAGATGGATGATACAAATGTGAAATATCGGATCTAGTCCAAAAATTGGAGAGGGCCAATTTCACATCGAACTCACACCAATAAACTTTGCTTTTCACTCCTTAGCTACCGCCTTATTGGGGTTCCAACCCACTTTTAGAATTTAGAGATTCTATAGCCCCTTTTATTTAAAGATGCTTAAACAAATGGATCAAGAATCAAGGGAGTAGTTGACTATAGTTGTTCAAGAAAGAAATGAGTAAGGTTCATCAACGAAAGAACAATGGCAAATGAGGGAGATGAACACACTACTGATGTATGAAACGAAACCACCTAATCAAAGATATAGAGACAAATTAGTCCCAACGGAGTCGCCAGAATTGATCCCGTTTTTAAAAATAATTTAATACATACATATATATATATATATATATATATATATATATATATATATATATATATATATATATATATATATATAATTTTAATTAAAAAAAAAATATAAATTTTAAAAATGAGACTAAACAAATCTCATAGATTTAATGGTTTAAATAATTGAGCATAATATTACAAGTAATACTTTTTCTCAAAAGATGAGGTTGTTGCTTGATAATAAACTCAACTATTCAAACTAAGAGATTTATGATTTTTGTTTCATTTATGAAATTTCTAATAGATCATGCCAATACCTAATATGAAGATTAAATAGGGTTTAGATTATCTAGCTTACTAATTCTCTTATAGGGGTAAACCCCTATACTTAATTACATCTTAAGCGACTGGAGTCACCTAAAATAATTCTTGATTAAGATTAGGGTTTTATCTTCAATAATTCAAAGTTTAGTTTTCATGGTTGTTCATGAGAAAGTCATGTGGGAAGAGCTCAATGTGGAACAATTATTTTAGGAACCAAAGGAATGAAAGGTAGGGGATGTCATAGATTCTAAGGGGAAACCCAATAACTTCCCAAACTATCCTAATATTTAACTTTACAAATTGGAAGTATCTTATTTGACATTTACTCTTGCCAATTTTATTTTAAATCTAGGAGTTACATTGCACGACTTACAATTAATGCAGACAACCTAGAAGGATAGGAGGATTTACATCATACCAAATAAATTTACATTGCATGACATACAATCAAACGAAAGCATAAATGATAGTGCAATGCTTTAATTTGTACTAGACAAACCACCTTGAAGTCCTAAAAATTTATGTTGTTTAAGTCAAGAAACATTTTGTTAATAATCGTCCATCACTTTATGTTATGGTCTTAATTGTCACCTGTAAGGTGGACCACCGCTTGATCGCGTCGTCGTCTCATTCTGTAAAAGAAGGAGGGGAGAGAAACATGCCTCGGGGCAACTTATCCTAGGTTCTTTATTTTAGTGTTTTGATCCTTTTAAATGAACATTGTTACGAGGTTGTAATGAATATTAAAAGTTTTGTCGAGCAAGTGGGTTGGCATAGTATTTCAACCTAAGCATATGTACTGCATCTTCTACCCTAGGCTCTTTCTCATATGATGGGAATGCAGTAAATAACGGAAGAATTACAATATTTCATGCAAAAATAGAACTTATACAGCTGTAGTAAACGAGAAATTGATAGTACGTATCTGCCGCCTCTGATGATATCTCAGAAAAATTGCAACTATATGTTTCACGTGTGTATACATAAAATTTAACAATTATTGAATATTATGAAATTTGAATATGAAATATATTAAAACATAAGCATGCATGTGTGTCCAAAATCAGGAGATAGATACATGAAAAATCAAAACCGCGTATAAGTATTTTGATTTAGGGATTGACTTAGCTTTAGGCCTTTCAACCATTATAATCCCTCTCCGAAAGGCTTCCCTTTTCATAAGCAATTCAAAGCATTAGCGTGCATAAGACCAATTTTGGATGGAAGCAACCAACAAGGCAATCGAAGGAGGACAACTCTTAGCCCTAATCAAAGTGACTTACCAGTATACATACAGAAGGTAACATCCAAATTCTCAATTTATTATGCACATAGGTAAATTAAACTATCATCAGAGCCATCAATAGCAAAAAATTAATAACACAAAATGATTTATTTCATTTTATTATATATATATACATATATATATATATATATATATATATATATATATATATATATATATAATAAACGGAATGCTCCACATTTCATTTAGATTATTGGGCTAGTGCCGCCAGCAGCCTAAGAAAATAAGGGCAACTTCTCATCGAATATTGGAGAATAGTAGTACCAGCTCTGGACCCTCACAAAGTCATTGGGTTAGGAGACATAGTAATACTCGATTAGCATATGCCTAGCAATGGATGTTTTACATTATCACCCATGCCACTAAAACTTCAAACTTATAAGCTAGTTTGATGAATCATATAAAATCACATAGAAAAGAGAGATTGCTCACCGACATAAAATTTTAATCTCGTCCGTCTTTTCAAATTCAAAATGTTTGACCCATTATATTTTTTACTATTGTATAGAGAATCCTGGTAGGCTCCCCTTGATTTATTTTAGGAAGCAATTCTCTCATCTCATGGCTCTTGAAATTTACATGTCAGAGCAGTAATCTTACATGTATAATTTTGAAATAAATTTATTAAAGAATTCCAGCGGCAGCTTCACGCTCATCCAACGCCTCAACCACGACTAGATTTACCTCACAAAAGTGCTTAGAGAATTTTGTATGAGAGTTCAAATCAACAAATCTTTACATTGTATAATTTTGAAATAAATTTATTAAAGAATTCCAGCGGCAGCTTCACGCTCATCCAACGCCTCAGTCACGACCAGATTTACCTCAGAAGGTGCTTAGAGAATTTTGTATGAGAGTTCAAATCAACAAATCTTTACAAAAATGTATGTACGAATACATCTAATGCTATAAACTTGCAAAGAACCCAGTGTATTGAATATGCATATCGTTCTATTTTAATGAACTTGCACATCTAACACTTAAAGCTTCACTTACGTATATAATACTCAATTCCTATGCGTTTTTATATATAACATCTAAGCTTTCATTTTTTTTTTACGAGCATGCCACCGGTCTTATGTCTTGAAAAGTTAGTACTTCAAATATTTCTTTTATTTTTTTATAGAAATTTTAAAGGGTGATATCTTATATGTAATAAGGAAGATTTGAGTGGCATAAATGAAAAAGTAAACTTTGGATTTATATATGTAAATGCTTAAGAACTGTGTAGCAAGCGTATAAATATGACATAATTAATACACAAGTTAGTGATTTTAGAATTCTCCATGACTCGTATTTACCCAATGATTTACCAAGCCCTTTGCTCACATTATTAAAACTCATTAAACCTGATTTTACAACTGCAACAATTTTTTCTGACAAAATTAGAGAGAGTTGCCTTAGATGGTTTGGTCACGTTAAACATCGACCATCTGATGATCCGATTAAGAGAATAGAAGTTTTAGATTTGACCTATGTTAAGAATGACAGAGATAGACCGAGGAAGACGTGGGCTTATTGTATAAAAAATTATCTCAATTTATTAGAATTAAATGAAAGTATGACACTAAATAGGATGCAATGGAGAAAAATGATTCATGTAGCCAACCTCACATACAACACAGCAAACAAAGTTGAAAGCCTCTTTTAAATTCAAGGGTTAAATATGTAAATGCACATGAATTGTATCATGCACATCAAGCTTCCCAAGTGTTGAAAAAACAATAGCATAAGTGAATCACATAAGATTATATAGAAGCAAACCTGAGCTTCAACATTCTTCGGCACATACAAGGAAAGAGACGGCGAGCAGGATTAAGAAGAAGAAAGCAGAGAGACAGCGAGCCGGTTAATAAAGATATAATGCCTTGCCGATTGATCTAATGGGTGAAATCAAAATAGGAAACCTGTTTTTATAAATCTAGGATATAAAATAGAATGAATATTAATATGTCTTGATATAATTAGTGTGCTACTGTTTATCTCTTCTACATGTTTGAATGTGCAAGAGTAGGCCAACCATTGTTTGCATATAGCCACCATGGATTATCTCTATGGTTTCTATGGTGATAACAGAGAATATGTATAGCAAAATCTGATAAACTTTCTGCTTGATGACATAAAATAAGCCTACAACAAAAGTGAAGAAGTTATGGATGCCTGACATGCTCCAGATTGTAAATCTTCTTCTTGTTCTCAGGTGATCACTTCCATTAAAGGAAACTTACGCCTTGGACCAGTTCTGGTATTGTTGTTGTAAAGTGCATATATTGTTAAAAAAGAAAAGCATTTCATTGTTTCATTTTTTCTTCTCAAGTTAAATTTTATTTGAGATTTTATGGAAATGATTTCCAAGTATTGACAATACTACTGATTTCCAGTTACAGATGTATCTTCCTAGGAAATGTTTTAACGTTCTCAGTTTTGCAAATGATGAGTCTACAAGGATGGCGTGATAGTCACATAAAAACTAGAATTTCTAATCAAACTTTATGTGTAGCAAATGAAGATTAATACTCAAAATAATGGTGAGAATCCTAGAAAACCAATCTTAATTACCTTACATCAATCACAAGGAAAGAAGTTTCTCAAATAATTCAAAGTAGTTATTTAAGAAAAAAAGTCTTTAGTGTTATCTATTAAACTGTTGTAGCAAATCATGGAACAACTTATTAATTGCTTTGAGTGATCTTTTTTCTTCAATGGGACTCCTTCAAAGACCCAATTAACAACATTCACTCTGTGAGAATATAATAAATGTGAAAAAATAAAGTATGGGAGAGAAACAGTGAGCAGGGTGAAACTGATCAAGACAGGATGACCAGAAAATATACTCCACTTTTGATTTATAAAAATAATTTGATAACAATACAATGCAATTCATGGAAGAAGTTTCCTGAGCTTCAACTTTCTTTGTCACAATAGAAGCATGACATAAAAGGTAACGACGAGCAAGGTGAATTATGTGAGGGAGAGCGACGCGGATGTTGCTAGCAAGAAGGGACGTCATCTGTAGGAAGGGAAGGTCAGCTGCTTGGCTGACAACGCAAAGGGAAGACTAGTTGCAAAGGGCAAGGTTGCAGCTAGGGCATTGATCAAATGTTCTCATAAGGGAGAGGACTTCGTGAGCTTTTATAGTGATTTATTCTTTTAATTTAATTTTTTTATTTATTCTATTATTATTATTATTTTATTTTATTTTTATTTGATTTGAGTGTAATTCATTTCTGTTCAGAACCATATATATATGGGTGTCCTCACTAGGTAAAATTGATGTTCCTGACATGCTCACAGGGTCCGTTTTGTCATCCGGAGTTATTTGGACAAATTTGTTGACGACCAGGCTTATTTAAGTTTGATTCCTGTGTGACGCATTGAATAATTTTTGTTGATCTAATTGGAGTCAACCAACCAACAAAACAACGACCTACCTTCACCTGAGCAAGAGTCGAAGTCCAATTGAGTGGTTCCAACAGTGCACCTCTCAACACATGTCAAAAGTCCAAAATTCAGGTAAAAAAATGAATCAACTTTTGTTTTCTCTAATATTTCTTTATGATTGATACTTTTGAAAATTGATTTTAAATTTATTTAATGGTGAAGTATATGTAAGTGTGAATGTGTGTGTGTTTCAAAGAATGGAAACCTCCAAATCTAAAAGGTCTTCTTAAGGAAATTTTTAGTCTTTATGAGAACTTAACTCGATTTTAAATATGTTGGTTCCAATCGACTCAACTAAAGATTAAGATATAATATTACAATGAGTCAAGAAATGGTTTGAATTTCAAAGTGGCATGGGACCCAATAATAGTTCCTTAAGAGAATCTGTAGGGAAATCTTATGGCTAGACCCTAGGCTCTAGAAGAGGAGACAGACCTGACAAAAAATGAGGTCAACATTTGGGTCCAATTCATGGTCTGTACCACTAAACTGGTAGCAAAGGAGAAACCAAAACTGAGAGATTATGAGGCCAATAGGGCAAAAGCTGAAGGGATAGTTCCTATCGTTGAGGTTCCTCATCCGGGGGAAACAAGATTGTCTGAGACGTCAACTCTCCTAAGGGGGAGTAAGTTTCATCCATTATTTGTCACTTCCAAAGAGGAAATTATTTATAGGATTGATGCCACACTACCCCAGTCATCTTATCATAATGGTCATGGTAAGATAAAGGCAAAGCCCACACCTCTTACCCCAGTCCCATTTTGTCTTGGCTTGAGTGGAAAAATGTCTTGTCACCAAGGTCCCAAAGAGGATGGGGTATGCTGTATTACACCAAATGAAAGCTTGGATTCGAAAGAAAGATAAGCCCATCACATGACTTGACGGATCCGTTTAGAGAAAGGAAGCATCATCATCTTGTATTTCTGTGAAGCTCCATCTAGAAAATCATATAGTTTTTGCTGCCATTGTCTTAGATGTTGTTGTCACTTCTCTGAAGCCCACAAGATGTAGACTGGTCAAAGAAGATGATGGCTCCATGTGTTATTTTCTCCTCGTCTAGTGATTGCTACATGCCATTTGAAAAAAATGACCTATTCAGAGCCCCGACAATTGTTGAGGGGCACGGATAGGATTCAATATGGACGCTGTTACGATTTTGTTATTGAAAATGATGGGAATACCCGGGGGATCATTCAACATGAACAAGTAGACTAAATATCACCAATATATATAAACAGAATGCTCCACATGTCATTTAGATTGTTGGGCTAGTGCCGCCAGTAGCCTAAGAAAATAAGGGCAACTTTTCATCGAATATTGGAGACATAGTAATACTCTATTAGCATATGCCTAGCTATGGATGTTTTACATTATCACCCATACCACTAAAACTTCAAACTTATAAGCTAGTTTGATGAATCATATAAAACCACATAGAAAAGAGAGATTGCTCACCGACGTAAAATTTTAATGTCGTCCGTCTTTTCAAATTCAAAATGTTCGACCCATTATATTTCTTTCTATTGTATAGAGAAACCTGGTAGGCTCACCTTGATTTATTTTAGGAAGCAATTCTCTCATCCCATGGCTCTTGAAATTTACATGTCAGAGCAGTAATCTTACATGTATAATTTTGAAATAAATTTATTAAAGAATTCCAACAGCAGCTTCACGCTCATCCAACGCCTCAATCACGACCAGATTTACCTCATAAAGGCGCTTAGAGAATTTTGTATGAGAATTCAGATCAACAAATCTTTACAAAAATGTATGTACGAATACATATAATGCTATAAACTTGCAAAGAACCCAGTGTATTGAATATGCATATCATTCTATTTTAATGTACTTACACATCTAACACTTAGGCTTCACTTACATATATAATACTCAATTCCTACGCTTTTTTATATATACTATCAAAGCTTTCATTTTTTTTACATGCATGCCACCGGTCTTATGTCATGAAAAGTTGTACTTCAAATATTTAATTTATTTTTTTATAGAAAATTAAAAGGGTGATATCTTATATGTGATAAGGAAGATTTGAGTGGCATAAATGAAAAAGTAAAATTTGGATTTATATATATAAATGCTTAAGAACTGTGTAGCAAGATTGTCTGAGACGTCAACTATATACAATATTTGAAGTACTAACTATATACAAGATTTGAGTGGCAAAAACTGAAGGGATAGTTCCAACTGCATATCATTCTATTTTAATGTGATAAGGAAGATTTGAAGTACTAACTATATACAAGATATCCTCATCTGGGGGAAACAAGATTGTCTGAGACGTCAACTCTCCTCAGGGGGAGTAGGTTTCATCCATTATTTGTCACTTCAAAAGAGGAAATTATTTATAGGATTGATGCCACACTACCCCAATCATCTTATCATAATGGTCATGGTAAGATAAAGGCAAAGCCCACACCTCTTACCTGAGTCCCATTTTATCTTGGCTTGAGCGGAAAACTGTCTTGTCACCAAGGTCTTGAAGAGGATGGGGGATGCTGTATCACACCAAATGAAAGCTTGGATTCGAAAGAAAGATAAGCCCATCACATGACTTGACAGATTCGTTCAGAGAAAGGAAGCACCATCGCCTTGTATTTCTGTGAAGCTCCATCTAGAAAATCGTATAGTTTATGCTGCCATTGTCTTAGATGTTGTTGTCACTTCTCTGAAGCCCACAAGATGTAGATTGGTCAAAGAAGATGATGGCTCCATGTGTTATTTTCTCCTCGTCTAGTGATGGCTACATGTCATTTGAAAAAAATGACCTATTCAGAGCCCCGACAATTGATGAGGGACACGGGTAGGATTCAATATGGATACTGTTACGATTTTGTTATTGAAAATGATAGGAATACTCGGGGGATCATTCAACATGAACAAGTAGACTAAATATCACCAATAATAAAGAAGACAGTGAAAAGGATGGTATCATGGAATGTCTTGCCAACATATTTCATACCAACAACCATGGTATCAACATAAATGAAGAAGAGGACTGCACTTCACCACATATAGATGATTTGCTGATATTGTTCTGCATGGTATCCTTCCTCAGCAATTGGAACATTACTTTTGGAAAAGAGTAGAAGATCATCCGCCCAGGTGAGCTCTAGGGTTTGATTGAGATTCCTGTATTACTAGGATTAGTGTTAGTGTTTTAAAAAAAATGGAACGAACTTAGCAAAACACTATATTCTAGCAGTCCTGCGAAGAAGGAATATCATTACTTTCAGGAGGATGGATGATTGTAAGACGCCCTTTAAATATTGGCCAGACCCAGAATTGGAGGGACTATAGCCTCTGGAGCTATGAATGACACAACAAACCTATAAGTGCATTCAAAAGAACTTTTGTTCCAGAGAAAGTGTCTTTGGAGGTGAGGCTAGACTCTAGGTAGCTCCTTGGGCAGACAAAGGAGACCATCTGATAGAGGCCTAAAGACATGGATATGTAGAGTCTGATCTACAGATGACAGTCAATACATGTTTATTATACAAACATAAGATGTTATTAGTATGTTATTTTATCAACATTTAAAGACACCAACAAAGAATATTTGCCTTTGATAGTTTGTCGAAAAATTAACAGCTTTCAAGGTTGCAAGTTCGTGTGATAGATTTTGAAAGTCAATGTATTGTGTGTGTCTCAACTACAAAATTGATGAACAAAGAACAATACAAACAAAATAAGATTAAATAATCCAAGGCTTCCAATTCCTTTGCTAACTCTTTATTTTGGATGTAAGAACACCTTAAATGGAGTAAGGTTTTCTTTCTAATATAACAAAATTCAAATTATGAGGAAAGGAGTAAGACCACCTTACATGGAGTAAGGCTTTCGATTCCTTCACAACCTCTTAGGTTGGATGTAAGACCACCTTAAATGGAGTAACATTTTCTACTAACATAGCTAAATTCAAATTACGTGGATAGGAGTAAGACTACCTTACATGGAGTAAGGCTTCTGATTCCTTCGCTGCCTCTTAGATTGGATGTAAGACCACCTTAAATGGACTAAAATTTTTCTTCTTAAAGTGAAAAAAATCTAAATTATGAGGATAGGAGTAAGACCACCTGACATAGAGTATGGCTTCCAATTCCTTCGCTACCTCCTGGGTTGGATGTAAGACTATCTTAAATGGAGTAGAGATTTCCTTCCTAATGTAGAAAAATTTAAATTTTGAGGATAAGAGTAAGACTACCTTAAATGGAGTAAGGCTTTTGATTCCTTTGCTACCTCTTAGGTTGGATGTAATACCACCTTAAAGGAAGCAAGGTTTCCCATCCTAATGTAGAAAAATTCAAATTCTGAGGATAAAAGTAAGACCACCTTTAATAGAGTAAGGTTTTAGATTCCTTCACTACCTCGTGAGTTTCATGTAAGGACACCTTAAATGGAGTAAAGTTTTCCTTCCAAACATAACAAAATTCAAATTTTGAGGATGGGAGTATGACCACCTTAAATGGAGTAAGGTTTCTGATTCATTCGCTGCCTCTTGGGTTGGATATAAGTCCACCATAAATGGAGTAAGTTATTCCTTCTAAACTTAGTAAAATTTTAATTTCAAAGGATGGGAGTAAGACCGCCTTAAATGGAGAAAGGTTTTTAATTTTTTTATTACCTCTTAGGTTGGTTGTAAGGTATTTCTTCTTAACAAAACAAAATTCAAATTCTGGGGATATGAGTAAGAATACCTTAAATGGACTAAGGTTTCCTATTCTTTCGATCAGCTCTTGAGTTGAATGCGAGTCCTTGTGCTTTTCTTCTAAATTTAATTCTTTCATTCACCTCTTATAATAGATATGAGTCTTAGACGTATTTTCCCAATATGACAGACATTTTCTTTGACTAGCTGTCAAGTTGGATGTGAATCCATGAGCTTTCCTGTTTTATTTAGACTTCTGATCAAATTAATTTGTAAAATTATAAAATTCTTAGCTAAAAAATTTCCACAACTTCTACCCTCGAAATCTCACATAAAATGAAAATTCTCAAAAGAAAAAGTAAATGAGCAGTCACAATTAAAAAAAGACATGATTGAAAACTACATTCAATCCTTTCACTGGGTACCTCAAATCCCCAGCGAGAATTCATAAAGTTTCAACTCAAATTCAATCTCAGTTCTGGCTCAATCTGTGGTCTGTCATAAGAATCTTTGCTTAGACATTCCTTCAGATTATATTAATCATTTTTGTCAACACCAATACGTGCGGTGTGCTTGTTTAGCACTCCACACCTATTGTGGGTCCATTTGTTGACCTCATTTTTTGTGAAGGTAGTTTTCTTCTAGGAGCCTAGGATTTAGCCATGGAATTCCTTTATTGATTCTCATTGAGGATCATTATTTAGACCCACACCAAATAAAAATTCAAACCACCTTTTGACTCCTTGTAGTCTCATATGATGGTTTCAAATCCTCAACATTTAGTTGAGTTGGTTGGAACCAGCATATTAAAACTCAAGTTGAATTCTTATAAGGGTTGGAAATACGTTAAGGAGACCCTATGAATTTTAGGGGTTGTAATTCTTTGAACCACCACAAACATACCACATAAACATCACATCACCACTACAATTCACACACACCCACTCACACATATATTACAATACATATCATGTATACCTTCACACAGACATACACATTCACCCCAATTCAAACCCACCTTCAAACCCACCTTCAAACTACAAATTCAGTACCTTTGTGAGCCACTTTTCATGATTGATATTCCAACATTAAATCACTTCATTTTATGAGCTTGATTTGAATTAACCTTGAGCTACATTCAAGCCCAAAATCCAAAGCCCAAAAACAATTTCAAATTACTCACGATAAATTCAAAAGCCCAAAGTCCACAAAATTCATGTCCAAGCCCACCCACCCAATTCAAAGCCATATTATAATAAAGTAAAAGTCTTTCATGACATAAATTAAGCCCTCTCATCACATTAAAGATTAATTAAAGCTAAGATATTATATTTCATGATATAATTGTCTGAATATGGGCTCATGACCAAATGACATAAAAAAATCTAAAAACCATCTAAATCCATTTTTATACAAGCTATGCAAGCCAAATGCAAGAACCAATCCTCTTCCTCTCTTTCCTGTAAGCCCACAAATGAGAAATAAAAAAAAATAATAATAAAAAAAAAAACTCTTCTACTATATTCAAAACCCCATCTACTCATTCCTAACTTCATTCCCCTCCCTCACACTTCCACTCCACTTCTTCCTCTCATTGTTAGAGCCAAAAAAATAAAAAATAAAATAATAATAATAATAAAATAAAATTAAAAAAAAAAAACCTAAGCTTCTCCCCTCCCCATTATTTTTATAAGGTAAACTCGTTCGAATTTATTTTTAACACCAACAGTTTTGTTTTTAAAAAAAAAACGAATTTCCGTGCATACCATCTCTAATCCTATGTATCATGTGTCTAAAGCCTAAAACTTTGATAAGTTATTTTTATAAGTTCCATCCACAAAACCACCTAAGCTTTAACATATACATACTTGCCATCCAAAGTTGAATATTTTACATAATTGCCGCCTTATCTTCTTCTCTTTTTTTCAATCCATACATGCATGAAAAACATAATTTTTTTGTTAATATTTTACATAATTGCCGCCTTATTCTTCTACTTTTTTTTCTTAGTCCATGCATGCATGCAAAACATAATTTTTTTTTTGTTAATATTTTACGAGCACACCAAATAAGATTTCATATATTTTTGTGCGCACCACTCTAATCTTAAGTATTAACATATTCCATAGCTAAATTTTAATAGTTTAGGAGCGCATCACTCGTTTTTCATGTATTTAATTATGTCATGCTTATAATTTAATATTCTTTATTTCAGCCACTCAAATCTTGTGATTTTACTTGTTCTATGCCTATACTTTAATATTTTACGTGCACTTTGCTTGATGTCTTGTGTATTTACATGTTCGACATCGAAATATAAATATCTTGTATGTATATCGGTTGAATCTTAAATATCTACATATGTCATGAATAGTTACATGCTTGTCACCCAAGTTTTATGCATTTAAATGCAAATTATTCACATCTTATACAGTCACATGCAAGTCATTTTGATCTAGTATTATTACATGCAAATCACTCAAATCTTATGTATTTACTTGTGTCACATCTTAGGACCTTAAACCTCACTATTTACACACATGCCACACAAATTTAAGTATTTTACTTGTAAATAAACTCAAACTTAGGAGTTTTACAAAATAAGCCACTTAATTCTAGACCTTTGCATCCCAAAAACTTAAATAAAAAATATAAACTCTAAATATTTATATGCAAAACGAACCTGTGAGAGAGAGAGAGAGAGAGAGAGAGAGAGAGAGAGAGAGATAAAAGAAGAAAGAAAAATTTGTTTATATATATTTAAAAGAAGAAAATTTGTATTGATAGATCAAGTTACAACCCTAAGGTGTGGGACTGCAAGGAGATCCCCAAAAAGCAAAAGGTGGATAGGGAGGGGGGAGTTAGAAGAAGTTACAACAGAAAGGGAGTGCAATCCAGATCTTGCTAACTAGTTTGCAGGTCTATTACCCTCTCTATAGATGAAAAAGAAATTGACATTGATCTGTTATCTGAGGGAGGTGATCTTCTGTACCCACTGAGAGTGATGCCAGGAGGAGGATTTCTCAAAGTTCAGCAGTTGTATCAGCACCTGGGGGTCCCCTTCCACCAAAAGGGTATGCCACTAATTCAGAGTGGCCAGTGTGATAGCCCAATATACTGCAATCGACTCAGGTTCTAGAGCATCAGAGGAAATAATAGAGGCATGGAAGCATAGTAGGCATTTTCCCAGATGGTTTCTAAAGATCCCCCTATTCCAGCACCCAACTCAGTAAAGCTCCCATCAGTGTTCACCTTGAAAAAGTGTGGATTAGGAGGTTTCCAAGACACCTGAATGATCTTTGGGGGTGTCAGCCTTTCTACTGGGGAAGTGAATAGATATTGGGAAATCTTTTGTATTTGATCAACTTCTGTATGAAAGTAAGGCAGTTTCTAACCACTTGGGCCACCTGGGGTTGTTTTCCCTCAAAAATAGTCTGGATCCTTGCCATCCAATGAAACGAAGCTATAAGGAGTGGGATGGCATCGGCTTTAGCATTATATATATATATATATATATATATATATATATATATATATATATATATATATATATATATATATATACATATTGGTTATTATATACACCGCATATAAACAATAACAATAAGATAATAAAAATTTCATGAAGGTATATATATTTAAAACTTAAAGCAAAAAATAGATGTTCTCAAAACACCATTTAATTCTTATGTATTTACATAATTAAAAATTAATGTACATGTATATATATATTTAAAACTAAAAATATAGTTATATTATATTAAAAATATAGCCATGATATACTTATATATATATATATATATATATATATATATATATATATATTTTTTTGCACCAATAATAATATTATATTAAAATGAAGAGTTGGTACATCTAACATGAGGAATCTTCAGTAAGTCCCCATGTACAAGAGAACTAAATAAAGGAAAGAAAGAAATATCGTAACTACAAATTACATTAAAGGAAGTAGAGGCGAGTAGATGCAAGCCAATTTGCGAGCCGATTTCCTTCTCTCGTAAATGTGAGACCAAATAATGTGCATTGAATTAGTGATAGCCTTGATCTTTTTTATCCATATATGAAGGAACCAAGGTATTGCTGATTTTTGTGTCAAAATCTGTAATAAAAGCATGGAGTCAAATTCAAAATGAAGTAATTTTAACTTCAGTTTTTCAGCAATCTTTAAACCCCAAAAGACAAGAATAATTTCAGCTTCAAGTGCGAACAAGCCATGACGTGGGCAACGAAAGAACCATAGACATTTTCCTTTAAAATCCCTCGCAAAGACCTCCAATTCCAGCGAGAGGAAGATTTGAAGTCGCCATCCGTATTAATCTTCAACCAAGGATGCATAGGTGTCTTCCATTGTACTAAAACAAATTGCCTTTTCTTCGAGTCCGAGGAGGAGCAATTAAATTCCGCACTTTACCGAGATAGGTCCAACAATTTAAAATAATAGATTTAGGAGAAAACATGACATTAAGATGTCTGATCTCATTTCTAGCTAACCAAATGAACCAGAAAATAACCAAAGGAATGTAGTAATAAGACAAATCCTTCCAATCCTGCCAACAAGCATCAATAGATGACCATTTAAAAAAATTTCCATTTTGTCCTAATAAGGACAGAATCTCTGCCAGATTTGTTGAATCCGATTGCAATTAAGAAAGATATGGAATAAAGATTCCTCCTCAATAAGACAAAAAGGACAAATAGAAGGTCCTCTAAGACCTTTAAGCTTCAAAATATCATCGCAGGAAGTAGTTTCTTGAATAACTTCCAACAAAAGAAGGACATGGATGGAGTGATATATTTATTCCATAATTTATTACCCCAATCATTCTTCCGCCAACTGAAACAAGATTGATAAACAAATTTAGATAAACTCGATTAGCGGGATTTTTGGGAATTAATTTATCCTTCGTCGTAAGGCTGAATAGGAATGGATAGAATTTTGTTAATAATGTCAGTCGTAGATGATTTTGAAGCATATCAGTATTCCATTTATGCTCTTTCCAAGCAATCGGCAACAGCTTTAATATTTGAAGAAGAAGTAAAAAGATGAGCTAAAGAATCATCATACAACCACTTATCAAACCAAAAATTAATTTGGCCATTACCAATCTCCCAAGTAAAGAGATCTTCAGCCTTCATTCTTACTTTCAGCAATTCCTTCCAAGTTCTAGAGTCACCCACTTTGTATTGCACTTGCGTAGGATGAGTATTATAACAATATTTGCTATGCATGAATTTAGACCAAAGAGAATCTTTAGCTCTAAATCTAAGCCACTGTTTGCAATAGAAAGAAAAGCTAAGATGTTGAAAGCTTTTAAACCCAAGCCCACCACAGTCAACAGGCTTACATAATTTGTCCCAATTTGTCCAATGTAGTTGTTTGTGATTACCTTCCCATAAAAATTTATTGAACATGACTGAAATTAACTTCTGGGTACTCTTCTTCATTCTTACCATTTGGAGAATGTAAAGAGGAAAATATGATAGTATACTCTTAAGAAGAGTTATTCTGCCTCCATTGGATAAAAAAATGTTAGACCAACAATTAATTTGAGAAGAGATCTTAGTGACAATATCATCATAGTGGCTTAACTTCCTTCTTCCTTTAATCAATGGAAACCCCAAATACAGACAAAGGAAAATGAGCTTCCTTAAAACCAAGTAAAGTCAACAATCCAGTTTTTAATAGGTATACTCGATTTTAGAACCTCGCCAAAAATCGACATTTTGGTTTGTTGAAGAGCATACCGTAAACACTTTCAAACATAGCCAATGTTTTCATTAAACATTTGATGGATTGCTTACTTCCATTAGAGAACACAATAACATCATCGGCATAGGCCGGATGAGAGATTAGTTGTGAAGATCTATGCTGAAATTGAGTATATGTATGAGATAGCTGAATTTGATTTAACATCCTTGATAAATAATCAAAAGCAAGGATGAAAATGTAAGGTGACAAAGGATCACCTTGTTTAATACCTCTACCAGAAGAGAAAAAACCATGGCATTCCCCATTGATCATAACACTATAGTAATTGTTGGTAAGCCATTTAACAATCAAATTGCAGAAATCAGCTTTGAAACCCCTTGCCTCCAATACCTCAATAATGAATTTCCAACTAATTGTATCAAAAGCCTTGGCCAAATCTAATTTAAAAATAATGTTAGAGCCTCTACAATTTCTGTCCAGGTCGTTTAAAAGCTCTTGAGCCAAAAGTACATTTTCGCTAATACTTCTCCCTTTTAAGAAAGCAGCTTGATTTTCTGAAATTAGATCATTGAGCAAAGGTTGTAATCTGGCCACAATAACCTACCTGTTGTAGGTAACTTCATTTAGCAATTTCATTACCCAAAAAATTTACATTATCTAATATAGAGGATATCTAAATTGTCCATTATCAAAATCAACACAATATGAGAAGAAGGGGATTCATGAATTTTAATTACATCATTCATTCTACCCAACCTAGCTAACCAATTAGCAGGTCTGTTTCCTTCCCTTGGAATAAAGAAAAAACTGGTTGAAAAGTTTCTAGCTAACATCTTGATTCTCTTTATCTAATGAGAAATATGCCAAGGAGGAACCACCAAATCAATTAATATCTGAACCAATGATTGAGAATTAGATTCCACATGAATGAATTTCAACTGTCCTATTAAAGAAAGTTCAATAGCCCAAAAGACTGCTAAAGCCTCAGCTTCCAATGCATCGTGAGCCACAACAGGAGAATAGAAATGGAGAAAACAACTTCCCAAAAGATCCCGGAACACTCCACCTATACTTGCCTCATCCTTAAGAAAGCTGCCATTATTACTAATTTTAACCAAAGGGAGAACAGGCTTTTCCCAAAGAACAGTAAGGATATTACTGCTACTAGGATGATTCCTAGAGGAATCACCTTGGTGCAAATTTTTGGAAATCCTATATGTTTAATCAATTTCAGCAATAAGACCATACAGTTGCTGACTACCTGATGAGTAGACATGGAAGTATCACCAAACTTTGTCTTGTTTCTAGCCATCCAGAGGAACCAATCAACTATCCCTGGTATTGAAGAGAGCTGCACCTACTGCTAATCCAACCAACAGATTTTGAAAGAGAGCCAAGTGAATTGAATTGTCTGAAAGGAAAGATAATCCATCAAAGTTTTCCACACAGCTTCAGCAAAAGAACACTTAAAAAATAAGTGATCCAAATTTTCTTCCTCCACTTTACATAAAGCACTCCACAATATGCCTCTTAACCCTTTCAGTTTTAGAATATCATCAGTTGCGAGGAGTTTGAGAAAGAATCTCCAAATGAAGAAAGATAGTGTGTAGGAATCTAATCCAAACAGACTTGCTACATAAATTTCCACCCCAACTAAAACTCCTCTGATAAATGAAAGAAGAGGTGCTTTAATATGCCGCCTTTTTAACAATGATCTTATTCTTGGAGCTATTGTGAAAAGGGATCTTGTTTATATAATTGGAGAGATCAGGATTCACTAAAGCAGATAACAAAAAGCCACACCAAGCATTGTCCCTCCAACAGTCAGCAACCTTTAGGTTATCATTAGAAACTGATGAAACCTTATTGATTAGCTTCCCTCATAGTGGCCAATTATCCAGCTAGAAGTTGATTTTCCCATCCCCCAATTCCCAAATAAATAACTCTTTAGGCTGATATTCAACTGTAAGCAGTTGCATCACCCAGATACGAGAGTCTTCTGCTTTCCTATTAACCAGAGTAGGGTGAACATCCCTAAAGTACTTGCCCATCGTATATCTAGCCCATAAAGACACTTGAAGTCTGAATATAATCCACAACTTGCAGAAATATACATGACATAATTGTTGAAGACCTTTGAAGCCCAGACCACCACTAGCAAAGGGTTTGCAAACATTCTTCCAACTACCCCAATGCATCTGCTTCCTCTGGCCATGCCAAAGAATTCTATTAAAGCTTCTATTCAGTAGTAACTGAATACTCTTCTTCATATAGTCATTTTCATGATATAGGAAGGGAAAGAGGTGATAATACTTTTGAGAAGAGTGATCCTACCTCCATTAGATCGAATGGATAAGGTCCAACATCTGAGTTGCACATTGATCTTTTCAATTACTGCATCATACTGAGTTTGCTTAGCCCTTCCTTTAAGTAGTTGAACCCTTAAATATTTTAAAAGGAGAGGACATATCCTAAAGCAAGTGAAATCAATAATCCAGTTCCTGATAAGAGCTTTGCATCTCTTACTAAATAGAATAAGACATTTTTGAAGATTACAGCACATTCTTGAGGTAGTTTGAAAATCCTGCAAGCATTTGTGAAAATTTTTAATAGCTGGTTTGGTGACTTTAGAAAAGTGGTTAACATCATCTGCATAATCCAGGTGAGTAATGTTTAAAAAGGACATGTGATTATAAAACATATGAAAATTTTAGAGAAATTCAAGTTAAGCAATTTGGAAAAATAATTAAAGGCATACATGAAGGTTGTAGGGGATAAAGGTCTCCCTGTTTGAGGACTCTGGAAGCTTTGTAGAATCCATGGAGTTGTTCATTCACCAATACTAAGTTAGCATTATTGGCAAGCCACCTCCTGATTAGAGTGATGAAATCTAATGGGAAGCTTTTAGACTTAAAAAAATCATCTATAAAGTCCCATCTCATGGTTTCATAAGCTTTTTACAAATCATGTTTATGTATAACATTTTCCCCCTATAAGGTTTATCCAGATCTTGAAGGATTTCTTGATCTAACGGAACATTATCAGCAATGTTCTTGCCATGGACAAAGAAAGACTGGTTCTCACTAATCAAATTAGGGAGGTGTGGTTGTAATCTAAACATTAGGATTTTACTAATGAGATTGCTGAGAACATTTGTCAAGCTGATGAGTTTGAAACTATCCCAGTTCTTTCTAGAATTATCCTAAGGAATGAGAACTATAATTGCTATATTGAAGTAGTTAGGTGGATCTATCCCCTTGGAAATGTCTTGCACAGCCAGAATAACCTCTAGTTAGACGGTGAGCCAAGCTTTTATGTAGGTTGTTGAGGTGTATTCATCTGGACCAGCAGCACTAGGGAAAGCTAGATTTCCTCCCCCTGAGGGATGTAAGCTAAATTCAGGTTGTTTGTATAATCATGGTCTTGGATGAGTACATCACTCAACAGTGGTGTTCTATCAACATTGGGTAGAGTAGGCAGATCCAAAAAAGAATGTACAACATCTCCAACAATCTCAGTGGAATCATAGAGCCATTCCCCATCAGAATTCTGGATCTTATGGATAACATTGTTTATCCTTCTGTAATTATTGCAAGCGTGATAGTATTTGATGTTTCTGTCCCCTTCCTCAAGTTTGGATATGGCATATTTTTGTTTCAGAAAGATTTCCTGTAGTGAAATTGCATGGAGTAACTCCTCATTGGCAGCAAATAAAGTACCTTCATTTATAAGATCTAGTTTAAAATATGTTTGCAACTTATTCACCATCACTCCAGCTTTCGTAACCTTTTGAAACACATCACCAAACTAATGTCAGTTCCACTATTTTAAATAAGCACTAAGAGATTTTTTGAAGACCCCATAAATTTATCCAAGAATCGTCTTTGATAACTACTTACCAGACACTAGAAACCACTTGGTCAAAGTCAGGATGAGTCCACACCTTTTGAAACCTAAAAAGAGAGCACCAGGGCCAGAGGAATGGGTAATGGAAATTAGAATTGGTCTGTGATCAGACCCAGACATTGCTAAGTGGGTAATATTAGTATGAAGAAAATTGTTCAACCAATGGTCATTAGCCAGGAATATACCTTGTCTCTCCCACAATTTGCCTCTTCTCTAGGTAAATTTGTTACCTTGAAATCCTGGCTCATGCAAACCAACATCTTGAATGGAGTGATTAAATCTGGTAATTCTGGTAATGTCTACTAGTCTCCCACTATGTTTCTCTATAAAAGAGGCAATGCAATTAAAGTCCCCACCTACAATCCAACTACTAGACATTGAAACACTGATGTGCACAAGTTGTTCCCATAGAACACTTTGGGCAACAAAAGAAAAACCAACATAGACAATGGTGGCAAAACCCTCAAAGCCTTCAATGTTGATGTGCAAATGGACAAACTGATAGTGATCTACCAAAACTATCCAAATAAACCTCTTTTCTGTAAAGGATCCAAACTTTATTGTTAATGTTAGTAAAAAGTGTGAAACCATTAAATTTTTTACACACTTTATGAGAATTTTTAGTAATGAATGGCTCTAACAGTGCAAAGCACCAAGGTTTGTGCATCCTGATCAAATGAAGGATTATGTGAAGGAATTAAGGATGAGAAATTCCCCTCACATTCGAACATAATATATTAATCATGCTGACTTGATTTACCCTTTACCTTAGTCCTAGAAAGGGAATTAAGTACTTGGTTGAGAGAGCTCCCTTCTGTAATAAAAATACAATCATCCTGCATCTCTCTAAGTTCCTGGGACCCTTTTTTCTTTTTTTATCATTTATGGCATGCCTAATATCCTCTAGTGGAATGAAATTTCTATCATGAGACTGATCTCCCACCTTATTTTTATCTATTGGTCCAGAAATTTTGTCATCAAACTTACAACCTACTGGTTCAGTTGAGGATACTATGTCCAATGTCTGTAGACTTTTATTTTTGTTTCTTATCATTTGAACTTTCCATTCCTTCTCTAGAGCCTCAGCCATCAAGTCAAATGCAGGATCAACAATAGGATCAACTAAAGATTTTACAAGGCAGCCCAAAGGAAAAACATGAGGTTTCTGAACTAGGGATAAAGAATGTTTGTCTTGAAGGGGCTCCTCAGACTGCACCAAGTGATCAAAATTGATAGCCAAATCTGAGGGCATCAAAACATCTTGACCTCTATTATTCTGATCAAGGTTCTGGGGCTCAATAGGAATTGACTTTGGCAGAACAATAAGATTTAAAGAAGTAGTATATACTGCATGAGTAGTAGCAAGCCTCTCAACAAACTCCATGGAGTGACCATTTGGATCAACTGGACCCATATTACGTGGCCTCAACGGTGGTTGGAGCCTATAACATTCCTCTTTTGTGTGTCCAAACATTCTATAATGATTGCAATAATAAGTCCTCTTTTCCATTACAATGGGTTGCTAATATCTGTTGTTAGTTGTTCCCAACCAAATTTCATCCATTTTAGGAAGTGCAATCTCTCTTTCCACCAACAATCTAGCAACAGATGGTCTAGAGAGGTTAAAAGTGAAGATATCTAGTTTCATTGTCCTTCCAAGCTGGCATCCAATTGAAAACAACACTTTATGATTAAAGAAAGGGAGTTTCAAACCAGGTAATTGGAACCATATAGGAATAATAAGATGTGCTTGGGTGGGATCAAAGTCCATTGACCATTTTAAGAGTTTCATCTGTGCTCTCTCTATCATGATAGATTTCTTGGAGAAAAACTAGGCATAATACTCTTCTAGAGTAAGTTGAATCATAATACGCCTCCAATCAGAGAAACCAACCTTCCAGCTACCAACTAACTTGAAATCATCGAAGGCTCTTTGAATTACATCCACCGTAGGATTACCTAGTTAGAATTTACCAATTAAAGTGAATTTATAACAATCAACTAGAATTGCAATTTTGACTTCACATAATAGAATGGTAGGTTTGCCAGCCTTCTTTTAGCACTTCTTGATAAGAGAACAGTCAGCTATTCCACAAAATCTTGATGATAAACCTGTGGGAACACTGGCTTGTCCCTAAGAGAAGAATCACCCTCCTCTCTATTAATAACCTCGGCAAAAGAACCTTTCCAAGCAAAGTTAGGATCAGTCGCCGTTAACTCCATAATCAATAAAATGAATGGCAACTGGAAGACACAAAACAAACCATCCCAACAACAAAAACAGAGAAGGACAACAACGGAGTAGCCAGAAAAAAAACCTTCACCGACCAATGGAACAGTAAGCCACAGTAAAAATTTGAAAAACAAGAGCCCGAGAAGGCCCGCGTATTAAAACAAGAGATGCCAAACTAGGCCAAAAGACAACCCAAGCCACCATCAACACCAACAAGAAGAAAATCAACATAGAGAAATCATCAAAGCAGCGAAACAAGAAGACATGCTTCCCTAAACCCTAGCAGAGCACCAGCTCCAACCACCATCTTTTTAATATATATATATATATATATATATATATATATATATATATATATATATATATATATATATATATATATAATGGATTTTTAGTGTTATGATTTTAAAATTTAAGTGTTGTGTATGCGAAAAATAAAATTTTGGTGTTACATAATTGACATTAAAATATTAATAGTTATGTATGTGAAAAAAGAATTATAAAATGTTATGTATGTGAAAATAAATTTTAGGTATTATATATGTGTGGAATTAAAATTTTAAGTGATTTTGTTATGTGATATTATGAGTTTTAAATATATGTATATGTGAAAAATAATTTTTTTTTGTTGTGTATTGGATATTAAAATTTAAGTTTTATGTGCGTGCAAAATAAATTTTAAATGCTTTTATATTATCAAATCATTAAAAAAAGATCAAAAAATTTTAAATATAATTTAATATAAAAGCAATATCTTATCTGATTAAAGTCTATGACCATAAGAAACCTCTGAAAGTATTTCAAGAATAGGACATACTTATGATATTTAAATTTATTTTTTCTTCCTGAATTTATAATTGTTAAATCAAATAATTCCAAAAAAAGTGGTTATAGTTTAAAAATTATAAAATCACTTCCAGGATGTTAATTAGTCTGTGGTTGATTGACTGATGCAATAAGATAGTAATTTGGAGCATTATATGCTAGTTTACAAGGTGCTTGGTATAGGGGTGTATTTGAAAATATTGTATTTACACCTTTAACCTTTAGTTAATTAATGATAGATCATATAAAAGGGAAAAATGACTAAAAGTATCCTAACTACTGTGATTTTACATTGATCATTGCAACTAATTTATGAGTAGGAAGTGTTAGTGACACGTGCAATGATGTTAAGCATTATTTACTATATTAGTTCTAATAATGTAATATGATTCCTTTTAACCTGATGATTTATGAGGGTTTAATGCTAGCATTCAACAATAACTGTTTTAATGTTACCCTTTCATTCTTGGGTAGCTGACAGCTCTAGCCTAGAATTTGAATGACTTGTGGACATTTAATTGAAAACATTTATTTTCTGTGCCGCTAATTTCTACTAACTTGGGTTTCTAATGGCCCTAATCAAAATTTTTATTGATTTTCATGCATGATGATAGAGAATTTTGGGTGCTACAACTTTTACATGTCCACTTCTCAGTCATTTTTGTTTAGATTTGGAATTATCGTCCCTCGATTACCTTATTGTTAACTTCTGCCTAGTGTTGATTTATTTACTTTGATGTTTTGGTTGCTTATGGAAACCACTCAAAATGGGTTATTATGGCTCAAGGTCTGAAGCTGAGCCAATCCCTAACTCAGCAATGCTTACATCTAGTTTTAATTGTTCATAAATCTACCTGTATGCTTATGTTTTGATATGCTTCACCTCTAAGTTTCAAATATTTGCAGGTTTAGCATATAACCTTAATTATTTACTTTCAAAATAGCTTTAGAGCCGATTGGTATGCTCTGCTACTTTCTAATTTACTATACTTAGTTATACATACCCTGTTTAGAAGTGCAATATTACTATGTTTCTCTTACTTATTGCATTTCTAACATATGAAAAGGAAACCATAAGTAGAGGATATTTAACATATGCTTAGGTTGAAATCCTATGCCAGCACATTCGCTCAACAGAACATTAAATAATCCTTTAAACCACATGAAAAAATTCATTTAAATAAATCACAAAATAAAACAAAGAACCTAGGATAAGTCGACCAAGGCATGGTTTCTCTCTACTCTTCTCTTTTCACAGAACGAGGCTATGACACGATCGTGCGATGATCAAACTTTGGGCGACAATCAAGACCAAAATATGAAGCGAAGGATGTTCCTCAACTAAATTTTCTATAGACTTAAACAACACAAACCCTTAGGAGCTTGAGGTTGTTCATCTAGCGCGGCATAAATCCTCACACTATCCCTAGGCTTTTACGTAATCATATGTCATGTGATATAAGCCCTAACTTTTTTTAGGATTTCCAGGTTGTTCCTTCATTACAACATAAATCCTTCTATCTTCCCACGCTATCTGTAGTGACTGCATGCCACACAATGTAAGTCCTAAATCTTAAACAAAATGACATGAGTAATGATGAATAAAAAAATGTTGGATTTTCACCTATATTTTATACTCATATTTGGTGATATTGTGCTTTAAATAAGGGCATATTTCATTTTTTTTGTGCAGGTATGTGGATTTTGGGCATTTGGAGCAAAACAAAATAAAAATGATGAAATTTGGATGCAAAAGAGGCGATTTTTGGAATTCTAAGTCTGGATGCCGACGGCGCCATTTGACAGAGAGTTTAGGAATTAATTCGCGGCTGGGCACCAACGGAACCCAAGTCTGGCACTGACGGTGCCCAGGATAGTTACCGGTGATTTTGTTGTAGATTCGACGTATTCGGACACTTTTTGAAGGGGTTTTCGAGGCATCTCTTGGGAAAATCGTCCCTACACTTTATTAGAAGACTAAAACCGCCAAATAGAGGTGGAGTTCACAGGTTTAAGTTTGTTAGGCGTGGGTGTGAGTAAAAAAAGTGAAAAGTTGCTATAGAGAGTTTGTGGAGTCTTGAGGAGTCTTGTTTGGATTGAGTTTTGAGTGTTGTTGTAAGAAGAGAAAGGGAATCAAAGGAAGTTCAAGGGATTTACTTTGGGGAAGAGTTATAGATAATTTGTGTTTGTATGAACTTTTTTTAATATAAAAAATCCATTATTTCTTGTATCGTCCTTATAAACTCTGAGAGATTTCTTTGTCTTTCTCCTTGCAATGAGTCAGGGTGAAATGAAGAGATAGACTGGATATGCTTTTAAATATGAAATATTTGTGATGATTTTACACTTCATTCCTCACTTACTTTTCGATCTGGCTAATTGAAATGTTACAATTTGTTTTGAAACATAAGATCGAAAGGACAATGAGTTCTACAACAAAGTGGATATCACATTGAATTCTATGGATGAAAATGTAGTTCATAGGGTTGAGTGCATATAAATAAGGGAATATACTTTGTTGGGCGTAGAATTAGAGATTTTAAGGGTGACAGACTAAAAACCCCAATTCAGTCCTAGTGTTTGGAAAATAAAGCAAGAGTTAGCTCTCAAGGGAGGGGGCAGTGGGATCTTTAGAGTAGGAGCTAATATCCTCTTAGCTTTAACCACGGATTTAGGGACCAGAACATAGGATTAGACAATGTTTTTTATGCAATCAGTAGAGGTTAATGAATAGGAATGCTCCTATTTGACACAATGCAATTTCCAACAATCTAAATCTTTCACTAACCATAAACTCATTGCTAGGGGAAGGAGGCTTTCTCAAAATTTGAATCTTTAATTATTAAAATAGTAAGGCTTTGTTTAGATTAGAAAATTTACTATGAAGTTTAGAAAGTAGTTTGGTAGAATTTCCGCTCAGAATTGCAGTTGCAAACAAAATCACGACAGAAGAGAATGCCAAATTACGACTATAAGAATTGGAAAGCCTGGAAGGGAAAAGACTTGCAGCGCAGCAGAATTTAGAACTATACCAAGCTAAGATGGTTCAAGCCCATGACAGACTGGTCTGCCCAAGAACCTTCAAAGTTGGTGACTTAGTTCTCGTTCTCAAGAGACCTATCCTTGCACACCGCAAGATAGGAGGAAAATTTGAACCCACTTGGGAAGGGCCGTTTGTGGTTGAGGCAGTCTACTCAGGAGGCTCCTACCAGCTAGTGAATTGCCAAGGAGAACGAAATGTGCTTCCGATCAACGGACGATACTTGAAGAAGTATTACGCTACCTGATGTTTCGAAGGAATGAATTTTTCATCCGTAGAAGCACGGGTGAAGTAATTACTTATGACTGGGTCCGAACCCAAAAATAATAAAAAATGTGCTAAAATAAATAAAATCGTGATAATAAAGTTTTCTTCGTTCTCTCTTCCAAATCAAAATCTTTTTCCCGATCTTTTCCCACTTCATTTCTGTTGAATTTAAAAATGCAAAAGGAATAATAAAAAAAAGAGAAAAAAGAAAACTCTGTCTCTAATAAACATTTTCTTAATGTTCTTGTTCTTAGTACAGCCCCTGATCCTTTTCCTTATCTTTTCGCAGGGAAATGTTGAACGGGCGGTTGGTCCTGAACTTTAGAAATGGCGTATGCCTTGAACTTGACAAAAAGAGGGTGAAAGATGGAGCGATAATAGAGATTGACTCAGACTTCGCACCAGCAGGCCTGCAATACGAGGAAGGTGACTGGGTCCTAGTTGACCAAGAGGAACGGCCCGATCGGACAAGAATGAAAGTGGGTGGCCCAAGCCACCAACCCAACAGCAAGAAAAGGAAAACAAACACTGAAGAGGACAAGAGAATTAAGTCTGCAGTCGCTACAGCAGAGGGCAAGCTTGTTAGCGTCGCGCCCACAGAGATTCAGGAAGTACGAAGAGCTACTCTCATAGCAACTCAGTGAAGAAATAAAAATCGCCGTATCCACAAGATGTTAACTAAACTAGCAGCGGACCAGCGCGACGAGGCAGTCGCTACTACCAGTGCATATACTTAAAGGATACCGGTTCGCCAGGAACCCGAAGAAAGGAGGCCGACTCCGAGGATAACGAAGAGACCGGGGAAATCTCAAGAAGATTAGAAGAAGGAAGGCTACCACGCCACCGGATAAAGCCACCGGTAATGCATGACCTTGTTGCGGAAGCAACCCGAAGGATGTCCCGACGGAGACCATCCCCGAGGAGCCGAGGTATGCGGAAGAGAACGCGAAGGGATTGAGCCATATATCCCACAGTACGTCACCAGGCCTCGCCATTTGCAGATTATTCCAGAATACGAGCTAGAAAGAATGCAGAATGTCGAGAAGCAAACTTTTGAATACTTCGAGAGAATTAGAGGCAGGAGGATCAATATACTAGAAGGCCTCGAGCTACATATAGACATGTTCTCAGAATACGAACAACAACAAATCGTGGACTGCATCCGGGATTTGAGAAGGTTGGGTCGAGCAGGCCGCCTAAGAGAAAACACTTACTCGGAACCCCAGAGATGGATGCCAGGGAAAGGGAGAATTACAATACAATGTGGATGCTGCTACAACTTCGAAGAAGACAGGAAGGGAAACCCACCGGGGATACTCCGTCATGGCAAGGTAGATCCAATGCCATTAGTCATCAAAAGGATGGTAAAGAGAATGATAACATGGAGGGTACTGCCAGCAGATTGCATACCCAACAGTTGCATCATTAACATTTACAAGAAGGGTGACTGCATACCCCCGCACATAGATCACCACGAATTTGTCATACCTTTATGCACAGTTTCTTTTCTGATCGAGTGTAATATCTTGTTCGGATCTGACCTCCGGATAGCAGGCCCAGGTGAGTTCCGAGGGCCAGTAAGGATACCATTACCGGTAGGTTCAGTCATGATACTAAAGGGCAACGGAGCAGATGTCGCTAAACATTGCATACCGGGAGTACCAATGAAGCGGATCTCGATTACTTTCGAAGGATGGATGACAGAAAGCACCTTACCACTTCCAGCCGGACCCGGAGCTAGAGAGCCTCCGACCTTACGAGCTGTGAGTTACATGGAAAATATCACACCTCCAACGTACATCCATACGACATCCTTACCAAGGATGGCTTGGAAGGTGATGTTATTGACCATGTACCTCACTATTCAGACATGGATTTTTGACAGATGCCTTTTTGGATGGATCGACAAAGATCATACATAGTCCGTTTTGAGTCTACATGGATTGTATGAGATGTATTCCGCATCGAGTTGTATGATGTATCTTCAACATGATTGGAATGAAAGTGACCATGTCACATTTTTGGCCTTCACCTATTTTGTGCAAGTTGACTGGGAAACGCCATTAAAGTTAAATGAACTTCGAACGAAGAACATAAAAGAAACAAAAAGAATAAAAGAAAACTTTCCTTAAAAATCTAAAAAAAATGATGAACGCCAAATTCACATGAACATTAAATGAACGATAAAGCAAATTTGAATCGTTAAAGGACAAACAAAATAAACACACATTTTAAATCAAATCTTAATCAAATTCAAACTTAACCTTCCAAATCTGAAATCCAATCCATTCTACTCTCTCCCATGTCTGGGATGGAAGCGATCGAATCCATTGACACGGAGCCACGAGGTTTTCGATTCGGATTTGATGGCGAGGAATTGTATCCAATCCAAACCAGCAACTTTCGATCAACTCTTTTGAATGGGATATGAAGCATCTACATATTCCCTCCTAATCTGTTTCTTTCCACAAAAATCTTTTACAACTTTCATGAAATTCTCGAAACACCAAAATTCCACACTTTTCAAATCAACACTACAAATCTTTGCAAAATCAATTACCTTTGAAAATCAAATTCTTGGGGTTGAGGATTTTACATCCGATACTGCATTGCTTTAGGTTCTTTCCCTATCGCAATGAAATACATCAAAATCAAATTCTTGGGGTTGAGGATTTTACATCCGATATCGCAATACTCGCATTGTTTTAGGTTCTTTCCCTATCGCAATGAAATACATCAAAATCAAATTCTTGGGGTCGAGGATTTTACATCCGATATCGCATCGCTTTAGGTTCTTTCCCTATCGCAATGAAATACATCAAAATCAAATTCTTGGGGTTGAGGATTTTACATCCGATACTCGAATTGCTTTAGGTTCTTTCCCTATCGCAATGAAATACATCAAAATCAAATTCTTGGGGTCGAGGATTTTACATCCGATACTCGCATTGCTTTAGGTTCTTTCCCTATCGCAATGAAATACATCAAAATCAAATTCTTGGGGTCGAGGATTTTACATCCGATACTCGCATTGCTTTAGGTTCTTTCCCTATCGTAATGAAAAACATCAAAATCAAATTTACGGGTCGAGGATTTTACATCCGATACTGCATTGCTTTAGGTTCTTTCCCTATCGCAATGAAATACATCAAAATCAAATTCTTGGGTTGAGGATTTTACATCCGATACTGCATTGCTTTAGGTTCTTTGCCTATCGCAATGAAATACATCAAAATCAAATTTTTGGGGTTGAGGATTTTACATTCGATACTGCATTGCTTTTGGTTTTTTCCCTATCGCAATGAAATACATCAAAATCAAACTTTTGAGGTTGAGGATTTTACATCCGATACCGTATTGCTTTGGGTTCTCTCCCTATTGCAATGAAGCACACCAAATCAAGCTGTTAAGGTTAAGGATTTTACATCCAATACCGCACTGCTCTGAGTTCTTTCCACATTGTAATGGTTCAATCCAATCAATTCAAATTTTTTGAGGATGAAGATGTTACATCTAAAACCACAAAATTCCAATTTTCATTTCAAGTTCAAATCCCTTTAAATTAATTTTAACAAAACTTCAATCTAAATTGAAACTCAAACTAAAATCTCGAGCTCACACATCAAAACTTAAACTGAAACAAAATGAAATCTAAGTCGAAATTCCCCCAGATCATGTGATTTGGGATTCACCTCCTTTTCCTTTCCCCAGCGAGAGTTCAGGAATCTCCAGTCTCAGAGATATACTTGACACTCCCCAGCGGAAATTCTTCTACTTTGTCCTAAGTTTGTCACTTGGACATCTGTGTTGGTTTGTTGATCTTTTCGGTCAACGCCAATACGCGCGGTGTGCTTGGATAGCACACCACACCTATTGGGGTCCATTTGTTGACCTCATTTTCGATGAGGTCTTCTCTTCTCTCTTTAGTACTTAGGATCTAGCCTTAGGCTTTTCCTTTCGACTATCCGAGAGGACTAGAAGTGGAACCCACCCTTTAGAAGTCCAAACACCTCTTGACTCCTTGCAAACCCCACAAGCTCGATTGTAGACCCCTAATCACCTAGAGGGTTGAAATCAAATGTGGAAGTTTAAAGGATGAGCTCCTATAGGACTCTTTAGCCTTAGGACTACCCTGGGTGGTCTGGTCTGGTGAAGGGCTGACTTACACACACACTACACTTATACACTACACTTTCACACACCTCCTAAAACCACACCCATACCCAACTTGACCTCCCGACTCATGCGGTGATTCACATGGATGGTCCTTAACCCCTAAGCCCTCGGCTAAGCAGGGTTAGGAACAACATAGAGAATGCCTCAAATGAGTCCCTTCATGGCTCATGTGGGCTTGATATGGCTTCATGGCTCAACCAAAATGATTTCATTCCACTTACATTTACCCAATCTTCAATTTTCTAAATTTTCAATTTTTTGACCCCCGGGACCCCAGACCCGCCTAGCCTACCCAAAACCCTTGAAATTATCCAAAATTTTCAAAATTCTCCAAAATCACCCAAATTCCTCAAAATCAATCTCAAACATTCTCCCACCACTCAAATTGACCATTTTTACCCAAAATACTCAAAATTCCAAAAATACCCCCAAAACCCTCCAAATTACCAAAATGCCCCTCTTGACCCAAAAATCCAAAAATTCAGAAAATTCCCAGAAAATTCCAGAAAATACCAAATATTCCCAATTTCATTTTGTCCAACTACACCACGGGCCAATTTTGTCAATTAGCCCCACTTTTGTCAAAATCCCCAATTTGACCAATTTTAAACCCAAAGTAAACCCAATGTCAAACCAAACCTACCCAATTGACCCAAATTCTGGTCCACTTCAATTCTAAACTTCAATTCAACATCCCCAACACTAATCTAGACCAAATCCAAGCCCAATTTGATTGGCATTTGAATCCAATTTCACTTTTGACCTTAAAGCCCAATTTGGACCCATGACCCAAACTTAGCCCAAACCAAACCAATTCAACTCCAATTGACCCCAAACCTTTTCTAAACCTTCCCTAACATCCCCACAAACAAAACACTAACATAATTTGCCCAAAATTTGGACCAAAACCCCACTCAAATTCAACCCAAAACCAAAAAGCCCAATTTTGATCTAAACCCAAACTTAACCCAAATAGACCCAAACCCCAAAATCCAACCCCAACAAAAGTTGAAACCTCTTTGAAACACTCCCATAAAAATTTCCCAACATTAATTTTACATCAATTTCAACCCTAGCCCAACATTGGCCCAAATTAGCCTCAATTTGACCTACATCGGCCCTTTACCAAAGAAGCCCAAATCCAACCCAATTCAAACCCAAATCACTCCAAACTTGTTTCAAATTAATCATGACACATCCTTAGAAAAAACTCAACATTTATTTGGCATGGCCCATTGCAAATTTTTCTATTCAAAAGCCCATTTTCAAACCTAAAGGCCCACTTTCTTAAACCACTTTAAAAGCCCACCCAAGACCATTTCAAAAGCCCAAGTTTTCAATCCAAAGCCCACATGACATTTCACCATATCATCCATTTAATCAAAATCACCCCTAAGTTTCAAAATCATCATTAAACCATTCCAAATCAAGCTTCATGAAAATTCTCCACCAAAATACCAAAATTCCTAAATTCTACTTCCATGAAATCGACCAAGCTTTATCCTAAGCCATAGTGCAAGCCATGAAGCCATTCTTAAGCCACATGCAAGCCATGTGAGTTGTTTACATGTGACCTTACTACATTGGGCAAAAGGAGGAGGTCCTTTAAGCACTTCCTAAAAGCCATTAACCTTACTTATGATTCCCCTTAACCCAAATATAATCCAAATATTCTTGGATGGAGACTTCTCCACTTAAGACCAGCTGACCCAACTGATTCACCCAGCCCAAAACCAGGTCTTGGGGAGGTGAACCAAACCCAAAATCATGGGTTGACCAATTTGAACCCAAAATGAGCCTCTCCCCCATTCCATTTCAATCCAGCCCCTTTACACATGTCAAACTCCAATTGACTGCACCATTGCCAACCCCTGACCCCACAGGTCAAGATGGTGACCGATGCCGGCCGGCCGACCACTGTGCCGCCGGAAAACACCATGGCCGAAAGCTCACATGTGAGCCAACATTGAAATTCCCCCTCGCTGAAGTGTCCCAGCCAATTGAACGAAGCATGGTCGTTCTTCTCTTGCATGAGCAGCTGATCCCAAGCCTTAAACCCCCCGGGAGGCCCTCCACCCTCTCCTATTTAAACCTCACCCCTCTCGGCCACGAGGAGGTGCTGAACCAACCTTAAGGAAACTCGCCAAAATCACTCCGTACTCTCCCCCACACTTAGAGCATTTGATCCCCACTCGTTCTATCGCCCTAATCCCCACTAATCGAGCTCAATTTTGGAGCTCAATTCTCGAGTCGAACAGGACATTCCCAAATCCTCCACCAAAGTCAAATTAAACTCACCCACACCCGCACAAGACCAAGAGAAGGAGTTCCCAGATGAAAGCCCCTCTCTAGGCCACCCACCTGTTCCAGACTCCAAAGGTTGAAATCGACTGTGGTCGAAATCATACCTAGTACAATTCACCAGGCCAAGGGACTTCATCTGGAGCTTGCGTGGACCCAATCGAAGGTGACACAACTCTCAGATCGAAGCTTCACTTCTCCGAGCAAAGGTATGGACTCACTCTTCTTCCCGAGCTTACGGAGATTCTCCATTTAATTTGAATCAATTTCAATGCATGTTTACGGTATGAATGTGTTTGTCTCTTCAAGACGAATCCATAGAGCATAAGAACACAAAAATCCGTCGAGAATCGAGTGAGAAATTAGGGTTAGAAGGTTGACGGTCACGGGTGCACACCAGTCGTAGACGATGACTGGGAGCCGTCGGATCGAGCGTGTATCGAGCGAACGGTCTGGATCGAGCCGGACAGCGCGATGGTACATGAACCGTGGGCCCCTGGAGCGCTGAGTCGGATGGCGGCGCCGAATCAGAGTGCGCCGCGTGGCCCTTCGCAGCTGCCGAGGATGGCGTGGCGCCGCGTGGATAAGTACAAAAATAGGGATTTTTCTTATTTATTTAATTACCAGAACTTAGAAAATTCATAACTTTGTGTAGGAAAATCCTAAAAATAAAATAAAAATACCCTCTTGCTCAGTGAATAGAGGAGAATAATGTGAAAAAAAAATCATTTAATTTCATTAAATATTTGATTTTTAATGATTTATTTACTCTCTGCACATTTTCAATTCTCCATGCATGTATACAATTCACCATGGCATGAGACCATAGGGCTTTTGAAGCCTCTAAATTTGGGGACATTCCCTGAATTTTCCAAAGTCAGAGGCCATCCCTATGAAGAGTTATTGATTTTTCAATTCTAGGTCACTATTCTGAGTATTTTAATTCCAATAATTAGCATGTTGTGAAATAAATTCTAGGAAAATTTGGTGATGTTTCTTATGACCAGAGGACCCTAGGGAAAATAGGTTTTGGGTTGACTCACTTGTAATAACCCAAATTGGCTTAAACACCCAAAATGGAGCTTTAATTAATTAGAGCTAATCATACATCAAATTGACTTGAAATCAATCCTCCACTGACCTTTAGGATCAGAGGAACCCACCATAAAAGTTTGAATCAATTGGACTTGGTTAGCCCTATCAAATGGGTTGATTAAGCCATTTAGCCAAACCTAAACTTCAAAAATTCATAACTTTCAAAACACTTCTAAAAAATTCACCAAATTGGCTTTGGAGCCTCTCTGATATCAGGGGAATTTAAGAAAATTAAAATTGCATTTTTCCAAAAAAGTTAATTTTTTTGCATTATTTTAATATTTTTAATAATTAAAAAATAATAAAAATCACAAAAATAATAAAATTCACCAAAATGTCACATTTTGAATTTTAATCACTTAGGAACAAACCCTATATTTTTCTTAAGTCTCTATGATGAGATATCAAATTTTAAAGCCCTAAGGTAATTTTAAAATTAAAAAAAATGTATTTTCTAGCATTTCCACTAAAATAATTTTAATAAATCAAAGAAAAATCAAAAAATTATAAAAATTGGTTCTCTGGTTTCCTTGATATCCGAGAGATTTTTGAAAAAATATAAAATTCATTTTTCAACCTTTATTTTATTTTTAAATTAATTAATACTCCAAAAGTCGAAATAATTATAATAAAAAGAATATAATTAAAAAAATCACCAAAATTGGTCCATGTGGTCCCCTGGTCATTAGGAATGTCCCATAATTTTCATAAGGACAGAAACTTTCCCTTGGTTATGTTGTTGAATTTTCCTTGAAAATTTTTATTTTCCACCAAAAATAATTACATAAATAAATTAAATACAGAAAAATCACATTTTCTCCTCTAATGTCTTGATTGATATATGAGTGAAGTCACACAAAAATTTCAAATTCATTTAAGCTCAATTTAGTGAGTTATGAAATTAGTAAGTTTAAAGGGCAAAATGGTAATTAAAATTTTAACCTATAATTAAAAATTTTAGGTTTAATTAAAAGGGTGAGTAAAATATTTGATACTAAGTTGATTTTGGATGTTTGAAACTTAGGTAGTTAAAGGGTAGAAACCTACCAAACAATTTGAAATTATTAAAATAAACCTTAATTAAATAATTAATTAAACTTGGAAGAATAATAAAAAATTGGAATTATTAAAATAGGGATACTATTAGGAGGAGATTTGTTCTTTAATTTAAGAATCCCTAAATTAATCACCTCAATAACATTTAATTCCTAATTAAAATGATAATCCAAATTCAAGATTTAAAAATGCTAAAAGGCTTAATCATTAAATTAAATTAAAGTTAAAACATTTAAATTAAATCCTTCTAGGATTTCAATTAGATTAATATTTTAACAATTAAAATTAAATCATCCTTAAAGCATAAAAAATAAAATATTAAATTAAAATTAAAATAAAATTAAATTAAATTAAAATTAAATTAAATTAAATCGAATTAAATTAAATTTAAATTTAAATTAAATTAAATTAAATTAAATTAAATTAAACTAAATTCAATTAAATTAAATTAAAACATATTAAATTAAATTAAATAAAATAAAAAATAAAATCAAGTTAAAATAAAATTAAAATTAAATTAAAAAATAAAATTAAATTAAAATTAAAACTAAACCAAATTAAATTAAATTAAAATTAAATTAAATTAAATCGAATTAAATATAACATCACCTAAGACATAAAGAATTCAAAATAAATCTAAAACAACTCGAACATTATTCCAAACTTAAACCCATTAATTGAAATTAAATTAAATCACAAATCACTTGAACATCAATTCGCCCTCAAAAGCTCTTGTTGTCATAACTCCTAAACGGAGTATTAAGTGAAGTGTTACTTCACTTATAGGATATTCAAATGTCTTAGTTCAGTAAGCAAGAGAACAAAACTTGAACTCCTGGACGATTAATTCACTTGTATAATTAAATTCTCTTGGACTTAAAACAATCCTAGAGGTATTGAAAAGATGTTTTAAGACTCCTCTTAAGCACTTCCTCAATATGATAGGATATTTATAAGAACAATTGAACTTAATTGTTCTTTGTTGAAGAAAATCGTCCTTAAACCAAAACACAAGAACCTAAACGTCATAGGTGGTGACTAGCTATAGGATTAGGAACTTGGTAGAAAACCAAAACCTTTCCCTTAGCTTTACCTAGGTACTTGTTGGAAAACTTAAATGCTCTGATATGTGTTTTAAGTGCAGCTTGGGATGACGGAAAGGCCCTCCAGGTACGCTTTTATTTTATTGCAATTTACTTTATTGCAATTTACTTAATTGCATCGCACTTACTTTTCTTGCATGATAAACAACTCGTTGTATGAAAACCCACACCTTTAGGATAGTCCCTAAAACCGAAAGCAAAACTAAATTAAAAATCATTACAAGATAAAATTCACCACCACAACATTTCAAAATATAAAACAACTCAAAATTTAATCACAAACGTAACAACAAAACTACAACTACAACTAAATTAAAACGTCTTGTTGGATGATCGGAAATACCTCGGATGATGTAACCTACGTGTTGCTAACGGGATTTCCCACGGTCTAAATGAAAGTGTGGAACTCATTTAGTTGAGTTTAGCAAATTCATCTGGACTAAGTGAATCCGATAAAAATAACGATGCCGGAGGATGGAACCGTGGGATCTTAACCGTGTTGTTATAATCAACTTTAAGATTTGTTTTAATTAAAACATAGAAAACACTATGGAAATTAAGACCTTCTCTAAACCAAAACACTTCTCTCATCTCTTGATTTATGATTTCTAAACCTCTCGCAACAACAAGGAGCTCGGAGCATGGTGGGCAGCACGGCCATGTTCGTCGACAGAAATAACTCTACATCGACTAAACATTTCTTAGAATTAAATAACTAAACCATAGGACTTCGAGGTAGTTTGCCTAGTGCAACATAAATCCTCAACCTTTTGTTAGGCATTTGCATTGCAAATTAAGCCCTAACCGGTCTTAGGATTCCGAGGTAGTCGTCCGATACGATATAAACCCTCACATCTTCGAGGCTATTTATGTGATCACATCATACGAATATAAGTCCTAAGTAATAAAAAATTGGCAAGATCAAAACATTAAATAAACATTAGGACTTTCCTAAATTCAAGCCAAACAATAGGATAGTCGGGAAATTACCGAAGTTCGCTTCGAATCTGTAATTTCTCCTACCTTTCTTCCTTTGAATTCCCAAAATAAAATGTTCCAAATTTGATCCATTCCCTATCGAAATTCCAAAATTCAATCCCTCGAAAACTTAAACTTTGAAATTCTTGAGAGCGTAATTATCGATTATTATCGAGAGTTTTCTTAAGTGATTCCCGTCATTTAAGATGTAATTAACTATAGGGGCTTGCCCTTATAGGGAACTTTAAGAACCTGAGTAATATAAACCCCGCTTAATTCCTTTATATTAAGTAGGGGAACTTGTCGGCTTATAAAATTGGTTCGCAAACCAAACGGATGTCACAAATCTTCTAGTTTATTTAATCGAGCCCCATCATCAAGCAAAGGTGTCTATTCTCCGGGATAGATATACGAGTTGTGGTGTGGTGCTCGTTTATATAAACTATTCGGGATGTGGGATCGGCTTGATTTCACATCTTAAAATTTTCAAACTTAAAATTATTTTCAAAATCAAATGCTACTTTCTAAATTATATATATATATATATATATATATATATATATATATTTAAATCAAATTTAAAATCTAATAATATGCCGACAATTTCGGCGACTCCGCTGGGAAAAATTTCTCTCTCCATTTTTAATCAAATAGTTCGCTTTCAAAAAATCGGTAGTGTATCCATGTCCCTAGTGGATCAAACTACCCTTCTTTCCGTTGGAATACTATGTTCATTTCTACCTTGGACGAGTATAGCCAACATCCTTTCGGATTTAGGAGCCACCTGTTTAGACACCCCTAAACAGAGAGGTTCCGAGATCCTTTTACCTCATTTCTGAGGTGGGGTGGACCCCCAATAGGTATTAGTTTAGGAGCGGTCTTGCGGGTCGAGAAGTTTCTATAAGACTTTCTCTTCCTTTTCCGGTTCCTAATCAATTCCTTTACCCTTCCTACAACTCTCCTTCTTTTAATAATTCTCTGTCCTAACGAACAAATCTTTTCGAAAAATAATTATTTAAAAAAATTTTCTTTTTATACCACAAATACACTAAGATAAACGAAAATGTGTTCGGACTCTTTCTTTTTCGTCATAAGTTTTTCGACAAGAAGAAGCACGATTCGGGGATTAACACTGGAATCGCCCCGCGTAAATGGAAGCGCCAAAACCGATCTTCTCCTTCGTCAACGGACCGGACTCCGGCCGTGTTCAAGGACGAATCGCCTAATAATGGAATCATTCGATTCGGACAAGGATTCGGTGACACCGACATCAAAATCCCCGACGTCACTCTCTTTTCACTCGCAAGCAAAGTACCGGAATCGAGAAGCCGTTGATCGAGTTTAACCTCAAGTCAACTCATGAATTCCCTCTTCGCAAAAGATTCCAATCGAGAGGAGTACTCGTTTTTCGCGAAGGACCGTTGTTGCTACTCCCACCGGTCTAGTTGTCTCTGTACCTACCCCGGCTTCTGCCAGACTAAAGGGGAAGGAAATTCAGAACTGTGATGAACCTGTGGAGGGTACAGATCTTCCTGTGAGACCTTCCATTTTCGAGGTCGGGTCCAGCTCGAGAATTCCACCACTGACACGGACTCAGAGGAGGAACAGAAGTAGAAAGATTGCTAGAGAAGCCGTAGCCGCCGAAGTTGCTTTCCCGAGGAAATCCCGTAACCGCCCGAGTATACACCACCGCTCGAATACATACCACTTTTAAGAGGAAGTAGGTTCCATCCCCTCTCCGCCGCAGAGGACGAGGAAAATGTCCACAAGATTGCTTCTGCATTGCCTCATCCCGCATATTACAACGACGGCCGTAAGAAAAGGGCTAGAATTACGCCATTTGCTCGACTGCAGACCCTGATAGAGAAGTTAGCAAAGAAAGAAAAATGCCCTGTATAAGAGATTTTAAGAAGGATAGGGCGGGTGCCGGCCAAATCCCGTCTTGGGCCGCGAGTAAAACCTCGCTATCGCCGCGAAAAGCCGAATAAGAGAATGAAAGCTAGTCCACTCGTCGTTGTTTCGAGACTACAAATTAGGGAGGATACCACCTTCCAAGCATTTGGTCGACGCACCATCCGGTCCTAGACCTTCTGCTGCTAGAAGGATGGTATGGCGTCCCACTACCGGACAATTAAGATTAAAACAACAACCTGAGAAGGAATGTCTCGTTAGGAGACTTGAGTCCGAAGAAAGTGCTACCGCAATGAAGGGGACTCATGAGAAGGAAACCCGACAATTATTGCATGAAAACTGTAAGGATGTACAGAAAAGACCATTAGAAGATGCTATGGAAAAGCTAAGAACCGATATTCAACGATTAGCAAGAGAAAGAGAAGAAAATTCGGAGATGAAGTTGACTCGTCGTAGTTCATGGATGATGAATATGCAGAAATTAACATGGTTGAAACACGAGCTTCGTCGCCTTCACAAGGTGCTCCCGCAACCGCCGAAAGAGAGGAGCCGAAGTGATGAGGATGCAGCTTCAAGAGAAAGATGATACGATCTCCCAAATGGCAAAGAGGATAAAAGAGATGGTCGCAGCCTCTAGCCACTCTCCGAGTCGAGTTCAACCCCAAAGAGAAACACCCCTGAAGTTATTCACATTGTAGACGGAGGAAAGGAGATTACATCCGTCAACGGGGATGATCAGTTAAAAAAGGATGCAATACAAAGCATGATTCCGGAAAAGGATATCAAGAGCATGGTGGAACAGCAGGTGCGAGAAGCCTTGGCACAATCAAAGAGCGGGACATCCATTCGGATGGGTAGGCCTTACACCGAAGAATTCGACGCTGTCCAATATCCAAAAGGCTTCGTACCACCTCTGTTCAAGACCTTTGATGGAACCGGAAACCCTCGGCAGCATGTTGCACATTTTCATGCCAGTTTTTGCAATGCCGGCGGAAGTGATGCTTTACTCTTCAGACAATTTGTCGGCCACTCGTCGTGGATCGCCTTTGATTGGTATGCGGAATTACCGAACGGTTCGGTGAAGACATTTTCAGAATTAGAGAACCTCTTCATCAAGCGATTTGCCGGAGCTCAGCACTTCATCACTATAGGTGATTTAGTGGTAGAGAAGCAGAAGCCGAACGAAACTTTGGTGGACTACATACTTCGATGGAGGAATCTAAGTATGAAGTGTGAGCCACGACTACAAGAACAACGATGCGATCGACATTTTACTTAATAGCATTCATGGCCCGATAAGCACTTCTCCTTAAGGGATTTACTATTAAGACTTTCGAGAAGTTGTTAAGCAAGGCCGGAAGCTTGCAAGAGGAGGCGAAGCAATTAAGTTTCACCGACAAAACAGACAAACGAAGCCCGTGAAAACTTTCGAAAGAAGTCCGGGATCGTCGCAAAGAATCCATAAAGGCAAGCAGCCAATACAAATACCGCCGTAACGGCCGCAGCAGAATTCAACGACATTACCAGCAACCCCGACCCAGCTATCGGTCATCTCAACAATATGAACAACCGCCTCGTCCACAACGTACGTTAAGGGAGCTTCTGAGCAGGGAGTATCCGTTCAAGAATGAGGCAGTGCCGAAAATGTTTCGCAGTCTGATGAAGACTCCGCATTTCCAATCGCCGAGCTCTAGGAAATCGAAGAAGTCGACAAGATAGGTGATCCCAACTTTTGCCCTTACCACCGGATGCTTGGACACAAGATAGAAGATTGTATTACCTTCAAAAGTCGGCTCAACGACAATCTCCGAAAAGGGAACATAACGATCCCGAAGGAATACATGAAGGAACCCCGTAAAGGAGGTTCCGTCAATGTTATCTCGACGGATCTCATTGTTCCGATAGATCCCTATGCGACCGATGATGGATGGACTACCGCTTGGACAAAGTCTTCGAAGAAGATTTTGGATCGCATCCAAACCACTTCGATGCGAGCCTCAATTCGTAGTTCGAAACCCGTCAAGCTCGGCACTATCACTTGCGATAGAAGAACCACCTCAACAAGAGACGATTGAAGAAAAGAAGAAAATTGATGAAGAAGAAAAGACCGAGGCTCTTAAGGCTAGACTAGGGGCTGCTTATCCTAGGATGGTTGTTTTCGATTCGGGGGAGAAATCCCTCGAACCTCTGACTCTGTATGATTATTTGCTCACTCCGGTGGGATCTTATAATGATAAGGGTTATGGCGTTGGCTACGTTTTGACTGTTTCTAACGATTACGTAACTAGCGACAACCAACCAAATCCGGACATCGATTCCGATACAGGTAACAATTCTTAAATCATACACAATCTCGACGATCACAATGACAAAAAAGACATCCACCAAGGAGGCTACGAGAGTTCAACAAGCAACGAATCTATTTGCGAGTTTCGAGGAGCTCCGAATCACAATAGAGTTAGAGCCTTCAGATTCTAAAGCTAATCCAGAAGAACCTGTCATTCCGATTCAGGAGGAGTCACCAGCAAATTCAATACTAGATTCAGAAGAAATTACAGAAGTCAACTTAAGAAGTGGAAGAGTTCTACCTCCGAGAATGGGTCCAAAGGACAAAGAAAAGCAAGTGGTTGTTCAGCAAGAACCAACCCCGACAGAAGAAATACCAATTCGGGAAGAAACCGAGACACATGAAGATAAAGTGGACTACAACGTGCTAGCCCATCATAGGAAACTACCAGCCAAACTGAGCATCTACGACGCTCTCATCTTATCAAAGGAGATGAGAGAAGCTCTGATCAAGGCCTTGCTTGATCCAGAAATTTGCTTAGCTCAAATAACCGGAGATTCCTTAGATGAGGTTTGCTCGTTAAAGGAACAACGAGGTGTTACCTTCACTGGACAATGACCTACTACTCGGACGACGCGACCACAACCGACCGTTGTACATTTCGAGTTACAATCGGGAAGTTTACACTTCCGCAGTATTGGTGGATCCAGGAGCATCAATCAATATAATGAATCTTCGAACGCTAGCATACTTGGAAATTGATGCTCGCGAGCTCGAAGCGGACAAAATGTTATTAAGAGGATTCAACCGTAAAGGAGAAAGAGCCCTCGGATCAATAACACCGCTAATGAAGACCAGGTGACTTAGCAAAGACAACCGTGAAATTTCACATAATTGATTCGAAACATCATTCAACGCTCTACTCGGGCCGACCATGGATACATGAAAACCGGATGGTACCATCATCCCTACATCGAGTGCATCAAATACTACGATGGAGGGGAACAAAGGCATCAAAGGTGACTTACAACCATTCTCCGTACATGAAATTGGAATCCATGAAGATGCAGCTTATTATGCACCTCCGAAGAAAACAATCTTCTCCAGAGATACCATAATGAATGAAGCAAAGGAAGTTTGGGATGACGAAGAACCTCAAGTTCTAGTCTAACAGTCACTCACCGCTCCCTTACAGCGAGACGGTGAAGGTTTCTCCACAACTCGCATCCGAGGTCGAGGCCGGGGACGAGGTCGTGGCAGAGACATTAGGACAGTTGGACGGAGGAAACCAGCCATCAATGTTGATTGGGAAGACAGTTCTGAAGAAGAAAAAGGAATCAAGCAAGAAGCAGTGACAATAAGTCGGAAGAAGCCGCAATTCAGGGTCTCTCTCGAAGATGAAAGATTGAGGAATATAAATCGATGTACGAGAAGATTAACCACTATGTACATACTATGACCCTGACCCCGATCCATTCTAATAAGATCGAGGGTATGGTGGTCAAAGAGGTACGTAGCGGCGGTGCAAAGCCCATCAAATTATACCGTGGTGCTCCTTCCTCCAAAACTGAAAACAATGTACAATTTGAAGATGTCACTTCTTCCGAATTAATGGAATTGCCTTTTGAGTGGTACTCTCCTTGTGTTCAAAATTTAATTCAGCGTGGTTTCTTACCTCGACAATGGACAAAATGTCAATCACAACATTTTGAAAAATTATGGAATAACTCCGGTCGTCCACCCAATTCAAAGCATGGTCTCGGATTCGGCACAGTAGGATCAGTCGACGATACTGAATTTTGCTTGGTTGTCACTTGCGAGTCTAATGGAAACTGCATGGAAACTACGGAAGAACTCGAAGATTTACAAATTGGAAATGCTCCACCAGAGTTCAAAGAAGAGATCAAATCTACAATAGATGAGTTAACGGAAGTTAACTTAGGTACTAGCGAAGAGCCTAGACATACCTTTGTTAGCTCCTTACTCAATAAGGAAGACTCTGAAGAAATAATCAAGTTATTAATGGAATTTAAAGACTGTTTTGCTTGGAGCTATGATGAGATGCCAGGATTATCTCCAGAGGTCGCAGTCCATAAGCTAGGAGTGGATCCTACTGCTCCAGCAGACAAGGTTCCGTAAGAATGCATTTAGAAATCGAACAACAAGTCATAGCCGAAGTTAAAAAGCTAATAGACGCCAAATTTGTCCGTGAAGAACAATACCCGACTTGGTTAGCCAATGTGGTACCGACCGAGAAGAAGAATGGTCGATCGGAATTTGTGTGGATTTCGCAGATTTAAACAAGGCATGTCCAAAAGAAGAATTCCCTCTACCGATCCCAGAATTATTGATCGACATTGCTTCAACACATGAAATATTCTCATTCATGGATTGATCTTCAGGATACAACCAGATAAAAATGTCTCCAGAAGATGAAAAACTTACAGCATTCAGAACGCCGATCGGAGTATATTGCTACACAATAATGCCATTCGGACTGAAGAACGTAGGAGCAACCTACCAGAGAGCGATGACAAGAATTTTTGATGATCTCATCCACGATCAAGTCGAATGCTACGTGGATGATGTGGTCATCAAAAGCAAAGTAAAGGAAAACCACTCGTATGATTCGAGAATTGTTTTCGAACGATTAAGACAATTTAACCTTAAGATGAATCCCTTAAAATGCGCCTTCGGCGTCACCTCCGGGAAGTTCTTAGGATTCGTTGTCCGACATCGTGGAATTGAAATCGACCCGGAAAAGATTAAAGCTATCATAGAAATGCCACCTCCCAGAACCTTAAAACAACTACGATCTTTTCAAGGGAAGTTGGCATATCTTCGACGCTTTATATCGAACTTGTCAGGTAGGTGTCAGCCTTTCTCGACATTAGTTCAAAAGGACGCCAAATTTATTTGGGAAGAGAAATGCCGTAGGGCCTTCGAGGACATTAAACAATATTTAATGACACCTCCCGTCTTAGCAGCCCTGGCCTCGTGTAGACCGTTGATACTTTATACCGCGGCTTTAGACGACTCTCTCGTAGCCCCGTAAGCCTGTGTCAATGATGAGGGTAAAGAAAATGCTCTTTACTACCTAAGTCGTCGTTTACTTCCGACGGAAATAAAGTATCCCACAATTGAAAAGCACTGTTTGGCCCTGATCTTCGCCGCTCAAAAGCTCAGGCACTACATGCTTTCTCATAAGGTCAACTCGATCTCGAAATTTAATCCATTGCAATACTTGATGACCCGTCCAACGCTTTCGGCGTACTTGCCGGTGGTCAATGATATTATTGCAATTCGATATAACTTTCGTGCCTCTTCGTGCCGTAAAGGGATAAATCCTAGCGTACTTCCTCGCAACGACACCCTCTCGCCGTGAATCTCCTCTCAATGAGGACTTGCCGTATGAACAAATAATGAGCTTAGAAGACCCCGATGATCGACGTTGGGAATTATATTTCGACGGAGCATCTTCAAGCACACAAAGACGAAGAATCGCAAGTGATAGTGCCCGGTAAGCCGAGAATCGGACTAATCTTTATAACACCGGAGCGGGGGATGTTAAGATACTCCTACCACTTAACGCAGCCATGTACAAACAACGAAGCGTAATACGAAGCTCTCATAACAGGATCGGAATTAACTATTCAAATGGGGATAACAAACATCAACATCCACGGGATTCGCAGCTAATCATTCAACGGATCGCCGAATAGTACGTAATTTTAAAGCCAAGACTCGAGCAATACTTCCAAGTATGCCATATAGTTGTTGGAACGCATTCCGAATGTGACGATCTACAAAATTCCGTAAAAGAAAACACTTTAGCAGATGCGTTAGCCCGCCTCGCAAAAGAATTTGCCTCGCTTGCAAGATGAATCGCTGGAAGTGTCGGCTCACTGACGTCGAGTCCTATCACGACTCGACATAGACACAATACACAAATCGAAAAAGAAGAAGAATCAGCTGCAACAGAGGATGTAAAAACACAGAAGATTGGCGGCAGCCATTACTGACTACCCGCAAACAGAAAACTACCGGACGATAGGTCGTTAGCCCATCGGATCAAGAAAAGAACTCCGTCCTACGCATTCATAAACAACACGTTATACGTAAGGTCTTTCGATCAAATGCGGCTAAGGTGCCTAAGCGGGTCCGAGGCCCGTGAAATTGTTAAAGAGGTGCATTCAGGACTCGTGGCGCTCACTCAGCCGAGTCCGAAGATGAAAATGAAAATTAAAAGACTAGGGTACTACCGGCCCTCGATGATGACCGACCGCATGAAAATCGCCAAGAGCCGTCACCAACGCCAAGTGCACGGAGTGGTTCTACACCAACCTCCACATGTGCTACATCCGACAATTGCGTCGTGGCCATTTGAATGTTGGGGCACGTATATAGTGGGTCCAATAGAACCACCATCTTCAAAAGGACATCGCTTCATTCTTGCGGCTACAGCATTACTTTTCCAAGTGGCGGAGGCAGCTCCACTCGTAGAAGTGAAAGCACACCACGTGCTACGCTTTTCAAGAACCAAGTTGTCTACCATTTCGGAGTGCCGCGCAGATCATCTCGTATAATGGGTCAGCATTCGAAGCACGCAAATCAACAATTTTGTCGAGAGACACGGAATCGACCGCGATATTCAACAATTTACTACCCAAGAACAAACGGCCTGGCTGAGGCTTTTAATAAAACTCTCGTTCAAATTTTAAAGAAAACTTTGGACGATAATAAGAGAAATTGGCACGAGAAGTTATTAGAAGCCTTATGGGCCTACCGGACAACCTTCGTAACTCCTACTCAAGCTACACCTTACGCTCCGGTGTATGGGTCCGAGGCAATGTTACCCTTAGAGGTCCAGCCTTCCATCACTCGAATTGCAGCTGCAAACAAAATCACGACGCAACGATAATGCCAAATTACGACTAGAGGAATTGGAAAGCCTGGAAGGGAAAAGACTTGCAGCGCAGAAGAATTTAGAACTATACCAAGCTAAGATGGTTCAAGCCCATGACAGACTGGTCTACCCAAGAACCTTCAAAGTTGGTGACTTAGTTCTCGTTCTCAAGAGACCTATCCTTGCACACCGCAAGATAGGAGGAAAATTTGAACCCACTTGGGAAGGGCCGTTTGTGGTCGAGGCAAGCCTACTCAGAGGCTCCCACCGACCTAGTGAATTGCCAAGGAGAACGACATGTGCTTCCGATCAACGGACGATACTTCGAAGAAGTATTACGCTACTCGATGTTTCGAAGGAATGAATTTTTCATCCCTAGAAGCACGGGTGAAGTAATTACTTATGACTGGGTCCAAACCCAAAAATAATAAAAAATGTGCTAAAATAAATAAAATCGTGATAATAAAGTTTTCCTCGTTCTCTCTTCCAAATCAAAATCTTTTTCTCGATCTTTTCCCACTTCATTCCTGTTGAATTTAAAAATACAAAAGGAATAATAAAAAAAAGAAAAAAAAAGAAAACTCTCTCTCTAATAAACATTTTCTTAATGTTCTTGTTCTTAGTACAACCCCTGATCCTTTTCCTTGTCTTTTCGCAGGGAAATGTTGAACGGGCGGTTGGTCCTGAACTTTAGAAATGGCGTAAGCCTTGCACTCGACGAAAAGAGGGTGAAAGATGGAGCGATAATAGCGATCGACTTAGACTTCGCACCAGCAGGCTCCGCAATACGAGGAAGGTGACCGGGTGCCGCTGACCGATGAGAACCGGCCGCCGGACAAGAATTAAAGTGGGTGGCCCAAGTCACCAACCCACAGAAGAAGAAAAGGAAAACAAACACCGACGAGGACAAGAGAATCAAGTCCGTAGTCGCTACAGCCGAGGGCGAGCTCGTCGCCGCCGCGCCCACGGAGATTCAGAAGTACGAAGAGCTACTCTCACGTAAACTCGCCGAAGAAATAAAAATCACCGTATCCGCAAGATGTTAACTAAACTAGCAGCGACCAGCCGCGACGAGGCGATCGCTACTACCAAGTGCATATAATTCAAGGATACCGGTTCGCCGAGAACCCGAAGAAAGGAGGCCAGCTCCGAGGATAACGTAAGAGACCAGTGGAAATCTCAAGAAGATCGAAGAAGGAAGGCTACCACGCCACCGCATAAAGCCACCGCAATGCATGACCTTGTTGCAGAGCAACCCCGGAGGATGTCCCGACGGAGACCATCCCCGAGGAGCCGAGGTGTGCGGTGAGAACGCGAAGGGATTGAGCCATATATCCCACAGTACGTCACCAGGCCTCGCCAGTTGCAGATTATTGCAGAATAAGAGCTAGAAAGAATGCAGAATGTCGAGAAGCAAACTTTTGAATACTTCGAGAGAATTAGAGGCAGGAGGATCAATATACTAAAGGCCTCGAGCTACATACGTACGTGTTCTCGAATACGAACAACAACAAATTGTGGACTGTATCCGGGATTTAAAAAGGATGGGTCGGGCAGGCCGCCAAAGAGAAAACACTTACTCAGAACCCAGGAGATGGATGCCAGGGAAAGGGAGAATTACAATACAATGTGGATGTTGCTACAACTTCGCAAAAGACAGGAAGGGAAACCCACCGGGGATACTCCGTCATGGCAAGGTAGATCCAATGCCATTGGTCATCAAAAGGATGGTAAAGAGAATGATAACATGGAGGGTATCGCTAGCAGCATTGCATACCCAACAGCTTGCATCATTAACATTTACAAGAAGGGTGATTGCATACCCCCGCACATAGATCACCACGACTTCGTCGACCTTCGCACGCTTCTTTTTGAACGAGTATAATATCATGTTCGGATCCGACCTCCGGATAGCAGGCCCGAGTGAGTTCCGAGGGCCGCAAGGATACCATTACCGGTAGGTTCCGTCATGATACTAAAGGGCAACGGAGCGGATGTCGCTAAACATTGCATACCGGAAGTACCAATGAAGCGGATCTCGCTACTTTCGTAAGGATGGATGACAGAAAGCACCTTACCACTTCCAACCCATACCCGTAGCTAGAGAGCCTCCGCCTTACGAGCCGTGAGTTACATGGAAAATATCACACCTCCAACGTACATCCATACGACATCCTTGCCAAGGATGGCTTGGAAGGTGATGTTATCGACCATGTACCTCACTATTCGTACATGGATTTTTGACGATGCCTTTTGGATGGATCGACAAAGATCATACATAGTCCGTTTTGAGTCTACATGGATTGTATGAGATGTATTCCGGATCGAGTTGTATGATGTATCTTCAACATGATTGGAATAAAAGTGACCATGTCACATTTTTGGCCTTCACCTCTTTTGTGCAAGTTGATTGGGAAACGCCATTAAAGTTAAATGAACTTCGAACGAAGAAGAGAAAAGAAACAAAAAGAATAAAAGAAAAATTTCCTTAAAAATCTAAAAAAAAATGATGAACGCCAAATTCACATGAACATTAAATGAACGATAAAGCAAATTTGAATCGTTAAAGGACAAACAAAATAAACACAAATTTTAAATCAAATCTCAATCAAATTCAAACTCAACCTTCCAAATCGAAATCCAATCCGTTCTACTCTCTCCCTTGTCCGGGATGGAAGCGGTCGTTTCCATCGACACGGAGCCACGAGGTTTTCGATTCGGATCCGATGGCGAGGAATTTTATCCAATCCAAACCAACGAACTTTCGATCAACTCTTTTGAATGGGATATGTAGCATCTACATATTCCCTCCTAATCTGTTTCTTTCCACAAAAATCTTTTACAACTTTCATGAAATTCTCGAAACACCAAAATTCCACACTTGTCAAATCAACACTACAAATCTTTGCAAAATCAATTACCATTCAAAATCAAATTCTTGGGGTTGAGGATTTTACATCTGATACTGCATTTCTTTAGGTACTTTCCCTATCGCAATGAAATGCATCAAAATCAGATTCTTGGGGTTGAGAATTTTACATCCGATACTGCATTGCTTTAAGTTCTTTCCCTATCGCAATGAAATACATCAAAATCAAATTCTTGGGGTTGAGCATTTTACATCCGATACCGCATTGCTTTAGAGTTCTTTCCCTATCGCAATGAAATACATCAAAATCAAATTCTTGGGGTCGAGGATTTTACATCCGATATCGCATCGCTTTAGGTTCTTTCCCTATCGCAATGAAATACATTAAAGTCAAATTCTTGGGGTCGAGGATTTTACATTCGAAACCGCATTGCTTTAGGTTCTTTCCCTATCGCAATGAAATAAATCAAAATCAAATTCTTGGGGTCGAGGATTTTACATCCGATACCGCATCGCTTTAGGTTCTTTGCCTATCACAATGAAATACATCAAAATCAAATTCTCGGGGTCGAGGATTTTACATCCGATACTCGCATTTCTTTAGGTTCTTTCCCTATCGCAATGAAATACATCAAAATCAAATTGTTGGGGTCGAGGATTTTACATCCGATACCGCATTTCTTTAGGTTCTTTCCCTATCGCAATGAAATACATCAAAATCAAATTTTTGGGGTTGAAGATTTTACATCCAATACTAAATTGCTTTAGGTTCTTTCCCTATCACAATGAAATACATCAAAATCAAATTCTTGGAGTTGAGGATTTTACATCCGATACTGCATTGCTTTAGGTTCTTTCACTATCGCAATGAAATACATCAAAATCAAATTTTTGGGGTTGAGGATTTTACATCCAATACTGCATTGCTTTAGGTTCTTTCCTTATCGCAATGAAATACATCAAAATCAAACTTTTGAGGTTAAGGATTTTACATCCAATACCGCATTGCTTTGGGTTCTCTCCCTATTACAATGAAGCACACCAAATCATGCTGTTGAGGTTAAGGATTTTACATCCAATACCACACTGCTCTAAGTTCTTTCCTCATTGTAATGGTTCAATCGAATCAATTCAAATTTTTTGAGGATGAAGATGTTACATCTAAAACCACAAAATTCCAATTTTCATTTCAAGTTCAAATCCCTTTAAATTGATTTCAACAAAACTTCAATCTAAATTGAAACTCAAACTAAAATCTGAGCTCACATATCAAAACTTAAACTCGAAACAAAATGAAATCTAAGTCGAAATTCCCCGCATCATGTGATTTGGGATTCACCTCCTTTTCCTTTCACTCGCCGAGAGTTCAGGAATCTCCAGCCTCGCAGATATACTCGACACTCCCCAACGGAAATTCTTCTACTTTGTCCTAAGTTTGTCACTTGGACATCTGTGTTGGTTTGTTGATCTTTTCGGTCAACGCCATTACGCGCGGTGTGCTTGGATAGCACACCACACCTATTGGGGGTCCATTTGTTGACCTCATTTTTGATGAGGTCTTCTCTTCTCTCTTTTGTACTTAGGATCTAGCCTTATGCTTTTCCTATGAATATCTGAGAGGACTAGAAGTGGAACCCACCCATTAGAAGTCCAAACACCTCTTGACTCCTTGCAAACCCCACAAGCTTGATTGTAGACCCCTAATCACCTAGAGGGTTGAAATCAAATGTGGAAGTTTAAAGGATGAGCTCCTATAGGACTCTTTAGCCTTAGGACTGCCCTGGGTGGTCTGGTCTGGTGAAGGACTGACTTACACACACACTACACTTATACACTACACTTTCACACACCTCCTAAAACCACACCCATACCCAACTTGACCTCCGGACTCATGCAGGTGATTCACATGGATGGTCCTTAACCCCTAAGCCCTTGGCTAAGAGGGTTAGGAACAACATAGTGAATGCCTCAAATGAGTCCCTTCATGGCTCATGTGGGCTTTATATGGCTTCATGGCTCAACCAAAATGATTTCATTCCACTTACATTTACCCAATCTTCAATTTTCTAAATTTTCAATTTTTGACCCCCGAGACCCTGCACCCGCCTAACTCTACCCAAAACACTCGAAATTACCCAAAATTTTCAAAATTCTCCAAAATCACCCAAATTCCTCAAAATCAATCTCAAACATTCTCCCACCACTCAAATTGACCATTTTTACCCCAAATACTCAAAATTCCAAAAAATACCCCTAATACCCTCCAAATTACCAAAATGCCCCTCTTGACCCAAAAATCCAAAAATTCAGAAAATTCCCAGAAAATTCCAGAAAATCCCAAATATTCCCAATTTCATTTTGTCCAACTACACCATGGGCCAATTTTTTCCATTTACCCCACTTTTGTCAAAATCCCCAATTTGACCCATTTTAAACCCAAAGTGAACCCAATGTCAAACCAAACCTACCCAATTGACCCAAATTCTGGTCAAATTCAATTCTAAACTTCAATTCAACATCCCCAACACTAATATAGACCAAATCCAAGCCCAACATGATTGGCATTTGAATCCAATTTCAGTTTTGACCTTAAAGCCCAATTTGGACCCATGACCCAAACTTAGCCCAAACCAAACCAATTCAAATCCAATTGACCCCAAACCTTTTATAAACCTTCCCTAACATCCCCACAAACAAAACACTAACATAATTTGCCCAAAATTTGGACCCAAACCCCACTCAAATTCAACCCAAAACCAAAAAGCCCAATTTTGATCTAAACCCAAACTTAACCCAAATAGACCCAAACCCCAAAATCCAACCCCAACAAAAGTTGAAACCTCTTTGAAACACTCCCATAAACATTTCCCAACATTAATTTTACATCAATTTCAACCCTAGCCTAACATTGGCCCAAATTAGCCCAATTTGACCTACATTGGCCCTTTACCAAAGAAGCCCAAATCCAACCCAATTCAAACCCAAATCACTCCAATCTTGTTTCAAATCAATCATGACACATCCTTAGACAAAACTCAACATTTATTTGGCATGGACCATTGCAAATTTTTCTATTCAAAAACCCATTTTCAAACCTAAAGGCCCACTTCCTTAAACCACTTTAAAAGCCCACCCAAGACCATTTCAAAAGCCCAAGTTTTCAATCCAAAGCCCACATGACATTTCTCCATATCATCCATTTAATCAAAATCACCCCAAAGTTTCAAAATCATCATTAAACCATTCCAAATCAAGCTTCATGAAAATTCTCCACCAAAATACCAAAATTCCTAAATTCTACTTCCATGAAATCGACCAAGCTTTATCCTAAGCCATAGTGCAAGCTATGAAGCCATTCTTAAGCCACATGCAAGCCATGTGAGTTGTTTACATGTGACCTTACTACATTGGGCAAAAGGAGGAGGTCCTTTAAGCACTTCCTAAAAGCCATTAACCTTACTTATGATTCCCCTTAACCCAAATATAATCCAAATATTCTTGGATGGAGACTTCTCCACTTAAGACCAGCTGACCCAACTGATTCACCCAGCCCAAAACCAGGTATTGGGGTGGTGAACCAAACCCAAAATCATAGGTTGACCAATTTGAACCCAAAATGAGCCTCTCCCCATTCCATTTCAATCCAGCCCCTTTACACATGTCAAACTCCAATCGACTCGCACCATCGCCAACCCCCGACCCCACCGGTCAAGATGGTGACCCAGTGCTCGGCCGGCCAGCCACCGAGCCGCCGGAAAACACCATGGCCGAAAGCTCACATGTAAGCCAACATTGAAATTCCCCTCGCCGAAGTGTCCCAGCCTCAATCGAACAGCATGGCCGTTCTTCTCTTGCATGAGCAACTGATCCCAAGCCTTAAACCCCCCGGAGGCCCTCCACCCTCTCCTATTTAAACCTCACCCCTCTCGACCATGAGGAGGTGCCGAACCAACCTTAAGGAAACTCGCCAAAATCACTCCGGACTCTCCCCCACACTTAGAGCATTTGATCCCCACCGGCTCTATTGCCCTAATCCCCACTAATCGAGCTCAATTTCGGAGCTCAATTCTCGAGTCGAACCAGACATTCCCAAATCCTCCACCAAAGTCAAATTAAACTCACCCACACCTCGCACAAGACCAAGAGAAGGAGTTCCCCAGATGAAAGCCCCTCTCCGTGCCACCCACCCGTTCTAGACTCCAAAGGTTGAAATCGGCCGTGGTCGAAATCATACTCTGGACAATTCACTGTGCCAAGGGACTTCATCCGGAGCTTGCTTGGACCTAATCGAAGGTGACACAACTCTCAGATCGAAGCTTCACTTCTCTGAGCAAAGGTATGGACTCACTCTTCTTCCTGAGCTTACAGAGATTCTCCATTTAATTTGAAACAATTTCAATGCATGTTTATAGTATGGATGTGTTCGTCTCTTCAAGACGAATCCATAGAGCATAAGAACACAAAAATCCGTTGAGAATCGAGTGAGAAATTAGGGTTAGAAGGTTGACGGTCACGGGTGCACACCAGTCGTAGACGATGACTGGGAGTCGTCTGGATCGAGCGTGTATCGAGCGGACGGTCTGGATCGAGCCGGACAGCGCGTTGGTACATGAACCGCGGGCCCCTAGAGCGCTGAGTCGGATGGTGGCGTCGAATCAGAGCGCGCCGCGTGGCCCTTCGGAGCTGCCGAGGATGGCGTGGCGCCGCGTTGATAAGTAGAAAAATAGGGATTTTTCTTATTTATTTAATTACCATAACTTAGAAAATTCATAACTTTGTGTAGGAAAATCCTAAAAATAAAATAAAAATACCTTCTTGCTCAGTGAACATAGGAGAATAATGTGGAAAAGAAATCATTTAATTTCATTGAATATTTGATTTTTAATGATTTATTTACTCTCTGCACATTTTCAATTCTCCATGCATGTATACAATTCACCATGGCATGAGACCATGTGGCTTTAAGCCTCCGAACTTGGGGACATTCCCTGAATTTTCCAAAGTCGAGGTCATCCCTATGAAGAGTTATTGATTTTTCAATTCTAGGTCACTATTCTAAGTATTTTAATTCCAATAATTATCATGTTGTGAAATAAATTCTAGGAAAATTTGGTGATGTTTCTTATGACTAGAGGATCCTAGGGAAAATAAGTTTTGAGTTGACTCACTTGTAATAACCCTAATTGGCTTAAACACCCAAAATGGAGCTTTAATTAATTAGAGCTAATCATACATCAAATTGACTTGAAATCAATCCTCCACTGACCTTTAGGATCAGAGGAACCCACCATAAAAGTTTGAAGTCAATTGGACTTGGTTAGCCCTATCAAATGGGTTGATTAAGCCATTTAGCCAAACCTAAACTTCAAAAATTCATAACATTCAAAATACTTATAAAAAATTCACCAAATTGGTTTTGAAGCCTCTCTGATATCAGGGGAATTTAAGAAAATTAAAATTGCATTTTTCCAAAAAAGTTGATTTTTTGCATTATTTTAATATTTTTAATAATTAAAAAATAATAAAAATCACAAAAATAATAAAATTCACCAAAATGTTACATTTTCAATTTTAATCACTTAGGAACAAACCCTATATTTTTCTTAATTATCTATGATGAGTTATCAAATTTTAAAGCCCTAAGGTAATTTTAAAATTTTAAAAAAATGTATTTTCTAGTATTTCCACTAAAATAATTCAAATAAATCAAAGAAAAATCAGAAAATTATAAAAATTGGTTCTCTGGTTTCCTTGATATTAGAGAGATTTTTGAAAAATATAAAATTCATTTTTCAAAATTTATTTTATTTTTAAATTAATTAATACTCCAAAACTCAAAATAATTATAATAAAAAGAATATAATTCAAAAAATCACCAAAATTGGTTCAAGTGGTCCTCTGGTCATTAGGAATGTCCCATAATTTTCTTAAGGACAGAAACTTTCCCTTGGTCATGTTGTTGAATTTTCCTTGAAAATTCTTACTTTCCACCAAAAATAATTACATAAATAAATTAAATACAGAAAAATCACATTTTCTCCTCTAATTTCTTGATTGATATATGAGTGAAGTTACATAAAAATTTCAAATTCATTTAAGCTCAATTTAGTGAGTTATGGAATTAGTAAGTTTAAAGGGCAAAATGGTAATTAAAATTTTAACCTATAATTAAAAATTTTAGGTTTAATTAAAAGGGTGAGTAAAATATTTGATACTAAGTTGATTTTGGATGTTTGAAACTTAGGTAGTTAAAGGGTAGAAACCTACCAAACAATTTGAAAATAATTAAAATAAACCTTAATTAAATAATTAATTAAACTTCGAAGAATAATAAAAAATTGGAATTATTAAAATAAGGATACTATTAGGAGGAGATTTGTTCTTTAATTTAAGAATCCCTAAATTAATCACCTCAATAACATTTAATTCCTAATTAAAATGATAATCCAAATTCAAGATTTAAAAATGCTAAAAGACTTAATCATTAAATTAAATTAAAGTTAAAACATTTAAATTAAATCCTTCTAAGATTTCAATTAAATTAAAATTTTAACAATTAAAATTAAATCATCCTTAAAGCATAAAAAATAAAATATTAAATTAAAATTAAAATAAAATTAAATTAAAATTTAAATTAAATTAAATTAAATTGAATTAAATTAAATTTAAATTTAAATTAAATTAAATTAAATTAAATTAAATTAAACTAAATTCAATTAAATTAAGTTAAAACATATTAAATTAAATTAAATTAAAAAAAAAAAATCAAGTTAAAATAAAATTAAAATCAAATTAAAAAATAAAATTAAATTAAAATTAAAACTAAACCAATAAAATTAAATTAAATTGAATTAAATATAACATCACCTAAGACATAAAGAATTCAAAATAAATCTAAAACAACTTCAACATTATTCCAAACTTAAACCCCTTAATTGAAATTAAATTAAATCACAAATCACTTGAACATCAATTTGCCCTCAAAAGCTCTTGTTGTCATAACTCCTAAACGGAGTATTAGTGAAGTGTTACTTCACTAATGGATATTCAAATGTCTTAGTTCAGTAAGCAAGAGTAACAAAACTCGAACTCCTCGACGATTAATTCACTTGTATAATTAAATTCTCTTGGACTTAAAACAATCCTAGAGGTATTGAAAAGATGTTTTAAGACTCGTCTTAAGCACTTCCTCAATATGACAGGATATTTATAAGAACAATCGAACTTAATTGTTCTTTGATGAAGAAAATCGTCCTTAAACCAAAACACAAGAACCTAGACGTCATAGGTGGTGACTAGCTATAGGATTAAGAACTTGGTAGAAAACCAAAACCTTTCCCTTAGCTTTACCTAGGTACTTGTTGGAATACTTAAATGCTCTGATATGTGTTTTAAGTGCAGCTTGGGATGACGGGAAGGCCCTCCAGGTACGCTTTTATTTTATTGCAATTTACTTTATTGCAATTTACTTAATTGCATCGCACTTACTTTTCTTGCATGATAAACAACTGTTGCATGAAAACCCACACCTTTAGAATAGTCCCTAAAACTGAAAGCAAAACTAAATTAAAAATCATTACAAGATAAAATTCACCACCACAACATTTCAAAATATAAAACAACTCAAAATTTAATCACAAACAGAACAACAAAACTACAACTACAACTAAATTAAAACGTCTTGTTGGATGATCGGAAATACCTCGAATGATGTAACCTACGTGTTGCTAACGGGATTTCCCACGGCCTAAATGAAAGTGTGGAACTCATTTAGTTGAGTTTAGCAAATTCATCCGGACTAAGTGAATCCGATAAAAATAACGATGCCGAAGGATGGAACCGTGGGATCTTAACCGGTGTTGTTATAATCAACTTTAAGATTTGTTTTAATTAAAACATAGAAAACACTATGGAAATTAAGACCTTCTCTAAACCAAAACACTTCTCTCATCTCTTGATTTATGATTTCTAAACCTCTCGCAACAACAAGGAGCTCGGAGCATGATGGGCAAAGCACGGCCATGTTCGTCGACAGAAACAACTCTACATCGCCTAAACATTTCTTAGAATTAAATAACTAAACCATAGGACTTCGAGGTAGTTTGCCTAGTGCAACATAAATCCTCAACCTTTTGTTAGGCATTTGCATTACAAATTAAGCCCTAACCGGTCTTAGGATTCCGAGGTAGTCATCTGATACGACATAAACCCTCACATCTTCGAGGCTATTTATGTGATCACATCATACGAATATAAGTCCTAATTAATTAAAGTTGGCAAGATCAAAACATTAAATAAACATTAGGATTTTCCTGAATTCAAGCCAAACAATAGGATAGTCGGGAAATTACCGAAGTTCGCTTCGAATCTGTAATTTCTCCTACCTTTTTTTCCTTTGAATTCCCAAAATAAAATGTTCCAAATTTGATCCATTCCCTATTAAAATTCCAAAATTCAATCCCTTGAAAACTTAAACTTTGAAATTCTTGACGATGCAAACTACTCGATTATTATCGAGAGTTTTCTTAAGTGATTCCCGTCATTTAAGATGTAACTAACTATAGTGGGCTCGCCCTTATAGGAACTTTAAGAATCCGGTAATATAAACCCCGCTTAATTCCTTTATATTAAGCAGGGGAACTTGTCAGCTTAGAAAATTGGTTCGCAAACCAAACGGATGTCACAAATCTTCTAGTTTTTTAATCGAGCCCCATAATCAAGCAGTGTGTCTATTCTCCGGGATAGATATACGGTTTGTTGTGTGGTGCTCGTTTATATAAACTATTCGGGATGTGGGATCAGTTTGATTTCACATCTTAAAATTTTCAAACTTAAAATTATTTTCAAAATCAAATGCTACTTTCTAAATTATATATATATATTTAAATCGAAATTTAAAATCTAAAAATATGCCGACAATTTCTGGCGACTCCACTGGGGAAAATTCCTCTCTCCATTTTTAATCAAATAGTTTTGCTTTCAAAAAATCGGTAGTGTATCCATGTCCCTAGTGGATCAAACTACCCTTCTTTCCGTTGGAATACTATGTTCATTTCTACCTTGGACGAGTATAGCCAACATCCTTTCGGATTTAGGAGCCACTGTTTAGACACCCCTAAACAGAGAGGTTCCGAGATCCTTTTACCTCGTTTCTGAGGTGGGGTGGACCCTTAATAGGTATTAGTTTAGGAGCGGTCTTGCGGGTCGAGAAGTTTCTACAAGACTTTCTCTTCCTTTTCCGGTTCCTAATCAATTCCTTTACCCTTCCTATAACTCTCCTTCTTTTAATAATTCTCTGTCATAACGAACAAATCTTTTCGAAAAACAATTATCTAAATAAATTTTCTTTTAATACCACAAATACACTAAGATAAACGGAAATGTGTTCGGACTCTTTCTTTTTCGTCATAAGTTTTACGACAAGAAGAAGCACGATTCGGGGACTAACACTTGAATCGCGCCCGCGAAATGGAAGCCCCAAAAGTGATCTTCTCCTTCGTCAACGGACTCGGACTCCGTCTGTGTTCAAGGACGAATCGCCTAATAATGGAATCATTCGATTCGGACAAGGATTCGGGGACACCGACATCAAAATCCCCGACGTCACTCTCTTTTCATTCGCAAGCAAAGTACCGGAATCGAGAAGCCGTCGATCGAGTTTAACCTCAAGTCAACTCATGAATTCCCTCCTCTCGCAAAAGATTCCAACCGAGAGGAGTACTCGTTGTTCGCAGAAGGACTGTTGTTGCTACTCCCACCGGTCTAGTTGTCTCTGTACCTACCCCGGCTTCTGCCAGACTAAAGGGGAAGGAAATTCAGAACTGTGATGAACCTGTGGAGGGTACAGATCTTCCTGTGAGACCTTCCGTTTTCGAGGTCGGGTCCAGCTCGAGAATTCCACCACTGACACGGACTCACAGGAGGAACAGTGGCAGAAGGATTGCTAGAGAAGCCGTAGCCGCCGAAGTCGCTTTCTCGGAGGAAATCCCAGAACTGCCCGAGTATACACCGCTGCCTGAATACATACCACTTTTGGGAGGAAGTAGGTTCCATCCCCTCTCCGCCGCAGAGGACGAGGAAAATGTCCGCAAGATTGCTTCTGCATTGCCTCAGCCCGCATATTACAACGATGGCCGTAAGAAAAGGGCTAGAATTACGCCATTTGCTCGACCGCGTACCCCGATGAGAAGTTAGCAAAGAAAGAAAAATGCCCCGTATCGGAGATTTTAAGAAGGATAGGGCGGGTGCCGGCCAAATCCCATCTTGGGCCGCGAGTGGAACCTCGCTATCGCCGCGTAAAAGCCGAATAAGAGAATGAAAGCTAGTCCACATGTCGTTGTTTCGAGACTACAAATTAGGGAGGATACCACCTTCCAAAGCATTTGGTCGATGAGACCATCCGGTCCTAGACCTTCTACTGCTAGAAGGATGGTATGGTGTCCCACTACCAGACAATTAAGATTAAAACAACAACCTGAGAAGGAAAGTCTCGCCAGGAGACTTGAGTCCAAAGAAAGTGCTACCGCAATGAAGGGGACTCATGAGGAGGAAACCTGACAGTTATCGCATGACAACTGCAAGGATGTACAGAAAAGACCATTAGAAGATGCTATGGAAAAGCTAAGAACTGATATTCAGCGATTAGCAAGAGAAAGAGAAGAAAAATTCGGAGATGAAGTCGACTCGTCAGAGTTCATGGATGATGAATATGCAGAAATTAACATGGTTGAAATACGAGCTTCGTCGGCTTTACAAGGTGCTCCTGCAGCCGCAGAAAGAGAGGAGCCGGAAGTGATGAGGATGCAGCTTCAAGAGAAAGATGAGACGATCTCCCAAATGGCAAAGAGGATAGAAGAGATGGCTGCAGCCCTAGCCACTCTCCGCAGTCGTGTTCAACCCCAAAGAGAAACACCCCCGTAAGTTATTCACATTGTAGACGGAGGAAAGGAGATTACATCCGTCAATGGGCCGATCGCTTAAAAAAGGATGCAATATAAAGCATGATTCCGGAAAAGGATATCAAGAGCATGGTGGAACAAAGAGTGCGAGAAGCCTTAGCACAATCAAAGAGCGGGAAATCCATTCGGACGGCAGGCCTTACCCCGAAGAATTCGACGCCGTCCAATATCCGAAAGGCTTCGTACCACCTCTCGTTCAAGACCTTTGATGGAACCGAAACCCTCGAGCAAGATGTTGCACATTTTCGTGCCGCTTGTTGCAATGCCGGCGGAAGTGATGCTTTACTCTTCGGACAATTTGTCGCCGACTCGTCGTGGATCGCCTTTGATTGGTATGCGGAATTACCGAACGGTTCGGTGAAGACATTTTCGAATTAGAGAACCTCTTCATCAAGCGATTTGCCGTAGCTCAGCGACCACATCACTATAGGTGATTTAGTGGATAGAGAAGCAGAAGCCGAACGAAACTTTGGTGAACTACATACTTCGAAGGAGGAATCTAAGTATGAAGTGTGAGCCACAGCTACAAGAACAGCATGCAGTCGGCATTTTACTTAAGAGCATTCATGGCTCGATAGTACTTCTCCTCAAGGGATTTACTATTAAGACTTTCGAGAAGTTGTTAAGCAAGGCCGGAAGCTTGCAAGAGGAGGCGAAGCAATTAAGTTTCACCGACAAAACAAACAAACGAAGCCCGTGAAAACTTTCGAAAAGAAGTCCGAGATCGTCGCAAGTAGCCGATAAAGGCAAGCAACTAATACAAATACCGTCGAACGGCCGCAGCAGAATTCAACAAAATTACCAAGCAACCCCGACCCAACTATCAGTCATCTCAACAAGTATGAACAACCGCCTCATCCACAACGTACGTTAAGGGAGCTTCGAGCGAGGAGTATCCGTTCAAGAATGAGGCAAAGGCCGAAAATATTCCGCAATCCGATGAAGACTCCGCATTTCCAATCGCCGAGCCTAAGAAACCGAAGAAGTCGATAAGAAAGGTGATTTCAACTTTTGCCCTTACCACCGGATGCTTGGACACAAGATAAAAGATTGTATTACCTTCAAAAGTTGGCTCAACGAAAATCTCCGAAAAGGGAACATAACGATCCCAAAGGAATACATGAAGGAACCCCAGAAAGGAGGTTCCGTCAATGTTATCTCGACGGATCTCATTGTTCCGATAGATCCCTATGCGGCTGATGATGGATGGACTACCGCTTGGACAAAGTCTTCGAAGAAGATTTTGGATCGCATCCAAACCACTTCGTGCGAGCCTCAATCCGTAGTTCGAAACCCGTCAAGTCGGCACTATCACTCGTGATAGAAGAACCACCTCAATAAGAGACGATCGAAGAAAAGAAGAAAATTGATGAAGAAGAAAAGACCGAGGCTCTTAAGGCTGACTTGGGGCCGCTTATCCTAGGATGGTTATTTCCGATTCGGGGGAGAAATCCCTCGAACCTCTCGACTCGTATGATTATTTGCTCACTCCGGTGGGATCTTATAATGATAAGGGTTATGGCGTTGGCTACGTTTTGACTGTTTCTAACGATTACGTAACTAGCGACAACCAACCTAATCCGGACATCGATTCTGATACAAGTAAAAATTCTCAAATCATACACAATCTCGACGATCACAATGACAAAAAGACATCCACCAAGGAGGCTACGAGAGTTCAACAAGCAACGAATCTATTTGCGAGTTTCGAGGAGCTCCAACTACAATAGAGTTAGAGCCTTCGTATTCCGAAGCTAATCTAGAAGAACTCCGTCATTCCGATTCGAGAGGAGACACCAAGAAACTCAATACTAGATTCGAAGAAATTACGAAGTCAACTTAAGAAGTGGAAGAGTTCTACCTCCGAGAATGGGTCCAAAGGACAAAGGAAAGCGGTGGTTGTTCGAGAAGAACCAACCCCGGCAGAAGAAATACCCATTCGGGAAGAAACCGAGACACATGAAAATAAAGTGGACTACAACATGCTAGCCCATCTTAGGAAACTACCAGCCAAATTAAGCATCTACGATGCTCTCATCTTATCAAAGGAGATGAGAGAAGCTCTGATCAAGGCCTTGCTTGATCCAGAAATTTGCTTAGCTCAAATAACCGGAGATTCCTTAGATGAGGTTTGCTCGTTAAAGGAACAGCGAGGTGTTACCTTCACTGACAATGACCTACTACTGGGGACAGCAGACCACAACCGACCGTTGTACATTTCGGCTATAATCGGGAAGTTTACACTCTCCGCAGTATTGGTGGATCCAGGAGCATCAATCAATATAATGAATCTTCGAACGCTAGCATACTTGGAAATCGATGCTCGCGAGCTCGAAGCGGACAAAATGTTATTAAGAGGATTCAACCGTAAAGGAGAAAGAGCCCTCGGATCAATAACACCGCTAATTAAAACCGGTGACTTAGCAAAGACAACCGCGAAATTTCACATAATGGATTCGAAACGTCATTCAACGCTCTACTCGGGCCGACCATGGATACATGAAAACCGGATGGTACCATCATCCCTACATCGCTGCATCAAATACTACGATGGAGGGGAACAATGGCATCAAAGGTGACTTACAACCATTCTCCGTACATGAAATTGGAATCCATGAAGATGCAGCTTATTACGCACCTCCGAAGAAAACAATCTTCTCCAGAGATACCATAACGAATGAAGTAAAGGAAGTTCGGGACGACGAAGAACCTGAAGTTCTAGTCCAACAGTCACTCACCGCTCCCTTACAGCCGAGACGGTGAAGGTTTCTCCACAACTCGCATCCGAGGTCGAGGCCGGGGACGAGGTCGTGGCGAGACGTTAGGATAGCTGGACGGAGGAAACCAGCCATCAATGTTGATCGGGAAGACAACTCGAAGAAGAAAAAGAAATCAACCAAGAAGCAACGACAATAAGTCGGAAGAAGCCGCAATTCGAGATCTCTCTCGAAGATGAAAAGAACGAGGAATATAAATCGATGTACGAGAAGATTAACCACTATGTACATACTATGACCCTGAACCCGATCCATTCTAATAAGATCGAGGGTATGGTGGTCAAAGAGGTACGTAGCGGCGGTGCAAAGCCCAACAAATTCTACCGTGGTGCTTCTTCCTCCAAAACTGAAAATAATGTACAATTTGAAGATGTCACTTCTTCCGAATTATTGGAATTTCCTTTTGAGTGGTACTCTCCCTGTGTTCAAAATTTAATTCAGCCGTGGTTTCTTACCTCGACAATGGACAAAAGGTCAATCACAACATTTTGAAAAATTATGGAATAACTCCGGTCGTCCACCCAATTCAAAGCATGGTCTCGGATTCGGCACAGTAGGATCGGCCGACGATACCGAATTTTGCTCGGTTGTCACTTGCGAGTCTAATGAAAACCGCATGGAAACTACGGAAGAATTTCAAGATTTACAAATTGGAAACGCTCCACCAGAGTTCGAAGAAGAGATCAAATCTACAATAGATGAGTTAACGGAAGTTAACTTAGGTACTAACGAAGAGCCTAGACCTACCTTTGTTAGCTCCTTACTCAATAAAGAAGACTCCGAAGAAATAATCAAGTTATTAATGGAATTTAAAGATTGTTTTTCTTGGAGCTACGATGAGATGCCAGGAATAGCTCTAGAGGTTGCAGTCCATAAGCTAGGAGTGGATCCTACTTCGCTCCAGTCGTACAAGGTTCCCTGAAGAATGCGTTTAGAAATCGAACAACAAGTCATAGCCGAAGTTAAAAAGCTAATAGACGCCAAATTTGTCCGTGAAGAACAATACCCGACTTGGTTAGCCAATGTGGTACAAGACAGGAAGAAGAATGGTCGATCGAATTTGTGTGGATTTCGTAGATTTAAACAAGGCATGTCCAAAAGATGAATTCCTCTACCGATCCCGTAATTAATGATCGACATTGCTTCAACACATGAAATATTCTCATTCATGGATGGATCTTCAGGATACAACCAGATAAAAATGGCTCCGTAAGATGAAAAACTTACAAGCATTCGTAACGCCGATCGGAGTATATTGCTACATAGTAATGCCATTCGGATCGAAGAACGTAGGAGCAACCTACCGTAGAGCGATGACAAGAGTTTTTGATGATCTCATCCACAATCAAGTCGAATGCTACGTGGATGATGTGGTCATCAAAAGCAAAGTAAAGGAAAACCACTCGTATGATTTGAGAATTGTTTTCGAACGATTAAGACAATTTAACCTTAAGATGAATCCCTTAAAATGCGCCTTCGGCGTCACCTCCGGAAGTTCTTAGGATTCGTTGTCCGACATCGTGGAATTGAAATCGACCCGGAAAAGATTAAAGCTATCTTAGAAATGCCACCTCCCAAAACCTTAAAACAACTACGATCTTTTCAAGGGAAGTTGGCATATCTTCGACGCTTTATCTCAAACTTGTCAGGTAGGTGTCAGCTTTCTCGCATTAGTTAAAAAGGACGCCAAATTTATTTGGGAAGAGAAATGCCGAAGGGCCTTCGAGGACATTAAAAAATATTTAATGACACCTCGTCTTTGCAGCCCCAGCCTCGTGTAGACCGTTGATACTTTATACCGCGGCTTTAGACGACTCTCTCGAGCCCCGTTAGCCTGTGTCAATGATAAGGGTAAAGAAATTCTCTTTACTACCTAAGCCGTCGTTTCCTTCCGACGGAAATAAAGTATCCCACAATTGAAAAGCACTGTTTGGCCCTGATCTTCGCCGCTCAAAAGCTCAGGCACTACATGCTTTCTCATAAGGTCAACCCGATCTCGAAATTTAATCCATTGCAATACATGATGACCCGTCCAATGCTTTCTGGCAGACATGCCAGGTGGTCAATGATATTATTGCAATTCGATATAACTTTCGTGCCTCTTTGTGCCGTAAAGGGACAAATCCTAGCAGACTTCCTCGCAGGACACCCTCTGCCGGCAGAATCTCCTCTCAATGACGACTTGCCAGATGAACAAATAATGAGCTTAGAAGACCCTGATGATCGACGTTGGGAATTATATTTCGACGGAGCATCTTCAGCACACAAAGACGAAGAATCGCAAGTGATAGTGCCCGTAAGCGCAGAATCGGACTAATCTTTATAACACCGGAGCGGGGATGTTAAGATACTCCTACCACTTAACGTAGCCATGTACAAACAACGGCGTGAATACGAAGTTCTCGTAACAGGACTCGGAATTAACTATTCAAATGGGGATAACAAACATCAACATCTACGGGGATTCGCTAGTTAATCATTCAACGGATCGTCGGACAAGTACAAAATTTTAAAGCCAAGACTCGAGCAATACTTCCGAGATGCCATACGACTTGTTGGAACAGATTCCGAATGTGACGATCTACAAAATTCCCGTAAAAGAAAACGCTTTAGCAGATGCGTTAGCCCGCCTCGCAAAAGAATTTGCCTCGCTTGCAAGATGAATCGATGGAAGTGTCAGTTCACTGGACGTCGAGTCCTATCACAACTCGACATAGACACAATACACAAATCGAAAAAGAAGAAGAATCGATTGCAGAAGTGATGTAAAAACACGTAAGATCGGGCGACAGCCATTAATGTACTACCCGCAAACAGAAAACTACCGTGACGATAGGTCGTTAGCCCATCAAATCAAGAAAAGAACTCGTCCTACGCATTCATAAACAACACGTTATACGTAAGGTCTTTCGATCAAATGTGGCTAAGGTGCCTAAGCGGGTCCGAGGCCCGTGAAATTGTTAAAGAGGTGCATTCAGGACTCCGTGGCACTCACCAGCCGGGTCCGAAGATGAAAATGAAAATTAAAAGACTAGGGTACTACCGGCCCTCGATGATGACCGACCGCATGAAAATCGCCAAGAGCCGTCACCAATGCCAAGTGCACGGAGTGGTTCTACACCAACCTCCAAATGTGCTACATCCGACAATTGCGTCGTGGCCATTTGAATGTTGGGGCACGTATATAGTGGGTCCAATAGAACCACCATCTTCAAAAGGACATCGCTTCATTCTTACGGCTACAGATTACTTTTCCAAGTGCGCAGGCAGCTCCACTCGGAGAAGTGAAAGCACACCACGTGCTACGCTTTTCAAGAACCAAGTTGTCTACCATTTCGGAGTGCCGCGCAGGATCATCTCGGATAATGGGTCAGCATTCGAAGCACACAAATCAACAATTTTGTCGGAGACACGGAATCGACCGGCGGTATTCAACAATTTACTACCCAAGAGCAAACGGCCCGGTCGAGGCTTTTAATAAAACTCTCGTTCAAATTTTAAAGAAAACTTTGGACGATAATAAGAGAAATTGGCACGAGAAGTTATTAGAAGCCTTATGGGCCTACCGGATAACCTTCGTAACTCCTACTCAAGCTACACCTTACGCTCCGGTGTATGGGTCCGAGGCGAGTGTTACCCTTAGAGGTCCAGCCTTCCATCACTCGAAATTGCAGCTTGCAAACAAAATCACGACAGAAGAGAATGCCAAATTACGACTAGAGGAATTGGAAAGCCTGGAAGGGAAAAGACTTGCAGCACAACAGAATTTAGAACTATACCAAGCTAAGATGGTTCAAGCCCATGACAGATTGGTCCGCCCAAGAACCTTCAAAGTTGGTGACTTAGTTCTCGTTCTCAAGAGACCTATCCTTGCACACCGCAAGATAGGAGGAAAATTTGAACCCACTTAGGAAGGGCCGTTTGTGGTTGAGGCAGTCTACTCAGGAGGCTCCAACCATCTAGTGAATTGCCAAGGAGAACGACATGTGCTTCCGATCAACGGACGATACTTGAAGAAGTATTACGCTACCTGATGTTTCGAAGGAATGAATTTTTCATCCCTAGAAGCACGGGTGAAGTAATTACTTATGACTGGGTCCGAACCCAAAAATAATAAAAAATGTGCTAAAATAAATAAAATCGTGATAATAAAGTTTTCCTTGTTCTCTCTTCCAAATCAAAATCTTTTCCTGATCTTTTCCCACTTCATTCCTGTTGAATTTAAAAATACAAAAGGAATAATAAAAAAAAGGGAAAAAGAAAACTCGTCTCTAATAAACATTTTCTTAATGTTCTTGTTCTTAGTACAGCCCCCGATCCTTTTCCTTGTCTTTTCGCAGGGAAATGTCGAACGGGCGGTTGGTCCCGAACTTTAGAAATGGCGTAAGCCTCGCACTCGACGAAAAGAGGGTGAAAGATGGAGCGATAATAGAGATCGACTCGTACTTCGCACCGGCAAGCCCGCAATACGAGGAAGGTGACTCGGGTCCCGAGCTGATCGAGAGGAACCGCCCGCCGGACAAGCAATGAAAGTGGGTGGCCCAAGCCACCAACCCAAGAAGCAAGAAAAGGAAAACAAACACCGAGGAGGACAAGAGAATCAAGTCCGTAGTCGCTATGCAGCGAGGGCGGCTTGTCGCCGCCGCGCCCACGGAGATTCAGGAAGTACGAAGAGCTACTCTCACGAAGAACTCGGCGAAGAAATAAAAATCGCCGTATCCGCAAGATGTTAACTAAACTAGCAACGGACCAGTGCGACGAGGCGGCCGCTACTACCAAGTGCATATACTTCAAGGATACCGGTTCGCCAGAACCCGAAGAAAGGAGGCCGCTCCGAGGATAACGAAGAGACCAGGGAAATCTCAAGAAGATCGAAGAAGGAAGGCTACCACACCACCAGCATAAAGCCACCGACAATGCATGACCTTGTTGCAGAAGCAACCCCGGAGGATGTCCCGACGGAGACCATCTCCGAGGAGTCGAGGTATGCAGGAGAACGCGAAGGGATCGAGCCATATATCCCACAAGTATGTCACTAGTGCCTCGCCATTTGCGGATTATTCCGTAATACGATCGAGAAAGAATGTAGAATGTCGAGAAGCAAACTTTTCGAATACTTCGAGAGAATTAGAGGCAGGAGGATCAATATACTAGAAGGCCTCGAGCTACATACGTACGTGTTCTCGAATACGAACAACAACAAATCAGTGGACCGCATCCGGGATTTGAAAAGGATGGGTCGAGCGTGCCGCCTAAGAGAAAACACTTACTCGGAACCCCGGAGATGGATGCCGTGGAAAGGGAGAATTACAATACAATGTGGATGCTGCTACAACTTCGCGGAAGACAGGAAGGGAAACCCACCGGGATACTCCGTCATGGCAAGGTAGATCCAATGCCATTAGTCATCAAAAGGATGGTAAAGAGAATGATAACATGGAGGGTACCGCCAGCAGATTGCATACCCAACAGCTTGCATCATTAACATTTACAAGAAGGGTGACCGCATACCCCCGTACATAGATCACCACGACTTTGTCGGACCTTTCTGCACGCTTTCTTTTCGAACGAGTGTAATATCATGTTCGGATCCGACCTCCGGATAGCGAGCCCGAGTGAGTTCCGAAGGCCGGTAAGGATACCATTACCGGTAGGTTCCGTCATGATACTAAAGGGCAACGGAGCGGATGTCGCTAAACATTGCATACCGGAGTACCAATGAAGCGGATCTCGCTACTTTCGAAGGATGGATGACAGGAAAGTACCTTACCACTTCCAACGTACCTGTAGCTGAGAGAGCCTCCGGCCTTACGAGATGTGAGTTACATGGAAAATATCACACCTCCAACGTACATCCATACGACATCCTTGCCAAGGATGGCTTGGAAGGTGATATTATTGACCATGTACCTCACTATTCAGACATGGATTTTTGACAGATGCCTTTTTGGATGGATCGACAAAGATCATACATAGTACGTTTTGAGTCTACATGATTGTATGAGATGTATTCCAGATCGAGTTGTATGATGTAACTTCAACATGATTGGAATGAATGTGACCATGTCACATTTTTGGCCTTCACCTCTCTTGTGCAAGTTGACTGGGAAACGCCATTAAAGTTAAATGAACTTCGAACGAAGAACATAAATGAAACAAAAAGAATAAAAGAAAACTTTCCTTAAAAATCTAAAAAAATGATGAACGCCAAATTCACATGAACATTAAATGAACGATAAAGCAAATTTGAATCGTTAAAGGACAAACAAAATAAACACAAATTTTAAATCAAATCTCAATCAAATTCAAATTCAAATTCAACCTTCCAGATCTCAAATCAAATCTCAATCAAATTCAAACTCAACCTTCCAAATCTGAAATCCAATCCGTTCTACTCTCTCCCTTGTCTGGGATGGAAGCGGTCGATTCCATTGACACGGAGCCACGAGGTTTTCGATTCGGATCTGATGGCGAGGAATTGTATCCAATCCAAACCAGCAACTTTCGATCAACTCTTTTGAATGGGATATGTAGCATCTACATATTCCCTCCTAATCTGTTTCTTTCCACAAAAATCTTTTACAACTTTCATGAAATTCTCGAAGCACCAAAATTCCACACTTTTCAAATTAACACTACAAATCTTTGCAAAATCAATTACCATTCAAAATCAAATTCTTGGGGTTGAGGATTTTACATCCGATACTCGCATTGCTTTAGGTTCTTTCCCTATCGCAATGAAATACATCAAAATCAAATTTTTGGGGTCGAGGATTTTACATCCGATACTCGCATTGCTTTAGGTTCTTTCCCTATCGCAATGAAATACATCAAAATCAAATTCTTGGGGTTGAGGATTTTACATCCGATACTGCATTGCTTTAGGTTCTTTCCCTATCGCAATGAAATACATCAAAATCAAATTCTTGGGGTTGAGGATTTTACATCCGATACTACATTGCTTTAGGTTCTTTCCCTATCGCAATGAAATACATAAAAATCAAATTCTTGGGGTTGAGGATTTTACATCCGATACTGCATTGCTTTAGGTTCTTTCCCTATCGCAATGAAATACATCAAAATCAAATTTTTGGGGTCGAGGATTTTACATCCGATACCGCATTGCTTTAGGTTCTTTCCCTATCGCAATGAAATACATCAAAATCAAATTCTTGGGGTCGAGGATTTTACATCCGATACTGCATTGCTTTAGGTTCTTTCCCTATCGCAATGAAATACATCAAAATCAAATTCTTGGGGTTGAGGATTTTACATCTAATACTGTATTGCTTTAGGTTCTTTCCGTATCGCAATGAAATACATTAAATCAAATTCTTGGGGTTGAGGATTTTACATCCGATACTGCATTGCTTTAGGTTCTTTCCCTATCGCAATGAAATACATCAAAATCAAATTCTTGGGGTTGAGGATTTTACATCCGATACTACATTGCTTTAGTTCTTTCCCTATCGCAATGAAATACATCAAAATCAAATTCTTGGGGTTGAGGATTTTACATCCGATATTGCATTGCTTTAGGTTCTTTCCCTATCGCAATGAAATACATCAAAATCAAATTCTTGGGGTTGAAGATTTTACATCCGATACTGCATTGCTTTAGGTTCTTTCCCTATCGCAATGAAATACATCAAAATCAAATTTTTGAGGTTCAGGATTTTACATCCAATACCGCATTGCTTTGGGTTCTCTCCCTATTGCAATGAAGCACACCAAATCAAGCTGTTGAGGTTAAGGATTTTACATCCAATACCGCATCTGCTTCCGAGTTCTTTCCTCATTGTAATGGTTCAATCCAATCAATTCAAATTTTTTGAGGATGAAGATGTTACATCTAAAACCACAAAATTCCAATTTTTTATTTCAAGTTCAAATCCCTTTAAATTAATTTTAACAAAACTTCAATCTAAATTGAAACTCAAACTAAAATCTGAGCTCACACATCAAAACTTAAATTGAAACAAAATGAAATCTAAGTCGAAATTCCCCCAGATCATGTGATTTGGGATTCACCTCCTTTTCCTTTCCCCGGTGAGAGTTCGGGAATCTCCGAGCCTCGGAGATATACTTGACACTCCCCAGCGGAAATTCTTCTACTTTGTCCTAAGTTTGTCACTTGGACATCTGTGTTGGTTTGTTGATCTTTTCGGTCAACGCCAATACGCGCGGTGTGCTTGTCACTTGGACATCTGTGTTGGTTTGTTGATCTTTTCGGTCAACGCCAATACGCGCGGTGTGCTTGGATAGCACACCACACCTATTGAGGGTCCATTTGTTGACCTCATTTTTTATGAGGTCTTCTCTTCTCTCTTTAGTACTTAGGATCTAGCCTTCAGGCTTTTCCTTTGACTATCTTAGAGGACTAGAAGTGGAACCCACCCTTTAGAAGTCCAAACACCTCTTGACTCCTTGCAAACCTCACAAGCTTGATTGTAGACCCCTAATCACCTAGAGGGTTGAAATCAAATGTGGAAGTTTAAAGGATGAGCTCCTATAGGACTCTTTAGCCTTAGGACTGCCCTGCGTGGTCTGGTCTGGTGAAGGGCTGACTTACACACACACTATGCTTATTCACTACACTTTCACAAACCTCCTAAAACCACACCCATACCCAACTTGACCTCCTGACTCATGCAGGTGATTCACATGGATGGTCCTTAACCCCTAAGCCCTTGGCTAAGAGGGTTAGGAACAACATAGTGAATGCCTCAAATGAGTCCCTTCATGGCTCATGTGGGCTTGATATGGCTTCATGGCTCAACCAAAATGATTTCATTCCACTTACATTTACCAAATCTTCAATTTCTAAATTTTCAATTTTTGACCCCCGGGACCCCAGACCCGCCTAGCCTACCCAAAACCCTTGAAATTACCCAAAATTTTCAAAATTCTCCAAAATCACCCAAATTCCTCAAAATTAATCTTAAACATTTTCCCAACACTCAAATTGACCATTTTTACCCAAAATACTCAAAATTCCAAAAAATACCCCCAATACCCTACAAATTACCAAAATGCCCCTCTTGACCCAAAAATCCAAAAATTCAGAAAATTCACAAAAAATTCCAGAAAATCTCAAATATTCCCAATTTCATTTTGTCCAACTACACCATGGGCCAATTTTATCAATTTACCCCACTTTTGTCAAAATCCCCAATTTGACCCATTTTAAACCCAAAGTGAACCCAATGTCAAACCAAACCTACCCAATTGACCCAAATTCTGGTCCACTTCAATTCTAAACTTCAATTCAAAATCCCCAACACTAATCTAGACCAAATCCAAGCCCATTTTGATTGGCATTTGAATCCAATTTCACTTTTGACCTTAAAGCCCAATTTGGACCCATGACCCAAACTTAGCCCAAACCAAACCAATTCAACTCCAATTGGCCCCAAACCTTTTATAAACCTTCCCTAACATCCCCACAAACAAAACACTAACATAATTTGCCCAAAATTTGGACCAAACCCCACTCAAATTCAACCCAAAACCAAAAAGCCCAATTTTGATCTAAACCCAAACTTAACCCAAATAGACCCAAACCCCAAAATCCAACCCCAACAAAAGTTGAAACCTCTTTGAAACATTCCCATAAACATTTACCAACATTAATTTTACATCAATTTCAACCCTAGCCCAACATTAGCCCAAATTAGCCCAATTTGACCTACATTGGCCCTTTACCAAAGAAGCCCAAATCCAACCCAATTCAAACCCAAATCACTCCAAACTTGTTTCAAATCAATCATGACACAACCTTAGACAAAAATCAACATTTATTTGGCAAGGCCCATTCCAAATTTTTCTATTCAAAAGCCCATTTTCAAACCTAAAGGCCCACTTCCTTAAACCACTTTAAAAGCCCCCCCAAGACCATTTCAAAAGCCCAAGTTTTCAATCCAAAGCCCACATGACATTTCTCCATATCATCCATTTAATCAAAATCACCCCAAAGTTTAAAAATCATCATTAAACCATTCCAAATCAAGCTTCATGAAAATTCTCCACCAAAACACCAAAATTTCTAAATTCTACTTCCATGAAATTGACCAAGCTTTATCCTAAGCCATAGGCAAGCCATGAAGCCATTCTTAAGCCACATGCAAGCCATGTGAGTTGTTTACATGTGACCTTACTACATTGGACAAAAGGAGGAGGTCCTTTAAGCACTTCCTAAAAGCCATTAACCTTACTTATGATTCCCCTTAACCCAAATATAATCCAAATATTCTTGGATGGAGACCTCTCCACTTAAGACCAGCTGACCCAACTGATTCACCCAGCCCAAAACCAGGTCTTGGGGAGGTGAACCAAACCCAAAATCATGGGCTGACCAATTTGAACCCAAAATGAGCCTCTCCCCATTCCATTTCAATCCATCCCCTTTACACATGTCAAACTCCGATTGACTGCACCATTGCCAACCCCTGACCTCACTGGTCAAGATGGTGACCAGTGCCTTGCCGGCCAGCCACCAGGCCGCTGGAAAATACCATGGCCGAAAGCTCACATGTGAGCCAACATTGAAATTCCCCCTTGCTGAAGTGTCCCAGCCCAATTGAACAGCATGGCTATTCTTCTCTTGCATGGAGCAGCTGATCCCAAGCCTTAAACCCCCCTGGGAGGCCCTCCACCCTCTCCTACTTAAACCTCACCCCTCTCGGCCATGAGGAGGTGCTGAACCAACCTTAAGGAAACTCTGCCAAAATCACTCCAGACTCTCCCCCACACTTAGAGCATTTGATCCCCACTGTTCTATTGCCCTAATCCCCACTAATTGAGCTCAATTTTGGAGCTCAATTCTCAGGTCAGAACAGGACATTCCCAAATCCTCCACCAAAGTCAAATTAAACTCACCCACACCTGCACAAGACCAAGAGAAGGAGTTCCCCAGTGAAAGCCCCCTCTCCAGGCCACCCACCTGTTCCGGACTCCAAAGGTTGAAATCGGCTGTGGTCGAAATCATACCTAGACAATTCACCAGGCCAAGGGACTTCATCTGGAGCTTGCTTGGACCAATCGAAGGTGACACAACTCTCAGATCAAAGCTTCACTTCTCTGAGCAAAGGTATGGACTCACTCTGCTTCCCGAGCATACAGAGATTCTCCATTTAATTTGAATCAATTTCAATGCATGTTTACCGTATGGATGTGTTCGTCTCTTCGAGACGAATCCATAGAGCATAAGAACACAAAAATCCGTTGAGAATCGAGTGAGAAATTAGGGTTAGAAGGTTGACGGTCACGGGTGCACACCAGTCGTAAACGATGACTAGGAGCCATCGGATCGAGCGTGTATCGAGCGGATGGTCTGGATCGAGCCGGACAGCGCGATGGTACATGAACCGCTGTCCCCTGGAGCGCTGAGTCGGATGACGGCGCCGAATCAGAGCGCGCCGCGTGGCCCTTCGGAGCTGCCGAGGATGGCGTGGCGCCGCGTGGATAAGTAGAAAAATAGGGATTTTTCTTATTTATTTAATTACCAGAACTTAGAAAATTCATAACTTTGTGTAGGAAAATCCTAAAAATAAAATAAAAATACCTTCTTGCTCAGTGAATAGAGGAGAATAATGTGGAAAAGAAATCATTTAATTTCATTGAATATTTGATTTTTAATGATTTATTTACTCTCTGCACATTTTCAATTCTCCATGCATTTATACAATTCACCATGGCGCTTTTGAAGCCTCTGAATTTGGGGACATTCCCTGAATTTTCCAAAGTCAGAGGCCATCCCTATGAAGAGTTATTGATTTTTCAATTCTAGGTCACTATTCTGAGTATTTTAATTCCAATAATTAGCATGTTGTGAAATAAATTCTAGGAAAATTTGGTGATGTTTCTTATGACTAGAGGACCTTAGGGAAAATAGGTTTTGAGTTGACTCACTTGTAATAACCCTAATTGGCTTAAACACCCAAAATGGAGATTTAATTAATTAGAGCTAATCATTCATCAAATTGACTTGAAATCAATCCTCCACTGACCTTTAGTTTCAGAGGAACCCACCATAAAAGTTTGAAGTCAATTGGACTTGGTTAGCCCTATCAAATGGGTTGATTAAGCCATTTAGCCAAACCTAAACTTCAAAAATTCATAACTTTCAAAAAACTTCTAAAAAATTCACCAAATTGGTTTTGGAGCCTCTCTGATATCAGGGGAATTTAAGAAAATTAAAATTGCATTTTTCCAAAAAAGTTGATTTTTTGCATTATTTAAATATTTTTAATAATTAAAAAATAATAAAAATCACAAAAATAATAAAATTCACCAAAATTTCACATTTTGAATTTTAATCACTTGGGAACAAACCCTATATTTTTCTTAAGTCTCTATGATGAGATATCAAATTTTAAAGCTCTAAGGTAATTTTAAAATTAAAAAAAATGTATTTTCTAGCATTTCCACTAAAATAATTCTAATAAATCAAAGAAAAATCAGAAAATCATAAAAATTAGTTCTCTAGTTTCCTTGATATCAGAGAGATTTTGAAAAATATAAAATTCATTTTTCAACCTTTATTTTATTTTTAAATTAATTAATACTCCAAAACTCAGAATAATTATAAAAAAATAATATAATTCAACAAAATCACCAAAATTGGTCCAAGTTGTCCTCTGGTCATTAGAAATGTTCCATAATTTTCTTAAGGACAGAAACTTTCCCTTGGTCATGTTGTTGAATTTTCCTTGAAAATCCTTATTTTCCACCAAAAATAATTACATAAATAAATTAAATACAGAAAAATCACATTTTCTCCTCTAATGTCTTGATTGATATATGAGTGAAGTCACATAAAAATTTCAAATTCATTTAAGCTCAATTTAGTGAGTTATGGAATTAGTAAGTTTAAAGGGCAAAATGGTAATTAAAATTTTAACCTATAATTAAAAATTTTAGGTTTAATTAAAAGGGTGAGTAAAATATTTGATACTAAGTTGATTTTGGATGTTTGAAACTTAGGTAGTTAAAGGGTAGAAACCTACCAAACAATTTGAAAATAATTAAAATAAACCTTAATTAAATAATTAATTAAACTTGGAAGAATAATAAAAAATTGGAATTATTAAAATAGGGATACTATTAGGAGGAGATTTGTTCTTTAATTTAAGAATCCCTAAATTTATCACCTCAATAACATTTAATTCCTAATTAAAATGATAATCCAAATTCAAGATTTAAAAATGCTAAAAGACTTAATCATTAAATTAAATTAAAGTTAAAACATTTAAATTAAATCCTTCTAAGATTTCAATTAAATTAATATTTTAACAATTAAAATTAAATCATCCTTAAAGCATAAAAAATAAAATATTAAATTAAAATTAAAATAAAATTAAATTTAAATTAAATTGAATTAAATTAAATTTAAATTTAAATTAAATTAAATTAAATTAAATTAAATTAAACTAAATTCAATTAAATTAAATTAAAACATATTAAATTAAATTAAATAAAATAAAAAATAAAATCAAATAAAAATAAAATTAAAATTAAATTAAAAAATAAAATTAAATTAAAATTAAAACTAAACCAAATTAAATTAAATTAAAATTAAATTAAATTAAATTGAATTAAATATAACATCACCTAAGACATAAAGAATTCAAAATAAATCTAAAACAACTTGAACATTATTCCAAACTTAAACCCATTAATTGAAATTAAATTAAGTCACAAATCACTTGAACATCATTTGCCCTCAAAAGCTCTTGTTGTCATAACTCCTAAACGGAGTATTAAGTGAAGTGTTACTTCACTTATACGATATTCAAATGTCTTAGTTCACTATGCAAGAGAACAAAACTTGAACTCCTGAATGATTAATTCACTTGTATAATTAAATTCTCTTGGACTTAAAACAATCCTAGAGGTATTGAAAAGATGTTTTAAGACTCGTCTTAAGCACTTCCTCAATATGATAGGATATTTATAAGAACAATTGAACTTAATTGTTCTTTGATGAAGAAAATCGTCCTTAAACAAAACACAAGAACATTGACGTCATAGGTGGTGACTAGCTATAGGATTAGGAACTTGGTAGAAAACCAAAACCTTTCCCTTAGCTTTACCTAGGTACTTGTTGGAATAGTTAAATGCTCTGATATGTGTTTTAAGTGCAGCTTGGGATGACGGGAAGGCCCTCCGAGTACGCTTTTATTTTATTGCAATTTACTTTATTGCAATTTACTTAATTGCATCGCACTTACTTTTCTTGCATGATAAACAACTGTTGCATGAAAACCCACTCCTTTAGGATAGTCCCTAAAACTGAAACCAAAACTAAATTAAAAATCATTACAATATAAAACTCACCACCACAACATTTCAAAATATAAAACAACTCAAAATTTAATCACAAACATAACAACAAAACTACAACTACAACTAAATTAAAACGTCTTGTTGGATGATCGGGAATACCTCAGATGATGTAACCTACGTGTTGCAACGGGATTTCCCACGGTCTAAATGAAAGTGTGGAACTCATTTAGTTGAGTTTAGCAAATTCTTCTGGACTAAGTGAATCCAATAAAAATAACGATGCCGGAAGGATGGAACCGTGAGATCTTAACCGGTGTTGTTATAATCAACTTTAAGATTTGTTTTAATTAAAACATAGAAAACACTATGGAAATTAAGACCTTCTCTAAACCAAAACACTTCTCTCATCTCTTGATTTATGATTTCTAAACCTCTCGCAACAACAATGAGCTTGGAGCATGGTGGGCAAGCACGGCCATCTTCGTCAAGCAAAACAACTCTACATCAGCCTAAACATTTCTTAGAATTAAATAACTAAACCATAGGACTTCGAAGTAGTTTGCCTAGTGCATCATAAATCCTCAACCTTTTGTTAGGCATTTGCATTCGCAAATTAAGCCCTAACCGGTCTTAGGATTCCGAGGTAGTCGTCCGATACGACATAAACCCTCACATCTTCGAGGCTATTTATGTGATCACATCATACGAATATAAGTCCTAATTAATTAAAATTGGCAAGATCAAAAAATTAAATAAACATTAGGACTTTCCTAAATTCAAGCCAAACAATAGGATAGTCGGGAAATTACCGAAGTTCGCTTCGAATCTGTAATTTCTCCTACCTTTCTTCCTTTGAATTCCCAAAATAAAATGTTCCAAATTTGATCCATTCCCTATTGAAATTCCAAAATTCAATCCCTTGAAAACTTAAACTTTGAAATTCTTGAGAGCAGAATTACTGATTATTATCGAGAGTTTTCTTAAGTGATTCCCGTCATTTAAGATGTAATTAACTATAAGGGCTTGCCCTTATAGGGAACTTTAAGAACCCAGGTAATATAAACCCTGCTTAATTCCTTTATATTAAGCAGGGGAACTTGTCGACTTATAAAATTGGTTCGCAAACCAAACGGATGTCACAAATCTTCTAGTTTATTTAATCGAGCCCCATCATCAAGCAGTGTGTCTATTCTCTGGGATAGATATACGATTTGTGGTGTGGTGCTCGTTTATATAAACTATTCGGGATGTGGGATCAGTTTGATTTCACATCTTAAAATTTTCAAAATTAAAATTATTTTCAAAATCAAATGCTACTTTCTAAATTATATATATATATATTTAAATCAAATTTAAAATCTAAAAATATGCCGACAGGGAAGAGTTATAGATAATTTGTTTTTGTATGAACTTTCTTTAGTATAAAAAATCCATTATTTCTTGTATCGTCCTTATAAACTCTGAGAAATTTCTTTGTCTTTCTCCTTGCGATGAGTCAGGGTGAAATGAAGAGATAGACTGGATATGCTTTTAAATATGAAATACTTGTGATGATTTTACACTTCATTCCTCACTTACTTTTCGATCTGGCTAATTGAAATGTTACAATTTGTTTTGAAACATAAGATCGAAAGGACAATGAGTTCTACAACAAAGTGGATATCACATTGAATTCTATGGATGAAAATGTAGTTCATAGGGTTGAGTGCAAATAAATAAGGGTATATACTTTGTTGGGCGTAGAATTAGAGATTTTAAGGGTGACAGACTAAAAACCCCAATTCAGTCCTAGTGTTTGGAAAATAAAACGAGAGTTAGCTCTCAAGGGAGGGGGCAGTGGGATCTTTAGAGTAGGAGCTAATATCCTCTTAGCCTAACCACAGATTTAGGGACCAAACATAGGATTAGACAATGCTTTTTATGCAATCAGTAGAGGTTAATGAATAAGAATGCTCCTATTTGACACAATGCAATTTCCAACAATCTAAATCTTTCACTAACCATAAACTCATTGCTAGGGGAAGGAGGCTTTCTCAAAATTTGAATCTTTAATTATTAAAATAGTAAGGCTTTGTCTAGATTAGAAAATTTACTATGAAGTTTAGAAAGTAGTTTGGTAAATTTAATTCCATCAGCATATTCAAATATTATCAACTTGTGCTTTTCACATGTAAATTTTATAAAGTTTAAACATTATGTTTTAGTAATACTGTCATAAGTTAACACCTTCCTCATGGGTTCGATAACCTCCAATAGAGCTTTATGTTACTTGTGAGATACGCATACTTGCATTTGTATTATGGCGTCTAAAAGAAAATATATTGAAGTATAAAAATACCGCACCAAGGTTTTAGTGTCGTTGCTGGGATAGGTAACGACTAATTTTAGTTGTGTTTGAAAATATTTTGTTTGATTTATAAAACTTATATTTGTGTTATTGTTTATTTTTAAGTGTGCTGATTGTGCTTGTTGACGTGTAGTTTTGTATTTGAAGGTATATTACCTTACGACCATGAATTAGAATGGACTGTTAAAAAATTTGATAACAAAAAAAATCTAAAATGCTGAACAAAATATCGAACAACTTAGATAAATCTAGAGTTGAGAATGATCATCAACAAAGATCTTTAAAAGATTATGTTATCCTACAGTTGGTGAAATTCACTTAACTATTCAAAATCCTAATGCTGCTTCTAATTTATTTGTGCTTAAACCTGCTATTATCCAGATGATACAAAGCAAATGGTATGGGGGAACATCTACGAAAGATTCTAATTAACTTCTTGCTAGTTTTTTAGAATTTTGTGCTACTTTTAAATATGATAAGAGTGTCAAATGATGCCGTCAGACTAAATAATAGAACCAATATTCCCTATTCTAATTATTATAATCCTGGTTAGAAGAATCACCCTAATTTAAAATGGTATAATAACAATTTGGTAAACCATTGGGAAATCCCAACAACCAAGGAAATTCTAACTATAGACTTTATTATACTCATGGTTTTATCAGTAACTCACAAGTTAAGGAGAAGAAGTTGTCTATTGAAGAGTTGGTGCTAAATTTGGGGAACCAATTTAAAAGTCAAGGTAATCTATTACAAAGTCAAGAAACTACTATTAGAAATATTAAAAATCAATTGGGGCATATTGTTACTGCTCTTAATAACAGACCTTCAAGAATTCTTCCTAGTAATGTCGAAATCAATCCAAAAGATTAATATAAAGAGTAAATTAAGGCTATTCAGTTGGGAAATGGAAAAGAATTGGAAACAAGAGTGCAAAAAGAAATTGTGACTGAAAAGTAAAGGGTGGAAATTGAAAAAGGTGACGATGATACATATCCTAATTTGGAATATCCAATTAAACAAATGAAAATTACTGTAGAAAGATGTCCACCTCCATTTCCTCAAAGATTGAAATAAAAATAGAGAGATAAACAATTTTCAAAATTTTTATAAATTCTTAAAAAGTTGACTATAAATATTCTACTCGTTAAAGCCTTAGAACAAATGCCAAATTATGTGAAGTTAATGAAGGATGTACATAACAAAAAAAAGAAGTTTACAAATAACGAGACAATTGCACTTAGTGAAGAGTGTAGCACATTTATTCAGAAAAAGCTTCCTAAAAAACTAAAGGGTTCTAGTAGCTTCACTATACCTTATGCTATTGGTGAACGATTTTTTGGAAAAGCCTTATGCGATTTGGAAGCAAGTATTAACCTCATGCCTATAACAATTTCTAAAAGGTTGGGTTTAGGAGAGATTTTCCATAATATTGTATCTCTTCAGTTAGCTGATCGCTCAATCACCTATCCTAAAGGAGTTATAGAAGATGTTTTGGTAAAGATTGATAATTTTATCTTTTTGATGGATTTTATTATTTTAGATAAAGAGGAAGATAAAAAAATTCATATTATTTTGGGGAGACCATTCCTTGCTACTGGAAGAGACGTAATAGATGTTTAGAAAGGAGAATTAACTATGAGAGTTAATGATCAAGAGGTGACATTCAATATATCAAAAGCCTCGAAGAACCCAACACAAGAAACAAATAATGAATGTTTCAGATTGTGATTATCTGAGTAATGAGCATTTTAAGGAGAAATTTGAAGAGAAACTTGAGCAAGAATATTTGAAAAATGAGGATAAGGATGAATGATGCACCAAAAATATGTTTGATTTTTCATATATATTCGTACTCATTTTTTGTGATATTGCACTTTAATGGAAGGTATTTTTCATGTTTTACTGCAGGTATGATGATTTTAGGCAAATGAAGCAAAAAGAATCGAAAAGTAACGAATTTTATGCGAAAAAGGCAAAAATCAAATTTTTGATGCTCTGGCACTCACGGCGCATTTTTCTAGAGAGTTAAGAAATAAAAGTCAGGATAGGTCGTCGACGGCACCCTATTGCTTGCCGATGGCACCCAAAGTCGGTTCAAGCCATATTTAATGTATTTGGATGATTTTTTGAGAGATTCGTGAGGCAACTCTTAGGAAATTTGTTCCTAGACTAATTTAACTTATTTTAAGCTGTAGAAATCAGTGTGTGCTTAGGTGTGCGTGTTTATGTAAGTGAAGAAAGTAGTGTGTGAGTGAAAAGGAAGTGTTTAGAGAGAGTTTAGAGCTTACAGTTTGATGTTTAGTGTTATTTTGTGAGCGATTCTTCCCAAAAGAGTTGTATGAGGAGAGGGAAAGTGAGAGATTGCTTCTTTCCTACAATTCTAAGAGAGAATTGAGTGTGTTGTAAAGAGAGAAGGAGATCCAAGGGAACTTCAAGGGATTTACTCAGAGAAGAATTTGAGATAAGTTGTACTTCTTATTATTTGTATGACATTGCTTATATATATAATCTTTGTTTTGTCATACCTTCCTCATGAATTCTGAGTAGATTTCTTTGTTTTTCTCCTTGCAATGATAAATGGTGATGTGATAGTTTAGATTGGATTTGCCATAAGAAAGAATAGATATTTGATACACCTAAAATATATAGTACTTTTATGCACATTTTTATACCTATTTTGAGTGATATTGTACTTTAATAGAAGATATTTTGTGTTTTTCTTGCAAGTATGATGAAAATAGATTTTCATGATGAAAGGAGCAAAATTGGAACAAATTTGGAGCAAAAAAATGAAAAATAAAAAATTTGGCACTGGCGGCAAAGCGCCGCTGGGCCGGGTCTTAACCGCCATAGTTATAAATCGAACTTTAATTAGATTTGGCGCCAAATTAAAAAAGGAATGGATGCAACTCTTGGTGGTAACGTCCATAACTTCCTTTGGGTGGCAAATTTGAATGAAGGGGTGTGTTCCTTGGTAGATACATCGAATTTGGACACATTTTGAAGAGACACCAAGGCACCTTTTGGTTCACTATTTAAAGAGAGTCTTAGAAGTGAAGAAGTGAAGAATTGAAGAGGCTCTTCACTGTAATTCGAAGAGAGGAATTTAGGAGATTCTTCCACTGCATTTTAAGTTTTTATTTAGAGTAGGAGTAGAGAGTAGAAAAGAGAAAAGGTTCGGAGTTAAGAGTTCTTCTCCCACTTCTTTTCTTTCTTTTAGTTTAGTTTTTATTGAAGTCTGAAGTCTGTATTCTGAGTCATCGAAGTTTGGAGACTTGCTCTGAGGAGTAGTTTAGCAAAGAGTCAAAGTTTCAGAGGAACTTCCTTAGTCTTGTGGAAAGGATTTTCAGATAAGTGTTTACTTTTATTTTGTTTATCAATACTTGCTTTATTTTATTATTTTTCTTATCGTTTTAATTTCAAATCAATGTGTTTTTATATTTTCCCAATGCATTCTGAGTAGTTTACTTTATCTTTTTCTTTCTTAAAATGGAGAAGTAATTAATTTAAAGAGAATTGTTGTTGAAAGTATGAGTGTTTAAAAGTTGGAAGAAGTTGTGACGATTGATGTTGAGAACTTTGTTTACTTCTTAAATTGGCCTGTAAAGTTGTAAACTTCTTAAGATTATGTAAGATCCAATGCGGTATTATCTCATTAAAGTTAGTAGGAATCACATGCAATTATATGGGTGAGAACTGTAGTCCATATAAGTGAATGTAATATTAGAAGATATTTTTATAGGAGGGAGTAAACTTATAGGATTTTAGAGTGACAGGCTAAAACCCTCTAATTTAGTTTGAAGTTTTGAGTTTTGTTATGAGAAGTTAGCCCCCAGGTGGTGGGAATCGAGGGAACTCTAGAGTGAGAGACTGATATCTTCCCTGCCTAACCATGTTCAAAATAATATAAATTTCAAATTAACATATGTTCTTTATAGAACCAAGCTAGGGTAAAGAACACATTTGCTTCTATCTATCACAACAAAATTTAAATACATCCACAACAATACTCTAAGAATTATTATTACTTCATGAAAGGAAAGAAAAAGATATTTTAGTTAATAGTATTTTCACATCCAGTGTTATTAGTTATTGAAACCTTTACTTTCATTGCTTAGCGTTTTATTAAGAAAATTTCAAAAGACAAATCAACTTTCTAAAAATTTTCAAAATCAAGACATACTATTTCAAAAACAATTAAAGAAAGTAAAAAAATAATTTTCTAAATTCCTTTAAAGATTTTTAACTTTCCCTGTGGGTTCGATATCTCGGGGCTTAATCAAAAAGTCCTTTATTACTTGATAAACGATACGTATACTTGCGTAGTATCCCATATTATAAAATCATAATTTTCATATCTTAAATCATCAACGCACTTATATCCAGTGGAGTCAAGTTTTTGGCAACCGTTGCACTTATATCTATCGGAGATCAAGTTTTTGGCGCCGTTGCCGGGGAAAATTAATTAAATTGCATTTTAAAGAGAATTAAGAAATTATAAATTTTTACTTTTCTTTGTTTTTACTAGTGTGTTGTGTTTTGTTTTGTTTTATTGTTGTATGCGTAGTTTAGGTTTTGAAGGACTTGTGCCTTACTATTCTGAATTAGAAAGAACTATCAGAAAAATCAAAAAAATTAAAAATACAGAAAAAGAAAAAGATATTCAAGAAATGACAAATCATCAAGATCAAAATGTTGGCATCCATCAAGAATTAAGACCATTAAGAGATTATGTTAACCCTACAGTAGATGAATTTCGTGCTAGCATTCAAAACCCTGTTGTAGCTGCTAATTCTTTTGAGCTTAAACCTGCTATTATCCAAATGGTGTCTAATAATCAGTTTGGGCGAGCAACAACTGAAGATCCTAATTTGCATGTTGCTAATTTTCTAGAGTTATGTGCTACTTTTAAATATGATGGTGTTTCGAATGATTCTATTAGACTTATACTTTTTCCTTTCTCACTAAAGGATAAAGCTAAAATGTTGTTACATTCGTTAGCACCTGGATCAATTAGAACTTGGGGTGAACTGTCACAAAAATTCCTTGCTAAATATTTTCCACCATCTAAGACTACTAAGTTGAGAAATAATATAACATCTTTTTGTCAGTTTGAAGGGGAATCAATTTATGAAGCATGGGAAAGATTTAAAGATCTCCTCAGGAAATGTCCATATCATGCAATACCGTATCGGTTAATAATTCAAACTTTTTATAATGAATTAGTTGGATCTCTTAGATCAATCATCGATGTCGTCATTGGTGGATCATTAATGTCTAAACCATTTTCTCATGCTTATGCTTTAATTGAAGAAATGGCTACTAAAAATTTTCAATGGCCTTCTGAAAGGTTAAATCCTAAAAAGGTAGCCAGTGTTTATGAAAATGATGCTTTTACAATGTTAGCAAATCAAGTTGCTGCTGTATCAAGGAATATAGACCAATTTGGGATGAATTTTCTCAGCCAAATCTCATGATTGAAGAAAATTCATTAGCCCAAATGGTTGATTCTTATTCTTCACCAGAAACTGTGAATGCTATAATCAAACTTAACAACCCATATTCCAAATATTATAACCTGAGTTGGAAGAATCATCCCAATTTTAACCGGAATAACAATAATCGTGGTGGTGTTAATCAACAACTGGGGAACCACCAAGTAAACCCATTGGGGAATTGGATCAACCAAGGTAATAATATTAATAGATTAACTTATCCTTCAAGTTATAACAATGGTTTACAATTAAAGAAGAAGAAGTTTTCTATGGAAGAAGTAGTGTCACATATGGGAAATCAATTACAAATTCAAGGAGCAACCATCAGAAATATTGAAAATCAATTGGGATAAATTACAAATGCCTTAAGTAATAGATCCCAAGGAATGCTTCCAAGTAATACTGAAGTGAATCCAAGTGAAAAGAATAAAGAACAAGCGAAAGCAATTCAACTGAGAAGTGAAAAGGAATTGGAAGGTAGAGTTCAAAAAGAGACTGAAGTAGAGAAAGAAGAGATTGAAAGACCTAAAGAGGACGCTCCAAAAGGTTTTGAAAGACCTATTTCTCCACCTAAGGTTGATTTAGAAAAACCACCACCTCATTTCCTCAGAAACATCGTCAACAAAAGTTGGATAAGCAATTTTCAAAATTCTTGAAGATATTAAAGAATCTTACCATTAATTTTCCATTTGCTGAAGCTCAAGAACAAATGCCAAGCCATGCAAAATTTATGAAGGATATTCTTAATAAGAAGAGGAAGTTTGAAGAAAATGAGACTGTTGTACTTAGTGAGGAGTACAGTGCGATAATTCAGAAAAAGCTTCCTGAAAAACTTAAAGATCCTGGTAGTTTCACAATTCCATGTGCAATCAGAGAAAGATTCTGTGGAAAAGCTTTATGTGATTTCGGTGCAAGCATTAACCTTATGCCTCTATCAATATTTAAAAGACTGGGGATAGGAGAAATAACCCCGGCTACTGTAACTCTACAATTAGCAGATCGTTCGGTCACATATCCTAAAGGAGTTATAGAAGATGTTTTCGTAAAAGTGGATCAATTTATTTTCCTATGGATTTCATTATGTTATATATGGAGGAATATAAAGAGATACCCATAATTTTAGGGAGACCATTTTTAGCTACAGGCAGAGCCATGATAGATGTGCAAAAAGGGGAATTAACAATGAGGGTTAATGATCAGACTGTTACATTTAATATTTCAAAATCGATGAAATATCCCGCAAGAGGTCAAGAAGATGAGTGTTTTAGGATGGATGTTATTGATTATTTAAGTGAATGTCATTTCAAATCAACTTATGAAGAGAATGTTGAAAGAGAAGAATTTGAATATAAGCAAGAAGAGGAGTTATTTGATTCTGAAGATTTTTAAGAGGAAGATTTAAAGTATGTTCATGAAAATTTTGAATTGTTGGATATGACTGAGAAAGATAAATCTTATGGTCCATCAATTGAAAAACCCTCTAAACTTGAGCTAAAAATGCTTCCTGAAAATTTGAAGTATGCTTTTCTAGGTGAATCCTCAACCTTGCCTGTTATAATTTCTTCTCAATTAACTAAAAAAGAAGAAGAGAGTTTACTTGAAATTTTGAAGAAGTACAAGAAAGCCTTTGGATGGACAATTGCTGATATTAAAGGAATCAATCCTTCAATTTGTATGCACAGAATTCTTATGGAAGATAATTGCAAACCACAGGCTGATCCCCAAAGGAGATTAAATCCTATTATGAAAGAAGTTGTTAAGAAAGAAATTTTAAAGTGGTGGGATGCTGGAATTATCTACCCTATTTCAGATAGTGCATGGGTTAGTCCTATTCACTGTTTTCCTAAGAAAGGAGGAGTAACTGTGACTGTTAATGAAAAGAATGAAATGATACCAACAAGACAAGTTACAGGGTAGCGAATATGCATTGATTATAGAAAATTAAACCTTGCCACAAGGAAAGATCATTTTCCACTCTCTTTTCTAGATCAAATGTTGGATAGACTGGCTGGGCATAAATACTTTTGTTTTCTGGATGGATATACTGGTTACCACCAAATTCAAATTGCTCCTGAGGATTAAGAGAAAACTACGTTTACCAGTCCTTATGGTACGTTTGCTTTAAGAAGAATGCCCGTTGGTTTATGTAATGCCCCTGCTATATTTCAGAGATATATGATGGTTATTTTTTGTGATTTAATTGAAAAAAGGATTGAAATTTTTATGGATGACTTTTCAGTGTTTAGAATTCTTTTGAATCATGTTTAGAACATCTATCTAAAGTTCTAAAATGCTGTGAAGAAACTAATTTGGTCCTTAATTGGGAAAAATGCCAATTTATGGTAGCAGGAGAAATTGTTTTGGGACATCGGATTTCAGAAAAAGGTTTTGATTTAAATCCTACAAAAATTCAAGTTATATCTAATTTACCTTGCCCAACCAATATAGTTTCTTAGGACATGCTGGATTCTACAGGCGTTACATTAAAGACTCTTCAAAAATTACAAAATCTTTATGCCGTTTACTTGAAAAGGATGCAATTTTTGATTTTGATGATAACTGCCGTAAAGCCTTTGAAACATTAAAAGAAAAATTAATCACTGCACCTGTAATAACTTGGCCAAATTGGGAAAAATCTTTTGAATTAATGTGTGATGCTAGTGATAATGCTATTGGTGCTGTTTTGGGTCAGAAATATGGTAAATTTTTCAAAGTAATTTATTATGATAGTAAAACTCTTAAAGAAGCTCAAATTAATTATACCACTACTGAGAAAGAGTTATTAGCTATAGTATTTGCCTTTGATAAATTTCAATCATATTTAATTGAAACTAAATGTGTTGTGCATACTGATCATTCTGCTATCAATTACTTAATGAATAAAAATGATGCAAAACCAAGACTTATAAGATGGATTCTTCTTTTGCAAGAATTTGATTTTGAAATAGTAGATATGAAGGGTTCTGATAATCAATTTGCTGATCATTTGTCCGGGCTTGAAATTGAAAAATCTTTTTGTGATATTGAAGAAATTAATGACCATTTTCCTGATGAAAAACTGTTCACTCTTAAAGAAAGGAATGTTCCGTGGTATGCATATATAGTAAATTTTATTGGTAGTAATATTATACCCTATGGTTTGACATATCATGAAAAGAAGAAATTTCTATCTGATGCTAAGACTTATTTTTGGGATGACCCATTTTTATATAAAAAAGGAAATGATCTTATAATTCAAAGATGTGTACCTTTGGAAGAGGCTTATGAAATTATTCAAAAATGTCATGATTCTGATTATGGGGGACATTTTGGAAGTGATAAAATTGCATATAAAATATTACAATTAGGATTTTATTGGCCTACAATTTTTAAGGATGTGAATGTTTATATTAAAAATTGTGATAGATGTCAGCGTGTGGGCAATATTTCTAGAAGAAATGAGATGCCCCTCAATTATATGTTGGAAGTTGAAATATTTGATGTTTGGCGATTAGATTTTATGGGACCATTTACACCATCTTTCGGAAATGTGTATATTTTGATAGCAGTAGATTATGTTTCCAAATGGATTGAAGCTATTGCTTTACCTCGATGTGATGCTCAAAGTGTTGCAAAGTTTTTAGAAAGGAATATATTTTGCAAATTTGGAATAACAAGATTAATCATAACTGATGGGGAAGTCATTTTAGAAATACGATTATTGGGAAGTTAGCAAAGAAATATCATATTAATCATCGCATTGCTACTACTTATCATCCGCAAACAAGTGGTTTGGTTGAATTATCTAATCGTGAAATTAAAAGAATATTGGAAAAAACTGTTAATCCAAATAGAAAGGATTGGTCAATTAAACTGGATTATGCTTTGTGGGCTCGTAGGATCGCTACGTAACACCTATGGGAATGTCCCCATATAGGCTAATTTTTGGAAAAGCTTTTCATTTACCTTTTGAACTTGAGTATAAAGCATATTGGGCTATTAAAGAGTTCAACTATAATTTGAAAGATGCTGCTGAAAAGAGATTATTGCAATTGAATGAGCTTGAAGAAATAATGAATGAATCTTATGAAAATGCTAAGATTTATTAGGATAAGATGAAGTTATGGCATGATCGGAAGATTCTTACTAAAAATCTTGTACCAGGACAACAAGTTTTGCTGTATAATGCTAGAATGAGAATATTTTCTGGAAAACTTAAGTCCAGGTGGATGTGTCCATTCATTGTGATAAAAGTTTATTCTTATGGAGCTGTAGATATTCAAGATCCTAAGACTGGAAAAATATTTAAAGTTAACGGACATAGACTTAAACCATATTTTTCAGTCAATAAATCTAAATCTGATGAGAATTTAATGTTGGGTCACTCAAAATGAGTTCTGGGTATGTCAGGCTGAAGACGTTAAAACAAACACTTTGTGAGAGGCAACCCATATTTATCGGTGTGCTTTGCTTTATTTTTGTTTTGTGTGCTTTGTTTGCTTTGTTTGGTTTGTTTTTATGTTTTTAATGGTAGTAATTTGGAGTTTTTAAACTTAATTAGAGTTTATTCGACCTTAATTGATGATTTAGTGAAGTCAGAATGAAAATTTGGACACTTAGCGGACTGTTGACCTCATTTTTGATGAGGTCTTTTCTCTTCTCTCTCCTTAGTACTTAGGGTCTAGCCATAGGTTTTCTCTTGACTATCCTAGAGGACTAGAAATGAGACCCACACTTAGAAACTCAAACCACTTCTTAACTCCCTTAAAACCCCACATGTTTGATTATAAACCCCTAAACCACTTGGAGGGTTAAAATCAATATGTGGAGGTTTAAAGGATGAGCTTCCTATAGGACTCTGTGGCCTTAGGACTACCCTGGGTGGCCTGGTCTGGTGGGGGTTGACTTGCACACACATTACACTTTCACACACATTCCAAACCCTAAAACTACTTTTAGCCAATTTGACTTCCCGACTCATGTAGGCGATTCATATGGATGGACCTCAACCCCTATGCCCCTGGCTAAGAGGGTTAGGAACAACATAGTGAGTGCCTAAAATGAGTCGTCTCATGGCTCTTATGGGCTTAATATGGCATCATGGCTCAACCAAAGTGATTCCATTATACTTAAACTTGATCAATCTTTATTTTTCCAAAATTGCAATTTTTGACCCCCGGAGCCCTACACCCACCAAACCTACCAAATGCCCTTGAAACTACCAAAAATTTGCAAAATTACCTATTACCCAAAATTCCTCAAAACCAATCCTAAACATTTCCTACCATTCAAATTGATCATCAATAGCCAAATATACCAAAAATTCCAAAAATACCCATCAATACCCTCCAAATACCCAAAATGCCCTTCTTACCCAAAAATTCCATAAATTCCAAAAATTCCCAGAAAATTCCAAAAAATCCCAAATATTCCCAATTTTATTTTGTTCAACTACACCATAGGCCTATTTTGCTAATTTGGCCCACTTTTACAAAAACCCCCAATTTGACCCATTCTTAACCCAAGTGGACCCAATGTCAAACCAAATCAACCCAATTGACCTCAACTTTGATCCAATTAAATTTTAAACTTCAATTTAATATCCCCAATATCAATTTAGACCAAATAAAAGCCAAATTTGATTGACATTTGGATCCAATTCCAATTTGAAGCCAAAAGCCCAATTTTGGCCCATGGCCTAAACTTAGCCCAAACCAACCCAATTCAACTCCAATTAGCCCCAAATCCCAAACCTAAACTCCACCCAAACCTAACCCAAAGTCAAAATCCCTTAAATTGGCCTAAACCCAAACCTAACCCAAATAGGCCCAAATCCCAAAATTAAAGCCCAACCAAAATTGAAAACTCTTTGTTACACCCCATAAACATTTCTAAACATTAATTTTACATCAAATCCAACCTTAGCCCAACCTTGGCCCAAGTTAGCCCAATTTGACCCACTTTGGCCCCATTACCAAAAAAAGCCCAAATTAAATCCAATACCACTTTAAATGACACCAAACCTTTTCTAAAATGTTCATGACACATCCCTAAACTAAACCCAACATCTGTTTGGCCCAATCCTTCAAAAAATTTCCATCCAACAATTTTTTTTCAAACATAAAGTCCCACTTTCTTGAACCATCCTAAAAGCCCATCTTCACCAAATCCAAAAGCCCAAAATTAGCTCCAAAGCCCACATGACAATTTCTTCTCATCATATATTTAATTAATATCATCCTTAAGTCCTAAATCAACAACCAAATAATTCCAAATCAAGCTTCATGAGAATTCCCCACTAAAATGCCAAAGTTTCCAAAATCCATTTTCATGAAATTGAGTCATGCCTTGCCCCAAGCCCAAATGAAGCCATGAAGCCATCCTTAAGCCCCATGCAAGCCATGTGAGTGATGTTCATGTGACCATGCCATATTGGGCAAAAGGAGGAGCCTCTTTCTTGATTCCCTTAAAGTGATTAAGCACTCCCATGTTTCCCCTAAACCATTTTTAAACTTAAATATGCTTAGATGGTGACTTTTCCCCACTAAGCTAGCCGACTCACCCGATCTCCCTCAGCCCAAACCGCAGCTAGGAGTGGTGAACCCAACCCATTTGCATGACTTGACCCATTTGGATCCAAAATAACCCCTCTCCCCATACCACTTAAAGCTAAACTCCTTTACACATGTCCATGGCTAATTGACTGCACCATTGCCAACCCCTGATCCTTCTGATCAAGATGGTGACCTAACCCTGCCGGCCAGCCGCCTGGGTCGCCGAAAACGCCATGGCCGAGAGCTCCATGTGAGCTAAAATTTTCAATTCTTCCTTGCTGAGTTGTCCTAGTCCAATTGAACACCATGGCTGTTCTTCTCTTGCATAGAGAAGCTGATCTCAAGCATCAAACCCCCCTGGGAAGCCCTCCAGCCATGTCTATTTAAACCGACCACCCTCTCGGCCAAACAAGGTTATGAACCAGACCTAAATAAAACTCTGCCAAAATTGCTCCAGGACCTTCTCCTCACCTAGAGCACTTGATCCCCATTGGATTCCAGCCCCAATTTTCCCCAGCCGAGCTTAATTTCTGAGTTTAAATTCAAGCCCAAAAACAGGACATATCCCAAACCTCCACCAAATCCAAATTAAACTCACCCACACCTGCACAGGACAAAGAGAAGGAGTTCCCCGGTGAAAGGCCCCTCTCAAGGCCACCCAGTTGCCCTAGCCTCCAAGCTTTGAAGTTGGCAGTGGAAACTTTCATACCTAGACCATTCCCCAGAGCCAGAGACTTCATCTAGAGCTTCCTTGGGTGCAATCGAAGGTGAAACAACTCTCTGATTGAAGCTACACTTCTCAGAGCAAAAGTATGATCATTCCTTCCTCCAGACCTTCCAGTGATTCTCCATTTTGTTTTACTTAATTTCATAGCATGTACACCATATGGATGTGTTCGTCTCTTCAAGACGAATCCATAGAGCATAAGAACACGAAAATCCCTTGAGAAATGAGAGAGTTCTTAGGGTTTTAGTGTGGACGGTCACGGGTGCACACCAGTCGTAGACGATGACCAGGCGTCGTCCGATCGAGCGTGTATCGAGTGGACGGTCCAGATCGCGCTGGATCGAAGAACGTTACACGAACCGCGGGCCCCTGGAGCGCTGAGTCAGATGGCGGCGGTGAATGGGAGCGCGACGCGTGGGCTTTCGGAGCTGCCGAGGTTGACGCGGCGCCGCGTGGATAAGTAGAAAAATATGGATTTTTTGATTTATTTAAATACCCTGAACTTAGAAAATCCATATCTTTGTGTATAAAAATCATAAAAATAAACTAAAAATACCCTCTTGCTCAGTGAACAGAGGAGAATAATGTGGAAAAGAAATCAAGTTATTTTGATGAGTATTTTATTTTTAATTAATTATTTACTCATTTCAGTATTTTGATTCTCCATTTGCATAGACAATTCACCATGACATGAGACCATAGGGCTTTTGAAGCCTCTGATCTTGGGAATTTTCCTTGAATTTTTCAAGGTCAGATGCCATCTCTATGAAAATTTATGTATTTTTCAAGTTTATGTCACTATTTTTGGTATTTTAATTCCAATAATTAGCATATTGTTCAATAAATTTCAAGAAAATTTGGTGAAGTTTCTTAGGACTAGAGGACCCTAAGATAATTATATTTTGAATTAACTCAGTAAGAATAACCCTAATTAGCCTAAATACTCAAAATTAAATTTTAATTAATTAGGATTAACAACACATTAAAATAACTTGAAATTAATTTTCCATTGATCTTTAGGATACAGAGAACCTTACATAAAAATTTGAAGTCAATTGGAAATGATTAGCCCTACAAAATGAATTAATTAAGCCACATGATTAAAATTAAACTTTAAAAATTCATAACTCCAAAAATACATTTCAAAAATTCACCAAATTGGTTTTGTGGACTCTCTGATATTAGAGGAGTCTATAAAAATTAAAATTGGAATTTTCTAAAATTTTTCATTTTTAATGATATTTTTAATATTTTAATAATTAAAAAATAATAAAAATCACCAAAATAATAAAAATTATAAAAATTTCACATTTTGACTCCTAATCACTTAGGAATAAACCAAATATTTTTCTCAAGTCTCAGAGCAAAGATATTGAATTTTAAAGGCTCAAAACAATTTTTAATATTAAAAAATGTATTTTCCACCCTTTTCACTAAATTAATTCCAATAAATCAAAGAAAAATCAAAAAATTGTAAAATTTATTTCTTTGGACTCCTTGAGGTTAGAGAGATTTATGAAAAATATAAAATCCATTTTTCAACATTAATTTTATTTTATAATTAATTAACACTCGAAAACCCAAAATAATTATAATAAATAAAATATAATTCAAAAAATCACCAAAATTGGTCCAAGTGGTCCTCTTGTCATTAGGAACACCCCATAATTTTCTTATGGACAGAAACCTTACTTTGGTCATGTTGTTGAATTTTCCTTGAAATCCCTTATTTTCATTAAAAATAGTTATATAAATAAATTAAATTCAGAAAAATCACATTTTCTCCTCTAATATCTTAATTGACATATATGTGAAGTGACATAAAAATTTCAAGTTTATTTGAACTAAATTTAGTGAGTTATGAAATAAATAAGCCTAAAAGGGCATAAAGGTAATTAAGGAATTTAAACCCCTTTTATTAAAATTTTAGGTTTTATTAAAATGGAGGGTAAAATATTTGATTTTATCTTTCTTGGATGATTGAAACTTTGGGAAATTAAAATGGTAGGAACCGATTAATCACTTTTAATAAACCAAAATGAAACTTTAATTATTTAAGCAATTTAAAATTTTGGAAGATTAATGAAAATTTGGATTATTAAAAATAGGGATATAACTTGAGAGGATATTAATTCTTTAATAAACAAAATCCCTAAATAAATCATTTCAATAATATTTAACTCTTAATTAAGATTAAAATGATAATCCAAACTGAGTAAATTAAAAATAAAAAAAATAAAAATATATAACCCTTAAATTAAAGAAAAGCTCAAAATATTAAATAATTTAACAATTAAATTAAATTAAATTAAATTAAGTAAAAATTAAATTAAATTAAATTAAGTAAAAATTAAATTAAAATTAAAATTAAAATTAAATTAACATTTTAACAATTAAGTTAAGTTAAATTAAAAATATTTAAATTAAATTAAACTAAATTCAATTAAATCAAATTTAAATTAAATTAAAGTTAACATCATTCAATAATAAAAGTGAAACAAATTAAAAATATTAAGATCACTTAAAGCATAAAGATTTAAACCAAAATACTTTGAACACTATTCCAAACTTAAAATTATTAATTAAAACCTCATAATTCAACTAAATCACTTTAAACCTTTAACTCAAACTTCAAATTAAGAATGATTAAAATTCTCAACAAACCAATTTGCTCCTAAAGGCTTTAATTATTATAACTCTTAAATGGAGTATTAAGTGAGATGTCACTTCATTCATCGGGTAATCAAATGCCCAAGTTCACTGAACAAGAGACAAAGCTTAACTAAACTCTTGGATGATTAATTCACCTGTGCAATTAAATTTACTTGGACTCAAAATAATCTCGTAAATATTGAAAAGATGTTTAGGACTCGTCCTAAGCACTTTATCAATATGATGAGATGTTTTAGAAGAACAAATTGAATTTAATTGTTCTTTGATGAAGAAAATCATCCATAAACAAAACACAAGAACCTAGACGTCATAGGAAATGACTAGCAATAGGACTAGGATTTTGGTAGACAACCAAAACCTTCCCTTAGCTTTACCTAGGTACTTGTTGAAATATTTAAATGCCTTAACATGTGTTTTAAGTGCAGCTTGGGATAACAGAAAGACCCTCCAGGTATGCTTTTATTTTATTGCAATTTACTTTATTGCAATTTACTTACATGCACTGCACTTTACTTTTTCTTGCATGTTAATCAAAACTGTTGCATGAAAACCAAAACCTTTAGGATAGCCCCTAAACTGAAACCAAAACTAAATTAAAAGTCACAACAAGATAAAATTCACCGCCATAACATTCCAAAATATAAAACAACTCAAAATTTAATCACAAACAGAACAACAAAACTACAATTGCAACTAAATTAAAAAGTCTCATTGAATGATCGGGAATACCTTAGATGATATAATCCACGTGTTGCTAACGGGATTTCCCACGGTCTAAATGAAAGTGTGGAACTCATTTAGTTGAGTTTAGCAAATTCATCTGGACTAAGTGAATTCGATGAAAATAACGGTGCCGGGATGACGGAACCGTGGGATCTTAATCGGTTCTGTTTAAACAACTTTAAGATTTGTTTTAATTAAAATATTAAAAATATTTGGACTTTAAGATTTCTAAACCAAAACACTTCTCTCATCTCCCGATTACCACTTTCTAAAACTAAACCTCTGCAACAACAAAGAGCTTGGAGCATAGTGGGCAGCACGGCCATCGTCATCAGCAAAACTTGAATCTACGTCAACAAAACTTTTTCTAGTTTTAAATAATAAAGCCATAGGATTTCGAGGTAGTTTGCCTAGTGCAACATAAATCCTCAACTCTTCGTTAGGCATTTGCATGATCATGTCATGTAAATTAAGCCCTAACCGGTCTTAGGATTTTGAGGTAGTCGTTTGGTACGACATAAACCCTCACATCTTCGAGGCTATCTGTGTGATTATGTCATACAAATATAAGACCTAAATAAATAAAATTGGCAGGATTGCAATATTAAATAATTTCCTAAATTGAAGCCAAACAATAGAATAGTTTAGGAAGTTGCCAAGATTCTTCTTGGATCCTCAGCTTCTCCTACTTTTCTCCCTTTGGATTCTTAAAATAAATTGTTTCAAATTTGAGCTATTCCCTATTAAAATTTCCAAAGTCCAATTGTATGAAAACTTTAAACTTTGAAATTCTTGAGCGCAAAACCACTGATCATTATCGAGAGTTTTCTTGAGTGTCTTCGGACATTTAAGATGTAATTAACTATAGGGGCTTGCCCTTATAGGGAACTTTAAGAACCCAGGTAATATAAACCCTGCTTAATTACTTTAAATTAAGCAGGGGAACTTGTCGGCTTATAAAAATTGGCTCGCAGACCAAACAGATGTCACAAATCTTCTAGTTTATTTAATCTAGCCCCATCATCAAGCAGTCGTATATTATTCAAGGTAGATACACGATTTGTGGTGTGGTGCTCGTTTATATAAACTATTTGGGATGTGAGATCGGTTTGATTTCATATCTTAAAATGTTTAAACTTAAAATTATTTTCAAAATCAAATGTTACTTTCCAAATTATATATATATATTTAAATTAAATTTAAAATTAGCCGACGACTTCTGTAGGCGATCCCTTTTCAAAACACACAACCTATAAATATGCCGACACGGACCTGTGCTAAAATATGCACTGGCGGCTAAGCGCCGACTAGTTGGCGCTTAGGCGCCACAGTTATAAAAAACGTGAAAAGTGTGGATCTAGAAGCCTTGATCGTGGGGGAGAAGTTATGGGAGTTATTTAGAAGATTCTAAACGTCTAGGGGAATATTCTAGCATCTCCCAAGTCTATAAAAAAGACTAGAATTGATAGAAACACTTACCCTAAGTCCAAATTTCATTTCTGAAGTCTAAGAAGAAAATTTTGAAGAGCACCATGTCTTCCTAGGAGAACGAGATGAAGAAGAAGCAAGATTCTGATAAAAGTAAGTTCATTAGTGATAGTACTAAGGAGTTATTTAATGGATATCTGGTTGTTAGTATTTAAGGTATAGCAGAGATGATTGCAAAAATTGAAGCCCGAGTGACTTTAATGGAAGCAAAAATCAATGATATTACCTTACATTTGGATCACATGGGATGGAAACTCAAGATGCAATTCAATCATTCGAGGTATGTGGAAGAAATAGATAAAGTGATGTTTGTGAAAAATAAATGGATTGAAGAAGATGATATAAGAATGAACAATGATCGCCCGTTCTATCAAATCTACATTCCTGAAGGGTCAAATGAGAATAATAGTGGTCATGGTTATATTCCGCCTAATGGAGAGTGGAATTAAATGTGTTTTGTTTGTATCTGTTTAGTGTCTTAATGTGTTATGTTAGTGTTCTTGTGAGTTCATGTTTGATGTGTTTAGTGTTTTTATATATGCCTCATGATGTGTTGGGTACATCTTAGAGATGTACACTTATCAGTTTAAGATTATAGTATCTTGTATTTTGAGAATTTTATGTTTTATGTTTGGATAGATATTCTAGTGTTGTATTAAATGTTACGTTTTTTTGAATATAAGTTTTTGTTTTGTGAAATTTGTGTGGAATCAATAGTTATTAAACTTTGATTTGGAGTATTAGAAGACTTATGTGGGAGAATTAATTATTGTGGACTAATTAAGGGTAATTAACAAAGTGATTTAGTGCTTATACCTTAATTATAAATATTTGGGTACTGGCGGTTAAGCGCCAGAATGCCGGCGCTTACGCGCCAGATTTCGCGGCCAAGCGCCGATAGTTCGCGCTTAGGCTCCAGTTCGCAAAAATTGATTCCCGAAAGTTAAAAACCCGAAAATTGCCATTTTCAATCGCCCCATCATCTTCAACCTTTGCTTTGCCGATAAAGAGGAGCCTAGGGTATCATATTGTGGGTCATTTAAGAGCCGATCTCAACAAAAATTGTTAGATGTGGATTCCTTGAGGTAAGATCACTACTCCTAAGTAAAAATTTTTGATTTTCACCATGTATTTTGAGTACATTATGGAAAATCTTAAAATCACTATTTATGGTGAAAATTTGAGGAAAATCTTGATAAATTGCTTGGATTTAGTGAAAATATCTTTTGGAAGATAATTTAGCAAGTTTAGTTTGATTTTGAAATTTATGGTGAATTTTCGTGAATTTTTAGAGATGGCTCCAAAGTCAAAGCGCGCTCGAGATAAGACGAAGTTTGGTTCTGACAAATTTGTTAGTTTTAGGGCTGAGGAACGATACATCGATGCATTGCAATCACGTAAGTTGATTCCTGAGCGAGTGTTTAGTAAGCCAGGAGAGGTAATTGAAGATATGATTGCAAGAAGAAACGGGCGAATTACTTGTTGCTTCTCCATCGTTGCTTGTTGTTTCTGTGGTATTAGAATTTTATGCAAATTTACCTGCTGCAGAGGAAAATCAGGTGATGGTTAGGAGGCATGAAGTAAAATTTTCTTCATGTGCAATCAATACCTTTTATGGACTACCTCCTGATTTGCTTTTTTTTTATTCTAGCTATCATCCTTCGGAAGGAGAATTAGATGAGATTATGGAGTTTCTGACTGATGGAAGAGGATTATGGAAAATTACAAATGATAGAAGAGTGAACTTTCCTGCTTCCAAAGTGAATGCCATTTCTAAGGCATGTCATTATTTTATCTCATCTAAGTTGTTACCTTCAAGTTACACTAGTGAAGTGACGAGAGAACGAGCGGTGTTGAACCATTGTATTCAACATGGGAAGCCTATTGATATTGGAGGGATAATTTATGATTATGTTTTGAACTGTGCTAGATCAACCACTACTGCAGGTATGGGATTTCCTTCCTTGATTCATTCACTTTGTGAAAGATGCGGAGTGAAATTTGAAACACAGGAAGAGGTACTTCGACCATTGAGACCAATTACTAGTGTAAACGTTGGTGCTTACACTGTACATTCAGAGTTTAGTTGGAGAGGAGGATTTGGTAGGGCTTCTACTGCTTCTACTTCTTCTACTTCTCGTGCTTCTACTTCACGTGCTTTGTCATCTACTGATTCACAGACTGGTTTATTAAGAAAGATTTTGAAAAAAGTGAGTCTTACTCGAGAGCATGTGAGAGATATGGATGGTAAGCTGGATAATGTTGAGAGATATATTGTAAAACATGATGAATATGAGGAGAATTATCACCAATATTTGGATAGACTGATTAGTGGAGATCAGAGTGCTGAGATGCCACCTCATCCATTCTACATACCTTATGTGCCATCCAGAGATTGGAACGAGCAAGATGATGATGATGATGAGGATGAAGAGTAGTTGTATGTGTGTTTGTTTTAGTTATTATGTTGCTGTGTTGTTTTTTTTTATGCTTCATCTAGTATTTTGTTTGATGATTGTATTATGATGTAAACCTTGATAGTATGCAGATTGTAGTTGTACTATTTATCTGTTATGCATATTCAGGTATTGTTGTTGTTTTATTATGGATTTATATGTTGCTGTATGGTAGTGTGTAATTGTAAATGTATTTTAGGTGTATGTTATGTCAGAGTTTTTAATAGTGTGTACTTTAATTCAAAAATTGTTAGGAGATTATAAACTACTATTAGGAACTTCTACTTAGGAAGACTACATGTTTAAAATTCTTCAAATTCCACTATTATCTATTATCTGTATCAGTGTTTTATTTTAGTTGGTGTGTATTTGCTTTGAAAACCTTCACTACTGTGGAAGTCTTCTGAAATATTCACTTTTCTTATTATTATAAAAAAAGGAGAAAAATATTTTGAAAAAATTAATTTGATTTCATGTTACTCCTGTTATTTAAATTGTTATACTTGCATATTAGGATATAAAAAATTCCTGCAAGCATGTTATGTCAGTTTTTTATTTTTCACCCCTGTATCATTTCTTATGCTTAAATGTTTTATCTTAATTAAAAATTTAAAGTTTGGGGGGGATTTTAAAAATAAAGATTTTCAAAAAACCTAAAATATTATTTGATTCTCAAGAATACTTAAAATAAATCTTATTTTTGATTGAAAACAATTATGTACATGAAGTTATATTAGGGGAATAAAATTTTGAATATAGAAATGAATAAAAGAATTTAGTTAAAATTCATAGTAATCATGAAAAACTTAAAATTTTCTTAATGAAGAGGTGTTAAATAAAGTAAAACTATCTTTAGTAAGAAGTTTTGTATTTTTGGATAAATAGAAGATTTGACTTTTATTCTTCAAAGCTTAAATTTATTTTATTAAAGAGTAATTTTCAAATACTATTATTATGATTTTTAAGTGAAAGGTGTATATCTGACCTTTATTTTAAATGGAAGGGTGGAATTCAAAATCATTAAAGGCCTATCCAGATATAGTAATCCTTACCTTATAAAAAAAAAAAGAAGTGAAAAAAATAGTATATGAAAAGGGAGGAGAAGCTTAAGGATTTAAGGGCCTAATCAAAAATTGGTTTTATACCTAAAGTTTAAGATATAAGATCAGAGAAAATTTAAAGCTTAAAGTTGTAATATAGTAAGTAAAATTATTTTTCAAATAAAGATTTTTAAGTGAGAAAAATAAATGTTTGAATCCTACATTTTGAAAAATCTACAAATATTTCTGAAATAGATAGAGACTTATATTTATCATTTTCTTTTACTTATGAACTTTCAAAACTTTAAGTTGGTTTTAATTACTGAAATTTTTTCTAAATTGGACTATTCCATTTCTAAAACAAAATTTTGTTATCTTCCTAAGAAACTCATTACATAATTTGCATGCTAAAATCTTTTATGAGATTAACTGTCACTTGAGGACAAGTAAAATTTTAAGTTTGGGACTTTGATACACCTAAAATATTTAGTATTTTTATGCACATTTTTATACCTATTTTTAATGATATTTCACTTTAATGGAAGATATTTTGTGTTTTTCTTGCAGGTATGATGAAAATAGATGATCATGATGAAAGGAGCAAAATTGGATCAAATTTGGAGCAAAAAAATGAAAAATCAAAAATTTGGCACTGGCGGCTAAACGCCGCTGGGCCGGCGCTTAGCCGCCACAGTTATAAATCAAACTTTAATTAGATTTGGCGCCAAATTCAAAAGGAAATGGATGCAACTCTTAGTGGTAACGTCCATAACTTCCTTTGGGCGGCAAATTTGAATGAAGGGGTGCGTTCCTTGGTAGATACATCGAATCTGGACACATTTTGAAGAGACACGAAGGCACCTTTTGGTTCACTATTTAAAGAGAGTCTTAGAAGTGAAGAAGTGAAGAATTGAAGAGGCACTTCACTGTATTTTGAAGAGAGGAATTTAGGAGATTCTTCCATTTCATTTTAAGTTATTATTTAGAGTAGGAGTAGAGAGTAGAAAGGAGAAAAGGGTCGGAGTTAAGAGTTCTTCTCCCACTTCTTTTCTTTCTTTTAGTTTAGTTTTTATTGAAGTCTGAAGTCTGTATTCTGAGTCATCGGAGTTTGGAGACTTGCTCTGAGGAGTAGTTTAGCGAAGAGTTAAAGTTTCAGAGGAACTTCCTTAGTCTTGTGGAAATGATTTTCAGATAAGTGTTTACTTTTATTTTGTTTATCAATACTTGCTTTCGTTTATTATTTTTCTTATCATTTTTATTTCAAATCAATGTGTTTTTATATTTTCCCAATGCATTATGAGTAGTTTACTTTATCTTTTTCTTTCTTAAATTGAAGAAGTAATTAATTTAAAGAGAATTCTTGTGGAAAGTATCGGTGTTTAAAAGTTGGAAGAAGTTGTGAAGATTGATTCTGAGAACTTTGTTTACTTCTTAATTTGGCCTCTTAAGTTGTAAAATTTCTTGAGATTATGTAAGATCCAATGCGATATTATCTCATTAAAGTTAGTAGGAATCACATGCAATTATATGGGTGAGAACAGTAGTCCATATAAGTGAATGTAATATTAGAAGATATTTTTATAGAAGGGAGTAAAATTAGAGGATTTTAAAGTGACAGGCTAAAACCCTCTAATTTGGTTTGAAGTTTTGAGTTTTGTTATGAGAAGTTAGCCCCTAGGTGGTGGGAATCGAGGGAACTCTAGAGTGAGAGACTGGTATCTTCCCTGCTTAACCATGTTCAAAATAACATGAATTTTAAATTAACCTATGTTCTTTATAGAACCAAGTAAGGGTAAAGAACACATTTGCTTCTATCTGTCACAACAAAATTTAAATACTTACACAACAATACTTTAAGAATTATTACTACTTCATGAAAGGAAAGAAAAAGATATTTTAGTTAATAGTATTTTTACATCCAGTGTTATTAGTTATTGAAACCTCTACTTTCATTGCTTAGCATTTTATTAAGAAAATTTCAAAAGACAAATCAACTTTCTAAAACTTTTCAAAATCAAGACATACTATTTCAAAAACAATTAAAGAAAGTAAAAAGATAATTTTCTAAATTCCTTTAAAGATTTTCAACTTTTCCCTGTGGGTTCGATATCTCGGGGCTTAATCAGAAAGTCTTATATTACTTGATAAACGATACGTATACTTGCGTAGTATCCCATATTATAAAATCATGATTTTTATATCTTAAATCATCAACGCACTTATATCCTGCGGAGTCAAGTTTTTGGCAACCGTTGTACTTATATCTATCGAGGATCAATATTGTGATGATTTTCTACTTCGTTCTTAATTAACTTTTCGATCTGGCCAATTTATTTGTTAAAATACTTTATGAAACATATGATCTGAAAGGGCTATGCTTTCTACAACAAAAGTGAAGATTACATTCAAACTCCATGGATGATGACATTTACGGGGGTTGGGTGCAAATAAATATAGAAATATGTTTATTGGGCATAGAATTGGATATTTTAGGGTGACAACCTAAAAGCCCCAATTTGGCCATAGTGTTTGGAAACTAAAGCGAGAGTTAGCCTACAAGCAATGGGAAGTGTGAGCTCCGTAGTGAGAGCCACTATCCTACCAGCCTAACCATGGAATTAGGGACTAAACCTAGGATTAGCTAATGTTCTATATAGCACTCAGAAGAGGGTAAAGAATAGGTATGCTCCTATTTTGCACAATACATGAATCTTACTAATCTTTATCATTCACTCACCATAATATCATTGTAAAGGAGTGGACACTTTCTCTAAATTTGAACCTCGAATTATAAAAGCTTATTATAGTAATAGTTACTTTACTTTGAAGCTTAGAAAGCAATTTAGTGATTTTGAAATATCTAGCATCGTTAAACTAAAGCATTTTTGGTAATACATTAAGTGCTTTGCAAATTCATTATTAGAATTTTGTGCTACACTTTAAGGTTTGATTCCTCCCTATGGGATCAATAACCAAAACTCTGCTAGAGCCCTATATTACTTAAACGATACATATACTTGCGTATAGACCAGCTATTACCTTATTAAACTGACTATATTTTGTGACTGGATTGAAATTATTTACAAAAATTTATTACTTCATAATTGCAGCCACCGCATCAAGTTTTTGGTGTCGTTGTTGGGGAGGCAATAGTAAAATAGTAGTAACTGAAAATCTTCAATTCGTATTTGTGTATATGTAGTGTTAGATTTGAAGGTTTAATACTTTACAATTTAGAGTTAAAACTCACAAATAGAAAAAAATTGAAAACAACAAAAATAATTTAAAATTTTGAGCAAAATGGCGAACAATCTTGATAATCTAAGAAATGAAAATGAACATCAACCTAGACCTTTAAGTGATTATGCGAACCCTACAACATATGAAATTCATTTAACTATTCAAAATCCTAATGTAGCTGCTAATTCATTTGAGCTTAAACCTGTTATTATCCAAATTGTACAAAATAATTAATTTGGTGGTACACCAAATGAAGATCCTAACTTACATCTTACTAGTTTTCTAAAACTATGTGCTACATTTAAATATGATGGAGTGTCGAACATTGCTGTCAAACTCAGACATTTTCCTTTTTAACCAAGGGATAAAGCTAAGTTATAGTTAAATTCGTTAGCACCTGGATCTATTAGAACTTAGGGAGAACTGTCACAAAAAACTTTATCCAAATATTTCCCTTGATCAAAAACTGTTAAGCCTAGAAGTGATATTACATCTTTTTGTCAATTTGAAGGAGAGTCAATCTATGAAGCTTGGGAAAGATTTAAAGATCTTTTTTGGAAGTGTTCACATCATGTTTTACAAGATTGGTTAATAGTTCAAAAATTTTATAATGGATTAGTGGGATCTCTTAGATCGTTTATTAACGTTGCTACTGGTGGATCGTTAATTTCAAAACAATTTGAAGAGGCATATTCTTTAATTGAAGAAATGGTTACTAGCAATTTTTACTGGCCCTCAGAACGGGTAAATCTAAAAAGAGTAGCTAGTATTCATGATTCTGATGCAATATCTATGTTGGCTTCTCAAATTGCTGCGATTTTAAAGAAAAAAGATCAATTTGGAATGAACTATTCTCAAATAGCTTAGGTGTTAGAGGAAAACTCATTGGGACAAATAGTAGATTTTGAATCATCTTATGAGATTTTAAATGGTATAAATAATAAACCCAACAATCCTTATGCTAATTATTATAATTCTGGTTGGAAGAGCCACCAAAACATAAATTGAAATAATAATACTGCTGCTGTTAACCCGCAGTGGGATAACAATTCTGTAAACCCATTAGGAAATTAAAACAACTAGGGAAACACAAATTATAGACCTTCTTATCCTTTAGGATTCAGTGCTGACAGCGCCTAAACTGGCGCCTAAACTGGCGCCAATGGCAGATTTTTGCAGAGAGCAAACTAATTTTTTGGATCTTGGGCTTCGACGGCACCCTATTTAGTGTCAACGGCACTGATGACCAGAGGGTGGTTTTTGGAGTTTCAAATGGTGGAATTTGGCAGTTTTAAGCGGGAATTTCACCCTTATAACTCTATAAATCAGTTTTAACCCATTAACTCCAAAAAAATAAAAAGTAATTTCTAAAATTTGCAATCCATGGCTTCCAACTTCTTAGAATCTCCAAAATTTAGAGTTTTCAATAGGAGGAAGTTCGTAAGTTTTGAGGCGTAGTGACTTTGTGACAAAGTCCTTATAAAGAGGAGGCTTATCAAAGAAAGAGGTTTTGTCCATCAAGGTACGAATTTTCCTAGTATTTATGTTGAATAAATATTTTGCAAAGGTGTTGGAAAATGTTTTGTTACAATACTGCTGCAGTAGTCATTTCTGTGGTGAAGGAATTTTATGCAAATATTCATGGAATCAACCAAGGAGACATCTATGTGCGAGGTAGGTGGACATCATTCACTCCTTCCAAGATTAATGAACTGTATATGATATATAATGTGCTAGTTTGCCATTACACAAATTTCATCGCAACAAGAGATAATATGAATGAAATCTATCGATATTTGATGGACGAAAGTGAAGATAGGGAGGTAAGAGATGACCAATATGTCAATTTCTCTACGACCTTATTAAATCTTGTGTCAGAGAAATGACATTTCTTTATATCTTCTAAATTATTTTCGACTACTAAAATTAGTAAAGTGATGAAGGAAAGTGCAATATTAAATTATTACATTTAGACTGATAGGCCTGTTGATATTGGTACTATAATTATGAAATCTGTATTGGGATTGATTGTGCATGGATCAAACTACTGTTTGGGACATCCTTCTACAATATTTCTACTCTGCAGTCAGTCAAAAGTACCATATGAGAGTTGGGAAAAAGTGCTTCTTCCCTGGAAGCCCATGAACCCAACTAATGTTTATGACCGTCTATTACACCTGAAGATGAACATGATATGAGCATCACGGTAAACCAACCATCTCAGAGTTTATTACCTGTTCAACCTCATTTTTTTGAATATACATTGTTGATTCTAAGGAAGATAAATAAAATGGAGAAAGAGGTACAAAATCTTATGGATGTTATTAATAATTTATCTGAATTATTTAATCATCTGGATTGGAGGAAGAAAGAACGGTTTGATCATACTGGGTGTATGGAAGAAGGAGTGATATGATTGATGAAGAAGAAGGCTTGGATTGAAGAGGATTCAACCGATGAATTCTTATATCGAAACTTCTACAATTTGTTTGTTTATGACCAATACAAGGGAGATACCAGAAACGATAGCACTGATGTTGATAAGGAGTAGTGATTCACTATTTTTATCTACTTTATTAAGTATTTGGACTTTATTTGTTTGATTTTGATTTGTGTTTAGTTTTCTTATGGTGTGATTTAAGATATATTAAATTTGAGATTTGAATCTTAGTTATGGTTTCATCGTTAGAGTGTTGTGGTTTGATTGTGATGTTGAAATATTAATGTAATAAAATGATGAATATGTGTAAGTTTGTAACTTTGGATTTTATATATATAAGTGATGTTTTATGTTGTTTGTGTAAAATTGTGTAAGTTCATCTCTTATTAGTGAATTTGGATGCTTAAAAAGGCTAATTAGATGCTGTTGTAACTTGGAAATGATTACAATCGCGAAATATTTGGAACTCAAAATTTGGGTGCCGACAATGCCAGAATGGTCACCGATGGTGAAATTTTCCCAAGAGTCATCTTTATTTATATCGTTTTGGCGCCGATGGTGCCAGAATGGGCGCCGACGGCGCCCAATAGCCGAAATTACCCAAAACCTATTTAAATTCATGATTTTTGACCCTTTGACCCCATTTGACCATCGTCTATCTCTATTCGTTGCCAGAATACTCCTCTAAGGCTTGCTTAAACTTGGATTTGAGGCGATTTCAGAGCTTTTTGAGGTTGGATCTTGTGTTCCCTAGAAATTTAAAATGACTCCAAAGTTTTTTAAGGGAAATAGGAAGGTTGATTTTGATGACGTATGATTTGTAAATGTAAAAGCACAATATCACTTAAAGTCCACACTCCAAATTAAAAAGTGTATTCAAGATCGAGGATTTGAAAATCTTGGGAGAGTAGTCGAGCAGGTGATTGTTGAGCGGGATTGGGAAACTTTTTGTTATTTTCTACAGATTCTATTGCTGATGTTGTCCGTGAGTATTATGCCAACTTGCAGTATACTGAAGAGGAATAAGTGCTAGTTTAATGACAAATGGTAGAGTTCACTCCTGAGCAAATCAATGCTTTCTACTAGATACGAGATAATCCGTTCTGTGAGTACAAAATTTTTGGTGCTGCGGATACTACCATGTATGAGGTAATAATTTTTCTGACTGATGGAAAAGAGGATTAGAAAACTAAGCAAAGACAAAAGATAAATTTTCTACTTTGACTCTTAATCTTACATCTAAAGCCTAACATTATATTGTTTTTGCATGACTACTACCTACCTATCATCATAGTGAAGTTTCATGGGATAGAGCAATTTCAAATTTTTGTATTCAAAATAGGAGGGTAATTGATATTGGAAAAGTTATTTATAACAGCATTTTGAACATAGCTAAGGGAGAAACTATTGGAAGATTGAGACATCCTGCTCTAATTTATACATTATTTATATAATCAGGAGTTGAGGTTAATAATAGTGAAGAGTTGGTTCGTCCTTTAAAGCCTATTAGTAAGGCCAACATTCGCACTTTTGAGTCTCATGTAGGATTGAGTTCTGGAGGTAAGAGTAGTGAGATTCCCTATGCCAGTCATGACTTACCTTCTACCTTGGGGACTCCTACTATTTCTTATGTTATGGAGTGGCTGATGATACAACAAGGTGATATTACAAGGTTTCATAACAAGATTAATGGTTTGGAAGCAAGAAATAGCATCAATGATGATTACCAGAGAAGTGTAAAATATGATATTTCCTATCATGATGCTAAGATAAGATTTATGGGGGAGAAACAGGTGTGATATTTTCTACTTGCCCCCGCTACTATCCATACCAGCCCGAGGAAGAAGAAGGAGCAGAAGAAAGAAGAGATGATGATTAGTAGTTTAGTATTCTTTAGTTTGTTATTGTTATGGTGATTTTTATGTTAGTTAGTTGTTTTTCTTTGTGAAGTAGTTATTTGTAGTGATTGTATTTTCATTTTAGTTAATCTGTATTGAATTTTATGTTGGTATGTAATAGTTGAAATAAATTGTAATGGAAGTTGTTTAAAGTGTTTTATGGGTTTTTAAATTTTTTTACCCTGCAAATCTCTAATATATATATGTGAATAATGCTTCTAACTATTTTATGCCTATAGTTAACTTTTTATTTAATACATGTATGCTTCAGAAGAATCAAAAGTCCGACACAAAATGGTTAGTTCACTTTTTTTTATTTCACATTTTTTAATTTGTTATACACTGAAAATTTAAGTTTGGAGGAGGAAAAATTAACTCTATTAGTTCTCAATCGAAATATGTTTTCAAAATTATCTTAATATCACTTAAAGTAGTTGAGCTTAACTTTAGATCACTAAATTTTTTATTTTATTTAAATATTATAGTAGATTTGAATGAAAATTTTTGGTAATAAAAGTTAACTTATAGGTTAAGATATTTAGTATAAGAGGATTATATTATAGTTAACTATTTAAAATAAGGAGAATTTGTATTTTTGAAATGTCAAGAGTCTTAGAGGTTTATGTGAGGAGAAAGGATTGTGACTCTATGATGAATCATTAAAAAGCTAACATATCTATAAAGTAAAGAAATGTTTCTTATTCCAAATTTAGGAAGAGGAGAGTGAAGTTCAAAATTATTAAAGGCTATCCAGATATAGTAATCCTCACATGAAAATAGAAAAAGTAAAAAAAAAGAGAGGATTGAAAACTAATCCCACAAAGAAAAAGTAAAGAAAAAGAAAAATATATGTGAGGAGAAGCTTGAGGAGATGCCTAATCAAAAATTGGTTTCACTTGAATCAATTTAAAGGAAGAGCTTAATTCCAATTTTGAATTTATAGTAAAGTATTAGCATCCTTACTAATAGATTTTTCATGAAACTTCTTTTTCATATGATACTTTAGAGTACCCTTAATGCGACAAATTATGATTATTCTAGAATTAAATAGGAGACTAGAACTCTTAGACTTGATTGCTAAATGTTCTTATACCTATAATTTGACTTAAGTTATTGAAAATATTTTTTGAAAATTTAGCTATAATAATCATTTAAATAAAATATCATAGTAATCATTAAGTAAAGTTCACTACTAAGAGCCATATTTTTATGTAATAAAAGGATTACTTGAGGACAAGTAATATTTAAGTTTGAGGGATTTTGATGCACCAAAAATATATTTGATTTTTCATATATATATTTTGTACTAATTTTTGGTGATATTGCACTAGAATGGAAGGTATTTTTCATTCTTTGTTGCATGTGCGATGAGTTTAGGCAAATGAAGCAGAAAGAAGTGAGAATGAATGAATTTAGAGCGAAAAAAGGTAAAAACCCATATTTTTGAAGTTTTAATGCTAACAGCGCGATTTTTCAGAGAGTTCAGAAATAATAGTCAGGATAGGCTGCCGACGGCGCCCTATTGCTCGTAGATGGCGCCCAATTTCGACTCAAGCCAGATTCAATGTTTTTGGATGCTTTTTAGAGGGTTCTTGAAGCAACTCTTTGGAAATTCATTCCTATATGAATTTAACTTGTTTTGGGTGGCAGAAATTATTGTGTTCTTAAGTGTGTGTGTTTATGTAAGTGAAGAAAATAGTGTGTGTATGAAGAGGAAGTGTTTAGAGAGAGTTTAGAGTCTAGGTTTTGGTGTATAGTGTTGTTTTATGAGGGATTCTTTTCAAAAGAGTTATAGGAGGAGAGTAAAAGTGAGAGATTGCTTCTTCCCTACTATTCCAAGAGAGAATTGAGTGTGTTGTGAATAGAGAAGGAGATCCAAGGGAACTTTAAGGGAGTTGCTCGGGGAAGAAGTTGAGATAAGTTGTATTTACTTCTTATTGTTTGCATGACGTTGCTTTTATATATAAAATCTTTATTTTGTCATATCTTCCTCATGAATTCTAAGTAGGTTTCTTTGTCTTTCTCCTTGCATTGATAAGTGGTGATGTGATAGTTTAGATTGGATGTTCCATAAGAAATAACATAAATTGTGATGATTTTCCACTTCGTTCTTAATTTGCTTTTCGATCTGGCCAATTAATTTGTTAAAATACGTTGTGAAACATAGGATCCAAAAGGGTTATGCTTTCTACAACAAATGTGGAGATTACATTGAAACTCAATGGATGGTGAGGTTTATGTGTGTTTGATGTAAATGAATAGAGAAATATGTTTATTAGGTGTAGAATTAGAGAAGTTCGAGTGACAGACTAAAATCCCCAATTTGGTCCTAGTTTTTGGAAACTAAAGTGAGAGTTAGCCTTCAGGCGAAGGGAAGTGGGAGCTCTAGAGTGAGAGCCAATATCCTCCTAGCCTAACCACAGATTTAGGGACTAAACCTAGGATTAGCCAATGTTCTTTATAGCACTCAGAAAAGGGTAAATAATAGGTGTGCTCATATTTGACACAATATAGGAATCTTACTAATTTTTATCATTCACTCACCATAACATCATTGTAAAGGCTAGGAAACTTTCTCTAAATTTGAACCTTACATTAAAAAAACTTATTACAGTAGTAGTTACTTTACTTCGAAGCTTAGAAAGAAATTTAGTGATTTTAAAATCTCTAGCATCGTTAAACTATAACATGTTTGGTAATAAATTAAGTGCTTTGCAAATTGATTATTGGATTTCTATGCTACGCTTTAAGGTTTGCTTCCTCCCTATGGGATCGATGACCAGGACTCTATTAGAGCCCTGTATTACTTGAAAGATATGTATTCTTATGTATAGATTGACTGCTACCTTATAAAACTGATTATATTCTGTGACTGAATTGAAACTATTTACAAAAATTTATTACTTCATATTTACAGCCACCGCATTAATGAAATAGAAGATAAAAGTGATGAGATGGAAAATGAGAAGTTGGATTATGTTCAGGAAGGATTTGAAATATTGGATATCACAAAAAGTGGTAAAAAATATCATTCCTTCTCTTTTAAAACCTCCTAAACTTGAAATGAAATTATTACTTTCCCATTTAAAATATGTATTTTTAAGCGATTCATCCACATTACCTATAATTATGTCCTCAGATTTAACTGAATCACAAAATCAAAAACTTTTGGAAACCCTATAAAGATATAAAAAGGCCTTTAGATGGATTTTAGCTGATAATAAAGGAATCAAACCTTCGACTTATATGCATAAAATTTTATTAGATGAACATCATGAGCCTATGGTTGATTTTTAACTGAGATTGAACTCAATGATAAAAGATGTAGTAAAGAAATAAAATTTGAAGTGGTTGGATGCTAGAATATTATATCCTATTTCAGATAGTGCTTGGGTAAGTCTAATTCACTATGTTCCAAAGATAGGGGGAGTGAAAGTTAAATTCAATGAGAAAAATGAATTAATACCTAAAAGACAAGTCACTAGAGGGTGTATCTACATTGATAATGTAAATTAAATACCGCCACTATGAAAGATCACTTCTCTTTACCTTTTCTTGACCAAATGTTAGATAGATTAGCTGGGCACAAGTATTATTGCTTTTTAGATGGATATACCAGCTATCATCAAATTCCTATTACTCTCGAGGTTAAATAAAAGACAACAATTATGAGCCCATATGAAACATTTTCTTTTCGAAGAATGCCCTTTGGATAATGTATGCAGCTACAACATTTCAAAGATATATGATGTCAATTGTTTGAAATTTAATTGATAACTATATGGAAGTGTTTATGAATGATATTTCAATGTTCGAAACTTCATTTGAATTATATTTAAATAATTTATAAAAAATTTTGGAACTCTCTGAAAATACAAATTTAGTATTAAATTGGGATAAATGTTAATTTATGGTTGTAGGAGGAATAGTACTTGGCCATACAATTTCTGAAAATGGCATGGAAGTATATCCGGCAAAAATTTAGATTATTAAGAAATTACCACCTCCTACTAGTGTGAGAGGTGTTAGAAGAGATTTAGGACATGTCGGCTTCTGCAGGCGTTACATTAAAGAATTTTCAATAATTACTAAGCCTCTGTGTCATCTTTTAGAAAAAGATATAAATTTGATTTTAATGAAGAATGCTTTAAAGCCTTTAAATTGGTAAAAGAAAAATTAATCTCTACTCCTATTAAAGTTTCACCTAATTGGGAGAAACCATTTGAATTAATGTGTGATGCTAGTGATTATGCGATTAGAGCTATTTTTTAGCAAAGATATGATAAAGTTTTCAAGGTGATATACTATGCTTGTAAAAATGTTAATAACACTCCAATTAATTATACCTTTACTAAAAGAGAGTTATTAGCTATTTTATTTATTTTTGATAAATTTAGAACTTTATTTGATCGGGGCTAAATTTATAGTGCATACAGACCATTCTACTATTAAGTATCTAATGCAAAAGAAAGATGCAAAACGCAGATTAATTCGATGGATACTTCTAATGCAAGAGTTTGATTTTGAAATAGTGGATAGAAAAAGATTTGATAATCAAATAGCTGATCATTTATCTAGGCTGGAACGTAAGGAATTATCTGATTTTGTAAATGAAATTTCAGAAACTTTCCCTGGTGAATAGTTTTGTAGATTTAATGAAAGAATATACCGCGGTATGTTGACATTGTTAATTATACTGTGAGTAACATTTTACCTCTTGAGCTAATGAAGCAAAAATAGAAGAAATTTATCTATAATGCTAAGTTTTACTTTTGGGATGATCCATATTTATATAAACAGTGTAAGGATCTAGTTATGAGTAGATGTGTGCCTGTTGAAGAAACTGAACAAATTATTCAAATATATCATTATTTTAAATTTGGAGGACATTTTGGGACTAATAGAGCTTCACATAAGATTTTACAATCTATATTTTATTGACCTGCTCTTTTTAGAGATGCTAATGAATATACTAAAACATGTGATCGATGTCAGCGAGTAGGAAATATTTCTAGAATAAATGAGATGCCTCTGAATTATACATTGGAAGTTGAATTTTTTATGTATGGGGATTAGATTTTATGGGACCATTTATTCCTTCATTTGTAAATTTATATATATTAATTGGTGTTGACTATGTTTCAAAATGGATTGAAGAAATAAATTTACCTAATGTGATGCTCGGAGTGTTTAAAATTTTTAATGAAAAATATTTTTACAAGATATGGAATGCCAAGAGTGATCATCACTAATGGAGTATCCCATTTTAGAATAAGAGAATTGAAAAATTGGTTGGAAAATACAACATTTTCATAGCTTCTTATTATCCCTAGACTAGTGGTCTAGCAGAAGTATAAAATTGTGAAATTAGAAGAATTTTGGAAAAAAACTGTAAATTATAATAAATTTGATTGGTCTACTAGATTGAATGTTCCTTTTTGGGCATATAGGACAGCTTATAAAGCTCCCATATGAATTACCCCATATAAACTAATTTTTAGAAAGACATGCCACTTGCCAGAAGAATTGGAACATAAAGCATATTGGGCTATTAAAGAATTTAATTTCAATTGAAAGGATGCTGATGAGGAAAGACTGTTACAACTGAATGAACTTGAAGAGATCAAAAATGAAGCGTATGCTGTTGAAAAAAAATTATAAACAGAAAATGAAAATTTTTGCATTGTCAAAAGATATTAAGAAAGAAATTTGAACATGAACTAGAAGTGTTGTTATATAAGACAAGATTGAGATTATTTCCAAGAAAATTAAAGTCTAGGTGGTTAGGACCATTCACTATTATTAAATTCTATTATTATGGAGCTGTTGAAATTGAAGATCCTAAAACTGAAAATGTGTTTAAAGTTAATGGCATAGATTGAGACCTTATTTTGAAGAGCAAAGACCAAATTTTAAAAATGTTTTTATGTTGTGTCATCTCGAGTAAAAATTGGATACATCCAGCTGAAGACGTTAAACCAAGCGCTTTGTGGGAGACAACCAATATTTATGTTTTTTATTTTGATTTATTTGATTGTTATTATTATTAAAATTATAATTAAATATCTCTTTGGAGTTCTACATACTCTTATTTTTCATAAATTATGTCTATTATTGGATTTAATGGAAGATTTGGAATTTATTTGGACGAAAGATGATTATGTCAGCAAACCTGCTCTGGGTGCCGACAAAGCCAAGATGGGCACCGACAGCGCCATCTTACAGAGAGTGGGCGCCGACAGTGTCCAAGTACGGAGCTGAGGGCACCACAATTACAAAATTGTGCTTTTTTCTTCATAAATGTTTTTTGGTGGTTTTTGGCGGCTTTCTTTCCCGAATAACTTCCTAAACTCATTTTAAAGCCCTTTTGAACAGAAAAACGTCCATAAATTCACCAATTGACACATCCCATGGCTTCTAATTCCAAAATTTCTTCAAGAAATGAGATTTTTAATAGAAGAAAGTTCATCAGTTTCGAGGCGCAGAAACTTTACGACAAAGTCCTTCTGAAGAGGTGAATAATCAAGGAAACAGGCTTTGTGAATTGAGGATTGAGTAATCTAAGTACTCCAATGAAGAGACGATTGTGCAAAGGCGTTGGGAGGTACTTTGCTACACTACTGCTTTGGTAGTCATTCCTCTGATTAAAGATTTTTACACAAATCTTCTAGGAATCATCCAAGGAGTCATCTATGTTCGAGGCAGGTGGGTACCATTTACTCCTTATATGATAAATGATTTGTTCATGATTAACAGATTTCCAATTTGCCACAACACAAAATTTGTCCATACAAGAGAAATCATGGATGAAGTCTATCAATACTTAACTGATGAAAATGAAAGTTGGGAGACTAGAGATGACGGTCATGTGAGTTTTTCATCTACACTCTTGAATCTTATCTTAAATTAATGGCATTTCTTTATTTCTACAAAGTTACTTCCTACTATGAAAATCAGTAAAGTTACAAAGAAGAGTGTCATTCTAAATTATTACATTCAAATGCGATAACCTATTGATGTGGGCTCTATAATTGTGAAATATGTTTTGGGCTTGATTGTGCATGGATCTACTTATGGGTTGGGACATCCTTCTACCATATTCTTGCTTTGCAGTCAGTATCAAGTGCCATATGAATAATGAGAAAAGGTGCTTTTTCCTTGGAAGCCATAGACCCAACAGATTATTATAACTGCATTGGATATGGAGAGGAAGATGATAGGAACATTATCATGGATTAACCGTCTCAAAATCCATTACCTTTGTGGCCATACATTTCTAACAGTTTGCATGTTATTCTGAAAAGGATTAAGAAACTGGAAAAAGAAGTTCAAAATGTTATGAATGAAATTAATAACATTCTTGAATTATTTGATTATCTTGAATGGAGAGTGAAGGAGCAATTTGATCTCACTGGACGAATTGAAGAAGGTATGATACCTATGTTTAAGAAGAATGCATGGAACAAAAAAGATCAACCGATGAATTTCCATGCCGACCTATTTACAACCTTTTTTTGCATCACCAAATCGTGGGAGACCTTCAAGATGAAGATAGTACTGATGTTGATGAGTAATAGTGGTTATGAAGACTGGATTTCGAATATTTTAAGTTATATGTGCTTATGTGTTTGTTATGGATTTGCTTTGAATTTAAGATGCTTTATGCTTTGATTGAGTGCTTGTTGTTTAGTTTTTAGCATTAGGGTATTTTGGTTTGATATCGACGCTGAACTTATATGTTGTGTGGTTTGCAACTACTTGTATTGGTGTGGATTAAAACTTTTCTTCCAAGTGTTGGATTTTATATAAAATGTGAAGTTTTGTGTTCTTCGTGAAATTTATTGTTAGTAGACCATTTAAGGATATAAATTATTTCTTAATAAAGATAATTAGATGATGGCATGACAGAGAAATAACTGAATACGAGAAAAAAAAGAAAATTTGAAATTCTGCTACGGGTGCCGACGGAACTTAAAGGCCAAAACTCCATATTTTACTTAAAAACCCGCGAAATCTAGATGGTTAAAGCCAGTTTTACCACATTTAGTCTTCTTCTACCTCTAACCTTAAAAACTCTCTCTAGGGCTTTCTTAAACTCAGATTTGAGGTGCTTTTAAGTGGAGAGGAACTTGGATCTCATCTTCTTTTTATAAGAGCTTCACTTTAAACTTGAATTTTTTTTATTTTTACCATAAATTATTCCTACATTTTGAAAATCTAAAGTTTTGAATTTTTGGAAAAAACTTTAAGAAAATCTATGGTGTAAAGTTTTTACCCATTAGAATAATATTTGGAGTCTACCACATTGTTATCCTTTCATTTATTTGAGTTTATTTGCACTTTTATAGACTTTACCTTGGCTCCAAGAATGAGTAAGTGGAAGAGGAAGTCAGATTTTAATGAATAGAGATTTTTGAATATAAAGGCTTAATACCACTACAATACCTTTCTTAAAAGAAAGAAGTTTGTTCAAGATCAAGCTTTTCAAAGTCCAGGCGGAGTTGCTCAAAAGGTAATTATTGATCGACAATGGGAACATTTTCTGCAACTTCACTGTCGAAGCTATTGCTAGCATAGTGCAAGAGTTCTATTTTAATATGAGGGAAACTTCAGCAGATCATGTTTTACTGCATTGAAAGATGTTAGAGTTTACCCTGAATCAAATTAATGATTTTTACCAGTTAAGGGGTTCATTATGTAAGTACACACAGTTCAGTGCTACTGATGAAGCTTTAGATGAATGATTGCATATAGGACAGATGTAAAAGGAGAGAGGAAACTGATGTTCTAAAAAAGGGGACTTTTCTGATTCAAAGTTAAATGTTCCATCTAAAGCATGACACTATTTTATTTCTGGAAGGTTTTTACCTACTTATAACCATAGTGAAGTGACTAGGGATAGGGTCATTCTAAATTTCTGTATTCAGCAAATAAAAATAATTAATATTGACTCTATCATATATTGAAATATTTGTGCTATTTCTATGAGTGAGACTACTGGTGGATTAGACCATCTTGCCCTGATTTTCACTCTATGTGAACAATCAGGAGTAAATTTTGGAAGGGATGAAGACAAAGTTGTGCCTCTAAAGCCTATTGGAAAAGAAAATATTAAGACCTATGAATCACATGTTGGATGGAGATCAGAAGTAGTAGTTGTAGTACTCCTTCTACTTCTAGTGCTCCTACCCTTCATGGAATTATGGAGCAACTTTTGATCCAACAAGGAGACATTTTGCTAAAGCATAATAAGATTAAAAATTTAGAGGCTAGAGGTGCTTATAATGAAGATTTTATGGTGAGAAGAATGGAATATGAAGCTTCTTATAATGAAGCTATGGTTAGATTCATGAATGGTGATCCTACTATGGAATTTTCTACTTGCCCTAGTTTCACTCCATATTAGCAACAAAATTTGAATGTTGACGAAGAAGAAAAGAAGAAGAAAAAGATGAAGAAGATCATGATAGAGCGATTCATGATTGTGGTTTACTGTTATTTTGATTTGTTGTTTTGTACTTTTTGATGTAGAACTTATGAGTTGTTTTATGTTTGGTTGCTTGATCAGATGTTATGATGTGTGTACAAGTGTTTAATTTTTAGACTGCTTGTTTAGATTTGGATTTAAACTATTGTATTTTTTTCCATGAACTGTTAGATGTTTAGTTTAAGTTTTAAATTCCTCTTTACCCAGCAACTCTTTAAGATGTCTTGTTTAGCACAATTTCCATATCGTATGTACCTGTTCTTATGAATGCTTAATCAATACATGCATATCATGAAGAGAAAAAAATGGAAGACCCAGTACATACAAGTTAGTACATTTTGTTCTTTCTTCCTACTTTTATATTTCTAAAGTGATATGTTGAAAATTTTAAATTTTGGGGGAAATAAAAACTAAACTTTATTTGTCCTCAAATAAACTATCTGTTTTTAAAACTATTTTAACATGACTTTTGGTAAGAATTTAGCTTTAGAAAGTTATATTTATGATTTTATAAAAATATTTTAATACACTTTAGAACAAAGTTTTAATAATGAAATTTAACTTTAGGGTTAAAATATTTAGTATGAGAGTATAAAACTATAATTTGCTATTTAAAGTAAAGGAAAGGGTGTTTCTGAAATGTTAAGAGTCTTAGGATTTCATGTAAGAGGAAAGGAGTGAAACTTTACGAAGTAATTTTTATACTAATATTGATGTATAAAGAAAGAAATGTAACGAGTTAATAATTTTGGAAGAGGATGGTGAAGTTCAAAATCTTTAAAGGCTATCCAGATATAGTAATCTTCATAAAAAAAGAGGAAAGAAAAGAAAGGATTGAAAAACAATCCAATCATATATGAAAGGAAAAAATCAAAAGAAAAGAAAAATATATGTGAGGAGAAGCTTGAGGAGATGCCTAATAAAAAATTAGCTTCACTTGAATTAACCTAAAGGGAAGAACTTAAATCACATTTCTAGATTTATATTGATGTGTTTGTGTCTTTACTAGTAGAGTCCCCATGAGAATTCTTTTTCATATAATTTTTCTAAGTGTTCTTAATATGACAAATTGCACTTATTCTTGAAATGAATAGAAGACTAGAACTTCTAAACTTTATTACAAAATATCATACCTATAGTTTGACTCCAATTATTAAAAATGATTTAAAGGTCTTACTATTATATTTATAAATAAAAAGTTGTAACAATTATAAATTTAAATTTAGTACCATGAGTCATAAATTTTTTTGAAGTAAAAGAGTTACTTGAGGGCAAGCAACAATTAAGTTTAAGGAATTTTGATGCTCCAAAAAAATGTTGCAATTTTAACCTATATTTGATACTCATTTTTAGTGATATTGCACTTTAAAGAAGTGTATTTTTTATGTTTTGTTGCAGGTATGTGGATTTTAGGAATTTGGAGCAAAAGAAAGCAAAAAATATGAAATTTGGAGTCAAAAGAGGTGATTATTAGAATTATGGGTCTGGGCGCCAACGGCGCCATTTAACAGAGAGTTTAGGAATTAATTCGTAGCTGGGCACCGACGACGCATAATATAGTTACCTGCTATTTCGTTGTAGATTCGACGTATTCAGAGACATTTTTAAGTGCTTTTTGAGGCATCTCTTATGAAACTCATCCCTACACTATATTAAAAAACTAAAACATTCTGGTCCAGAATTGAATGTGATCTCCACTTTGTTGTAGAACTCATAGTCCTTTGGATCTTACGTTTCACAACAAATTTGAACATTTCAATTCGCCAGATCGAAAAGTAAATGAAGAACCAATATAATCATCACAAGAAATGTAGAATTTAAAAAACACATCCATTCTATCTCTTCATTTCACCATATCTCATTTCAAGGAGAAAGACAAAGAAATCTACTTAAAATACATAAGGAAGATACGAGAAAGCAAAGATTTTATATAAAAAATGAAGTTCATACAAACACAACTTATCTGTAACTCTTCTCCAAAGCACATCCCTTGAAGTTCCTTTTGATTATCTTTCTATTCTTACAACAACACTCAAAACATACTCAAAACGAGACTCCACAAGACTCTCTAAAATGAATTCTCACATATATCAACGAACTCTCCCCAACACACACTCCAACTTCTCCTTTTTAGGCAGTTTTAGACTTCTAATATAGTGTAGGGACGAGTTTCCCAAGAGGTGCCTCAAAAATCACTTTAAAATGTGTCAAAATACGTCGAATCTAGAACGAAATTGCAGTTAAATGCCATGGGCTTTGTCGGCGCAGACATGAATTTAATTCCAAACTTTCTGTCAAATGGCACCATTGGCACCTATCCTGGTGTCGTCGCCACCAGAGCATGTTTTTTGATCTGCGCTCTCTAGATGAGGGTGCTGTCAGCGCCCAGCTTAGCGTTGTCAGTGCCAAGAGCCCAATTTTCCAAAAATCTCCTCATTTTACTCCAAGTTATGTCCTTTTTGGTTTATTTTGCTCCAAATGCTAAAAATCAACATACCTGTAACAAAACATAAAAATTGCATTCTTTAAAGAGCAATTTCACCAAAAATGAGTATAGGTGAGAAATCAAACAATTTTTTGGTGCATCAATGTGCTTGCATTTTCATGTGTGTTTGTGATTCTCCTCAGTGAGGATCACCTTTTTTCGGGTCACTGGCTTCACGACCCATCTCAGACCGCTGGCTCCATGGCCTGCCCACCCTTTCGGGTTTTTGCCTCAAGGTCATGCACATCTCGAGTTGTTGCCTCCACAGCATGCTAAACCTTTCAGGTCACTACTTTCAAGACATATCCATCACAGGCTGCTGGCTCTATAACATGCCCACCCTTTTGGGTCACTGCTTCCTTAACATACCCATCTCAAGTTGTTGCCACCACAGCAGACCCACCCTTTTGAGTCTCTACTTCCTGACATACTTCTTTTCTCATACCACTAGTTCCACGGAAGGCCCACTCGTTCGGGTCACTATTTCCATGAAATATCAATTTTCTCGGGTCGCTGCTTCCATGGCATATCCATTTTCTCGGGTTGCTAACTCATTAGCAAGCATTTTTTGTTGGGTTGATCCCGGTGAACAATGTGATTGAAGTTATTAGGATTAACACGAGTATGACTCTACTAAGGATCTATGGGATCTATCTTATGCCACATTGTATGCTACGGGTTTGCACTTTTTTAAAATTAAAAGAAAATATACGATTTTAATTATTATGCTCAACTTTATTATAAAATTATGCATGCTGCAAAATAGGTCATATATAAGGTCAACAATTTTTAAAATTCATCTTAGGTGACACCTGTTATATCCCTTGGAGCTTTAGGACTAGGCTAAAGTGACGATCTCGTCAATGTCATATGCATCCTGATACTTACCCTGCACTAAGATGCTGGTTAGGACACTTTCTCATTAAATGGTGTGCTAGGCAAGGATTCAGAGTGTTAAGGAGAATTTTGGATGCCTTTGGCTATTATTTTGTGTTGGTTTTCACTTGTGTTAGCCATGCATTACCTTTTGTGCTTTTTGTTGTGCTATTGTGCTTGATGTGCATGGCAGTATAGTAGGGCATTCTTCTGTTGGGAGCATGCCTATAAAAGTACAGATATAGGTACCACTATAGGGGAGAATGTAATCATTTCTAATCCTTTTACTTGCAGGTGCCATTTGCTCCCCTGATCATTAGGAATGGCCTAATTACGTTGCATGAATTTCCTCGCAAACATTTATTTTCATGCAGGTTAAGTTTTTTATTTTCATTTTCAATATATTTTATAGAGTCCTTAGGTTGAATCTGCAAGAAATAAGGTATGGGAATGACTTTTAGGTGGATCATTGATCAAACCACATGGCAGGGACCAGGAGCAACAGCTTGTGTCCCGTACCTTAAGTCTATATTTTTTTATAGATTTAAGAATAGGTACGTATATGCAAAGTTTGGCCACTTATACTACTTTTTTTGGGAAATGTTACTGACCTAACAATAATTTTGGCCTCTTATATATTTATTTATTAGAGTGTTTTATCCTTTTGTTGTGTGTTTGCATGCCTGAATTGCTTTCTATTGTTTATTTATAGTTAATATAGGATATCAAGAAAACAATATAATCTAGGCTCATTAAAGACCCTATAATTCTAATTTTAATACTAAAAAATCCTTATAAAAGATTAAGATATATTCAAATTTATGATTAAAAGGTTACAGGATTTTTTAAAATCTGTCTTTATTTTCTTGCATGTCCTTCAAGCCAGTTTTAATATGTGCCGCATGCATGCCTATAACCCAGTCATATTTAATAGGGCCTCTGCAGTTAGGATTGTGTTAGATAACTGCATGATGTTCGAATGTCTCGGGGAGATTCTTTAATGCTTCTCCAACCCAACTGGCCCTGCATACCTTTTATATATATGTGGTTGTCTAGTGCACCTAGGATGTCAGAAGGCTCCCAAACCCATAAGGGATGTAATTCCTTTTGTCGGAGTGTTTCCAGCTTTGTAGCTAAACATCCCTTTCTCCTTCTTCTTTGAGGCATCCTCACCATTTTGGTTGGTATATGTCCCACCTCTTGGAGCTCCAGCTGATAGTCATAGGATAGAATTTTGTTTCTCTAATTTTAGGGCAATCGGGATTTTTTGTAGATGATGTAATTCACTTATTGCTGACTGGGGATCTTTTGGATGTGTTGGATCGACTACCTTCACAACCATGTAGGCTCAGGGATTTAGTAGCTTGGGATGATGGGTCTGTGGTACCCTGACCTCACTACCTCTACCTCGTAGGAATTACTCCTCCCTTCCTTTAACTACCCCAAATGAGCACTATCACCCCTTGACTTCATTTTCACCATCTTGACGGCCTGATTGTTGATGAGCTACTACTCGTTTGGGGTATGACAATTTTTCCTCTGCCCTTATGGTCCGAATGCGATCTGACGTATTGAAATTCCCTGTCGGGATGATTCATTCATTCACAGGCTTCGTATGCTAATGATTCAGTTGATCAAATAGGGAACATGAGAGACTCACTCTCAGCCTCATGGCCAAGTGGGAACTTTGAAAGCCATCGAAGAATCACTCTGCTAGATGAACATCCTTTGATAGCCCTGTGCTAGTCGTAGCTAATATGTAAACAAAACTCCCTTAGGAGCACACTAGGTCCTATAACATACACAAACACCAAAAACTTTGGTTATGGCTAGTCTATGTAGGCATTCTTTCACATATACTGAGCCAAGGTGCCTCCCTGTGATCTTATTTGGGCGGATAAACTTGACCTATCCTTGCAAGATTTATCATCTAGGCTCCCCACATTTCTCTTTTCTCTTCTTTGTCGTCTTTGTTGTATGTTCATCTTTTTTTGTCTCTCTTTTCTCCAGATCATTCATAAATTCTGAAATTGAGATTTATACAAAAAAGTATATGATGATAAACAAACTGACGACTCCATTTAAAATAAAAAGTGAAAAATGAACATAAATAATTTGGCAACTCAGTTGGGGATGAAGCTTTCTCTTCACCATGGGTGCTTTGCTTGTTTCTCACAAAATCTAATATATTCACAAGATTAACAACTCATGCGAGGAAGTTTCTATCTTTTCCCATATATGGGGTTGTGTTTTATTGTTATGTAGGTCCCAATGAATTTGCAGATTTGCTGAGCTGCAAAGAGTAGTGCACTCTCTCTCTCTCATAGGGGCTCTGCTAATGTTTCATGTGACCTAGCTTCTTTTTCGTCAAGGTTTCACTGTTGTACCTCTTTTTACCTTCAAGTTCAGATCTAGGAATCATTTGCTAAGGTTAGTAGCATGTTGCCATTCTGCCCTTTTTGTACTCACTACAGTTCGGTTGCTGCATTTATCGCATGTGTTAATGTCGTTGTACATTATTTCGATTGGTTTTCTTTGGCCTTTTTGTTTTGTGATTGTTTCTCTTTTTTCTTGGCAAACATGGGGAGTGAGAGAGTCATGACGAGTGCTACTACTAGGGAGAGCTCTGTCTTCTTTTTCCCCAGTATTTTCTATACTCTTAAGGGTACTATAACCTTCAGTTCTTTTGAGCACACCATTTGAATTACCATAAGTAATCCCACACCCACTGAGGTGCCTACTATGTTCACTCCAACTTGAAAGGGGATTCAAGAATATCAAGCAATTTTTGCTATAGTGGCTCGCTTCGAGCCCGCCTTTCCTACGAAGAAGAGTCCTATACCATATTACAATGCGTTACAGCTCCCCTCAGTCCTCTCTAGACTGTTAGGTCATCTTATCATTTATTGCTAGATCTCCCTGCATTCAGAAAGTGAGTCTTCATGAAAAAAATACTGTCATTATTTCTATATTTCTTGCCAATCTGGCTCGTGTCACTCTAGTTCCCTCTATGGATACTTCTACTCTGAAGTTGGGTTGGAGGACCCGGAAGACCAGGAACAGGTTGATGCAGACCCAACGACAGGTTTCATCTATTGTTTTTGTTTCAACCCAGGTGGAGTGTTTGATTCCTTTGGCCATGAATTAGTTTGAGTTTATTTCTTTCTACGTGAACCACGAGCCCACCAGAATTGCTAGGAGGCATGTATCTCCTCATGATACGGGTTCTCCTAAGCCCGCTATTCAGATTCAAGATTCTATCACGAGACTTTTGACAAAGAAGATCTCTAGGGTAGTTTCCTTCTGCCATGTAATGGTCTATTTTCTTGAGAGAATTTCCAAGCAAGATATAAGAGATATCCGAGTGGGTCATGGAGTAGCTCCTCTAGGTTCCTTACCCACGATATCCTCACATTTGGAGAGCAAGTTCTGCCCGTCAGACTTTTGCAAGACTAGGGTACCAACATTCTATGGTAAACACCATCAAGCCTGTGTAGAAGTCCTGAGAGGCTCCAGATATGGGGCTTGATGAGGATGTCTCTGAGCTTTGTTCTGTCCCTTTTACTATTACTTCTATAGGGGTGCTAGTCGCGGCTCATATTATACTTGCTTCTATTGATGATAACAAAAATAAGGATCTTTTGCATACTGCTCGCCTACTTTCAGTAACTATTCTTCTCTATTGTTTTTGGTATCGAGGCAAGAACTGGGGTGCACCCCCACCAATACTCCTCGCATTCATGCCTGAGAGAGGTCTTTGCCCGCTCAAGAGGAAGTGGATCCAAAATGAATATATAGTTACACCTCTAGTGGTCTCACGTCTCGTCGTGGAGTCTACTATCTCGATTATGAGACAAGTTGTCACATCAGTTTATCTTAGCTTGGAGCTAACTCGGGATAACACCAAGGTGGGCCTGGGTTTGATCCTGAGGAGAACCTATCTAGCAAACTTTCTGATGTTCTTGATGACCTCCTTAAAAAGGATGAACTCCACAGCAAGGAGTTACATTATTTTTGAGAAGGCTATGCACCATGTTTTGGAATTGACCACCCATGGTCAATGATCTTTTATCGATGAACATTCACATTATCTCAATGAAGCTGACCGTCACGATCTCGCAGAGGCCCAAGACCACCCAAAGATTGATCAAGGGGACCATACTCCTAAGGATACTATCATCTTTCTATAGGGCCATATAATAATCCTCACTGCACATATTTCTATGTTACAGGCCAATAGGGATGAGTCTGATGTATTCTCTTCTCCGACATAGGTCGAGACATGTTTTGTGACACTCATCGTGTCGCCTGAACTGGCAAGGCATGTGCATGCCACTTCTTCTAACATCGCTCAGCCTAAGCAAGTACTTTCTAACTCGCATTTGTAGTCTATAGTAGATGTGAAGGTCAAGTACGCCCTCGCATCTCAGCAGGGAGAGGTTGTAGTACAACAAGATAGACCCTAGCCTGAGGCATACAAGTACATACCGTATCCTCTAGGGTTTTTCCCTCCACTCTTCAAACCATTCAATGGGGTTGGAAATCCTCACCAACACATCACTCAGTTTAATGTGTTGTGGAGCAATGTCGAGAACAATGACACTTTACTCCTTCACCTCTTTGTTATTATTTTGGTTAGATTTGCTTTTGAATGGTAAGCTAACTTACTGAATGACACCTTTAGGACATTCTCTGAACTAGGAGATGTATTTATAAAACGCTTTGCCGGTGCACACCACTGAGTCATTTTAAGTGATCTGATCCTGACCCAATAGGATATCAATGATTCATTAATTGATTTCATTATTTGGTGGTGTAACTGGAACAAGAGCAGAATGCTGTCGCACATTTTATGGGCAAAATCAGAGGTCCAATTTCTATTTTTCTTAAGATAACTTCTATCAAAACCTTTGAAGTCTTGATATAAAAGGTAGCTAGCCTGCAGAGTAGTATAACACTTTTATTATTAACATCTAATGATAGAACCAAAGGTAGAAGTCTTTTGTACCTATTCCTTTGAGAAGGATGGAAGAGAGTTTAGCCTTGAAGACAATTGATACTAGGTTTAAAAAGCATATCCCGTCTACCGAGCAAGCTCACTCCTTTTCTCAAAAGTGGAAGGGCCAGTCTTCTGAGCTGAAGAAGCCCCAATCTTACTCTTTTAGAAGAGATTTCTTCAAAAAAATCTTCAAAAACTTCTCAAGAAGAGCATGTAGCTTGCCTGTTTGAGTAAACCCAAAGAAGTTGAGAAGACCTAGTAGCCCAACTACTACCCATACCATAGGCACCTGAGGAATATACTTGAAGATTGTTACATTTTCAAAAACTGTCTTGAAGCTTGCTACAAGGCAGGGGAGATAGAGATCCCAGAGCCGTTCCTGCGGAAGCCTCTTGCATGTGGATCAGCCAGAGTTATCGTCGTCGTTCCAGCCACTCCTACTACTGCTTCTACTATATTGTGTGTTGTTGCTCTTCATTTTGATAGTAAAAGTAGTCTATAGAGCAATCCAAATAAGTAGGAAGAGAGGTTTGATGGGTATACCTTGAAGGTTTGTAGTGTGATAGGAAGAAACACTTACCAAGTTAAATCGAACTTCTTTACACACTTAGAAGAGGGTAAATAATATAGATGCTTTTATTTGTCACTAGCCACAATATCAATTCTTAGTATTCAATCTTATGTCCACTTATGTAATCACAAGAAAAAGGAAGCTTTTATATCTTGATATTAACCAAACTAATAGATGTAGTTAGAATTAGCTTTAGAATTAGTACTGTAATTTTGGAGTATTTATAAAAATCACCTTAATTTACACTCCAAACTAAGACCTTAGCTTAGTAGACTAGAACTTCTCTTATTAGATTTGTTACCCCATTCTCTTTGGGAACAATAGAGCCCTATATTACTAAAATGATATGTATAATTGCTGATGGCGATGGATTGTGTCGCAGGCTCGTCGTCGTCAATTTCCGTATCATGTCAATGTCAAGGAGTCACCGCCCTATTTAATATTGCCCTAATCTTATTTCTATAAATCCTATAAAGGAATTAAGAAAATTAGAGCTAATAAAAAACAGTAGAAAAGGATGTTTATGATAATCCTAATAAAAGAAGATTCTGGAATACCATATCCTAGAATTTCTATATAAGAAAAATCATGAAGTTTTAACCAGATATTTCTAGATGTGATACCTATCGTGGGTTCTTTTAAATCTCCTATAGAAGCAAGCTCCTATAGTTAATTACATCTTAGGCAATTTATAATTGTCTAAGAAAACTTCTGATAAATGTCGATCACTTGTTTTCTGGAATTTTTTTTGTTTTTAAGGAAAGATGTACCCACTATCAATCCTAATTGTTGTTTTGTCGTATTAGCTTTATGTCATCTTGTTTATCATTTTTTTTTGTTGTTTGTCCTTTTTGTTTTAATTTTTTTCATTTTTGTGGCTATCCTAAAAGTTTTGATTTTGTCATTTTATTGTTGCGTTTTGTTTTGTCAATGTTGTTGTTTTGATGTCATTGTTGTTTGTCTCATTTCTAGAATGTCGTCCTACAAAACAGAGTTAGCACACCCTATAATATGCAAAGGAAATCTAAACAAAACTTTTCTTCATCTTGCAAAGAAAACATTGTCAGAAATAAAAAAATATTTATTTGGTAAAAATGTTCATTGTCTCAGAATTGTAGGATGCCCAAGTTTAATTTGAAATGTTGATTTAGTATGTCTTGAATATCGATTTATGTCAATTTATGCCGATTTGGATTTGAAATTTTATGTCGAGTTACGTTTGATATCGGTCAAACTTAAGTTTTGACTTAAATTCAAATTAAGTTTAAACCTAAATTTTGAGTTCAAGTCCATTTGAATTTGGAAATTTAGATTCAATGCAGATTAAATAAAATTAACTTGAGTTCATGTCTGTTTGAACTTAAGTTAGAAATTTAAAGTTAGATTCAATGTAGATTCAATTAACTTAAGTTCATATCTGTTTGAACTTAAGTTAGGAATTTAAAGTTAGGTTAAGTTAAAATAGACCTAATTAAGTTTTAAGCCTTGTTTAAATAATACTTAAAGGTTAATTAAGTCTAAATAAATTAGACTTCATTAGAATTATAGACCTTTCAAGTCTTTTTTAGATAAGCTTAAGGTTTAATTAAGTCTAATTTAATTTAACCGGAATTTGAGATTATTTGGCTTTTATTTGAGTAAGGTTTAAACATTAATTAAGTCTAGTAGGTTAAACTTAATTTAATAAAACCTTAGTTAATTAAGTCTAATGTGGTAGACTTAATTATAATTTAAGTTTGATTAAACCTTAGCTAGTTAAGGTTTAATAGTTTAATTATGTCTAATTTGATAGACTTAGTTATAGTTTAGGTTTGATTAAACCTTAGTTAGTTAAGGTTTAAGAGTTTAATTAAGTCTAATATGGTAGACTTAGTTATAGTTTATGTTTGATTAAACTTTAGTTGGTTAAGGGTTAATAGTTTAATTAAGTCTAATGTGATAGACTTAATTATAGTTAATGTTTGATTAAACCTTAGTTGGTTAAGGTTTAATAGTTTAATTAAGTCTAATATGATAGACTTAATTATAGTTTAGGTTGGATTAAACCTTAGTTAGTTAAGGTTTAATAGTTTAATTAAGTCTAATATGATAGACTTAATTATAGTTTATGTTTGATTAAACCTTAATTGGTTAAGGTTTAATAGTTTAATTATGTCTAATGTGATAGACTTAATTATAGTTTATGTTTGATTAAACCTTAGTTGGTTAAGGTTTAATAGTTTAATTAAGTCTAATGTGATAGACTTAATTATAGTTTAGGTTTGATTAAAACTTAGTTAGTTAAGGTTTAATAGTTTAATTAAGTCTAATGTGGTAGACTTAATTATAGTTTATGTTTGATTAAACCTTAGTTGGTTAAGGTTTAATAGTTTAATTTAGTCTAATGTGACAGACTTAATTATAGTTTAGGTTTGATTAAACCTTAGTTAGTTAAGGTTTAATAGTTTAATTAAGTCTAATTTGGTAGACTTAATTATAGTTTATCTTTGATTAAACCTTAGTTGGTTAAATAGTTTTATTAAGTCTAATATGGTAGAATTAATTAAAGTTTAAATTTGATTAAAGTTTGAGTTAAGTTAGATTTAATTTATGTTGAATCTAGATTTAAGATTAACTTAAGTTCAACATGGGTTGAACTCAAGTTTGTTTGAGTTAGGTTCAAGTTAGATTGAACCTAGGCTTAAGGTTGACTTAAGTTCAATGTGGGTTGAGCTCAAGTTTGATTTAAGTTTGAGTTAAGTTAGGTTCAAGTTAGGTTGAACCTAGACTTAAGGTTGACTTAAATTCAATGTGGGTTGAACCAAGTTTGATTTAGGTTTGAGTCATTTTAAGATAGATTGTTCTTAATTAGGATTGGTTTATAGTTAATTAAACCTAATTTAGCTAAGGTTTAAATGATTAATTAGACTTAATTGGGGTTAGTCCAACTGGTTTAAGATTAATTAAACATGATTTGGGTAAGGTTTAATTGATTAATTAGACTTAATATGGGTTAAGACTAATTGGTTTACGGTTAATTAAACCTAATTTGGGCAAGGTTTAATTGATTAATTAGACTTAATATGGGTTAAGACTAATTGGTTTAGGATTAATTAAAACTAATTTGGGTAAGGTTTCATTGATTAATTAGACTTAATATGGGCTAAGTCTTATTGGTTTAGGATTAATTAAACCTAATTTGGATGAGGTTTAATTGATTAATTAGACTTAATATGGGTTAAGTCTAATTGGTTTAGGATTAATTAAACCTAATTTGGGTAAAGTTTCATTGATTAATTAGACTTAATATGGGTTAAGACTAACTGATTTAAGGTTAATTAAACCTAATTTGGGTAAGGTTTAATTGATTAACTAGAATTAATATAGGTTAAGTCTAATTGGTTAAGGTTAAATAAACCTAATTTGGGTAAGGTTTAATTGATTAATTAAATTTAATATCGGTTAAGTCTAATTGATTTAGGATTAATTAAACCTAATTTAGGTAAGGTTTAATTGATTAATTAGACTTAATATGGGTTAAGTCTAATTGATATTTGATTAAGCCTAATTTAGTTAAGACTTAATAGTTTAATTAGGTCTTAAAGGATTAGAAATAATTAAAATTTTAATTTTATTAAACCTGATTTAGTTAATGTTTAAGAAGTTCAATTAAGCCTAATGATGTCTTAAGCTTAATTAAAGTTTGATCTTGTATTAAACCTAATATAATTGAGGTTTAATGAGTTAATTAAGTTTAATATGTCTTTAAACCTAATTAAAGTTTTATTTATTATTAAACCTAATGTAATTAAGGTTTAATGAGTTAATTAGGTTTAATATGTCTTTAAACCGAATTAAAGTTTAATTTTGTATTAAACCTAATGTAATTAAGGTTTAATGAGTTAATTAGGTTTGATATGTCTTTAAACCGAATTAAAGTTTAATTTTGTATTAAACCTAATGTAATTATGGTTTAATGAGTTAATTTGGTTTGATATGTCTTTAAACCTAATTAAAGTTTAATTTTGTATTAAACCTAATGTAATTAAGGTTTAATGAGTTCATTAGGTTTGATATGTCTTTAAACCTAATTAAAGTTTAATTTTGTATTAAAACTAATGTAATTAAGGTTTAATGAGTTCATTAGGTTTGATGTCTTTAAACCTAATTAAAGTTTATTTTGTATTAAATTTAATGTAATTAAGGTTTAATTAATTAATTAGGTTTAATATTTCTTTAAACCTAATTAAAGTTTAATTTGTATTAAACCTAATGTAATTAAGTTTTAATGAATTAATTAAGTTTAATATGTCTTTAAACCTAATTAAAGTTTAATTTTGTATTAAACCTAATATAATTAAGGTTCAATGAATTAATTAAGTTTAATATGTCTTTAAACATAATTAATTTTTGATTTGAGTTTATTTGGGTTTAGACTCATCATTGACTTAGTCCATTGTGAAATGGGCTAAGTAAGTGAAGAAATGGGTTTTGAAATATTAATTTATAATTAATAAATCTTAACGCTATTGTAAAATTTCTTTTAAAATTGACTTAAGAGCTTAAGAATTATTATTTTAGGATTATTTTCTGTTAACATAAAATTCTTAACCATTTTTTAATTTTAATTTTCCATTTTTTTTCAAATTTTATAATAATTATTAAAAATAATTATAAAGTGTCTTAAAATTTAGGAAACCATATCTTGGAGAGTTATCTTAGCCTTAGAAAAATCAGGAGATGGGTCTAAGGACTTAAAGGTTCTTCCCTAAAATTTTCATATTTTTCTGGTTTATAAATAATTTTTAATAACTAAAATTCTCTAAAGAGTATTTAATTATTTAAAAATTAAATACATAGATTAAAATTATGATTTTAATTTCATAATTTTCTTCTCTTCAAGAGCTTTCCAGAGGTATTTTTATTTTATTTTTAGGAGGTCTGTGCAAAAAGATATGAATTTTTTATTATTTTAAGGTTATTTGGAATTAAAATAACCCCAAAATTACCAGGCGCTGCCACGCGTCCTCGTACCGTCGAAAGCGCGGGACGATCTACTGTACGAATCCGGACAGTGTACACAACGCTGTTCGATCTGGGCCGTCCGCTCGAAAACACGGGATCGGGCGGCCATGGATTAATCGAAATAATTCGAAAAATTCTCGAACCGTCCAACTTCTAGGGTTAATATCTCACTCATTTCTCCATGTAATTGAGTGATTTTTGATCCTATAAAATCATTTAGAGATGTAGATCACATCTATACGGTGACCATAATTTTTTGGGCTAATTTAGTCCATGATTTTCCAATTATATAAATTATTTTGGAATAAGAAAATCCATACCTTGGCCACAATGATCTGGAGCTTGATCAGACGTGTTGGTCAGCCTTTAGTGATCCCAAAGAAGATCCTTATCACTTCACTTTGGATTTACAACTAGCCTTGGTGGGTAATTTTGATGAAGTGGCTCGGTTTGAGTACATTTTGGGTTTTAGCCAAATTGGCTTGATCGGGCTGATCTTATGGCTCGATTTTGGCTAGAGTGGATTGCTAAGATCCTTAGCAAGATTTCTTGTGTTGAAAGCTAAAGGATTTAGGCAGCCTATGGGTCTCTAGGAATTTTTTTCTCTTCTCCTTATGGTTTCGGGTAGGGGGCTCTTATAGCCATGGGAATGGCTATGGATGGGTTTGGGCTGGTTAGGATCACTTGGGGGAGTTGTTATCTGTCTCATTAATGTTTTGGGGGAAGATTTAGGATATGGCAATGATGAATTGCCAATCTCCAAGCCTAGGTATCATAGGTTTAACCATGGTGAAGGCTTTGAGTTTGGATCTTGTCTTGCCCTCATTGTATCCCTTGTGAGGTGGCTTGGGCTTGATGAACCTTGCTAAATTCACCTCCCCAAGGTGATTTCCAAATTTATTTGTTTCATTTGGGGGAATGGTGACACATTAGCTACTTAGTCATCCCATGCATGCCTTAGCTACAATGGCTTCTAACCATGGTGTGGCATGAGCTAGATTCTTGTTTCCCCTCCATTGGGTAGTCTACGAGGTGGATGATGAGTCAAGAAGGCAAGCTCTTCTCCTTCCAACATGTCATTTAATTTTTAATGAGGGGATGACACATAATCCTCTCATTAAAAAAATTTTATAACTTTTTCATGATGAAAAATAACATGAGTTAAGCATGGTATCCAAGAGAGTTTATTTATTGTTTTACTTTCATTGGTGAGTTCATGGGGCACCTAAAGTGATGAGCCACCTCATCTTGATGGAGGAGATGAATCATATTTTAAATTTAGGAGAGGATGACACCTCACTTCCCTTCATGATGAACTTTGTTAACCATGGTTAAAGAGGTGAAGTATGGGTTATTTAATGTGTTAACCCACATCCAATGAGTCTCATGGGTCATGGGTGATCCATGGATGACTTTATGTGAAATCATGTGTGATGTCATAAAGGAGATTGGAATTTTTGGAAAACCATAATGTCATAAGTTAAAATTCCATTTAATACCCCTTTCTTAATTTAATTCCCATTTTAATTAATTTTGTCGTTAATTAAAATATTGGAAACTATAAATCAATTATTAATTGGAAATAATTCCAAATTAATTATTTGATTAATTTTCATGTTATTTTTATTTAAAATTGGATTTTGTCTCATTTCATGACTTTTTATTTTAATTAATTATAAAAATTAAATTATTGGTCAATTAATTAATCAAAATTAATTTTGGAATTAATTATTTGATTAATTCTATTATTTTTAATTAAATTGTGCATTTTATCATTTTTATGGCTTTTAATTTAATTTTTCATTTTAATTAATTATGTCATTAATTAAAATTTAAAAATTAAATTAATCAATTAATTAATCAAAATAATTTTGAAATTAATTATTTGATTAATTTTGTCATTTTTATTTCTTTTTTATCATTTTTTATCATTTTTGTTCAAAATTGTGTGTTTTGACCAAAATTGATAAGTGTTGACTATGGTTGACCAATGTTGACCTAGGTTGATTCAAGTTAACCTAAATTGGTCAATTTTAGTTTCAAGATGTCTAATGTAACTTTTTCAACCTTGTGATGGTCGATTTGATCACAATATTTGTGATTTTCTCATTTTAGGGTCTAAATAGGTCATTGGGTCGATAAATGGTCATTTGGTCAAAAATTGACCAATTTGACCAAAATTGACTTTTTTAGTCAAGGGTTGACCTATTGGGTCAGTAGGGTTGGTCATCAGGTTAGGATTGACCATTTTGACCAAAGTAGACTTTTTGGGTCAAGGGTTGACATGTTGGGTTAGTAGGGTTGGTCATTGGATCAGGATTGGCCATTTTGACTAAAGTTGACTTTTTGGGTTAAGGGTTGACTTTTTGGGTCTGTAGGGTTGGTCATTGGATCAAGATTGACCATTTTTACCAAAGTTGACTTTTTTGGGTCAAGGGTTGACCTGTTGGGTCAGTAGGATTGGTTGAGACCTTTCATTAAAATGAGGTCAACAATTGCATGTGAAATTTCAGTGTGTATGAAAATTATCTTATGAATTCAATCAATTTGCTAGGGAGTAGATCAATTTTTCTGGTGCTATAACCAACACTACATTATTGTGATAATAACTGGTGTGGATCAATTTTCTGATGCCTTTGTTGGGGAACACAGTTAAAAAACTTTTTAGGAGAATATTAGTTGAATCTATAAGATTTAAATTTGAAAATTGTAGTATTTTTATATAGTGTGTTTTAGTTATTGTGTGTTCCTTAAAATAAGAAAAATTTTAAAATTATTTGCGTGTATTTAACTTGCTTGTTATTAATTGTATTAGTCTAGGCTTTAGTTGTGTATGCATAGTGCATGAACAATAGAACATGTACCTTACGATTCAGAACTAGGGAGGACTACTAGGAAAATTAGAGAATAAAAAATACTTCACCAACTTGTGGAAGAAATGGCAAATATTTATTAGAACAGTTTAAATAATCAAATACCTGATAATGAACATCATAATGGGCATAGACTGTTAAGGGATTGCACTAATCCTATGGCAAATGAAATTTATTTAAGTATTCAAACTCTTACTGTGGAAACTAATACATTTGAATTAAAATAAGCTATTATACAAGTGGAAACCAATTTAGGAGAACTCAGCCCGAGGATCCAATTTTACACTTAGAAATTTTTTAAAACTTTACGCTACATTTTGTTATAAAAACATGTTCAACAATATTGTTAGACTTAGGATTTTCTCTTTTTCCTTACAGGATAAAGCTAAAATGTGGTTAAACTCGTTAGCACAAAGATCTATAAAAAATTGGGGGCAACTTAGCCCAAAATTACTGGTAAAGTATTTGCCACCTTCAAAAACTGGTAAACTTAGAAATGATGTTACATTATTTTGCTAGTATGAATGTGCGTTAATATACGAAGAGTGGGAGAGATTTAAGGAGTTTCTTACGAAGTGTCTGCATCATGCATTACCTGATTTATTAATTGTTCAAACATTTTATAATGGTGTAGTAGGATCCCTTAAATCTATCATTGATGTTGCCACTAGTGGTTCACTCATGTCGAAGCGTATTATGAGGTTTACTCTTTGATTAAAGAGATGGATTAAAAGAGTTTTCAATGGCCTACGAAAAGGATAAATCCTAGAAAGGAAGCTAATTTGCATGATACAGATGTGTTGTTAATTCTTACTTCTCAGGTTGTAGTAATATCTAGAAAGCTAGGTCAATTTGAAATAAACCAACCTCAGACACCTCCAGTAATTAAGGAAAATTCATTGGGACAAATGGTTGATTCTAGCACTTCTTCTTTTGACACCTTAAATGCAATTAATAACAGACCTAACAACCCTTTTTCCAATTTTTATTACTCAGGTTGGAAGAACCATCCAGATTTTAGCTGGAATAATAATTCTAGTGGTGGAAACTAACAATGGAGAAATAATCACGCAAATCCTTTAAGAAGTTGGAATAATCAAGATAATAACAACTATAGATGTTTTTATCTAGCAAGCATCAACCAATATTCACAATTTAAAGAGAAGAAGTTATCTTTGGAGAAGGTTGTATTGTAAATGGGGAATCAACTACAAAATGAAGGTGTAGCAATAAAGAATACAGAGAATCAACTGAGACAAAATGCTAACTCACTTAACAATCGACCACAAGAAACTCTTCCTAGTAAACCCTAAGGAGTAGAATAATGAACATGTCAAAGTTGTCAAATTAAGAAGTGGAAGAGAATTGAAGGATGTCGTTCAAAAAGAGAATGATGTTAAAATAGAGGCCGTGGAAAATGAAAAACCCAAGGAACATGTTTGTAAGGATCTAAAAAAATTAGTATCTCCAAGTAAGATTAACTTAGAGAAACCACCACCTCCATTTCCCAAAGACTTAAACAGTTAAAGCTGGATTAATAATTTTAAAAATTTTGGAAGTATTTTAGAACTTAACTATTAATATTTCAATTGCTGAAGCACTAGAGAAAATGCTCAGTTATGTAAAGTTTATGAAGGATATTCTTAATAAGAAAAGGAACTATGGAGATTATGAGAAGGTTGAACTTAGTGAAGAGTACAACGCTACAATCAGAAGAAACTTCCTTAGAAACATAAAAATCCTTGGAGGTTTATTGTTACTTGCGCAATTGGAGAAAGATTTTTTGGAAAAGCTTTACGCGAACTTGTAGTTAGTACAAACCTTGTGCCCTTATCTATTTTAAGAAGTTTAGGATTATGAGACATTTCTCTAACTACTGTAACCTTTTTGTTAACTGATCGATTATTCACTTATCCAAAAGAGGGTTATAGAAGTTGTTTTTGTTAACGTGGATAAATTTATTTTTCCTGTTGACTTCATTATGTAAGAAATGGATGAAAATAAAGAAAATCCCATTATTTTAGGGAGACATTTCCTAGCTACAAGATATGTTATGCAAGATGTGCAAAAAGGTGAATTAACCATGAGAGTACACGAACAGGAAGTCACATTTAATGTCTTCAAATCTAAGAAATATCTTGTTATAAAATAAGAAGATGAGTGTTTTTAGATGGACTTAATTCAATATTTGTGTAATAGTCATTTACGAGAAATTGTGAACTTAAGTTAGAAAAGAGGAGTCAGATAATGAGAAAGACATGGATTTCTAAGATGAGCTGGAGATATTGCCTACTGAAGATTCAAAAGTTGTTTAAAGAGGTTTGGAATTTTAGATACAACCAAAAATAGTAAATCTCTTATTCCATCTATTAAAGAACCCCCTGAACTTGAGATGAAGGTGCTTCCTACACATTTAAAATATTCTTATTTATGGAGTTCATCTACATTATCAGTCATCAATCCTTAAATTTGACTCAATTGCAAGAGGAAAAATTAATGGATATTTTGAGGAATTATAAGAATGTATTCAGATGGACCTTAGTAGATATTAAGGGAATTAGTCCTTCTATTTGTATGCATAGGATCTTGATGGAAGATAATCATAAACTCCGGTCAGAACCTCAAAGAAGATTAGATCCATTTATGAAAGAAGTTGTCAAAAAGGAGATATTAAAGTGGTAAGATGCAGTTATTATCTATCCTATATCTGATAATACTTGGGTAATTCCTATTAATTGTGTTTCTAAAGAGGGTGGAGTGACCATAGCTGTAAATGAATAGAATGAATTAACTCCTACCAGGCATGTCACTGAGCAGAAAATTTTTATTAACTACAGAAAATTTTTATTAACTACAGAAAATTGAATTTAACAATAGGAAATTTGTTTTTACTTTTTGGATCAAATGTTAGACAGGCTAGCTGGTTATCAATATTTTTGCTTTTTAGATGGATATTTTGGATATTATCAAATACCTATAGCTCCCGAGGATCAAGAAAACCACATTTACATGCTCTTATGGGACTTTCGCATTTAGAGGAATGCCATTTGGGTTATGTAACTTACCTGCCACTTTCCAAAATTGCATTATGTCTATTTTTATATATTGATTGAGAAAGAGATAGAGGTTTTCATAGGCAACTTATCAGTGTTTAGAACTTCTATATATTAATTTTTAGATCACATAGCAATGTTGCTAAAACATTGTGAAGAGATTGACCTTGTTCTTAATTATGAAAAATATCAATTCATGATTGCAATAGGAATTGTTCTGGGACAAAAAATCTAAAAATGACATGAAAGTGGACCCAACGAAGTTTCAAGTAATAACAAAACTACCTCCACCTACCAATGTAAGGGGGGTTAGAAGTTTTCTCGGACATCCTGGATTTTATAGGCTTTATATAAAAGATTTCTCATAAGAGCCATGCCTTTATGCCATCTTTTATAAAAAAGATGTCTTATTTAACTTTGATAAAGATTGCTAAAATGCCTTTAATATTTTAAATGAAAAATTAGTCACCGCTCCTACTATAGTCTCACCTGATTGGGGGAAACCATTTGAATTGATGTGTGATGTGAGTGATTATGATATTGTTGCAGTTTTAGGACAAAGACATGATAAAGTTTTTAAAGCTATAAACTATGCTAGTAAAACCCTTAATAAAGCTCAAATTAATTACACTACAACTAAGAATGAATTATTGGCAATAGTATATGCTTTGATAAATGGAGATCTTATTTAAATAATTGTACTAAACATTATGTTATTAGATATATTATGTCAAAGAATGATATTAAACTAAGATTAATTAGATGGGTCCTTCTGATGTAGGAATTTGATATTGAAGTAATGGATAGGAAATGATTGAATAATTAAATTTATGATCATTTATTGAGACTGGATCAGGGAGATTCTTATACTTATGAAAATAAAATTAATGAAGTTTCCCTGATGAGGAACTGTACACTGTTATTGAGTGAAGCATTTTGTGGTATGCTAACATAGTAAATTATATTGTTAGTTATATTATACTCTATAAATTAACATACCATCAACAAATAAAGTTTATTTGTAATGCTAGATCTTAATTTTGGATGACCCATATTTATTTAAAAGTGTAAGGATCAAGCTGTTGAAAGATGTGTATATTTCAAAGAAACTAAGGATATTATTCAGAAATGTCATGATTTTAAGTTTGGGAGACACTTTGGTGTTGATAGAACTGCATTTAAGTTTTTGGAATCTTAATTTTATTGACCTACTCTATATAGAGGTGTTAATATATATATATATATATATATATATATATATATATATATATATATATATATATATACATAAACTTTTGATTATATGTGCCAAATATATATTAAAAAATGGCTGCTGGGAACTGTGCTCTGTTGGGGTTCCTCCTTGGATGGCAGTTCCAGCCACTTTATTGAGTGGCTGGCTGTCCGGCTAGAAGGAACGTGGTGGGTGAGTAGTTTGCTGTTGCTGAGAGGTTGAGGTAGTTTTTTTGGTGTTTTTGTTTCTTAGCGGGCAGCTTACTTTTTGAATTTGGTTGGTGGTTACTATTCCATTGGATTGTTCTCTGGTTGGTAATTTGGTGCATTCTTATTTATGACCACGGATTTGTCCAAGGTTGTCCCAAACTTTGTGGGGAAAGGCTCTTAAGCTTAGGTTGCTGGCCGGACTGAGGGAGGCGTAACACTGGGGGATAAGCTGTTTTTTCCCCAGCTGTTTCATGATGTCATCAATGGTAAGGCTAAATGTGATTTCATTAAGAGAGCCACTAAGAAAGCTGGGAAGCCTACTCTAATATTTACAGATGCTGAACTTGCCGAGTTATATGAACCTTATAAATTCACCTTGGTGAGAAAGTTTCAGTTCAGCCATCTAAGGAGGGATGTAATCAGAAAGGATTTTGATGAGTTCAAGCTTGTAAAGAGTTAGATGGTTGGAGTATTTGATGGGATACATATCATGATTCATTTGTCAAGGGAGGATGATTATGCTCAAATATTCTCTATGAAGATCTTCATGATAGAGGGTAAACCAACGAAGTTACTGAAGTTGGACATGGATTTTTATCCTACACAAGAACGTCCTATTATACCAGTAAGGTATAAGCTTCCTAATCTATACTACCTTTCTTCAATCTAGAGATTCTTTACAACATTGGGGATTCTCTCGAGAGACCATTGAAGGTTGATATTTCCTCTTGTAATGTTACCAGACCATGTTCAGCTAGAGTTTTAGCGGAATAAGATATTGCCTTGCCAACACTTGATGAATTGTGGCTTGCATCTGCTAATAATGGTTACTAACAGCCTATTTTCTTGGAGCAACTACCTCTCTATTAAAAAAACTATAGAATGTTTGGGCTTTCCATAGAGAAATGTTATAGATTTCACCCAGAGTTAAGACCTTATAGATTGGCCCAACAAGGTCAGGTTTATCCCAACTATCCGGACAAGAATCTGGTGGATAGGTCTGAACCTCCTCATCTACCCTAGAAACCCCCCATTGCAAGATAATTCTGTGGTAAACCCCTAAAATAATATATGTGATACTGTCTTGTTGCCTTCTGAAAGGTCTCTACCAGTTTCTGTTTACAATGTTGTTAATGAAGATAACAGGACACCTCCCAACCTGATTACAGATGAAGTACCTATAAGAAGTCCCAATGATAGGCCCTTAATGACGAAGAGATACCTCCTATTACTGGCTATGAGATTTTGAGAGGATCATTAGATGAAAATTTGATGAACATCCATAATATGAAGTTAGAAAATGGTTAGAAAACTCAAAAATAGAAAAAGAACAAAAAATGAATGTTTGAACTAAAAAATTTGCAAGAAGATGAATGTGTTGCTGGCAGCTCTATTAATGTGTTGTTGGACTCCCTCTCAAGAACTAGGAAAAGGGAAAAAACAAACAATGATTAACATATTGTGCTGGAATGTTAGGGGGCTGGCCCATCCTAGGTCCCTTAACAAACTCCTATCTCTGAATAGGATGTATAAATTTTGGTGCATTGCTTTATTAAAACCTATGGTCACCAAATCAACTAGTAGAAACATTAAAAAGTTTCTTGAATTCAAATATTTCTTTAACTGCAATAATAAGACATGGATGTTATGTAGATAGGAGGTTGAATGGAACATTGTGGAAGACTACGCTTAATTTATTCTTTTTTTATTTACATTGGTTGGGCATACTGAATAGGCTACCTTTGTGTATGCAGGTTGCACTGTTGGTGACAGGAGAGAGCTATGCTAGAGGTTAAATTCCTTCAGCAACTCAATATCCTCTAAATGGTTAGTGGTAGGTGATTTTAATTGCTTAGCTGCTCCTTAGGAAAATATGGTGCGAGAAGTCCTTATCTTAATAAGATGAACCTATTTAATGATAACATTCACCAAGCTGGGCTACATGATTTGGGATTCTCTGGCCCTAAATTCACATGGAGAAGAGGAAAAGATTTCGGAAAGGTTGGATAGATTTATGGTTAATAGTTTTTGGCTGAATGACTTTTTGAACTGCTCAGTGACACATCTCTTTATGGCATTTTCTAACCACAGACCTTTCCTCTTGTCTATTATTGGGTCTCAGAATCAGTCTCCCTCCCCTTTCAAATATTTAAATATTTAGGCAAATCATTCTGATTTCCTACCCTTGGTGGCTAGAGTTTGGCAAAGCTTTCATTATGATAATCCTTGGATTAAGCTATGTTTGGGTATACAGCTTAAGCAATGAAATTGGCAGGTGTTTGGAGATATCAATTCTAATGTCCTTGGAGCTGAAGCTCTGGTCACTAACCTGGAACATCAGATGGACAATAATGACATCCTTGAATGTGATTTTGTTATGGCTAATGTGGAGTTACTCAATGCTATTCATAATCAGGAACAATTCCTAATGCAGAAAGCTGTCATTAATAAATTCTGTGAGGGGATAGAAACTCTAAATATTACCATGCTTGCATTGAATATAGAAGGAAGTGTAATATGATTCATCAGGTTCAAGATATCAATGGGCAATGGTGTAATACTTCTGAAGCTATTGCTGAAAGTGCTGTGAACCAGTTTCAGAATGTGTTAACTCAACCTCCCTGGGTCAGAAAGACTGTGAATGTACAACTGTTTCAACAAGAGCAAGAATATACTAGTAGGCTTGATCTTCATTACATTCCTTCAAAAGATGACATCAAATCAGCTCTTAATTCTATTGACAGCAACAACATGGCAGGCCCAGATGTTTTTTATATAGATTTTTATAAAAAAACCTTGGCATATCATTAAAACTGAAGTTATTAATGTCATACAAGATTTCTTTCAAGGGGTTTCTCCACCTAAATACTTCTCTTCAGCTTCAGTCACCCTTATTTCTAAGGAAAGTAATTGTTCAAATTTGGATTCTTACAAACCTATCTCTCTTACCAATGTGGTTTCCAAAATAATTAGCAAAGTGATTGCGCACATATTACAGCCTCATTTGCATATCATGATCAGTCATAATCAGACTGCCTTTATTCAAGGTAGAAGTATTGTGGATAATGTGTTGTTAGTCAGGAGTTATTGCCCAACCTGGATAGGAATGTAGGGGGGCAATACCATTTTTAAATTGGATATAAAAAAAGGCATATGATACTATTCATTGAGGCTTCATTGAGGAGGTTATACGGGCTAGAGGTTTCTCTTCACTTTACATTAATTTAATCCAGAGATGGCTACTTAACAATGCAAATTCCTTGTTGATTAATGGGAAAAGCTGTAATTTCTTCCACTATACTAGAGGCATTAAACAAGGTGACCCTCTTTCCCCCACTATTTTCAGCCTAGTTTTTTATTACCTCTCTAACATGCTTAATCAGCTTGCACATCTCTCCATTCATACCCTCTTTAGCCACATATCTACTCTTGCTATCAATCACCTGGCTTATGTAGATGATTTTATTGTAATCACCAAAGCCACCAAACCTACTTTCAAACAGGTGTACAACTATTTACAAGAAATTTAAGCCTGTTCTGGTATGCAATTCAATCTACAAAAATGTCAGATGAAGCTCAACAAATGGACCTCTCCTTCCATACAACACTGGATAGCTCCAGCAATGCTTCCCTGAAGCATCTGGGTGTTTCTCTCATCAATGGCAGAAAGAAACAAATACAATTTGATGAGGTGCTCACAAAGATGCATCAGCAGCTGAATTGTTGGATTATCTCTTTTCTCTCTAATGGTGGCAGATTTACTTTACTCAAGCATGTGCTCTCAGCCTTCCCATCCCACATTCTTCAAATGGCAATAATGAAGAAAAGCACACAGCTACTCTTAGAAACAACAATTAATAGATTTCTTTGGTCAGGTCAGAGGAAACAAATGCATTGGGCAGCATGGAACAAATTGTGTAAACCTTTACAAAATGGTGGCCTTGGATTTAAGAGTTTCCACCCATTTAAAATACATCAATTTTTGCAAGTTGTTGAACATATTTAGGTCTCAAACATCTCTATGGGCAAGGTTTCTATATGGCAAATACTGTAAGGAGCAGAATCCATCATTATTTCACGCAAAATTGGGTGATTCTAGAATTTGGACCAACATGCTCAAAGTGAAAACAATGCTAAAGACCTTTTCATTAGGGAAATGGGGGAAGGTGAAGTTAATTTTTGGATAGATCATTGGACAATGGAGGGGAAGCCGATCACACATTTGTCATCTGCAAACAATAGTAATCTCAAAGTTGTTGATTTCTGGTCTAAAGGACATTGGGACTTAAATTCTTTACACAATATCATCACTGATCATCCGGTTCAAGAGATTATTAGAACCCCTTCTGATCCTTCCAAGAAGGATATATCGATATTAAAAATGACTCATTCTCAATCTATTTCTGCCTTCATCAATTCATTGTGTGATCATCGGTAGCAAGTTTCTTGGGGTAAGCAGATGTGGGGGAAATTCCTCTCCCTATCTATTTCATTCTTTTACTGGAGGCTTTTTTATTAATTTATTCCCACTAATTACATTTTGAAACTTAAGAGTTTAAGAGGCCCTTCCTGTCGTTTCCTTTGCAATCAAGAAGAAGAATCTATAGGTCATATGTTTTTCAATTGCAATTTTGCTCAACGGGTTTGGAACTTTGTGTTGTCAAAGCTTACCATTCAGACATTAAACCTCACTTGGATAAATTTTCACACTTTTTCATCTGAATGGAATCAAATGAAGTTATCTACCATCCCATGTGTCATTACTTGGTTTATTTGGATGCAATTCAAATTCAAGGATAAAAATAACAATAAGGGGGTAGCCTCATATTGTCTCACTTTTATCAGAAAACACACTCATTTGAAACACTTCCCTGATATAGTATTCCCTGGGTTGTAGCCTCAAATTTGAATGACCAAGCAGATGCTGATGTATTGGAATAAACCTCCTCAAGATTGGATCAAGATCAAGATTAATGGGAGTTATTTCAGTTCATATACTGGTATTGGTGGCTTTTTTAAAGATTGATAGGGTAAATGTTTATAGTTCATTTAGGCTCCCACTATAGCCTCTGATTCCTTGGAAGTTGAAACCATTGTTGTCTATTTGGCTATATATATTGCAACAAAGTGCAACCTATCCAAGATTATTGTTGAAACTGATTCCCAAATCCTGGCTAGTATAATGGCCCAGGTCTTCCAATGTCCAGGGCATTTACTATTTTGGATTCAACAAATTAATTTGATGGCTATATCCATCAAAATTAGATATCAATTCATCCAAAGAGAGGGTAACCGACCAGCTCATTAGCTTGCCAAATCTGGCTTACTAACTGGATGATACACCAAAAATATATGGTATTTATATATATATATATATATATACCTATTTTAATGATTTTACACTTTAATGGAGGGTATTTTGTGTATTTTTCTTGATGGTATGATTAAATGGATGAATATGATGAAAAGAGTGAAAAATTATCAAAATTGGAGAAAAAATAAAGAAAATTGAAGAAGTGATATGTGGTGGCTAAGCGCTTGAACCCGCACTTACGCACCAAGGCCCCACAGCTATGCACCTAGAGTTGGAGCTTACACGCCAGATGAACCACGGCTAAGCACTGGAATGTCGTGCTTATGTACGGTTGTTGTAAAAGAGGAGTTATTTAATTTTTGGTGCAATTTTGAAGAGATTTTTTAGGTATCTCTTGGTGAGAATGTGGGTAACTTATTATTGGCACCAAATTCCATTCAAAATACTCTTGAATGGATGCATCTTTTGGAAAATTCGTTGAATCTAGACACAATTTGAAGAGATACAAAGGCACCTATTGAAAAAGTATTAAAAGAAGACTTGAAGATCAGTTAAACAGAGGTTCAAGTGTGTGTGTGTGTGTTTAGAGAGTAGAGAGATTTTGGTTAGAGTGTTTTAGGAGTGTTTTTAGTGTGGTTGTTTGTCGGCGAATTTTTAATTTAATTTAAATAAATAATTTAAAAAAGTAGTATTTGATTTTGAAAATAATTTTAAATTTGAAAATTTTAAGATATGAAATCAAACTGATCTCACATCCCGAATAGTTTATATAAACGAGCGCCGCACCACAAACCGTGTATCTATCCCGAAGAATAGACACACTTGCTTGATGATGGGGCTCGATTAAATAAACTAGAAAGGTTTGTGCCATCCGTTTGGTCCGCGAACCAATTTTATAAGCCGACAAGTTCCCCTGCTTAATATGAAAACATTAAACAGGGTTTATATTACACAGGTTCTTTAAAATTCCCTATAAGGGCAAGCCCCTATAGTTAATTACATCTTAAGTGACGGGAATCACCTAAGAAAACTCTCGATAATAATCAATAATTCTGCTCTCAAGAATTTCAAAGTTTAAGTTTTCAAAGAATTGAATTTTTGAATCTCGATAGGGAATGGATCGAGTTTGGAACATTTTATTTTGGGAATTCAAAGGAAGAAAAGTAGGAGAAATTACGGATTCGAAGTGAACTTCGATAATCTCCCGACTATCCTATTGTTTGGCTTGGATTTAGGAAGGTCCTAATGTTTATTTAGTATTTTGATCCCGCAATTTTAATTAATTAGGACTTATATTCGTATGATAAAATCATACAAATAGCCTCGAAGATGTGAGGGTTTATATCGTATCGGACGACTACCTCGGAGTCCTAAGACCGGTTAGGGCTTAATTTGCAATGCAAATGCCTAACGAAGAGTTGAGGATTTATGTTGCACTAGGCAAACTACCTCGAAGTCCTATGGCTTTATTGTTCAATTCTAGGAAAGTTTTGTCGAAGTAGGTTCAAGTTTTGCTGACGACGATGGCCGTGCTGCCCACCATGCTCCGAGCTCCTTGTTGTTGCAGAGGTTTAGTTTTAGAAATTATAAATCAGGGGATGAGAAAAGTGTTTTGGTTTAGAGAAGTCTTAATTTCCAAGTGTTTTTTGTGTTTTAATTAAAACAAATCTTAAAGTTGATTATAACAACACCGGTTAAGATCCCACGGTTCCATCCTTCCGGCATCATTATTTTTATCGGATTCACTTAGTCCGGATGAATTTGCTAAACTCAACTCGAATGAGTTCCACACTTTCATTTAGACCGTGGGAAATCCCGTTAGCAACACGTAGGTTACATCATCCGAGGAATTCCCGATCATCCAACAGGACGTTTTAATTTAGTTGTAGTTGTAGTTTTGTGGTTTTGTTTGTGATTAAATTTTGAGTTGTTTTATATTTTGAATGTTGTGGCGGTGAATTTTATCTTGTAGTGTCTTTTAATTTAGTTATGGGTTTCGGTTTTGGTTTCTAGTCCTAAAGGTGTAGGTTTTCATGCAACTGTTGTTTATCATGCAAGAAAAATAAGTGCGATGCGATTAAATAAATTACCGTAAAGTAAATCGCAATAAAATAAAAGCGTACCTGGAGGGTCTTCCCGTCATCCCAAGCTCGCACTTAAAACACGATTAGAATATTTAAGCAAGTTCCTAGGTAAAGCTAAGGTAAGGGTTATGGTTTTCTACCAAATTCCTAATCCTATAGCTAGTCATTTCCTATGACGTCTAGGTTCCTTGTGTTTTTGGTTTGAAGACGATTTTCTTCATCGAAGAACAATTAAGTTCAATTGTTCTTATAAATATCCTATCATATTGAGGAAGTGCTTAAGAAGAATCTTAAACATCTTTTCAATATTTCTAGGATTATTTTAAGTCCAAGAGAATTTAATTATGTAAATGAATCGATCGTCTGAGGTTTTCAAGTTTTGTTAACTTGCTCAGTGAACTAGGATATTTGAATGTCCTATAAGTGAAGTAACATTTCATTTAACACTCCATTTAGGAGTTACAATAGTAAAAGCTCCTAAGGGCAAAATGATATTTAATGATTTGTGATTCAAATTTAAGTTCAAATTAATGATTTAAGTTTGGAATAGTGTTCAAGTTATCTTAGATTTATTTTTGAATTCTTCATGTCTTTATATTTAATTTAGTTTAATTTAATTTAACTTAATTTAATGTAATGTGGTTTAATTTAAATTAATTTAACTTAAGCTAATTTAATGTAATATGATTTAGTTTAATTTAATTTAATTTAATTTAATTTAATTTAATTTACTTTTAATTTAATTTAATTTAATTTGATTTAATTTAATTTAATATAATATAATATAATATAATTTAATTTAATTTAATTTAATTCAATTTAATTCAATTTAGTTTGATTTGATGTTACATTGAATTAATTTGATTTAATTAAAATTTTTTTTATTTAATTTGATTTAATTTAATTTAATTTTAATTTAATTTATTTAATTTAATTTAATTTTTAATTTAATTTAATTTTTAATTTAATTTAATTTTTAATTTAATTTAATTTTTAATTTAATTTTTAATTTGATTTAATTTGATTTAATTTAATTTTTAATTTAATTTAATTTTATTCATTTTAATTTTAATTAAAATTTTAAAAGAGTTCAATAATTTAATTTTAGTTTAATGATTAAGTCTTTTAATGTTTTAAATTTGAATTATCATTTTAATTAGGAATTAAACATTAATGAAATGATTAATTTAGGGATTTTTTAAATTAAAGAATAAATCTCTTCCTAATAATATCCCTATTTTAATAATTCCAATTTTATTATTCTTCCACATTTAATCAATTATTTAATTAAAGTTTATTCATTTTAAATTGCTTAATGGGTTTCTACCCTTCAATTATTAAATTTCAATCATCCAAATCAGATTAGGATCAAATATTTTACTTGTTAATTTTTTATTAATCCTAAAGTTTTAATTAAGGATTAAAAGAAATTTAATTACCACTTTACCCTTTAAGCTTAATAATTTCATAACTCACTAAATTGAACTCAAATGAACTTGAAATTTTTATGTGACTTCACTCATATGTCAATAAAGACATTAGAGGAGAAAATGTGATTTTTCTGTATTTAATTTATTTATATAATTATTTTTGGTAGAAAATAGTGATTTCCAAGGAAAATTTAATAACATGACCAAGGAAAAGTTTTTGTCCTTAAGAAAATTATGGGACATTCCTAATGACCAGAGGACCACTTGGACCAAATTTTGTGATTTTTTTGAATTATATTTTATTTATTAGAATTATTTTAAGTTCTGGAGTATTAATTAATTTAAAAATAAAATAAATGTTGAAAAATGAATTTTATGTTTTTCAAAAATCTCTCTGATATCAAGGAAATCAGAGAAGCAAATTTTGCAATTTTCTGATTTTTCTATGATTTATTATAATTATTTTAGTGAAAATGCTAGAAAATACATTTTTTTAATTTTAAAATTACCCTAGAACTTTAAAAATTAATATCTCACCAAATAGGCCTAAGAAAAATATGGGGTTTGTTCCTAAGTGATTAAAATTCAAAATGTGACATTTTGGTGAATTTTATTATTTTTGTGATTTTTATTATTTTTTAATTATTAAAAATATTAAAATAATATTAAAAATCAACTTTTTTAGAAAATTGAAATTTTAATTTTTTTAAATTCCCCTGATATCAGAGAGGCTCCAAAACCAATTTGGTGAATTTTTGAAAGGTATTTTGAAAGTTATGAATTTTTAAAGTTTAAAATGACTAAATGGCTTAATCAACCCATTTAGTAGGGCTAACCAAGTCCAATTGACTTCAAATTTTTATGGTGGGTTCCTCTGATCCTAAAGGTCAGTGGAGAATTAATTTGAAGTCAATTTGATGTATGGTTAGCTCTAATTAATTAGAGACCTATTTTGAGTGTTTAAGCCAATTAGGGTTGTCTAAAATGAACTAACTCATAACCTATTTTTCCTAGGGTTCTCTGATCATAGGGAACATCCCCAAATTTTCCTAGAATTTATTTCACAACATGCTATTTATTAGAATTAAAATACTCAAAACAGTGACATGAATTTGAAAAATCAATAACTCTTCATAGGAATGGCCTCTGACTTTGGAAAATTCAGGGAATGTTCCCAAATTCAGAGGCTTCAAAAGCCCTATGGTCTCATGCCATGGTGAATTGTATACATGCATGGAGAATTAAATGTATGCAGAGAGTAAATAAATTATAAAAAATAAAATACTTGATGAAATTAAATGATTTCTTTTCCACATTATTCTCCTCTGTTCACTGAGCAAGAGAGTATTTTTATTTTATTTTTCTGATTTTTCTACACAAAGATATGAATTTTTGAAGTTTAGGGAATTAAATAAATAGAAAATACCCCTAATTTTCTATTTATCCACGCGGCGCCGTGTCATCCTCGGCATCTCCGAACGCACATGCGTTGCGATCCCATTCGACGCCGCCATCCGCGTCAGCGCTCCCGGGGCCCGCTGTATCGCTCCGTCTTCTGATCCGACGCGATCCTGGACGTCCGTCCGCGCGTGTATTAAATGGACGACATCCGTTCATCGTCCCCAAGTGTCCTCACCCGAGAGCCGTCCACACTAAATCCCTAATATCTCACTCGATACTCGATGGATTTTCATGTTCTTATACTCTATGGATTCGTCTCGAAGAGACGAACACATCTATACGGTTATCATGCATTGAAATTAAAGCATTTGAAATGGAGAATCTCCGAAGCTCGGGATGAAGAATTAGCTCATACCTTAGCTCCGAGAGGTGAAGCCTCGATCGGAGATGCTCGGCACGTTCGTTGGAGCTGCAGGAGGCTAGGGATGAAGCACTGGGATGTGGTGAATTGCCTATGTGTGATTTCCACCAAGGCCGATCACAACCTTTGGAGTCCGGAACAAGCTGGGTGGCTCGGAGATGGGGCTTTTGCTCTGGTGGACACCTTCTCTTGGTCCGGTGAAGGTGTAGGACCAATCAATTTGAGGATTGATCCACTCGTGGAGAAGTGTCCCGGTTTTGGGCTTGGATTTCAACTGCGAAATTGAGCTCGCGGAGAAGAAATGGCGAGGGGATTTCGGTGGGGATCAAGTGCTCTGTGTATGGGGAGTAGTCCGGAACAATTTTGGCGAGTTTCCTTAAGGTTTGTTTCGAGCACCTCTCATGGCCGAGAGAGTGAGGGGTTTAAATAGGCATGGTCGGAGGCTCTCCCGGGGGTGTTGAGGGCTGGGATCGCCTGCTCCCGGCATGTGAAGAACGAGCCACAATGGCCACCGGGATGGGGCGGCTCAGCGAGTGAGAATTCCGAAGTTGGCTCACATGTGAGCTCTCGGCCATGGTGTTTTCCGGCGATCGGGGTGGCTGGCCGGCAGCAAGGGTCACCCTCGGGGTCGGGTGGTCGTGGCTGGGTGTTTGTGCAAGCAATCGGCAATGGCCGAGTGTAAAGGCCTTGATCCAAAATAGAATGGGGCATGGCTAGTTTTGGGTCTAAATGGGTCAACTCACCCATTTGGGCTTGGTGCACCCCTCAAGGTGGCTTTGGGTGCTGTGGGGGATCAAAGGGATCAGTCTGGTTTGGCATGGAGAAGTCTCCATCCAAATATATTTGGATTAAATTTAGGTTTAGGTGAATCATGATTAAGGCTAATGAGCTTTAGGGATTAAGGAAAGGGTCCCTCCTTCCTACCCAATATGGTATGGTGGAGTGTCCAAGGCTCTCATGGCTCACATGTGGCTCATGCATGGCTTCATGGCTCACCTTTGGCTTGGGGAAAGCTTGGTCAATTTCATGAAAATGGATTATAGGAATTTTTTGGTAATTTGATGGAAATTTGTATGGAACTTGATTTGGAATGATTTGATGATGAATTTAGGACTTAGGTATTGAGTTTAATTGAAATTATGATGAGGGGAAATGTCATATGGGCTTTGGGACCAATTTTGGGCCTTTGGATGTGGTAAAGGATGAGCTTTTAAAATGGTTTAGGAAAGTGGGCTTTTGAATTTTAAAATGGATTTTGGGATGAAATTTTGGTAAAGGCTTGGGCCAAATAATTGTTGAGTTTGGTTTAGGGATGTGTCATGAGTGGTTTGAAACAAATTTGAGGTGATTTGGGTTTGAATTGGGTTGGATATGGGTCTTTTTGGTAAAGAGGCTAAGGTGGGCCAAAATGGGCTACCATGGGCCAAAGTTGGGCTAGAGTTGAAATTGATGTAAAATTAATGTTGGGAAATGTTTATGGGGGTGTTTCAAAGAGGTTTTGGCTTTGGTTAGGTTTTGATTTTGGGATTTGGGCTCATTTGGGCTAGGTTTAGGTTTAGGTCAAAATTGGGTTTTTTGATTTTGGGTTGAATTTGAGTGGGGTTTGGGTCTAAATTTTGGGCAAATCATGTTAGTGTTTTGTTTATGGGGATGTCAAGGAGGGTTTAGAAAAGATTTGGGGTTAATTGGAGTTGAATTGGGTGAGTTTGGGTTAGGTTTGGGTCATAGGTCCAAATTGGGCTTTAAGGCCAAAAGTGAAATTGGATCCCAATGCCAATCAAATTGGGCTTGGATTTGGTCTAGATTGGTGTTGGGGATGTTGAATTGAAGTTTAGAATTGAATTGGACCAGAATTTAGGTCAATTGGGTAGGTTAGGTTTGACATTGGGTTCACTTTGGGTTAAAATGGGTCAAATTGGGGGTTTTGATAAAAGTGGGGTAAATTGACAAAATTGGCCCATGGTGTAGTTGAACAAAATGAAATTGGGAATATTTGGGATTTTCTGGAATTTTCTGGAAATTTTCTGAATTTTTGGATTTTTTGGCTAAGAGGGGTATTTTGGGTATTTGAAGGGTATTGGGAGGTATTTTTGGAAATTTTGGTATTTTTGGTTATGGATGATCAGTTTGAGTGATGTGGAAATGTTTGGGAATGATTTTGGAGAATTTTGGGTGATTTGGAAATTTTTGAGAAATTTGGGCTATTCAGGGCTTTGGGTAGGTTGGCGGGTGTTGGGTCCCGGGGGTCAAAAATTGAAAATTTGGAAAATGGAAGATTAGGTGAATGTAAGTGGAATAAAATCATCTTGGTTGAGCCATGAAGCCATATCAAGCCCACATGAGCCATGAAGGGACTCATTTGAGGCATTCACTATGTTGTTCCTAACCTCTTAGCCGAGGGCTTAGGGGTTAAGGACCATCCATGTGAATCATCTACATGAGTCGGGAGGTCAAGTCGGGTATGGGTGTGTTTTAGGAGGTGTATGGAAGTGTAGTGTATGTGTAAGTCAGCCCCTTCATCGGACCGGGCCACCGGGGCGGTCCTAAGGCCAAAGAGTCCTATAGGAACTCATCCTTTTAAACTTCCACATTTGATTTCAACCCTCTAGATGATTAGGGGTCTACAGTCAAGTTTGTGGAGTTTGCAAGGAGTTAAGAAGTGGTTTAAAATTCTAGATGGTGGATCCCAATTCTAGTCCTCTAAGATAGTCAAAGGAAAAGCCTAAGGCTAGATCCTAAGTACTAAAGAGAAGAAGAGAAGACCTCATCGAAAATGAGGTCAACAAATGGACCTCCAATAGGTGTGGTGAGCTGACGGAGCACACCGCGCGTATTGGTGTTGACCGAAGCGATCAACAAAACCAACACGAGATGTCTAAGTAACAAACTTAGGACGAAGTAGAAGAGTTTCCGCTGGGGAGTGTCGAGTATATCTCTAAGGCCGGAGATTCCCGAACTCTCGCCGGGGAAAGGAAAAGGAGGTGAATTCCAAATCACAAGATCCGGGAAATTTCGATTTAAATTTTGTTTCGATCTAAGTTTTGATGTGTGAATTCGATTTCAACTCGAGTTTCAATTTAGATGGAAGTCCGTCAAGATTAATTTGAAGGGATTTGATTTGAAATGAAAATTGGAATTTTGAGGTTTTAGATGCAACATCTTCAACCCCAAAAGAAGATCGAATCGATTGGATTGGATCATTACAAAGAGGAAAGATCTCAGAGTAATGCGGTATTTGGATGTAAAATCCTTAACCTCAAGAGTTTGAATTCTGATGTATTTCAGTGCAATAAGGAAAGAATCCTAAAGCGATGCGGTCTTGGATGTAAAATCCTTGACCCGGGAATTTGATTTGATGTATTTCGGTGCGATAGGGAAAGAATCCTAAAGCGATGCGGTCTTGGATGTAAAATCCTCGACCCAAGAGTTTGAATTTGATGTACTTCGGTCTGATAGGGAAAGAATCCTAAAGCAATGCGGTCTTGGATGTAAAATCCTCGACCCAAAAGTTTGAATTTGATGTATTTCGAGTGCAATAGGAAAGAATCCTAAAGCAATGTAGTCTTGGATGTAAAATCCTCGACCCAAAAGTTTGAATTTGATGTATTTCGGTGCAATAGGGAAAGAATCCTAAAGCAAGTGCGGTCTTGGATGTAAAATCCTCGACCCAAAAGTTTGAATTTGATGTATTTCAAGTGCAATAGGGAAAGAATCCTAAAGCAATGCAGTCTTGGATGTAAAATCCTCGACCCAAAAGTTTGAATTTGATGTATTTCAAGTGCAATAGGAAAGAATCCTAAAGCAATGCGGTCTTGGATGTAAAATCCTCGACCCAAAAGTTTGAATTTGATGTATTTCAAGTGCAATAGGAAAGAATCCTAAAGCAAGTGCGGTCTTGGATGTAAAATCCTCGACCCAAAAGTTTGAATTTGATGTATTTCAAGTGCAATAGGGAAAGAATCCTAAAGCAATGCAGTCTTGGATGTAAAATCCTCGACCCAAAAGTTTGAATTTGATGTATTTCAGAGGCAATAGGGAAAGAATCCTAAAGCAATGCAGTCTTGGATGTAAAATCCTCGACCCAAAAGTTTGAATTTGATGTATTTCAGTGCAATAGGGAAAGAATCCTAAAGCAGTGCAGTCTTGGATGTAAAATCCTTAACCTCAAGAGTTTGAATTTGATGTATTTCAGTGCAATAGGGAAAGAATCCTAAAGCAATGCAGTCTTGGATGTAAAATCCTCGACCCCGGGAATTTGATTTGATGTATTTCAGTGCAATAGGGAAAGAATCCTAAAGCGAGTGCGAGTCTTGGATGTAAAATCCTCGACCCAAGAGTTTGAATTTGATGTATTTCAGAGTGCAATAGGGAAAGAATCCTAAAGCGAGGCAGTCTTGGATGGAAAATCCTCGACCCAAAAGTTGAATTTGATGTATTTCAAGTGCAATAGGGAAAGAATCCTAAAGCGAGTGCGGTCTTGGATGTAAAATCCTCGACCCAAGAGTTTGAATTTGATGTATTTCGAGTGCAATAGGAAAGAATCCTAAAGCGATGCAGGTCTTGGATGGAAAATCCTCGACCCAAAAGTTGAATTTGATGTATTTCAAGTGCAATAGGGAAAGAATCCTAAAGCAATGCAGTCTTGGATGTAAAATCCTCGACCCAAAAGTTTGAATTTGATTGAGGTTTGATGTAAGATCTGGAAAGATCGAATTTGAGATTTGAAATTTGATTGAGATTTGATTTAAGATCTGGAAGATCGAATTTGAGATTTGATAGAGATTTGGAATCTGGAAAGATTGAATTTGAAATTTGAAATTTGATTGAGATTTGATTTAAGATCTGGAAGATCGAATTTGAGATTTGATAGAGATTTGGAATCTGGAAAGATTGAATTTGAAATTTGGAAGGATGAGTTTGAACTCGGTTGAAATTTGATTTAAGATTTGATTTGAAATTTGGAAGATCACATTTGAAATTTGATTGAGAATTTGATTTAACATTTATGTTGATTTTGTTTATCTTTTAATGATTCAAATTTTATTTTATCGTTTATTTAATGTTCATGTGAATTTGGTGTTTGTCATTCATTCATTTTTTTTTTAGATTTTTTTTTTTAAGGAAAGTTTTCTTTTATTCTCTTTTTTTATTCCTTTTCTGTTCTTTGTTCGAAGTTCATTTAACTTTAACGGCGTTTCCCAATCAATTTGCACAAAAGAGGTGAAGGCCAAAAATGTGACATGGTCACTTTCATTCCAATCATGTAGAAGATACATCATACATCTTGATCGGAATATAATTCATACAATCCATGTAAACTCAAAACGGATCGTGTATGATCTTTGTCGATCCATCCAAAGAAGCATCCGTCAAAAATCCATGTCCGAATAGTGGGGTACATGGTCAATAACATCACCTTCCAAGCCATCCTTGGCAAGGATGCCGTATGGATGTACATTGGAGGTGTGATATTTTCCATGTAACTCACGGCTCGTAAGGCCGGAGGCTCTCTAGCTCCGGGTCCGGCCGGAAATGGTAAGGTGTCTTCCCGTCGTCCATCCTTCCGAAAGTAACCGAGATCCGCTTCACCGGTACCCCCGGTATGCAATGCTTAGCGATATCCGCTCCGTTGCCCTTCGGTATCATGACGGAACCTACCGGTAAAGGTATCTTTACCGGCCCTCGGAACTCACTCGGGCCTCGCTATCCGGAGGTCGGATCCGAACATGATATTACACTCGTTCGTAAAAGAGATCGTGCGTAAAGGTCCGACAAAGTCGTGGTGATCTATGTGTGGGGGTATGCGGTCACCTCGTTTGTAGATGTTAATAATGCGACTATTGGGTATGCAATCCGCCGCAGTACCCTCCATGTTATCAATCTCTTTACCATTCTCTTGATGACTGATGGCATCGGATCCACTTGCCCATGACGGAGTATTCCCGGTGGGTTTCCCTTCCTGTCTTCCGCAAAGTTGTAACAGCATCCACATTGTATTGTGATTCTTCCTTTCCCTGGCATCCATCTCCGGGGTTCTGAGTATGTGTTTTCCCTTAGGCGGCCCGCTCGGCCCATTCTTTTCAAATCCCGGATGCAATCCACGATTCTGTCGTTGTTCATACTCCGAGAATACGTCCGTATGTAGCTCGAGGCCCTCCAAGTATATTGATTCTTCTGCCTCTAATTCTCTCGAAGTATTCGAAAGTTTTCTTTTCAACATTCGCATTCTCTCCGAGCTCGTATTCCGGAATGATCTGCGGATGGCGAGGCCTCAGTGACATATTGTGGAATATACGGTTCAATCCCTTCACGTTCTCCCGCATACCTTGGCTCCTCGGGGATGATACTTGTCGGGACATCCCCCGGGGTTGCTTCGCAACAAGGTCATGCATCATTGGTGGTTCTATCCGGTGGCGTGGTAGCCTTCTTTCTTCCGATCTTCCGGAAATTTCCCCGGTTCTTTTCGTCATCCTAGGAGCCGGCCTCCTTTCTTCGAGTTCCCGGTGAACCGGTGTCCTCGAAGTGTATGTACCGGCATTAGCAATCGTCTCGTCGCGCCGGTCCGCTGCCTAGTTTTGTTAACATCTTACGGATACGGCGATTCTTATTTCTTCGTTGCGTTGTCGTGAGAGTAGCTCTTCGAACTTCTTGAATCTCTACGGGCGCGGCGCCGACAAGCCTCGCCTTCGCCGTAGCGACTACGGACTTTATTTTCTTATCTTCTTCAATGTTTGTCTTTCTTTTCTTCGTCTGCTGGATTGGTGGCTTGGGCCACCCACTTTCATCACCGTATGTCCGGCGGCTCTTCTCGGTCAACGGGGACCCGATCACTTTCCTCGTATCGTAGCCCCGCCGGTGCGAAATCCGAGTCAATCTCGATTATCGCTCCATCCTTCACCCTCTTTTCATCGAGTGCAAGGCTTACGCCATTTTTAAAGTTCAGGACCAACCGCCCGTTCGACATTTCCCTGCGAAAAGACAAGGAAAAGGATCAGGGGCTGTACTAAGAACAAGAACATTAAGAAAATGTTTATTAAAGACATTTTTTTATTATTCTTATATTTTTAAACTTAACAGAATGAAGTGGGATAAGATCAGGAAAGAGATTTTGATTTGGAAAAGAAAACAAGGAAAAATTTATTATCAGGATTTTATTTATTTTAGCACATTTTTGTTATTTTTGGGTTCGGACCCAGTCATAAGTAATCACTTCACCCGTGCTTCTAGGGATGGAAAGTTCATTCCTTCGAAACATCGGGTAGCGTAATACTTTTTCAAGTATCGTCCATTGATCGGAAGCATATGTCGTTCTCCTTGGCAGTTCACTAGCCGGTAGGAGCCTCCCGAGTAGATCGTCTCAACCACAAACGGTCCTTCCCAAGTGGGTTCAAATTTTCCTCCTATCTTGCGGTGTGCAAGGATAGGTATTTTGAGAACGAGAACTAAGTCACCAACCTTAAAGGTTCTTGGGCGGACCGACTCGTCATGAGCTTGAACCATCTTAGCTTGGTATAGTTCTAAATTCTCGCTGCGCTGCAAGTCTCTTCCCTTCCGGGCTCTCTAATTCTTCGAGTCGTAATTTGGCGTTCTCTTCGTTGTGAGTTTGTTTGCAATCGCAATCCCGAGTGAAGGAAGCTCGGACTTCTAAGGGTAACATCGCCTCGGACCCATACACCGGAGCGTAAGGTGTAGCTTCGAGTAGGAGTTCGAAAGTTGTCCCGGTAGGCCCATAAGGCTTCTAACAACTTCTCGTGCCAATTTCTCTTATTATCGTCCAAGATTTTCTTTAAAATTTGAACGAGAGTTTTATTAAAAGCTTCAGCAAGGCCGTTTGCTCTTGGGTAGTAAATCGTCGAATATCGCCAGTCGATTCCGTGTCTCCTGACAAAATTGTTGATTTGTGTGCTTCTGAATGCTGACCCATTATCCGAGATGATCTTGCGCGGCACTCCAAAACGGTAAACAACTTGGTTCTTGAAAAATTGTAGTACGTGATGTGCTTTCACTTCTCTAAGTGGAACCGCCTCGCCCACTTGGAAAAGTAATCCGTAGCCGCAAGAATGAAGCGATGTCCTTTTGACGACGGTGGTTCTATTGGACCCACTATATCCGTGCCCCAACATTCAAATGGCCACGATGCAATTGTCGGATGTAGCACATTTGGAGGTTGGTGTAGAACCACTCCGTGCACTTGGCACTGATGACAGCTCTCGGCGATTTTCATGCGATCGGTCATCATCGAGGGCCGATAGTACCCTAGTCTTTTAATTTTCATTTTCATTTTCGGACCCGATCGGTGAGCGCCACGAGTCCCGAATGTATCTCTTTAACAATTTCACGAGCCTCGGACCCGCTTAGGCATCTTAGCCACATTTGATCGAAAGACCTTCCGTATAACGTGTTGTTTATTAATGCGTAGACGAGTTCTTTTCTTGATCTGATGGGCTAGCGACCTATCGTCTGGTAGCTTTCCTGTTTGCAAGTAATCTATTAATGGTTGTCGCCAATCTTCCGTGTTTTCTGTCACTGCTGCAATTGATCATTTTTTCTTTTCTGATTTGTATATCGTGTCTATGTCAAGCTGTGATAGGACCTGGCGTCCGTGAACTGACACTTCCACTGATTCATCTTGTAAACAGGCAAACTCTTTTGCGAGACGGGCTAGCGCATCCGCTAAAGCATTTTCTTTTCTGGGAATTTTGTAGATCGTCACATTCGGAATCTGTTCCAACAGCTATATGGCATACTGGAAGTATTGCTCGAGTCTTGGCTTTAAAATTCGTACTTGTCCGTCGATCCGTTGAATGATTAACCGTGAATCCCCGTAGATGTTGATGTCCGTTATCCCCATTTGAATGGTTAATTCCGATCCCGTTATGAGGGCTTCGTATTCCGCTTCGTTGTTTGTACACGGCTCGTCAAGTGGTAGGAGTATCTTAACATCCCCCGCTCCGTGTTATAAAGATTAGTCCGATCCCCGCCTTACGGGCACTATCACTTGCGATTCTTCATCTTTATGTGCTGAAGATGCTCCGTCGAAATATAATTCCCAACGTCGATCATCATGGTCTTCTAGGTTCATTATTTGTTCATCTGGCAAATCGTCATTGAGAGGAGATTCTGCCCGCAAAGGGTGTGCTGCGAGGAAGTCTGCTAGGACTTGTCCTTTTACGGCACGAAGAGGCACGAACGTTATATCGAATTGCAATAATATCATCGACCATCCGGCAAGTCCGCCGGAAAGCGTTGGGCGGGTCATCAAGTATTGCAATGGATTAAATTTCGAGATCGGGTCGACCTTATGAGAAAGCATGTTATGCCCGAGCTTTTGAGCGGCGAAGATCGGGGCCAAACAATGCTTTTCAATTGCGGGATACCTTATTTCCGTCGGCAATAAACGACGGCTTAAGTAGTAAAGAGCATTTTCTTTACCCTCATCATTGACCTGGGCTAACAGGGCTCCGAGAGAGTCGTCTAAAGCCGCGGTATAAAGTATTAGCGGTCTACCTGAGACTAGGGCTGCTAAGACAGGAGGTGTCATTAAGTATTGTTTAATGTCCTCGAAGGCCCTCTGGCATTTCTCTTCCCAAATAAATTTGGCGTCCTTTTTAACTAGTGCCGAGAAAGGCCGACACCTACTCGACAGGTTCGAGATAAAGCGTCGAAGATATGCCAGCTTCCCTTGAAAAGATCGTAGTTGTTTTAAGGTTCTGGGAGGTGGCATTTCTAAGATGGCTTTAATCTTTTCCGGGTCGATTTCGATTCCACGATGTCGGACAACGAATCCTAAGAATTTCTCGGAGGTGACGCCGAAGGCGCATTTTAAGGGATTCATCTTAAGATTAAATTGTCTTAATCGTTCGAAAACAATTCTCAAATCATACAAGTGGTTGTCCTTTACTTTGCTTTTGATGACCACATCGTCCACGTAGCATTCGACTTGATTGTGGATGAGATCATCAAAAATTCTTGTCATTGCTCTCCGGTAGGTTGCTCCTGCGTTCTTCAATCCGAATGGCATCACCGTGTAGCAATATACTCCGATCGGCGTTCGAATGCCGTAAGTTTTTCATCTTCTCGGAGCCATTTTTATCCGGTTGTATCCCGAAGATCCATCCATGAACGAGAATATTTCATGTGTCGAAGCAATGTCGATCATTAATTCCGGGATCGGTAGAGGGAATTCATCTTTCGGGCATGCCTTGTTTAAATCTCCGAAATCCACACAAATTCCGATTCGACCATTCTTCTTCCCGACCGGTACCACGTTGGCTAACCAAGTCGGGTATTGTTCTTCACGGACAAATTTAGCGTCTATTAGCTTCTTAACTTCGACTATGACTTGTTGTTCGATTTCTAGACGCATTCTTCTGGGACCTTGTCCGACCGGAACGAAGCTGGGATCCACCCCTAGCTTATGGATCTGCGACCTCCGGAGCTAAACCCGGCATCTCATCGTAGCTCCAAGCAAAACAGTCTTTAAATTCCATTAATAACTTGATTATTTCTTCTGAGTCTTCTTTATTGAGTAAGGAGCTAACAAAGGTAGGTCTAGGTTCTTCGCTAGTACCTAAGTTAACTTCCGTTAACTCATCTATCGTAGATTTGATTTCTTCTTCGAATTCTGGTGGAGCGTCTCCAATTTGTAAATCTTCGAGTTCGTCCGTAGTTTCCATGCGCTTTCATTAGATTCGCAAGTGACAACCAAGCAAAATTCGGTATCATCAACCGATCCTACTATGCCGAATCCGAGACCATGCTTTCGAGTCGGGTGGACGACCGGAGTTATTCCATAAATTTTCAAAACGTTGTGATTGACCTTTTGTCCATTGTCGAGGTAAGAAACCACGCCGAATTAAATTTTGAACACAGGGAGAGTACCACTCAAAAGGCAATTCCATTAATTCGATGAAGTAGCATCTTTAAGTTGTACATTATTTTCAGCTTTGGAGGAAGGAGCACCACGGTAGAATTTGATGGGTTTTGCACCACCGCTACGTACCTCTTTGACCTCCATACCCTCAATCTTATTAGAATGGATCGGGGTCGGGGTCATAGTATGTACATAGTGGTTAATCTTCTCGTACATCGATTTATATTCTTCGTTTCTTTCATCTTCGATAGGGATTTTGAATTGCGGCTTCTTTCGACTTATTGTCGTCGCTTCTTGTTTGATTTCTTTTTCTTCTTCGGAACTATCTTCCCAATCGACATTGATGGTCGGTTTCCTCTCGTCCAATCGTCCTAACATCTCTACCACGACCTCGTCCCCGGCCTCGACCTCGGATGCGAGTTGTGGAGAAACCTTCACCATCTCGCCGTAAGGGAGTGGTGAGTGATCGTTGGACTAGAACTTCAGGTTCTTCGTTGTCCCGAACTTTCTTTGCTTCATTTGTTATGGTATCTCCGGAGAAGATCGTTTTCTTCGGTGGTGCATAATAAGCCGCATCCTCGTGGATTCCAATTTCATGTACGGAGAATGGTTGTAAGTCACCTTTGATGCACTGTTCCCCTCCATCGTAGTATTTGATGCACTGATGTAGAGATGATGGTACCATCCTGTTTTCATGTATCCATGGTCGGCCCAGTAGAGCGTTAAACGACGTTTCTGAATCAATTATGTGAAATTTCGCGGTTGTCTTTGCTGAGTCACCGGTCTTCATTAGCAGTGTTATTGAGCCGAGGGCTCTTTCTCCTTTCTAGTTGAATCCTCTTAATAACATTTTGTCCGCCTCGAGCTCGCGAGCATCAATTTCCAAGTATGCTAGCGTTCGAAGATTCATTATATTGATTGATGCTCCTGGATCCACCAATACTCTGGAGAGTGTAAATTTTCCGATTGTAACTGAAATGTACAACGGTCGGTTGTGATCTGCTGTTCCAAGTAGTAGGTCATCGTCCGTGAAGGTAACACCTCGTTGTTCCTTTAACGAGCAAACCTCATCTAAGGAATCTCCGGCCATTTGAGCTAAGCAAATTTCCGGATCAAGTAAGGCCTCGATCGAGCTTCTCTCATCTCCTTTGATAAGATGAGAGCATCATAAATGCTTAGTTTGGCCGGTAGTTTCCTAAGATGGGCTAGCACGTTGTAGTCCACTTTATTTTCATGTGTCTCCGCTTCTTCTCGAATGGGTATTTCTTCCGTCGGGGTTGGTTCTTCTTGAACAACCACTCGCTTTCCTTTGTCCTTTGGACCCATTCTCGGAGGTAGAACTTTTCCACTTCTTAAGTTGACTTCTGTAATTTCCTCTGAATCCATTGTTGAGCTTGCCGGTGTCTCTTCTTGAATCGGAATGACAGGCTCTTCCGGATTAGCTTCAGAGTCTGAAGGCTCTAACTCTATCGTGACTGGAGCTCCTCGAAACTCGCAGATAGATTCGTTGCTTGTTGAACTCTCGTAGCCTTCCTGGTGGATGTCTTCTTCATTATTTTGCTCGTCGAGATCGTGTATGATTTGAGAATTGTCGTTGGTATCGAAATCGATATCCGGATTAGGTTGATTGTCGCTAGTTACGTAATCGTTAGAAACAGTCAAAACGTAGCCAACGCCATAACCCTCATCATTATAAGATCCCACCGGAGTGGGCAGATAATCATACAGAGTCAGAGGTTCGAGGGATTTCTCCCCCGAATCGGAAACAACTATCCTAGGATAAGCGGCCCCTAGTCTAGCCTTAGGTGCCTCGGTCTTCTCTTCTTCGTCAATTTTCTTCTTTTCTTCAATCGTCTCCTGTCGAGGTGGTTCTTCTATCGCAAGTGATAGTACCGGCTTAACGTGTTTCAAACTTCGAATTGAAGCTCGCACCGAAGCGGTTTGGATGCTCGTCTAAAATCTTTTTCGAAGATCTCGTCCAAGCGGTAGTCCATCCATCGTCGGTCGTATAGGGATCTATCGGAATGATGGGATCGGCCGAGACAACATCGACGGAACCTCCTTTCGGGGTTCCTTCATGTACTCCTTCGGGATCGTTATATTCCCTTTCCGCGAGTTGTCATCGAGCCAACTTTTGAAGGTAATGCAATCTTCTATTTTGTGCCCAAGCATCCGGTGGTAAGGGCAAAAGTTGGGATCACCTTTCTTGTTGACTTCCTCTGGTCTTTTAGGCTCTGGCAGCTGGAAATCTGGAGTCTTCATCAAACTGCGGAACATTTTCGGCATCGCTTCATTCTTGAACGGATACTCCTCGCTCGAAGCTCCCTTAACGTACGTTGCGGACGAGGCGGTTGTTCATACGCGTAGCGATGACCGATAGCTGGGCCGGGGTTGTCGGTAGTGCTGTTGTGGTTGATGTGGCCGTTACGGTGGTATTTGCATCGGTTGCTTGCCTTTGTCAACTGCTGCAACGATCCCGGATTTCTTTTCAAAAGTCTTTACAGGCTTTTGTTTATCTGTTTTATCGGTGAAACTTAATTGCTTTGCCTCCTCTTGCAAGCTTCCGGCCTTTGCCTCCTCTTGCAAGCTTCCGGCCTTTCGGGTATTGGACAGCGTCGAATTCTTCTGGGTAAGGTCTACCCGTCTGAATGGATGTCCCGCTCTTCGATTGTGCTAAGGCTTCTCGCACCTGCTGTTCCACCAAGTTCTTGATATCCTTTTCGGGAATCATACTCTGTGTTGTATCCTTTTTCACCGATCATCTCCATCGACGAACGTAATCTCCTTTCCTCCGTCTACAATGTGAATGACCTCGCGGGGGTGTCTCTCATGTGGTTGTACTTGACTCCGGAGAGTGGCCGGAGCTACGGCCATCTCTTCCATCCTTTTCGCCATTCGAGCGATCTTGTCGTCTTTTTCCCGAAGCCGCCTTCTCATCGCTCCGGCTCCTCTTTTTCTGCGGCTGCAGGAGCACCTTGCGAAGCTGCTGAAGCTCGTGTCTCAACCATGTTGATTTCTGCGTATTCGTCGTCCATGAATTCCGATGAATCAATCTCGTCTCCAAACTTTTCTTCTCTTTCTTTTGCCAATCGTCGGATATCGGTTCTCAACTTTTCCATGGCATCTTCTAGCGGGGCTTTCGTGTGTCTTCGTGGTTGTCGTGCGATAGCCGCCGGGTTCCCTTCTCACGAGTCCCCTTCATCGCGGTAGCACTTTCTTCGCATTCAAGTCTCTCGGCGAGACTTTCTTTCTCGAGCTGTCGTTTCAACCTCACCCGCCCGAGTAGTGGGACGCCATACCATCCTTCCGGCGGCAGAAGGTCCAGGACCGCATGGTCCGTCGGCCAAATGCTCGGAAGGTGGTATCCTCCCTAATTTGTAATCCCGAGACGACAACGGGCGGACTAGCCTTCATTCTTTTACTTGGCTTTTCCGTCATGATGGCGGGTTCTACTCGGGGCCCAAGACGGGATTCGACCGGCACCCGCCCTATCCTTCGTAGAATTTCCGATACGGGCGGCTTTTCCTTCTTTGCTAACTTTTCTACCAAAGTTTGCGGTCGAGCAAACGGCGTAGTTCTAGTTCTTTTCTTGCGGCTATCGTTGTAATATGCGGGTCGTGGTAATGTGGCGAGCAATCTTGCGAATATTTTCTTCATCTTCGCGGCGGAGAGGGGATGAAACCCGCTTCCTCCCAAGAGTGGTATGTATTCGAGCAAGCGGTGTATATTCCGGCAGTTCGGAATTTCCTCTAGGAAAGCAATTTCGAGCAGCTTCGGCTTCTCTAGCGATCCTTCTACTTTTGTTTCTTCTTTGGGTCCTTGTCGATGACGGAATCTTTGAACTCGGACCCGATTTCGAAAACGGAAGGTCTTACAGGAAAATCTATACCCTCCACGGTAACGAGTCCATCATAATTCGGATTTCTTTCCCCTTTGATTTGGCAAAAGTCGGGGTAGGTGCGAAACAACTAGACCAGATGGGGGTAGTAAGAACAGATCCTCCTCGCGACGAGTAGTATTCCTCTTAGTCGGGATCCTTTGCAGAGGAGGGAATTCTTTGGTCGACCTAAGGTTGAACTCGAGCAGCGGCTCCTCAGCTTCAGATACCTTGTTCATCAGCGCAAAGAGGGAGACGTCGGTGATCTTGACGTTCGTGTTTTCAAATCCTTGTCCAAATCGGATGATTCCATTGTCGGGCAGCTCATCCTTATAGATAGCGAGGTCCAGTCCATTGGTAAAAGAGAAAATCAGTTTCGGGGCTTCCATTTCTGCAGGGTAGGTTCTGGTTGTCAGTCCCAAGTTATGCTTCTTTTCTTTAGGACGAAAAGAAAGGAATTGAAAAGAGTCCGAACTCATGCTTGTTCATGTATTTATAAGAAGGAATCACTTATTAAAAGAATCACTTATTAGAGGGTTTGTTTATTTAGAACGGAGTGTTCAAAGGTGTAGAGAAGGTAAGGAATCCGAATCGGAGTTGGGAAGGAAAAGAGAGTCTTAAGCAAGACTTCTCGACTCGAAGGATCACTCCTAAACTAACACCTATCGGGGGTCCACCCCACCTCGAAATGAGGTAAAAGGATCTCGGAACCTCTCTCGTTTAGGGGTGTCTAAACAAGTGGCTCCTAAATCCGAGAGAATGTTGGTTATACTTGTTCAAGGTAGAAATGAACATAGTATCCCAACGGAAAGAAGGGTTGTTTGATCCATAAGGGACATGGATGCACTACCGATTTTTGAAAGCAGAATTATCTGATTAGAATGGAGAGAGGAAATTTCCCCAGCGGAGTCGCCAGAAGTTGTCGGCGAATTTTTAATTTAATTTAAATAAATAATTTGAAAAAGTAGTATTTGATTTTGAAAATAATTTTAAATTTGAAAATTTTAAGATATGAAATCAAACTGATCTCACATCCCGAATAGTTTATATAAACGAGCGCCGCACCACAAACCGTGTATCTATCCCGAAGAATAGACACACCGCTTGATGATGGGGCTCGATTAAATAAACTAGAAAGGTTTGTGCCATCCGTTTGGTCCGCGAACCAATTTTATAAGCCCACAAGTTCCCTCGCTTAATATGAAAACATTAAACATGGTTTATATTACCTGGGTTCTTTAAAATTCCCTATAAGGGCAAGCCCCTATAGTTAATTACATCTTAAGTGACGGGAATCACCTAAGAAAACTCTCGATAATAATCAATAATTCTGCTCTCAAGAATTTCAAAGTTTAAGTTTTCAAATAATTGAATTTTTTGAATCTCAATAGGGAATGGATCGAGTTTGGAACATTTTATTTTGGGAATTCAAAGGAAGAAAAGTAGGAGAAATTACGGATTCGAAGTGAACTTCGATAATCTCCCGACTATCCTATTGTTTGGCTTAGATTTAGGAAGGTCCTAATGTTTATTTAGTATTTTGATCCTGCCAATTTTAATTAATTAGGACTTATATTCGTATGATAAAATCATACAAATAGCCTCGAAGATGTGAGGGTTTATATCGTATCAGACGACTACCTCGGAGTCCTAAGACCGGTTAGGGCTTAATTTGCAATGAAAATGCCTAACGAAGAGTTGAGGATTTATGTTGCACTAGGCAAACTACCTCGAAGTCCTATGGCTTTGTTGTTCAATTCTAGGAAAGTTTTGTCGAAGTAGGTTCAAGTTTTGCTTGACGACGATGGCCGTGCTCGCCCACCATGCTCCGAGCTCCTTGTTGTTGCAGAGGTTTAGTTTTAGAAATTATAAATCGGGGATGAGAAAAGTGTTTTGGTTTAGAGAAGTCTTAATTTCCAAGTGTTTTTTGTGTTTTAATTAAAACAAATCTTAAAGTTGATTATAACAACACCGGTTAAGATCCCACGGTTCCATCCTTCCGGCATCATTATTTTTATCGGATTCACTTAGTCCGGATGAATTTGCTAAACTCAACCGAATGAGTTCCACACTTTCATTTAGACTGTGGGAAATTCCGTTAGAAACAAGTAGGTTACATCATCCGAGGTATTCCCGATCATCCAACGAGACGTTTTAATTTAGTTGTAGTTGTAGTGTTTTAGTTTTTGTTTGTGATTAAGTTTTGAGTTTTCTTATATTTTGAATGTTGTGGCGGTGAATTTTATCTTGTAGTGTCTTTTAATTTAGTTATGGGTTTCAGCTTTGGTTTCGTCCTAAAGGTGTAGGTTTTCATGCAACTCGTTGTTTATCATGCAAGAAAAATAAGTGCGATGCGATTAAATAAATTACCGTAAAGTAAATCGCAATAAAATAAAAGCGTACCCGGAGGGTCTTCCCGTCATCCCAAGCCGCACTTAAAACACGGTTAGAATATTTAAGCAAGTTCCTAGGTAAAGCTAAGGTAAGGGTTATGGTTTTCTACCAAATTCCTAATCCTATAAGCTAGTCATTTCCTATGACGTCTAGGTTCCTTGTGTTTTTGGTTTGAAGACGATTTTCTTCATCAAAGAACAATTAAGTTCAATTGTTCTTATAAATATCCTATCATATCGAGGAAGTGCTTAAGAAGAATCTTAAACATCTTTTCAATATTTCTAGGATTGTTTTAAGTCCAAGAGAATTTAATTATGTAAATGAATCGATCGTCCGAGGTTTTCAAGTTTTGTTAACTCGCTCGGTGAACTAGGATATTTGAATGTCCTATAAGTGAAGTAACATTTCATTTAACACTCCATTTAGGAGTTACAATAAGTAAAAGCTCCTAAGGGCAAAATGATATTTAATGATTTCGTGATTCAAATTTAAGTTCAAATTAATGATTTAAGTTTGGAATAGTGTTCAAGTTATCTTAGATTTATTTTTGAATTCTTCATGTCTTTATATTTAATTTAGTTTAATTTAATTTAACTTAATTTAATGTAATGTGGTTTAATTTAAATTAATTTAACTTAAGTTAATTTAATGTAATATGATTTAGTTTAATTTAATTTAATTTAATTTAATTTAATTTAATTTACTTTTAATTTAATTTAATTTAATTTAATTTAATTTAATTTAATATAATATAATATAATTTAATTTAATTTAATTTAATTTAATTCAATTTAATTCAATTTAGTTTGATTTGATGTTACATTTAATTAATTTGATTTAATTAAATTTTTTTTAATTTAATTTGATTTAATTTAATTTAATTTTAATTTAATTTATTTAATTTAATTTAATTTTTAATTTAATTTAATTTTTAATTTAATTTAATTTTTAATTTAATTTTTAATTTGATTTAATTTGATTTAATTTAATTTTTAATTTAATTTAATTTTATTCATTTTAATTTTAATTAAAATTTTAAAAGAGTTCAATAATTTAATTTTAGTTTAATGATTAAGTCTTTTAATGTTTTAAATTTGAATTATCATTTTAATTAGGAATTAAACATTAATGAAATGATTAATTTAGGGATTTTTTAAATTAAAGAATAAATCTCTTCCTAATAATATCCCTATTTTAATAATTCCAATTTTATTATTCTTCCACATTTAATCAATTATTTAATTAAAGTTTATTCATTTTAAATTGCTTAATGTGTTTCTACCCTTCAATTATTAAATTTCAATCATCCAAATCAGATTAGGATCAAATATTTTACTTGTTAATTTTTTATTAATCCTAAAGTTTTAATTAAGGATTAAAAGAAATTTAATTACCACTTTACCCTTTAAGCTTAATAATTTCATAACTCACTAAATTGAACTCAAATGAACTTGAAATTTTTATGTTACTTCACTCATATGTCAATAAAGACATTAGAGGAGAAAATGTGATTTTTCTGTATTTAATTTATTTATATAATTATTTTTGGTAGAAAATAGAGATTTCCAAGGAAAATTTAATAACATGACCAAGGAAAAGTTTCTGTCCTTAAGAAAATTATGGGACATTCCTAATGACTAGAGGACCACTTGGACCAAATTTTGTGATTTTTTTGAATTATATTTTATTTATTAGAATTATTTTAAGTTCTGGAGTATTAATTAATTTAAAAATAAAATAAATGTTGAAAAATGAATTTTATGTTTTTCAAAAATCTCTCTGATATCAAGGAAATCAGAGAAGTAAATTTTGCAATTTTCTGATTTTTCTATGATTTATTATAATTATTTTAGTGAAAATGCTAGAAAATACATTTTTTTAATTTTAAAATTACCCTAGAACTTTAAAAATTAATATCTCACCAAATAGGCCTAAGAAAAATATGGGGTTTGTTCCTAAGTGATTAAAATTCAAAATGTGACATTTTGGTGAATTTTATTATTTTTGTGATTTTTATTATTTTTTAATTATTAAAAATATTAAAATAATATTAAAAATCAACTTTTTTAGAAAATTGAAATTTTAATTTTCTTAAATTCCCCTGATATCAGAGAGGCTCCAAAACCAATTTGGTGAATTTTTGAAAGGTATTTTGAAAGTTATGAATTTTTAAAGTTTAAAATGACTAAATGGCTTAATCAACCCATTTAGTAGGGCTAACCAAGTCCAATTGACTTCAAATTTTTATGGTGGGTTCCTCTGATCCTAAAGGTCAGTGGAGAATTAATTTGAAGTCAATTTGATGTATGGTTAGCTCTAATTAATTAGAGACCTATTTTGAGTGTTTAAGCCAATTAGGGTTGTCTAAAATGAACTAACTCATAACCTATTTTTCCTAGTGGTTCTCTAATCATAGGGAACATCCCCAAATTTTCCTAGAATTTATTTCACAACATGCTATTTATTAGAATTAAAATACTCAAAACAGTGACATGAATTTGAAAAATCAATAACTCTTCATAGGAATGGCCTCTGACTTTGGAAAATTCAGGGAATGTTCCCAAATTCAGAGGCTTCAAAAGTCCTATGGTCTCATGCCATGGTGAATTGTATACATGCATGGAGAATTAAATGTATGCAGAGAGTAAATAAATTATAAAAAATAAAATACTTGATGAAATTAAATGATTTCTTTTCCACATTATTCTCCTCCGTTCACCGAGCAAGAGAGTATTTTTATTTTATTTTTCCGATTTTTCTACACAAAGATATGAATTTTTGAAGTTTAGGGAATTAAATAAATAGAAAATACCCCTAATTTTCTATTTATCCACGCGGCGCCGCGTCATCCTCGGCATCTCCGAACGCACACGCGTTGCGATCCCATTCGACGCCGCCATCCGCGTCAGCGCTCCCGGGGCCCGCTGTATCGCTCCGTCTTCTGATCCGACGCGATCCTGGACGTCCGTCCGCGCGTGTATTAAATGGACGACATCCGTTCATCGTCCCCAAGTGTCCTCACCCGAGAGCCGTCCACACTAAATCCCTAATATCTCACTCGATACTCAATGGATTTTCATGTTCTTATACTCTATGGATTCGTCTCGAAGAGACGAACACATCTATACGGTTATCATGCATCGAAATTAAAGCATTTGAAATGGAGAATCTCCGAAGCTCGGGATGAAGAATTAGCTCATACCTTAGCTCCGAGAGGTGAAGCCTCGATCGGAGATGCTCGGCACGTTCGTTGGAGCCGCAGGAGGCTAGGGATGAAGCCTCGGGGATGTGGTGAATTGCCTGAGTGTGATTTCCACCAAGGCCGATCACAACCTTTGGAGTCCGGAACAACCGGGTGGCCCGGAGATGGGGCTTTTGCCGGTGGACACCTTCTCTTGGTCTCGGTGAAGGTGTAGGACCAATCAATTTGAGGATTGATCCACCGTGGAGAAGTGTCCTGGTTTTGGGCTTGGATTTCAACTCTGAAATTGAGCTCACAGAGAAGAAATGGCAGGGGGATTTCAGTGGGGATCAAGTGCTCTGTGTATGGGGAGTAGTCTGGAACAATTTTGGCAGAGTTTCCTTAAGGTTTGTTTCAGCACCTCTCATGGCCGAGAGAGTGAGGGGTTTAAATAGGCATGGTTGGAGGCTCTCCCGGGGGTGTCGAGGGCCGGGATCAGCCTGCTCTCGGCATGTGAAGAACAGCCCACAATGGCCACCTGGGGATGGGGCAGCTCAGCAGGTGAGAATTCCAAAGTTGGCTCACATGCGAGCTCTCGGCCATGGTGTTTTCCGGCGATCGGGGTGGCCGGCCGGCAGCAAGGGTCACCCTCGTGGTCGTGGGTCGTGGCCGGGTGTTTGTGCAAGCAATTGGCAATGGCCAAGTGTAAAGGCCTTGATCCAAAATAGAATGGGGCATGGCTAGTTTTGGGTCTAAATGGGTCAACTCACCCATTTGGGCTTGGTGCACCCCTCAAGGTGGCTTTGGGTGCGGTGGGGGATCAAAGGGATCAGCTGGTTTGGCATGGAGAAGTCTCCATCCAAATATATTTGGATTAAATTTAGGTTTAGGTGAATCATGATTAAGGCTAATGAGCTTTAGGGATTAAGGAAAGGGTCCCTCCTTCCTACCCAATATGGTATGGTGGAGTGTCCAAGGCTCACAATTTGAAGAGATACAAAGGCACCTATTGAAAAAGTATTAAAAGAAGACTTGAAGATCAGTTAAACAGAGGTTCAAGTGTGTGTGTGTGTGTGTGTTTAGAGAGTAGAGAGATTTTGGTTAGAGTGTTTTAGGAGTGTTTTTAGTGTGGTTGTTGTAGAGTGTGTAAGCAGTGTAAGAGAGTTCTATCATTAACTAATACTCCACTTTACCACTTCTATTTAAATTTAGTTTGTATTAGGATTAGATTAGATATTTGGAGTCTTTAGAGTTGGACGCCAACCTCTAAAGAGACTTATAAGGAAAATCAAAGTTTCAAAGGAACTTAAAGAGTGATTGTGGAGAGGATTTACAGCTAAGTCTTTAACTTCGTATTACTTTTGATTTTTAGTTAAGACTTCTTCTATTTTCACTATGATTTCTTCTTTTAAACCAAGTTGTGATTGTATTTTCTTGATGAATTATGAGTAGTATTCTTTATCATTTTCCTTAATATAATGAAGTAATAAATTTATGGAAGTATGTTGTGTGAAGTATAAGATTTCAAAGTTGGAAGAAGTTGTGATGATTCAAAATCTTGCACTTCATTTACTTCTTGATTTAGCCAACTAAGATGTTAAAATATGTTGTGAGAACATGTAAGAACCAGTATGGTATTGACTCAGTCAATAATTGGAAAGAATCACATGAGATTATATGGATGAGAAATGTAATTCATATATTTGAGGGCAAATAAATAGGGAGATATACTTTAATGGGTGTAGAATTAAAGGACTTCGGAGTGAAAGGCTATAGCCCCCAATTTAATTTATTGGTTTATGTTTTGATACCAGATATTAGCCCGCAGGTGGAGGGAATCGAGGAAACTCTAGTGTGAGAGCTAGTATCTTTCTTGCTTAACCCATCTTCAAGATTTATGAAACAATAAATTAACCTATGTTATTTATAGCTTCTCTAGTAAGGGTAAATAATATAATTACTCCTATTTGGCACAACACATTTAGTATATTTCCACAACAAAATTTCGTAACTTATTATTGATTCATAAAAAGGAAATATATATTTTATTTGCATTTGCTTACATCTTATAAAATTTTAGTTAGAGTTATTGTGTAATTTTATTTCAAATTATAAAAAAAATTAACAAAAAGAATCAAATTTTATTTCCTAGAATATTATCTTTAGTTTGTGTAAGATCTTTCTTAAAAAGTTAAAAATTAATCTTTCTATTTTCAATGTTTATCATTGTCCCTATGGGTTCGATATCTCGAAGGTTAATCAGAAAGTTTATTACTTGATAACGATACGTATACTTGCTAGAATCCTTTATTATAATATCATTAAAGAGAATTATCATTTCATATATAAAACATAAGCATAAATATTAGAGGGATCACTTAATAGACTACTATTAGTAGAAATGTATCCCCTAGGCTTGTGTTTATAACTGAAGGAGACCAGTTGGGCCTTCCTTTTTCTAGAGCTCTATCAACACTTTTGGTGAATGAATGAATCTCCTCTACTTAGTAGTATACTCTTTGTATACTACTGAGTTGAGTCTCAATTGCTTATATATATATATATATATATATATATATATATATATATATATATATATATATATATATATATATATATATATATATATATATATATATATATATATATATATATATATATATATTATAATAATCTTTCCAGTCCTGCCAACATGCCTCCAGAGATGCCCATTGGCTGAAGATGTGCCTGATCTGCAGATGCTCTAAAGTAGTTGTCCAGATAGTAGCAGAAAAGGGACAAGTGAGAAAAACATGAGCAAGTGATTCTTCATGAGAGCTACATAGCCATCACATAGAAGCACTCATTAACCCTTTAAGCTTTAGAATATCATCAGTTGGCAACAAAGCCTTAAACAGTCTCCGGGTGGAGAAAGAAATGGATGGAGTAATTTTCCAATCCCATATGAGTTTGCCCTAGTTGTTCTCATCCAATCTGAAATAGGTTCTATGAATGAAAGCAGTAAAAGCTTAACAAGGAGCATTTTTTGTGATTAACTTAACAGACTTAGAAGGATCTATAGGGGTATCAGTGATATTCTTAATTGTTTATTCATCAACCACAATTCTAAGAGCATTCTCATCCCAATGTTGCTCTATCAAAAAATTAAACACTTTAGAATAAGGGTCTGTAGAGATGTTGAAAGGCTAGGTAACCAACACTTTCTGCATCCAATTTTTCCAGCCAAAAACCTATTTATCCATCCCCTAAGTTTTACATAAATAGATCATTGGACTGTTCCCTAATAATCAACAGACGTTTTCAATTCTTGGAGTCCCCTGATTTGGAGAGAATCTTCTCAAGATGAGATTTTTTTTGCAGTATTTTCCCTATATGAAATGGGCTCATAATGACTCCTTCTGCCTAATCTTGATCTACTTCTTGTTGTAAAAGACTTGGACTCATGTGCTAAAAATTCTTGAAACTCAGACCCCCAGTAGCCACAAGCTTACAAAGTTTGGTTCGATTGGTCCAATGCATTTGAGTATGTTGTCCCTCCCACAAAACTTATTGAAATTAGTTTCCAGCAATTTCTGGGTGTTCCTCTTCAATCTGACCATTCGCAAGGTGTAGATAGGAAATTTAGTGAGTATAGTTTTTAAGACACTAACCCTCCCTCCATTACATAAGAAAGTATTAGTCCAAAAATTAATTTGGGAAGTCACTTTGTTGAAAACCTCATCATATTTGTTTTGCTTCTTTCTATCTTTAATTAATTGGATGCCAAAATATATCATGGGCAGATCAGCTGAAGAAAAACCAGTAAAAGGCTTTAGCCATCTTTTAATACTAGTGTTAATCTTGTTCCGAGCTAAAAATTGATACTTATCAATGTTGAAAACCATACCAGACACTTTATAAAAATGCCTCAAAGTGTGTCAAGTTTTCCTCACGGCCAGCATGTCTCCATTGGTGAAAACTATTACATCATCTGCATAAGTAAGATGAATGGCAAGTTATGAAGAACTGTGTTGATATCTAAGGTAAGGGAGACTACGTTGGGCTTGATTAAGTACCCTGGATAAATAAACAAAAAGCCAAAATGAATGTTGTAGGGGAGAGAGGGTCACCTTAATTAATACCCCTATTATTTGTGAAAAAAGCATGACAACTGTCATTGACTTGGATGCTATAGTTGGTATTGGATAAGCATCTCATGATTAGTGTGTAGAATACTGAATTAAACCCCCTAGTAGTAAGTAATTGATGGATGAAACTCCAGCTGATTGTATTATAAGCCTTCCTCAAATCTAATTTCAAAATTAAATTGTGTCCTCTGCAAGATTTGTCCATATTAAGAACCATTTCTTGAGTAAAGAGGATGTTGCCAATAATACTTCTTACTTATACAAAGGCTGATTAGTTGGCCCTTATAAGTTTAGGAAGGTGGGATTGAAACCTTCTTACCATAATTTTGCTAATAACTTTTGTGAGGGTGTTTGTTAGGTTGATAGGTCTAAAGTCATTTCATGTTACCCTCTCATTTTCTTTAGGAATTAACACAATTGTGGTAGAAGAGAAATAGTTAGGTAGATCCGTGCCACAGAAGTAGCTCTGGATGGTAGCAATCATATCTTCTCTTGTAATCTCCCAAGCTTTCCTATAAAGAACAACTGAATAACCATCTAGGCCAGCTGCTTTATTCCTATCTATGTTATTTAATGCTTTTATGATTTTCTTCTCTCGTAGAACAAAAGTTAGATTCTACTATCTGACATAGTCATTCACTTCATTTCTCTTGTTATCACATGTTTTATGTGGATGGCTTCGAACTTTGTGAAATATGAGGAAAAGGGGTAGAATGCTCAAGCTATTGCACTTCTTTGCTATTGTCATCTGGATAGGATCAGGAATCTCTTGCAGCTTCAAATCCCTGGCTCTACTTCTATTTCAAACTTAGGTTCTCTTGTGCAGTTGGTCCATTGGGCTAAAGCTCCCTTCTCTTATGTCAAAATTAACATCGATGGAAGCTACTACCCAACAGGTGCTGGTATTAAAGGCATTTGCAAGGATCATCTTTAGAACTATTTGTGGTATTTTCAATCTCCACTTTGAGTTGGTTCTACTTTAGAAGTTGAATCATTTGCCATCTATTAGGCTTTAAAGATTGCTACCTCACTCAACATTACTCTCTTACAAATTCAATTTGATGCATTACAATTGATCAATAATTTAATGAGAAAGCATCCATTCATTGGCAGCTAATTTACTGGGTTAGGAAAATCCTACAGCTGGCTCAACAAACTGATATTTTGTGGAGCCACATACACAGGGAGGAGAATCAATGTACATTTTGGCTTGCTAAATCAGCTAAAACTACTAAACAGATAACATGTTGTAAAGGTTCATTTGGTTTTTTAAAAGTTTTACTTTGTAGAGGCTCACTTGCTCTCCCTTACATTAGTTGTAACTATCGTTTTATGGCAATATATTTTTTTGTTTACTTGGGCCAAATATATATATATATATATATATATATATATATATATATATATATATATATATATATATGATGGATGGCAGAGAGTAGGTAATATATCTAAACAAGTTGAAATGGCCCTAAACATTACATTAGAAATTGAGTTTCTTTATGTTTCGAGTTTAGATTTTATGGGACTATTTATACTATCTTTTGGAAACTTATATGTTTTAATAGTTTTGGACAATGTCTCAAATGGATTGAGGCAATATACTTCAATTTGTGGTGCTCAAAGAGTAGCTAAATTTATAAAGAAGAATATTTTATGTAGATTTGACATGCCTATAGTGATCATTAGTGACGGAAAAAGTCATTTTATAAATAGAAAAATTGAGAAACTAGTTGCTAAATATAGAATTAAACATAGACTAGCCACAGCTTATCATCCTCAAACTAGTGGTTTAGCTGAGGTTTCTAGCAGAGAAATTAAGAGGATTTTAGAAAATACTGTCAATCCTAGTAGAAAGTGTTCGCCTTTAAGATTATACGATGCATTATGAGCTTATAGGACTGCTTACAAAACTCCTATAGGAATGTCTCCTTATAAGCAGATTTTTTGGAAAGCTTGTCACTTGCTAGTGGAATCAGAATATAAAGCTTATTGGGTTGTTAAATAACTTAATTATAACTTGAAAGAAGCTGGTGAGAAAAGATTATTACAGTTAAATGAACTAGATGAAATTAAATAGGAATATTATGAAAATGCAAAAATTATATTGAAAAGAAGAAAAATTAGCATGATCAAAAGATTCTTAGGAAATACTTTAAACCTGGACACGAAGCTTTACTATACAATACGCGATTAAAATTATTTCCTGGAAAACTTAAACTTCGGTGGTCGGGGCCATTTACTGTAATTGAAGTTTTATCCCTTTTGTGCAATTAATATTAAAGATACTGAAAGTAGTAGGATATTTAAATTCAACGAACAAAGACATAAACTTTAAAATGGTGGATATAAACCTATAATTAGTGAGGTTTTAATGTTGGGTCAACTTAAGTAAAAATATGGATTTGTCAGGCAGACAACTTTAAATTAAGCGCTTCTTTAGAGGCAACCCAAGGTATATATTTGTGTGTTTATTTGCATTTTTAGTGCGTTGTGCTATTATTTATTGTGGATTAGATTATTTGATGTTATTTGAGATGTTTAGGTTTGTGATGAATTGTTTTAATTTTAGTAAATTATGAGATTGGCAATTTCATAGCTTCTCGTTGTGATTAAACATATATTTGTTCTTTGGTTATAGTTGGATCAAATAATCCACTACATCTTAGTTCTCAATCGCACTTAAGGAATTACTGGAGACAGAATGTGTTTGGACATAGGACAGGTCCATCTCAAGTATATTACTTCCTTCATCTGACCATGTTTATCACAGGTGGGTCCAATATATCAGCTTGTAGATGAGCATGAGGATGATCTTGCCTATTTTCTTATTTACTATTAAAGATGCAGATTTTAGAGGATGAGGAAATACCTGAGATTGGTTACACGTAAGCTAATACAACAGAGACAATCTTGTCTATGGGTTTAACCCTAATAAATTATGTAAAAGCACCAAATAGCTATGAAACTTCAAGATTTTAAGATTTTAGATGTTCGTGAAGAATTTAATTCAATGTTAGATAAAGTACCAAACTCTACTTAACAAGTGATATAAAATCTACTTGGAGAATCGAAAATAAATTTTTTTATAAATAGACTAGTTTTTGGTAGAATGTTCAAGACAAGATAAAATATAAGATGTGTTATAAAACTTGGTTTAAATGTAAATAGATAGAGAGGGTGATTGAAGATAAGTTAAGACATGATTCAAACATTTGTAATAATCAATTTGGATTTATGTTAGGCAGGTTTACAATGGAAGCTATAAATTAATTGAAAAGTTTACTAGAGAAGTACAAAGTGAGTAGAGGATCTACATATGATTATTTTTTTTTAATTTAGGAAAATATTATGAAAATGTTTTAAGAGAAGTCATTTAGAGTTTTCTAGAGAAGAAAGATTTTAGAATGAATTATATTTAAGTCATTAAGAATATGTATGTTAGAGCTATTACTTGTGTTCAAACAGAATGAGGATTGACTAAGTATTTTCCTATTTTAGTTGTATTGCATAAAGAATCAACTTGAAGTCAATATCATTTTGCTTTATTTATGGATTCTCTTACTGGAAATTTATGGGGGCATTTAACTTAGTGTATGCTTTCGTTGATGATATACTTCTTGTGGATAAGACTAAGAAACAGTTCAAAAAAAAAAACTAAATTATGTAGGTCTACATCAAAGTCTGAAGACTTTCATTTCAGTAGATCTAAAGATGAATACATGGAATGTAATTTTAGTAATAATAGTTATAGTGCCAGAGTAGTAACTATGGGTGATCAAATCATTAAAAGTTTCGACACTTTTCATATCTTAGGTCTATTGTTCAAAGTGATAGTGATATCGATGGGCATGTTATTCATAGATTTCATGTTGGTCGGCTGAAGTTGAGAAATCCATATGGCCTATTGTATGATGGAAAATTACTGTTGACATAAAGGAAAATTTTATAAGATGGTGGTGAGACCCGCAATGCTCTATGACGCAAAATGTTGGCCTTTAAAAGAGAAGCATAAAACAAAGTTAAGTGTTTCTAAGAAGAGAATGTTTAGGTGGATGAGTTGCTTGATACTTGGAGAAAAAATTGTGCAATGAATATATTTGTGACAAGGTTGGTGTTGCTCCAATGGCGAACAAGACTACATAAAGTTATCTTTGATGGTTAGGCTACATTAAAAATTGACTATCTGATGATCCAATTAAGAGGGTAGGTGTTCTAGAATTGACTTATTTTAATAAAGGCAGACGTAGACAAAAAAAAAAGTCTTGGCATATTGTATAAAAATTGATTTTAATATATTAGAATTAAATGAAAATATGACACTATGTTGGTCATAATAGAGAAAAAAATTTATGTAGCCGACCCCACATAGTATGATAAATTATTGTTGTTGTTTGATTATACATTTATAATGTTTAAGATTTATATTATTTGAGTTATTCATTTTTTAAATTTTTTGAGATTTATGTTTCTATGACTCAATATCATGGAAAGACGTTGGAAGTGAAAACTTATAATTATGACAAAGAAAATTTATCTCTCTCATATCCTATAAAAAAAGGTGAGAATTACTATTAAGGGGTAATCACTAACATAGACTTAATAAAATCAATAGCCTCATAACATTAACTTTTTCTGGGACTAAAAGAAATTGAAATCTATTGAGCATAAAATCTTATATGTAAAGAATACATAACTAAATATACCTAACAATTTTAAAATCATGAAGTTTATTCTAGTCAAAAACAAGATTGGTAAGGCTACTATTTAATTAGGATAATTTAGTTGGGCCTACAATTCGACACTAGGTCAAGTGGCCTAATTATACTTAATATGCAATACTTTTAGCTAATACCATATTTTATAGCATTAATTATTTTTTTTCTATTTATGTAATTCTAATAAAAAATATATATGTTTAAACATCATGTACATAAGTAATCAATATTAAGGTACAACTTCCTTTGAGAAGTCCCACTTATCCTTATTGATCTAAAAGCCCCTATATGTGTAGAGGATGAAATTGTGCGAAAATAAGATAATGGAGCAACATGAATAAGATGAGTTACCCCTATTGTTTCTAGTTAGTTTTTTTTTTTCTTACACAAGTGAATTAATTTTACTTTGAGTTATTTTGTTGGTGTAAAAAATCTAGTTCTAGCAGTTCATCGAATCTAACATACAAGCTACACACACTTAAGTGAAAACTCTAGAAAAATATGTTACTCAATTGCAAAAAAATTAACCAATTAAACAGCATAGGATGCAATTATAGTAAATAACAATATATTCTTGATATGGTTAAGTTCTACAAAGACACCGCAATAGAAAAACAAGAAAGAAGTTACTGGGCTCTAAACTTACACAACCCAGCCTAAATCTATAAAAATTACTTAATAGGTTTGTGGGATTATCATGATCTATCTCTTGAACTTTCTGGGCATCAAATAGCAACACCTAGAACTAGTTGATATTATATTTTCTTCCCATTTCATCTTTGTTTGTCTTTATCCTTCCTAGTACATTTAGGCTCTTTTATTTCACTTTATTTATTTATTTATTTATTTTGCTTGAGTTTTGACTCCAAAAAACCAAGCCACCTAACAATCACTTAAATCTAATGACATTCAATTTTGCTAAAAAAATAAAACCCACCTTGGCTTATTATGCCACCTAGGTTTATTACAATTCTTACAAAATATATGTTTCCACAGTAAGCATATATATCCCAAGCAGTTTATATATTTCAGTTCATCGCAATATACCAATATGCATTAGACCATGGATTTACATAGATCAATATATCAAGAAAAATAATCTTAACATAGAAACTTATCTTAAAAACAAGTCTAATATATTTTAGGTGATGTAGTGAGCCAATCATGAGTCTTTAATCTTTAAGTCTCAAGTAATGATTTGGGTAAAAATATATTTAGTGGATAATTTCAATTCATTCAGTGAAGATTTTGAACATTTTGTTTTAGATTTTAGCATTTATTATTGAGGTATTAAGGTTAAAGCTCGTTATTTAGGGTAAGTCTTTGTATATTCACCAAGAAGGGTGGAGTGACATTTTATGACATCCTAAAATATAAAAAAAGAAATATTTATTAATTTTTGTTTCGCTTTTTAAAATTTTATTTATTTGTTTGATTTGAAAAATTAAATGGTAATCTTTAGTTTGTCCTTCTATTTTTATTTTGACTTAAATTAGCCTCAAAAGCTTATCAAATTGTTTTTTGATATCAAAGATGAGCTTAAGACTTTAGAAAGATTCAAAAATATTTATTACTTCTTTGAAATAATTATAATTTTTAATTATTTATGGAAGAGAAAATTCAATTAATAGAAAAAACAGCTTTAAAAAAGTATCAAAATATTTCATAGAGTCAAATGTGACCAAAACAGTTTATAATAAAAATTTACATTAATTTTAAATCAATTTATCTCTTTAGAATTTTTAATAATTTTGCATTGAAAATTTTATTTAATTGTTAAATAAACTCCAATATTTATGAAAAATGTAAGAGAAAATAAAAAAAATAATCTAGTATTCTTATAAAATTCTTGGATGAAGTGGACATTTAATGAACATTTTAGAATTTATTTAATTTTTTGATTATTCAAAATATAAAAAATATTTTTCATTCAAATAGTTATTATCTTATTTTCCTTGAATCTTATCTATTCTCACAGTTTGGACGAATTGATTTGGTTAGTTTTTTTACCTAAACAGGATTTATCATAACTTATTGAAGTTTAAAATTGAATTAATTCATTATTAGGCTAAAAAAGTTACGGTTTACACTAATTTTGATCAAAATGACTCGAGAATCTAAAGAATTCATATTTACGGTCATCGATAAGTTAAAAAAAGAATTCCTGGAGCGGTTTAAACACATTTTGATTTATCTTGACGTCTAATTATTTTCATAAAATCAACTTATAGTATAAACTTTATAAAATAGATATCTTTATTATTTAGTCAAAATCATGTCATCAAAATAGAGTTACAATACCAATTTTATGAACTCGACTTTATTTTTCTTGGGACAAAAAACTTTTTACCTCTAGTTTTACAAAATTGTTGTTTAATTGCTCTTTTAGGAAAACGATGATTAACAATTATAACTAAAAAAAAAGAAGAAAATCATCACTAATTTACCACAGTCCCTGACATAAATGTAAAAAAAATTTACAAAACAATAATAATGAAATAATATTTCATATGTTGAATACAGATTTGTCCTGTGGATTAAACCCAAGATTTACGAAGTGGGAAGGGAGAGATAAACATGGAGGGAGAAAGAGAGATAGGACAATGAATGCAAGAGTTTTAATGGAGCAAATCAGTAGTTTTTTTATTGTATAAATGACCTATTTAAAGATTTTGAGGGTACACTTTATACAATTATATGTTTGTTCATGTTTTAATAAGAGGTTTATAAGACATATTATGACAATTATATGTTTGTTCATGTTTTAATAAGAGGGTTATAAGACACATTATGACAGTGTTTTATTCATAAGCAACTTTTGCATTGTTTTCGTATTCATAACTGATTTTGACACCTTTGTGTATTCATAACCGCCTGAATAGAGGTATCTGATGACTCGATAATCTTATCGCTAGGTTAGATAGAAGTCTTTGATCTCTATCAGAAGACATTGGGTTTGCCAAAAGGTCAACAATTGACCCTTTCAAGGAAACATTTTTAGAAGAGGGGCAACTATTGTCAGGGTAAACTGGGCCGTAAGATAGATGATGTACAACTATAATCGGACTAGCAGCCTTCCTAGGACAAGGAACCCTCTTCGAGGGTTAGAGAGGCATTCAGTGGGTCTCCCATTTGGCCATTTTTAGAGGAGCTCTGGAATCAGTTGAGATAGCTAATTGAGATAATTGGCTCAGAGTTCCAATATTGTTGTTTCTTTACTATCTCAACACACAATCCTTTGGTTTTTATCAATTGGACCAATTTGATTTCTTCGATATTCATGACGACATATTATTTATGTAGCCATATTAAACCATTATTTTCCATACATATTTTATGTGTAACATTTTCTTCACCTATAATATAAGTGTTTTCTCCTTACCTCATCTACGTAAAGATTTAATGGCATTTGATGAGAAGTAGAGAGTACAAGACTATGGCGATGTCAAAGAGAGCACACAGTAGTTGAACATGATAAAGAAGAAAACAAACACACTAAAAGCAGTAATTAATGTTTTCTATTTGAAGCTCGAAGCATCGCCAAAAAACGAAGTAGGTCCCTTTGGTGATGGCGAAACCTTGCCAAAGGCTGCGTTGGGCGGTGGCATCTGACGAGAGAAAATGCTTTCTTTTCCGGTAGTTTTAGATGTTTGACGTTTTGTTCGTTAGGAGAAATTTTGGACCACAGTTCGTCTTTTTCCATGAAAGATGTCCGAGTAATTCGATTCAAATGAATTCTTGTATATAATTAATTGCTTTGAATGATATGGCTTATTTTGACACATCTGTATTAGTGATTAATAATATTGCAACGAAAAAAGTCTTCATGCAATAATGAATAAAGAAGGAAAGTTTCTCAGAAATTTCGAAAGTTTTCGTTTCGTGTTTCTGTAATAACGGGCAACATGATGCTGATGTTCGAAGCCTATAGTGCATTTAAGCGTGCATAAATGAGAGAAAGAATAATAAAACAAAATAATCTATGCGATGAAGCTTCCTAAGCGCCGCTACACCAAATTGTAGTGAAAAAATGCATATAAAACTATATGTATTTTGGTTTCTTATAAAACTTAATAAATTCCAAATGAAACTTTGAAAGAGGGGTAACTTCGATACTAAAGAACTCTAAAGGTTTAAATTGATGCTACATTTTCTCTTAAAATATTGATTCAGTCATTTAATCAACTTATCAAATTGACTGCCTTATTGGGTAAAATCAATAACATGATCGTAGACACGTTAGAAGGCCCAAACTAAATTATCCTATAGTGAACAAACTAGTTTGGTCGTTAGCATTCCTCAGGTGCGGCTTGAAGTTGCACACAGGGAAGGAGATTGTTAGCGAAGCTTATTGACATATCCTTGCTATAAGCACCCCTTGTATGATTTTTGGACAAAACAAGGCATATATGTCTTTTATGGTGTACTTCTTCATATTCATAGCTTTCTTACGAATTTTACGACCATTTGTTTTTTGGGATTTATAATGAACTATTCCTAAGTTGATGATAACTGTGGCATAAAAATAATAGCTTAATATGACTAGTTTATGGGACATACCAAGAGCTTAGGCCACTAGATGATTATCATTGATGATTCATTATATTGTCAAATGTAGATTTAATCCACGTTTGTAAAAAGACCTTCATGACATATTTGGACTCCCACGTCCATCTCTTCTTGGATATATCACCTCTGTTTTAATGTAAAATAGTAGCATAATTTCTTTTGGTCATTTCCATGAACCTCACATACCACCTTGCATTCCACATTTATGTCATTCCATCTCATCCAATAAAAGTGTCAATGATGACCATTATTAAGCTCTATATTCTTTCTTTAATACCTCATTCATTTCTTCAAGTTATGTCGTTGCTGACTCTAAAAGGAGGATAATTTTGATGACATCCAATCTCCTTTATTTCCCTTCTTTACTACACTACCTATTCCTTTTAGGTCATATATCTCTAATTTTAGAGTATGGATTATGTTTAACATTATATCTCCTTGGTCTTCTTATGCCACTTGACGTATTGTGTCTATCTTTATTCTCTACTATAGAAAAATCACAGTTTAGATTTGTATTAATCAACTTAATGAAATTATTAAGCTACCCCACTAAGCAACTCAAAATCAGTCATCTTAACCATTACAAGGAAGATCATTCTAATTTTTTGACGTGAAACCTTTCTTAGGCTGGTCAAATGGGAATCCATCACTTTTACCAACAAGTAAATCAAAATGCTGGCAAAGGAAAGTGAAAGTATTCTTTTATTCTACATTGAGTCACAAACTATATCTAAATCAAAGAGAACAATTGCGTTATGAAGAGAGGATGAGGGGGTGATGTGGGAGAGAGAGAGAGAGAGAGAGATAGAGAGAGAGAGAGAGAGAGAGAGAGAGAGAGAGAAATTTAATCCCTTTGATCCTCACATTAACTTATCAATCATTTCACACTCTATTTGTCCCGATCAACTCATTTAACTCAACGTTAAGCTTCATAGATGACGTGTTGTTCATAAAAGACAATTCTAAGAAGGCTAAGGAAAAGCTATAGAATTATTTAAATTAACTATCCTCCATTAATTAAAATATTTTATAACATAACAAATGACACCATAAATGATAATTATGACAGACTAGCATGAAAATTGATTCATCTCAACCCACTGAATAGAAAAAAAATTCAACTTAGTCGAACTCTATTTATTAAAATAAATCTTTTCAACTTAGCCAACCTTTACAACTATTTAAAAATATTTTAGGCTCTTTTGTTTCTTAATTATATTATAAAGTATTTCATTCAAGTACCACTTCATAAGAGGAGATCCACACTTTAAATTATGTATGAGAAAAAAAAAATAAAACTAAACTGACACTCTTTGTAGATTATAGCATTTAGTAATTTTTAATTTTTTTTCTCTTTTAATTATTACAAAAGGGCACATCAAGGCTTGGTTGGTCATCATCATTCTCTACTCTATAAATCCTTCTTATTGTAGTTTATTTCACTTTTCAAATTGTAAGCTATTAAGAGGTGATAGTTCAATCCTTTCATTTATCACTAAGGGTTTTAATGTATTCAAGTGTCCCATTTTATGCAACTGACCAATTTTTTATGATCGGAAGTGAATTCATCATAAGATTCATACAATTTATATGCTAGGGTGACTCTCAAAACAATTAATGATTATATTTAATATCAAGAATTAGATTAAAAAAGTTTTATAAAAAAGTAAGTCTACTTCTTTTCTTAATATGCTTTCTTTCCATGTGGTGAATATGATTATATATAAGAACCTATCCAAACAATAACAAAAAATATTTTTTTCGACTTTTGATCTTTAGTAGCCTTGCACAAAATTCCATGGACATATTCTTCTATGGATGATTGAATTATCAAAATGGCGTATAAGTTTTTTTTTTTTTCTTTTTTGATGATCTTAACATTCAATGGAATATGTATCTTCTTACAAATTTAGAGACATCAAGATTCATCCATAGCTAATGTATATAATGATTAATTTTAAGATGCATCTATTGACCGCATTATTTGTCACCTTCTTTTCTTTGGCCCATGGTTAATCCTATCTAGTTCTATGATTCCATCCAAGTACCCCTTTGATGTGCTGGGTTGAACTTAGATGTAGCTTTGTCTTTGGATATGGGCTTGGGTTTGAAAAAATTAAAATAAATTTTATTTAAGATTTAATGCTAAATTTAATTCAAGTTAAAATATCAATTCAAATTCTCTAATCAAAATTTAGATATTAAAATTGAACTTAAAATGACCATAATCTCACTAAATCACAATTTAATCCTAATCATTCCCAAATTCACTCAAATATTTAAACTAAATTGATCTGATTTAATATAATCTTACTCAAAATAAATAATTTACCAAAATTAATTTTACCGTTAACATAACTTTTATTTAACTAAACAAATATATTACAATTAGCTTGAGCATGAAAATCCCAAACTTCAAATTACAACTTTGAAAACTCATTTAAACTTTTTGTGTGTGTGTGTATGTGTACATATATTTGCAAATAAACTGATCAGAACCCAAACTACAACTTCTTTTATAACATTGTTAAATTTTATAGACAAACCTAAAAGTTAAACTAGCTAAGATTTAAACTACTTGAAACCTAAGGCCTAAACTGAAATAAAAGCTAAGCTATGCCATAACCGAAGCTCAAGGAAATATTAAGACTAAGCCAACCTCACATAGGACCTTAGCTCACCCAAAATCAATCTAAGTGAGATTAAACATGATTTTTCTGGTCCCATGGTAGCCAAATCCAGTAACCATGGCATGTCGTAGTAATTCAAACACCCAAGGCCACCATAAGCTCCAACCTAAGAGCCCCATTAAGCCAAATGGTCTTCAAGTTTTTTATTGCTATAATTGGGTTACACAACCTATTCTCCTAGCTTCCTCACACTCTCCATAATGCAGGTGAGAGTGGCTCAAGGCTTCCTTGTCTTCCTAAGCCTAGCTGAGAGCTCTGTGATCTTAATTGAAAGTACCACTCTAGCTCAAAATACTTAAAAATTTTCTTAAACCATCAAGATCTCAAATCCTTTTAAGTAAATTCTCAAGGCTATTAGGATGGCCTACATCATCATCTTAGTGGGAATGATGGGTGATCCACTGAAAATTTAATAGCTTTTTAATGTTTATTTCATACCTATTTTTAATGATATTGCACTATAAAGGAAGGTATTTTCTAAGTTTTTTGTTTTAGGTACAAGAAATGGGTTTTTAAGAAAAGGAAATAAAAATAGTGCAATTTGGAGCAAAAATGAGCAAGAAAAGTAAATTTTGGCCGGACACATTTTAATAAGTCTTTCTTTTCTTAATCTCTTTTACATTTCTTGCATATTTTTTTAATGAGATTATACTTTAAAGAATGGTTATTTTTATTCTTATTTTTTAGGGCTATCTGTTAGGCATGCAATGCAACTGAAACGGGGTGAATCTGAGCTAAAACGGAGCCAAACGGAGTGAAATGGTGGAGCTGCACAGTACCAGTATCGAACAGCGCCCTATTCAGCGCCAGACCACGCCAGAAGACAGCAAAATGATGAATATAAGTGGAAAATAGCATCGGACTGTGCCCGATAGAGCGCCGGACAGCGCCTAATAGGGCACCGAACCTCGCCCAAACAGTTTGGACGCGGTTTTAGACGGTTATGGGCCGAGATTCAACGTATATGGACGCTTTTTGAAAGGTTTCTTGTGGCAACTCCTTAAACTTCATCTCTATACTTTAAAAGAATGATTTTAGGTTGGAGGAAAGAGGAGGAATGTTAGGAAAATGTGGAGAATATTGAGAGATCTTAGAATATGAGTATAAATGTAGATTTCTACATTTTTTGAGAGATTGGTGACGGGATTTTGAGAGAATTTGTAAGGGTTTGTTCTTCTTTTTTTCAAAGGAAAACAGCTAAGTATTGTGTTCTTCATTATCTTATGATTTCTTAAACACTTATTTTTATGGATTTGTTTTGAAATGAAGTTTTCCGTTGTGTTTTCCTAGTGTTTTGTGTTGTCTTTCACTTATTTTTTTTTCTTATTTGGAAATAGTGGCATGAAAAGATTATGTCATTATTTTCCTTTTACTTTTCTTTTACAATGTGTAAGATTCATGTTTAAGATATTAGGATGCATGCTAGAAGAAGTTTTAATTATAAATGTCATGGTTTTTACTTGCGCTTCATTTATATTACAAAAAGAGCTCGTTGTAGTGTTAAAATTCGTTGTAATTGCGCTATGATCCGAGAGGGTGGTGTAATTCTCAACCAAGTGTAACCACATTCAAATTCTATGGATGGTGAATTTTATGGGGGTTGAGTGCAAATAAATAGGGAATTATACTTTGATGGGCGTAAAATTGGAGATTTTAGGGTGACAGACTAAAATCCCTAATTTGGTCATAGTATTTGGAAACTAAAGCGAGAGTTAGCCTTATGGCGAAGGAAAGGGGGAGCTCTGGAGTGAGAGCCAGTTTCCTCCCAGCCTAACCATGGATTTAGAGACTAAACCTTGGATTAGCCAATGTTCTTTATGCACTCGGAAGAGGGTAAAGAATATGATTGTTCCTATTTGGTACATACAATATTTAATGCATCTCATTCCTTTACCTTATCCAATTCATTACTTGAGAATAGTATTTTTTATTATCTCAAAATTTTCCAAACCAATTTATCCAGAAAGGGTTATCTTTAGTATTAATATTTTCTTTTAGGCATAGTTATTAGTTATTTTAAAATTAAGATTTACATTTTAGAGTTGTTGTTAAAAAAAACACTTATATCAACCTTCCAAACTAAAGTCTAGTAGGACTAGACCTCTTACCTCGCTTCCCTGTGGGATCGATAAATGGGACTTCACTAGAGCCTTGTATTACTTGAGCGATGCGTATACTTGCATTTGAAATTGTGACTTTACAAAATCATTATAAATATGTAAATCTGGGTTAATAAATTCTTGCATATAAAAAAGTCGCATCAAGTTTTGGGCGCCATTGCCGGAGGAAGCTTCAATAATAATTTTAGGAGAATTTTAGTTGAACTAATTAGGCTTATAATTGGAAGACTTTAGTGTCGTAAATTTATTTTTGGTATGAAAAAGAGCTGTGAAAAAATTGATTGTCCAAAAAATAAGGTGTTTGTGAAAATGTTTTGTTGTGTTGAATATATTTTTCATTTGATTTGTTTTATTTATTTTATTGTTAATGTATTTGTTTGTTGTGTTACGTATGCAAAATAAGGGATCTGTAAGACTTGTGTCTTATGGTCCCGAGTTAGAAAATGAAAAAAAATAAAAAAACAGAAAGAACTCGAAAAACTAGAAATGGAAATTAAAAACATTCAAAATAATAACTTGGAAAATCATCATAAATCATTGAGGGATTATGTAAATTCTACGATATATGTAATTCACTCAAGTATACAAAACCCTGTCGTAGAATCTGACTCTTTTGAACCAAGTCCAGCGATTATTCAACTTGTGCAGAATAACCAGTTTGGGAGAACTCCTTCGGAAGATCCCTATTTACACTTATCTAGTTTTCTAGAACTTTGTGCTGCATGTCGTTATAACCATGACCCGATTTTTTGTACTTCCAAATACAAGAATTTGTTACCACTGCTAGAAAATTTAATTTTTGGCTAAGGCGCGAAACACTTGACCTGGATTAACTTGCTATATAGATGTGTACCAAATAAAACTTTTTAAATATATAGCAAAATATAATTTTAAAAAGAAAATATTTTATATACTTTTTGGGTACTACGCAAGTATACGTATCGTTTCAAGTAATATAGGGCTTTGAAACAAAGACCCCAGTATCAATCCTACGGGGAAAAATTATAGTAATAAATTTCTAAATATTATATTTCGAAAATCTTTTTGTGTTTTAATCAAACTATAAATTACTATTAATTTACTAGATGCAAATAAAGAAAATAATAATAAGATAATGATTTTATGAAAACTATTTAAAATAAACAACTTATTTCCCTTCAATTAATCTAAAATTTTTAAAATAATTTAATATTCGTTGGAGAATTTGATTTGTGGTATTGTGCCAAATAGAAGCATTCCTATTCTTTACCCCTTGATCTAGGTGCAAAGAACATTGGCTAATTTACAGATCAGGTCCGGATGTATTGTTAGTAGAATGGGTTAATCTAGACTCACACTACTAGATGTCCAAGGGTGGCTATGGTCGGCCCTACTAGTGACTCTTTCCTAATCTATAAATCAAATTATAAGAATTTAGTCTGTCACTCTAAGAACTTATCAATTTTACGCCCTTTAAATCTTATTTTCCTATTTATTTGCACTTCACCTTGAATAGCCCGCACATGGCCTTCGACTACCCAAGGATTCATGTGACATTTACAAGTAAAGAGTTTTTCTCCTTCTACATCTCAAAACTCTTCAACAGGTTTTAACAATTTAAATGGCCAATTTAAAAAGTAAAGTAAGATCAGGTATCAATGTCATCACAATGTTTTGAAAATATTTTGAATTTCAATTCTCCATCGAATCTTTTATTATCTTATTTATCTCTTCATAATTGAAGGAAGAAAGTAAACTAACTACTCAGAACACATTGAATATAAACAGCAAAACAAAATAACTAAACCTTGAATCAAATATAAAATACTTATCTCAAATATTCCTTCTACAGATCTTCTGATTCCTACTGACTCCACAGTGTAATGAACTCTAGATGCAACAACTTGAAATTAAACTCACTAAACTAAACAAAAGTGGCCCTAAATTTCTCTCTCTATTTCTCTCTCTAAGGATGAGAGATCCTAAAGTGGATGAGAGAAAGGGGTTACAATGGGGGCACGTTTTTATGAAGAAATGGACTCCTATTTATAGGCTTCAAGGGTTGCCTTGAGGCACCTCTTCAAAACATGTCCACATTCAATGAATCTTCTAGAAGGTCTATCTGGCGCCTAGGAGCCGGACATCGCGTACAGTTCTTCGCACCTGTTCACTTTGGCTCGCACCTCTTTGCGATTAAAACCGTTTTGGAGCGTCCAAATGCAATGTATCACATGTCCTATTAACAAGGAACAACTGCCAGTATTCTAGAATGTCCAATAACCGCTACTCCGTTAAAATAACAGTTCAAACGTTGTCAAAAACTTGGCAGTTTCTGTATCGAGTCTGGCGCTTAGGCGCCAACTTCTGGTGCCTAGGCGCTAGGCCATATTTTTTTATACTTTTTGTATTTTGTTACATTTTTGCTCCTTTTTTCTCTTTTTTGCTCCTTTTTCCTTTTTGGACCTTTTTACATCACCTAAATCCAAAAACACAGAAAAAAATACCTTTCATTGAAGCTTAATATCCTTAGAAATGGATAAGAATTAAGACATAAAGAAATAGGTATTTTTTTATAGATCAAAATCCCCCAAACTTAAATGTTACTTGTCCTCAAGTAACTCTTTCTACTATATAAAATATATATCCTTTGAAATAAAAAATAAATATTTAAGATTCCTTATAATTTTTTATTTTTTAAAGTTTTTAGTAAATTATTAACCCAATTTCACTAACTAGGTTTAATTTTAAGAATTTAAAGAATATTTAACTACCAAATCATAAGATTTCAAACTTTTCATCCATTTTGAAAATAATAGAAGTCTATTATATTAAGATCTCATAGATTATTTACAAGAAAAAGATCATCTTGAAAAATCTTTCCTAAATAAATATTCTTGTATAAAAATTAAGTAAAATATGTAACTAGTTTTCTTCTTATAAGATAATTCAAGTGAAGCCAATTTTTGATTAGGCATTTCCTCAAGCTTCTCCTCTCTTCTTTTTTTTTTTACACACATATAGAGAGGATTACTATATCTGGATAGCTTGTTAATGGTTTTGAACTTCACTATCCTTAACTTATATTTTAAAAACTTATACATTTCCACTTAATTATTATAACATGAATAAGAATTCAAAAAGATTTCCAATCTTTTCTTTTTCAAGTGATAATTTTTTATTACTTAATATTTCTAAAACTCTATTATTTCTGTCATGAATAGAAAAATTTCTTAATCTTATTCTTCTTTAAGTTAAATAATTCTATTCTTAAAATCAATCAAAGTTATTAAAATTTTGGTTAATTTCACTAAATTGTTTATAATTACAAAAATAAAAGTGATCTCAAATAAATTCTTCATTCCTTAAGTTATGTTAAAAAGATTTTTATTTTTATGCAAATATTAGCTCTTTAAGGACAAATAAAATTTAAATTTGAATGTATTTTCCCTTCCCCCAAACATAAGTTTTGGTATACTATGATAATTTGAAAGTATCAGAGAAAGAAAAACATAAAAATTTTTATAAGTATGTAAAAGCAATCTTTAAAAAGAAAAATTAACTTCTACTCATGCTTTTATGAATAATTAAGATAAAATTGAAGCATGTATAAAAAGTAAGCAGGCTAATTTTTATGATTATACTAACTTTAAACAAAAGCAGAGCAAAATTACTAATTACTGAACAGTAGACTAAAGCAAACATATCATAAATTAACTCTAACTTCAGTCTCAACACAATATACTAAGAATATTTTAACAATAGAATCTTAACACTAATCAATCCATACAGATATTTAAACAAATCAACATACATTAAACACAAAACTAAACAAACAATCCAAATAAAACAAACTAACAGAGTAGCTCATCATAAAGATCTATAACAACTAGTCACTCGTTGTAGCCTCATCATCATCGTCGTCACCAAAGGAAAATTCTACGTCCTTAGGATCAACAAATGGTGTGAAACTAGGAAAAGTAGGAAAACTAACATCATGTTCACCCTTCGTAAATCCGACTAGTGGCTTCATCATACTAAGCATCATAACTACTCTTCCTCCGGGTATAATCGGATAAATGATCAAGTTTCCTATCAATAGTATCAATCCTGCAGATGAGTTTAAAATAACTCCTGCTGCTCGCTCTAAAACCGATCATGCATTGATTCCCGAAACTTGATGATGGCTCGACAAAAGTAGAGGGTCGAGAAGTAGAAGGTCTACCTGAAGTATGTGCAGAAGTAGAAGGAGCGGTCGATCTCTTCCCTCAAAGACGATCATAGATACTAACACTCTCCTTCCCAATTGGCATGGTAGACTTTAACTTCTCCTCAGAAATATCAGCAGTGACTCCATTACTAACACATAATGAATAAATCGGAGATGGGAATCCCGATCCAACGAAGTGCTTGGATCTCGCAGGTAGAATCCATAGAATCATAAATAATATCGCCAACATCAATAGGCTTCCTTTCCCGAATGTAGTAGTTTAAGATCGCTCGATCTCTAGTCACTTCACTCAGGTGGTTGGAAGGTAACAATCTTGTAGAAATAAAATAGTGTCATGCTTTAGAAATACCATTTAATTTAGAGGATTTAAAGTTTACCATTTTTCCGTTCCTGATCTTCCAAGATCCAGTACCGTCAGTCAAATAAGCAATGATCATATCCAAATCTCCTTCAGATGGTGATAATCCAGAATAATGGCATTCAATAGTTGGTGGCAGGCCATAAAATATATTGATTCTTTCAGGACTAAATCCTACTCCGATACCTCTGACAAAGACTTCATAATCTTCGGCATCCAGAAAATTTGCACAAAACTCTCGAACAATAGGTATAACAGCAACAACAGTGAAATAACAGAATCGTTGCCTATTGTGTGCGACGATAGTGTTTTCAATCATTTCTCCCGGATGATAGAAACTTCATTCTGAAATGAACTTCCTGGAGGTCGCAAATTCGTGGAAGAGAAAATGCACAGCCACAGCTGAAAATTTGCTGCTATCAAAGTTATCTCGTGCCTTCCCGTGTTTAGATTTCAGAGCCATCTAAATGTGAAAGAAAACAAGAACAAATTTAGGAATCAAAGATTTAAACTCTTTTTAAGTTTATAAAACTTAAAATAAGTTTAAAAATCCAAAGAATTCACTAAGAATCAAAAAATGTTTTTCAAAATTTTGGTTCTTAGCAAAACTAGGGAAATCTATGGTGAAAATCGAAAATAAATGGTTTAAAGTGTAGATCTGACCTTGAGAAGAAGAAATTGAGTGGTTTCGCGCTCAAATCCTTGATGTTGTGACCTCAAAATGGATCTAAAATGTGTATTTTCACGTAAATGGGGAAGAAGATGAAGCTTAGGCGTCAAGAATGGCTTTTGGGTGTTATTTAAGTAAATTTTCGGGTACAGGCCGAACTGGCGCTTAGACGCCGAATTCTGGCGCCTAGGCGCTAGACTCGCCATTCACAAAAAATTATTTTTAAATTTAATTTTCCACCAAAATTCATAAATTCAACTTCCAATTACTCATAACAGAGTAGGGCTTCAGTTTCTAACTTCCACAACATTTTTCAAAAATTTATAAAAATTAAATATTTAATCCACCAATCAAACATAAGGTTTAAATCAAACTCACTAAATTCCATTTATAATCTTCAACATTGACTCAATACATTCCAGATAAGTATTATACTTGATTCAAGTTCCTAATACACACTCAAACACAACAATATCTAAGCAAAAACAACACACATTGAACATGAAAGCAAATACACAAACAACACAATCGATTCTCTAAATCGATACAATGACTCAACAAACCATATAATAACTATCTCATTACCAGAATATTCTAATCTTCACAAGGAAAATTGTGTATTCCACTTGGAAAGAACACTAACGCTCTCGGGAAATCTGTAGCCGTTTTTTCGTCAATCCACTTGTTCTTCGCATACATTTCAACTTGAGCATTTTGATAAGCCGCAAATGATCAAATTGAAGTTTCATTTGTCATTCTAGATGTTCAATTTGATGAAACATCTCATGAAGGCAATCTCCAATGCTTTTAAACTCCGCTTCAAACTTATCCAAACGACTAGAAATTTTCTCTAAACTTACAGCGATGAAACCATTGAAGTAGGGTTGAAGATGCTTTGAGACCTTGTCCCTAGCTTCTTCTCCATGATTTCTTCCTTCCATATTCTTCAAATGTTTCTCAAATCTCTCAAGAATGAAGTACAAGGGACGTAATTTTGATTGCTTGATGGTTAGGGAAGAAGATAGGTTGATTTAAAGGTGAAAATCGTGTGAAAAACTGAAAATTTTCGGTTCTTGCACGACCCAGTAACCGTGGCGGTTAGGCGCCGAATCTGGCGCCTAGGCGCCGGACCTATTGATACATAGTTTGATTTTGGCGCTTAGGCGCCGAATTCTGGCGCCTAGGCGCCGGAACTATGTTTAACGCATTTTCGCCTAATCATCAAATTTCAAAATTTTGTTCTCCAAGATAGGTAAATTATACTGGTAAGAGTAATTTAGACTTAATAACAATCATAATGAAGGTTAACTTGATCTCCTTTTTACTCATATTTAGAATAGAGTGATCCAATTTCTAAATCTTACATACTTCAAAATAATTTTCAGCCTAAGTCAACAAAGACTTATGAGCATCAAATTTTTTTTAAAGTAATATAAAATTAGTCAAGATCGAGGCATAACCTTACATTAAAACAAAAAAACACTCAAAATAAAAGATAATTATGGGTTGCCTCCCACAAAGCGCTTGGTTTAACGTCGTCAGCCCGACTTAAGTAAATCTTTAATCTGGTTGACTCAAATCATAAGCCTCTTTATAAATCTTTTTAATATCTCCCAAATAAGGCTTCAATCTTAATCCATTTACTTTAAAAAATTTTCTTGTTTTGGGATCTTTAATATCCACAGCTCCATAATGGTATACTTTCTCAACTATATAGGGTCCAATCCATTTAGATCTTAATTTTCCAGAAATGCGATTTAAACGAGAGTTAAACGAGTAATACTTCTTGTCCAGTGTTCAAAAATTTTTCCTGAAATTTTCTTATCATGCAACATCTTCATTTTCTCTTTATAAATCCTCGCATTTTCATATGCTTCATTTCTTATTTCTTCCATCTCATTTAATTGCAATAATCAATTTTCTCCTGCTTTATTCAAATTAAAATTAAACTCCTTTATCGCCCAATAAGCTTTATGTTCAAGTTCTACAGGTAAGTGACAATGTTTACCATAAATTAACCGGTAAGGTGACATTCCGATTGGTGTCTTATAAGCCGTTCTATAAGCCCATAATGCGGAATCAAGTCTATCAACCCAATCAGTTCTTTTAGGATTAACGAGTCTTTCTAAAATTCTTTTAATTTCTCTCGTTTGATACTTCGACCATTCCACTAGTTTGTGGGTGATAAGCGATTGCAATTCTATGTTTGATTCCAAATTTTTGTAGTAATGATTGAATTCTTATATTCCTGGAATGACTTCCACCATCAGTGATAATTACCTTAGGCATTCCAAATCTTGAAAATATCGTTTTCTTTAAAAATTTAGAAACACTTTTGGAATCACAAATTGGTAAAACAACAGCTTCAATCCACTTTGAAACATAGTCAACTGCTAATAAAATATAAATTTTTCCAAATGATGGAACAAATGGTCCCATAATGTCTAACCCCATATATCAAAAATTTCAACTTCCAATATATAGTTTAAAGGCATTTCATTCTTCCTAGATATATTTCCCATCCTTTGACATCGATCACATGTTTTCACATATTGTCTCACATCTTTAAATAAGGTAGGCCAATAAAATCCAGAATTTAAAATTTTAAATGCAGTTTTATCTATGCCAAAGTATCCTCCAAAATCAAAATCATGACATTTTTTAATAACAGCAAATATTTCCTCATAAGGTACACATCTTCGAATCATATAATCTATACTAATTTTAAATAAATGAGGTTCTTCCCAAATATAAGATTTAGCATCATATTTAAATTTCATAATAAATTTGTTATCCAAGTCATAAGGCAAAATATTGCTAACTAAATAATTAACAATATCAGCATACCAAGGTGTTTTGCATCTTTGAATAATATATAAAGATTCATCAGGAAATTTCTCATTTATATTTTCTTCCGAAATAATATCATTTTTAATTCTAGACAAATGATCAGCAATTTGGTTTTCAGTTCCTTTTCTATCTACTATTTGAAAATCAAATTCTTATAGAAGTAAAACCCATCATATAAGTCTAGGTTTAGAATCCTTTTTAGATAATAGATATTTAATAGCAGAATGATCAGTATGAACTATGCATTTAGTACCAAGAAGATAAGGTCTAAATTTATCAAAGGCATATACTATAGCTAGAAGCTCCTTCTCAGTGGTAGTGTAATTTCTTTGTGTTTCAGTGAGAGTTTTACTAGCATAATATACAACTTTGAAAATTTTCTCATATTTTTGTCCTAATAGAGCTCCAATTGCAAAATCACTTGCATCACACATTAATTCAAAAGATTTATTCCAATTAGGTGCAACAATGATAGGTGCAGTTATTAATTTTTCTTTTAGAATATTAAAAACATTAATACAGTCTTCATTAAATTCAAATTTTGCATTTTTTTCCAATAAATGACAAAGTGGTTTAGCAATTTTAGAAAAATCCTTTATGTATCTTCTATAAAATTCAGCATGACCTAGAAAACTTCTCACATCAGTAACAATAGTAGGTGGTTGCATTTCAGCAATAATTTTCACTTTTGCTTTATCTACTTCCATCCCTTTTTGTGACACTTTGTGACCAAGTATAATGCCTTCTGTGACCATGAATTGACATTTTTCCCAGTTAAGAACTAATTTTGTTTCTTCACATATTTTCAGAAATTTGGCTATGTTTTCCAAACAAGATTCAAAAGAAGTTCCAAAAACTGAAAAATTGTCCATGACTATTTCAATTCCTTTGTCAATCAAATCACAAAATATTGACATCATACATCTTTGAAAAGTTGCAGGTACATTACATAAACCAAAAGGCATTCTTCTAAAAGTAAATGTTCCATAAGGACAAGTAAATGTTGTCTTTTCTTGGCCCTCAGGAGCAATAAGTAATTGATGATAACCAGAATATCCATCCAAAAAACAGAAATATGGGTGTCCAGCTAATTTATCGAGCATTTGATCCAAGAAAGGTAAAGGAAAATGATCCTTTCTAGTGGCTTTATTTAATTTCTTATAGTCAATACAAATTCGTCATCGAGTAACATGGCTTGTAGGAATTAGTTGATTTTTATCATTAACAATGACAGTTACACCTCCTTTCTTCGGAACACAATGAATAGGACTTACCCATTGACTATCCGAAATAGGATAAATAATATCAGCATCTAACAACTTAATAATTTCTTTTTTAACAACCTTTTTCATGATAGGATTTAATCTTCATTGTGATTCTATAGTAGGTTTAAAATTTTCTTTCATTAAGATTCTATGCATGCAAATGGAAGAGCTTATTCCTCTTATCAGCAATCGTCCAATCAAAAGCTTTCTTATAATTCTTTAACACACCTAGTAGTTCAGAAGAAATAATAACAGATAAAGTTAACGAATTTCCAAGAAACACATATTTTAAATGTGAAGGTAATATTTTTAATTCCAGTTCAGGGGCTCTTTTAATTGATGGTAAAAGTATATCATTTTGAGTTATGTCTAAAGTTTCCCAATTATCTTTAATAAAATGAGTCTCTTCTTCTTCATTTTCATCAGTAAAAAATTCAAATTTTTCTTCACAAATGACTTTACATTTTTCTTGATAATGTTTTTCAATTAAATAATCAATTATATCCATTCGATAACATTTCTCTTTATCAGGGTACTTCATTGATTTAAGAACATTGAATTTAATTTCTTGATCATTAACTCTCATGGTTAGTTCTCCCTTTTGCACATCTATCATAGCTCATCCGGTAGCTAGAAAAGGTCTCCCTAAAATAATAGGTATCTCTTTATCTTCTTCCATATCAAGTACTATGAAATCTACAGGGAAGATAAATTTATCCACTTTAACAAGGACATCCTCTATAACTCCTTTAGGATAAGTGATAGATCTATCAGCCTAGTCGAAGGGTTACGATGGTGGGAGTAATATCTCCTAAATCCAATCTTCGAAAGATAGAAAATGGCATGAGATTAATACTTGCTCCTAAATCATATAAAGCTTTTCCACAAATTTTTTCTCCAATAGCACGAGGTATAGTGAAACTTCCAGGATCCTTAAGCTTTTCGGGTAACTTCTTTTGAATTATCGTACCGCATTCTTCACTTAATGCAACGGTTTTAAAAGCTTCAAATTTTCATTTTTGCTTAAAATATCCTTCATAAATTTTGCATAAGTTGGCATTTGTTCCAAAGCTTCAGAAAAGGTATGTTAATAGTAAGTTTCTTAAAGATTTCGAGAGAACTTAGAAAATTGATGATCTAGTTTATGCTTGTTTAAGTCTTTGAGGAAAAGGTGGTGGTGGTTTTTCAACTTCCACATTAACATGTATAACGAGTCGATCTTGACTAGAGAGAGAGTTTCTTTAGGTTTTTCAATCTCTTCAACCTCAATCTCTTTTTCAATTTTATTCCGCATTCTTTCTTTTAATTCCTTTCCACTTCTAAGTCGTACGTATTTAACTTGTTCAAGTTCTTTTCCAGTTTCCTTTGGATTAATTTCAACATTACTAGGAAGTGTTCCTACAAGTCTGTTATTAATTAAAGTAGCAATTTGTCCCATTTGATTTTCAATATTACGAATAACAATATTTTGATTTCGTAATCGATTATTCAATTGTAAAATTAATTCTTCTATTGATAACTTTTTCTGTTGATTATTAAATCCAGGAGGTTTATAATTTGGATTAACTTGATTATTCCAATTTCCAGTGGGATAAGATTGATTATTACCCCATTTTTGTTGTGAATTATTCCAGTTAAAATTAGGATGATTTTTCCACCCAGGATTATAATAATTTGAATAAGGATTATTTTTACTTGCAATAGCTTGTAAAGTTTCAATAGTTTGAGAATCTTCAATATTAGCAGAGTTATTATGTGAAATATTAATTGCAAAATTATCTAATTTCTTATACATTGCTGCTACTTGTGAAGCTAAGATAGAAAAGGCTTCATTATCGTGAATACTTACCATCTTTTTAGGATTAATCCTTTTAGAAGGCCATCAAAAATTGTTATTAAACATTTCTTCAATGAAAGTGTAAGCTTCTTCAAATGATTTAGACACCAAAGAATCTCCAGCAGCAGCATCAATATTTGATTTTAAAGATCCAATTAATCCATTATAAAATGTTTGAATAATTAACCAATCAGGTAAAGCATGATGAGGACATTTTCTTATAAGTTCTTTAAATCTTTCCCAAGTTTCATATATTGTCTCCCCGTCAAATTGACTAAACAAAGTAATATCATTTCTTAATTTAGCATTTTTAGAAGGAGAATAAAATTTAGCAAGGAATTTTTGTGCCATATCAGCCCATGTTTTAATAGAACCAGTCGCTAATGAGTTTAACCACATCTTTGCCTTATCTTTTAAAGAAAAAGGAAAGAGTCTAAGTCTAAGAGCATCATCAGAAACATTGTTATATTTAAAAGTAGCACAAAGTTCTAAAAAACTAACAAGGTATAAATTTGGATCCTCATTTGGTGTTCCACCAAATTGATTGTTTTGCACCATTTGAATAATAGACGGTTTAAGTTCAAAAGAATTAGCATCTACAATGGGTATTTGAATACTACTATGAAGTTCATCAACTGTAGGGTTAGCATAATCCCTTAATGGTTTATAAATATTTTGATCATTAAGTTCAATTAGATTTTGTAAAGTAGCCATTTCTTGAAATTTTTGAATTTGTTTTCCCTTTTTAATTTTTCTAATTGTTCTTTCTAATTCAGAATCTAAAGGTATTAATCCTTCAGAACCAAATCTTCGCATAAAATAAGGAAAATTTTATATATATATATATATATATATATATATATATATATATATATATATATATATCTTTTTTTTATATATATGTTTTTTATATATTTTTTTAGAAACATAATATTTATAACTATTCTATTTCTTCCCCGACAACAATGTGCAAAAACTTGACCCGATTTTTTGTACTTCCAAATACAAGAATTTGTTGCCAGTGCTAGAAAATTTAATTTTTGGCTAAGGCGCGAAACACTTGACCTGGAATAACTTGCTATATAGATGTGTACCAAATAAAACTTTTTAAATATATAGCAAAATATAATTTTAAAAAGAAAATATTTTATATACTTTTTGGGTACTACACAAGTATACGTATCGTTTCAAGTAATATAGGGCTTTGAAACAAAGACCCCAGTATCGATCCTACGGGGAAAAATTATAGTAATAAATTTCTAAATATTATATTTCGAAAATCTTTTTGTGTTTTAATCAAACTATAAATTACTATTAATTTACTAGATTCAAATAAAGAAAACAATAATAAGATAATGATTTTGTGAAAACTATTTAAAATAAACAACTTTCTTCCATTCAATTAATCTAAGATTTTTAAGATAATTTAATATTCGTTGGAGAATTTGATTTGTGGTATTGTGCCAAATAGAAGCAATCCTATTCTTTACCCTTTGATCCTGGCGCAAAGAACATTGGCTAATTTATAGATCAGGTCCGAATGTATTGTTAGTAGAATGGGTTAATCTAGACTCACACTACTAGATGTCCAAGGGTGGCTATGGTCGGCCCTACTAGTGACCCTTTCCTAATCTATAAATCAAATTATAAGAATTTAGTCTGTCACTCTAAAAACTTATCAATTTTACGCCCTTTAAATCTTATCTTCCTATTTATTTGCACTTCACCTTGAATAGCCCGCACATGGCCTTCGACTACCCAAGGATTCATGTGACACTTACAAGTTAAGAGTTTTTCTCCTTCTAGGTCTCAAAACTCTTCCACACGTTTTAATAATTTAAATGGCCAATTTAAAAAGTAAAGTAAGATCAGGTATCAATGTCATCACAATGTTTTGAAAATATTTTGAATTTCAATTCTCCATCGAATCTTTTATTATCTTATTTATCTCTTCATAATTGAAGGAAGAAAGTAAACTAACTACTCGGAACACATTGAATATAAACAGAGAAACATAATAAATAAACTTTGAATCAAATATAAAATACTTATCTCAAATATTCCTTCTACAGATCTTCTGATTCCTACTGACTCCACAGTCTAATGAACTCCAGATGCAACAACTTGAAATTAAACTCACTAAACTAAACAAAAGTGGCCCTAAATTTCTCTCTATTTCTCTCTCTAACGATGAGAGATCCTAAAGTGGATGAGAGAAAGGGGTTACAACGGGGGCACGTTTTTCTGAAGAAATGGACTCCTATTTATAGGCTTCAAGGGTTGCCTTGAGGCACCTCTTCAAAACATGTCCACATTCAATGAATCTTCTAGAAGGTCTGTCTGGCGCCTAGGCGCCGGACTCTGCGTCCAGTTCTTTGCACCTCTTCACTTTGGCTCACACCTCTTCGCGATTAAAACTGTTTTGGAGCGTCCAAATATAATGTATCACATGTCCTATTATCAAGGAACAACTGCCAGTCTTCTAGAATGTCCAATAACCGCTCACTCCGTCAAAATAACCGTTCAAACGTTGTAAAAAACTTTACAGTTTCTGTATCGAGTCTGGCGCTTAGGCGCCAACTTCTGGAGCCTAGGCGCCAGACCATATTTTTTTATACTTTTTGTATTTTGCTCCATTTTTGCTCCTTTTTCCTCCTTTTTGCTCCTTTTATTCCTTTTTCCTTTTTGGACCTTTTTACATCACCTACATCCAAAAACACAGAAAAAAAATACCTTTCATTAAAGCATAATATCGTTAGAAATTGATAAGAATTAAGACATAAAGAAATAGGTATTTTTTTATAGATCAAACCGCATGTCAGGCGATGATGTTAGGCTAAGGCTTTTTTCTTTCTCACTAAGGGATAAGGCTAAAATGTGGTCATACTCATTAACACCTTGCTCTTTTAAAAATTAAAAGTAGTTAACTCAGAAACTCTTAGCTAAGTATTTTTCACCTTCAAGGACTACTAAACTTAGAAATGATATTATCTCATTTTTTTCAGGATGAAGGGGAATCAACATACGAAGCCTGGAAAAGATTTAAGGAACTCCTAAGAAAGTGTCCGCATTGTGCTCTGTCATGTTGGTTAATCATTCAAACTTTTTATAATGGATTAGTAGAATCCCTTGGATCCATTATTGATGCTGATGGTGGTGGTTCATTAATGTCAAAATCATTTAATGAAGCATATGCATTAATTAAAGAAATGACTGCAAATGAATTTCAATGGCTTTCTGCAAGGGTAAATCCTAAAAAGGTAGCCAGTGCTCATGATACAGATGCGATTGCAATTCTTGTATCTCAGGTTGCTGCAATATCAAGAAAGTTGGACCAATTTGGAATGAACCAGCCTCAATTTACTCTTGTAAGTGAAGAAAGTTCATTAGGGCATATGATTTATTCCAACTTATTATATGAGACTTTAAATACCATAAACAACCAATATTCTAACTTGTACAGCCCAGTTTGGAAGAACCATCCTAATTTTAATTGGAATCATACTAGTGAGCTTTGAAACCAGCATTAGGAAAATGATTATGCAAATCCTATTGAAAGTTGGAATAATCAAGGGAACACAATGTCGGCGTATTTTTTAGGTTTTGGTGTTTTATTTGGAAAAGGGGGGTCGCCTACAGAAATTGTCGGCGAATTTTAATTTAATTTAAATAAATAATTTGAAAAGTAATATTTGATTTTGAAAATAATTTTAAATTTGAAAAATTTAAGATATGAAATCAAACTGATCTCACATCCCGAATAGTTTATATAAACGAGCACCGCATCACAAGCCATGTATCTATCCCGAAGAATAGACACATTGCTTGATGATGGGGCTCGATTAAATAAACTAGAAGATTTGTGACATCCGTTTGGTCTGCGAACCAATTTTATAAGCCGAAAAATTCCCCCGTTTAATATGAAAATATTAAACAGGGTTTATATTACCTGGGTTCTTAAAATTCCCTATAAGGGCAAGCCCCTATAGTTAATTACATCTTAAGTGACGGGAATCACCTAAGAAAACTCTCGATAATAATCAGTAGTTCTGCTCTCAAGAATTTCAAGGTTTAAGTTTTCAAGAGATTGAATTTTGGAATTTCAATAGGGAATGGATCAAATTTGGGACATTTTATTTTGGGAATCCAAAGGAAGAAAGGTAGGAGAAATCACAGATTCGAAGCGAACTTCGGTAATTTCCCGACTATCCTATTGTTTGGCTTGAATTTAAGAAAGTCCTAATGTTTATTTAATGTTTTGATCTTGCCAATTTTAATTAGTTAGGACTTATATTTGTATGATAAAATCATACAAATAGCCTTGAAGATGTGAGGGTTTATGTCGTATCGAACGACTACCTCGGAGTCCTAAGACCGATTAGGGCTTAATTCACATGACATGATCATGCAAATGCCTAACGAAGAGTTGAGGATTTATGTTGCACTAGGCAAACTACCTCGAAGTCCTATAGCTTAGTTATTTAGTTCTAAGGAAAGTTTTGCTGAAGTAAACTCAGATTTTGCTGATGACGATGGCCATGCTGCCCACCATGCTCCGAGCTCCTTGTTGTTGCAGGGGTTTAGTTTTAGAAGTCATAAATCAGGAGATGAGAGAAGTGTTTTGGTTTAGAGAAAATCTTAAAATCCAGGTGTTTTTTAATATTTTAATTAAACAAATCTTAAAGTTGATTATAACAACACCGGTTAAGATCCCACGGTTCCATCCTTCCGACATCGTTATTTTTATCGGATTCACTTAGTCCAGATGAATTTGCTAAACTCAATCTGAATGAGTTCCACACTTTCATTTAGACCGTGGGAAATCCCGTTAGCAACACGTAGGTTACATCATCCGAGGTATTCCCGATCATCCAACAAGATGTTTTAATTTAGTTGTAGTTGTAGTTTTGTCGTTCGTTTGTGATTAAATTTTGAGTTGTTTTATATTTTGAAATGTTGTGGCGGTGAATTTTATCTTGTAATGACTTTTAATTTAGTTTTGGTTTCAGTTTTAGGGACTATCCTAAAGGTGTAGGTTTTCATGCAACGATTGTTTATCATGCAAGAAGAAGTAAGTGCAATGCGATTAAATAAATTGCGAGTAAAGTAAATTGCAATAAAATAAAAGCGTACCTGGAGGGTCTTCCCGTCATCCCAAGCTACACTTAAAACACAGTTAGAATATTTAAGCATTTAAAGTAAGTTCCTAGGTAAAGCTAAGGGAAGGATTATGGTTTTCTACCAAGTTCCTAATCCTATAGCTAGTCATTTCCTATGACGTCTAGGTTCTTGTATTTTAGTTTGAGGACGATTTTCTTCATCAAAGAACAACTAAGTTCAATTGTTCTTATAAATATCCTATCATATTGAGGAAGTGCTTAAGACGAATCTTAAACATCTTTTCAATATTTCTAGGATTGTTTTAAGTCCAAATGAATTTAATTATACAAATGAATTAATCGTCCGAGAGTTTAAGTTTTGTTGTCTTGCTCAGTGAACTAGGACATTTGAATATCCTATAAGTGAAGTAACGCTTCTTTTAACACTCCTTTTTAAAAGTTATGACATCACGAGCTTTCGAGGGCAAATAGATGTTCAAGTGAGTTGTAATTTAATTTTAGTTAATGGATTTAAGTTTGGAATAGTGTTCAAGTTGTTTTAGATTTATTTTGAATTCTTCATGTCTTAGATGATGTTATATTTAATTTAATTTAATTTAATTTAATGTGGTTTAATTTAATTTAATTTAATTTAACTTAATTTAATATCATATGTTTTAGCTTAATTTAATTCAATTTGATTTAATTTAATTTGATTTAGTTTTAATTTAATTTAATTTAATTTAATTTAATTTAATTTAATTTAATTTAATATGTTTTAATTTAATTTAATTTAATTTAATTTAATTTAATTTAATTTAATTTGTTTTAATTTAATTTAATTTAATTTAATTTAATTTAATTTAATTTAATTTAATTTAATTTAATTTAATTTAATTTAATTTAATTTAGCTTAATTTAATTTAATTTAATATTTTATTTTAAAAGGATTTGCTTTAAATAATTTAACCTTAACTTAATTTAATGATTAAGTCTTTTAACATTTTAAATCTTAAACTTGGATTATCATTTTAATTAGGAATTAAATATTATTGGGATGATTAATCTAGGGATTCTTAAATTAAAGAGCAAACCTCTTCCTAATAACATCCCCATTTTAATAATTCCAATTTTATTATTCTTCCAAATTTAATTAATTATTTTAATTAAAGTTCATTTCAATTATTGTTGAATTATTTAATAGGTTTCTACCCTTCAATTATTTAAATTTCAATCATCCAAACCAGATTAAGATCAAATATTTTACCTTTCCATTTTATTAAGCCTAAAGTTTTAATTAAGGGTTAAAATTTTAATTACCATTTTGCCCTTCAAGCTTAATAATTTCATAACTCATTAAATTGAGCTTAAATGAACTTGAAATTTTTATATGACTTCATGTTGACCTCATTTTTGATGAGGTCTTCTCTTCTTCTCTTTAGTACTTAGGATCTAGCCTTAGGCTTTTCCTTTGACTATCTTAGAGGACTAGAATTGGGACCCACCTTTTAGAAATTCAAACCACTTCTTAACTCCCTGCAAACTCCACAAACTTGACTATAGACCCCTAATCACCTAGAGGGTTGAAATCAAATGTGGAAGTTTAAAGGATGAGTTCCTATAGGACTCTTTGGCCTTAGGACCGCCTACAGGTGGCCTGGTCCAGTAAAGGGCTGACTTACACATACACTACACCTATGCACTACACTTTCACACACCTCCTAAAACACACCCTTACCCAACTTAACTTCCCGACTCATGTAGGTGATTCACATGGATGGTCCTTAACCCCTAAGCCCGGCTAAGAGGGTTAGGAACAACATGGTGAATGCCTCAAATGAGTCCCTTCATGGCTCATGTGGGCTTGATATGGCTTCATGGCTCAACAAAAATGATTTCATTTCACTTACATCCACCCAATCTTCAATTTTCCAAATTTTCAATTTTTGACCCCGGGACCCAACACCCGCCAACCTACCCAAAGCCTCGAATAGCCCAAATTTCTCAAAAAGTTTCCAAATTACCCAAAATTCTCCAAAATCAATCCCAAACATTCCCACATCACTCAAACTGATCATCCATATCCAAAAATATCAAAAATTCCAAAAATACCCCCCAATACCTTCCAAATACCCAAAATACCCCTTTTGACCCAAAAATCCAAAAATTCAGAAAATTCCCAGAAAATCCCAGAAAATCCCAAATATTCCCAATTTCATTTTGTTCAACTACACCATGGGCCAATTTTGTCAATTTACCCCACTTTTGTCAAAACCCCCAATTTGACCCATTTTAACCCAAAATGAACCCAATGTCAAACCAAACCTACCCAATTGACCCAAATTCTGGTCCAATTCAATTCTAAACTTCAATTCAACATCCCAAACACCAATCTAGACCAAAGCCAAGCTTAATTTGATTGAAATTTGGGTCCAATTTCACTTTTGGCCTTAAAGCCCAATTTGGACCTATGACCCAAACCTAACCCAAACTCACCCAATTCAACTCCAATTAACCCCAAATCTTTTCCAAACCTTCCTTAACATCCCCATGAACAAAACACTAACATGATTTGCTCAAAATTTAGACCCAAACCCCACTCAAATTCAACCCAAAATCAAAAAGCCCAATTTTGACCTAAACCTAAACCTAGCCCAAATGAGCCCAAACCCCAAAATCAAAACCCAACCAAAGCCAAAACCTCTTTGAAACACTCCCAAAAACATTTCCCAACATTAATTTCACATCAACTTCAACTCTAGCCCAACTTTAGCCCATGGTAGCCCATTTTGGCCCACTTTAGCCTCTTTACCAAAAAGCCCATATCCAACCCAATTCAAACCCAAATCACCTCAAATTTGTTTCAAACCACTCATGAAGCATCCCTAAACCAAACTCAACAATTATTTGGCCCAAGCCTTTACCAAAATTTCATCCCAAAAATCCATTTTAAAATTCAAAAGCCCACTTTCCTAAACCATTTAAAAGCCCATCTAAAACCATTTCAATGAGCCCAAAATTGATTCTAAAGCCCATATGACATTTTCATTTGTCATCCATTTGATGAAAATCATTCCCTAAGTTTCAATTCCATCATCAAATAAATCTAAATCAAGCACCATGCCAAATTGCCCAAAAATACCAAAATATTCCTAAAATCCATTTTCATGAAATTGACCAAGCTTTCCCCAAGCCAAAGGTGAGCCATGAAGCCATGCATGAGCCACATGTGAGCCATGAAAGCCTTGGACACTTCACCATACCCAAAATGGCAAGAGGAGGGGACCCTTTAATGATTCTCTTAAGAGTAATTAACCACTCCCATGTCTCCCCTAACTCTTGCTTAAGCTTAATTGTACTTGGATTGTGACTTGACCCCACTAATCAAGCCGATCCAAGTGACTTTCCCTTCAGCCCAAATTGGCCTTGGAGGGTGAACCTAACCCAAAACCAAGGGTTGACCCATTTAGACCCAAAACTAGCCCTTTCCCATTCCACTTTGATTCAAACCCTTTACACATGGCCAATGCTAATTGACTGCACAAGCCTCCAGCCCTGACCCACCTGACCTTGAGGGTGACCCATGCCTGGCCGGCCGGCCACCCGATCGCCGGAAAACGCCATGCCCGAGACCTTGGGAGTGAGCCAACATTGAAATTCTCCCTTGCTTGAGCTGCCCCATGCCTAGTGGTCACCATGGTCGTTCTTCTCCTCACCGCAGCAGCTCGATCCCAAGCCCTAACTCCCCCAGGAGGCCCTCCGACCATGCCTATTTAAACACCACCCTCTCACGGCCATGAGAGGAGAGTTGCAAAAACCTTGCCAAAACTCCGCCAAAATTGTTCCGAGACCCCTCCTCATACACGGAGCACTTGATCCCCGAGTGAGATCCCCCGCCATTTCTTCTCTCGTGAGCTCGATTTCGAGTTGAAATCCAAGCCCAAAACCAGGACACTCCTCCACGGTGAGCCAATCCCCAAATTGATTGTCTCTACACCTTCACCGGACCAAGGGAAGGTGTCCACCAGTAAAAGCCCCATCTCCGGGCCACCCGGTTGCTCCGGACTCCAAGCTTTGTGATCGAGCCGTGGTCGAAGTCCAACCTAGACAATTCACCGGACCGGGAGACTTCATCCGGAGCTTGCTCAGGATCCGGTCGAAGGTGCAACAACTCTCGGATCGAAGCTTCACTTCTCCGAGCAAAGGTATGAACTCATTCTTCTTCCCGAGCTTACAGAGATTCTCCATTTCATTTGAGTAAATTTCAATGCATGTTTACCGTATGGATGTGTTCGTCTCTTCAAGACGAATCCATAGAGCATAAGAACACGAAAATCCATTGAGAATCGAGTGAGAAATTAGGGTTAGAGGGTTGACGGTCACGGGTGCACACCAGTCGTAGACGATGACCAGGAGCCGTTGGATCGCGCGTGTATCGAGCGGACGGATCGGATTGCGCCGGACCGGAGAACGTTACGTGAACTGCGGGTCCCGGGACGGGCGACTCGGATGGCGGCGCCCGATCGCGGCGCGACACGTACCGCTTCGAGAGGCTAAGGATGCGGCGGCGCCGCGTGGATAAGTAGAAAATTAGGGGTATTTTCTATTTATTTAATTCCCTAAACTTGGAAAATTCATAACTTTGTGTAGAAAAATCGGAAAAATAAAAGAAAAATATCCTCTTGCTCGGTGAACGAGAGGAGAATAATGTGGAAAAGAAATCATTTAATTTCATCAAGTATTTTATTTTTAATAATTTATTTACTCTCTGCATACATTTAATTCTCCATGCATTCATACAATTCACCATGGCATGAGACCATAGGGCTTTTGAAGCCTCTGAATTTGGGAACATTCCCCGAATTTTCCAAAGTCAGAGGCCATCCCTATGAAAAGTTATTGATTTTTCAAATGCATGTTGCTATTTTAAGTATTTTAATTCCAAAAATTAGCATGTTGTGAAATAAATTCTAGGAAAATTTGGTGATGTTCCTTATGACCAAAGAACCCTAGGAAAAATAGGATTTGAGTTAATTCACTTAGATTAACCCTAATTGGCTTAAATCCCCAAAATAGATCTCTAATTAATTAGAGTTAACCATAGATCAAATTGACTTGAAATCAATTCTCCACTGACCTTTAGGGTCAAAGGAACCCATCATAAAAATTTGAGGTCAATTGGACTTGGTTAGCCCCACTAATTGGGTTGATTAAGCCACTTAGTCATTTTAAACTTTAAAAATTCATAACTTTCAAAATATCTTTCAAAGATTCACCAAATTGGTTTCGTAGTCTCTCTGATATCAGGGGAGTTTAAGAAAATTAAAATTTCAATTTTCTAAAAAAGTTGATTTTTAATATTATTTTAATATTTTTAATAATTAAAAAATAATAAAAATCACAAAAATAATAAAATTCACTAAAATGTTATATTTTGAATTTTAATCACTTGGGAACAAGTCCCATATTTTTCCTAGGTCTATTTAGTGAGATATTAATTTTTAAAGCTCTAGGGTAATTTTAAAATTAAAAAAATATATTTTCTAGCATTTTCACCAAAATAATTATAATAAATCAAAGAAAAATCAGAAAATTGCAAAGTTTGGTTCTCTGGAATCCTTGATATCAGAGAGAATTTTAAAAATTATAAAATTTATTTTTCAACATTTATTTTATTTTTAAATTAATTAATACTCCAGAAATTAAAATAATTCTAATAAATAAAATATAATTCAAAAAATTACAAAATTTGGTCCAAGTGGTCCTCTGGTCATTAGGAATGTCCCCTAATTTTCTTAAGGACAGAAACTTTCCCTTGGTCATGTTATTGAATTTTCCTTGGAAATTTCTCTTTTCTACAAAAAATAATTATATAAATAAATTAAATACAGAAAAATCACATTTTCTCCTCTCATGTCTTTATTGACATATGAGTGAAGTCACATAAAAATTTCAAGTTCATTTGAGTTCAATTTAGTGAGTTATGAAATTATTAGGCTTAAAGGGCAAAATGGTAATTAAAATTTTAATCCTTAATTAAGACTTTAGGTTTAATAAAAAAATTAACAAGTAAAATATTTGATCCTAATCTGATTTGGATGATTGAAATTTAATAATTAAAGGGTAGAAACCCATTAAGCAATTTAAAATGATTAAACTTTAATTAAATAATTAATTGAATTTGGAAGAATAATAAATTTGGAATTATTAAAATAGGGATATTATTAGGAAGAGATTTATTCTTTAATTTAAAAATCCCTAAATTAATCATCTCATTAATACTCAACTCTTAATTAAAATGATAACTCAAATTTAAAATATTAAAAGACTTAATCATTAAATTAAAATTAAATCATTAAACTCTTTCAAAAAATTTCAATTAAATTAAATTAAATTAAATTAAAATTAAATTGAATTAAATTAAATTAAATTAATTAAATAAATTAAATTAAATTAAATAAATTAAATTAAATTAAATTAAATTAAATTAAAATTAAATTAAATTAAATTAAGAAATTAAATCAAGTAAATTGAATTGAATTAAATTAAATCAAATCAAACTAAATTAAACTGAATTAAATTAAATTAAAATAAATTAAATTAAATTAAATTGAATTAAATAACCTCACTTAAGACATGAAGAAATAAATCTAAAATAACTTGAACACTATTCCAAACTTAAATCATTAATTTGAACTTAAATTTGAATCACAAATCATTAAATATCATTTTGCCTTTAGGAGCTTTAGTTATCATAACTCCTAAATAGAACATTAAAATGAAATGTTACTTCACTTATAGGACATTCAAATGTCCTAGTTCATCGAGCAAGTTAACAAAACTTGAAAACCTCGGACGATCGATTCATTTACACAATTAAATTCATTTGGACTTGAAACAATCCTAGAAATATTGAAAAGATGTTTAAGATTCTTCTTAGGCACTTCCTCAATATGATAGGATATTTACAAGAACAATTGAACTTAATTGTTCTTTGATGAAGAAAATCGTCTTCAAACCAAAAACACAAAGAACCTAGACGTCATAGGAAACGACTAGCTATAGGATTAGGAATTTGGTAGAAAACCATAAACCTTTCCCTTAGCTTTACCTAGGAACTTGCTTAAATATTCTAACTGTGTTTTAAGTGCAGCTTGGGATGACGGGAAGACCCTCCAGGTACGCTTTTATTTTATTGCAGTTTATTTTATTGCAAATGCACTTTATTTTTCTTGCATGATAAACAACAGTTGCATGAAAACCGACACCTTTAGGACGTGAAACCAAAACCGAAACCCAAAATTAAAATAAAAGACACTACAAGATAAAATTCACCTCCACAACATTTCAAAATATAAGACAACTCAAAATTTAATCACAAACAGAACACAAAACTACAATTACAACTAAATTAAAACGTCTTGTTGGATGATCGGGAATACCTCGGATGATGTAACCTACGTGTTGCTAACGGGATTTCCCACGGTCTAAATGAAAGTGTGGAACTCATTCAGTTGAGTTTAGCAAATTCATCTGGACTAAGTGAATCCGATAAAAATAATGGTGCCGGAAGGATGGAACCGTGGGATCTTAACCGGTGTCGTTATAATCAACTTTAAGATTTGTTTTAATTAAAACACAAAAAACACTTGGAAATTAAGACTTCTCTAAACCAGAACACTTCTCTCATCTCTTGATTTATGATTTCTAAAACTAAACCTCTGCAACAACAAGGAGCTCGGAGCATGGTGGGCAAGCACGGCCATCGTCGTCAAGAAAACTTGAACCTACTTCAGCAAAACTTTCTTAGAATTAAATAACAAAGCCATAGGACTTCGAGGTAGTTTGCACTAGTGCAACATAAATCCTCAACTCTTCGTTAGGCATTTGCATTGCAAATTAAGCCCTAACCGGTCTTAGGATTCCGAGGTAGTCGTCCGTACGACATAAACCCTCATATCTTCTAGTGCAATTTGTATGATTCTATCATATAAATATAAGCCCTAATTAACTAAATTGGCAAGATTAAAACATTAAATAAACATTAGGACTTTCCTAAATCCAAGCCAAACAATAGGATAATCGGGAGATTACCGAAGTCCGCTTCGAATCCGTGATCTCTCCTACTTTTCTTCCTTTGAATTCCCAAAATAAAAATGTTCCAAATTTGATCCATTCCCTATTGAAATTCCAAAATTCAACCCCTTGAAAACTTAAACTTTGAAATTCTTGAGAGCAGAATTATTGATTATTATCGACAGTTTTCTTAGGTGATTCCCATCACTTAAGATGTAATTAACTATAAGGGCTTGCCCTTATAGGGAACTTTAAGAACCTGAGTAATATAAACCCTGTTTAATAGTTTCATATTAAGCGGGGAATTTGTCGGCTTATAAAATTGGTTCGCGAGACCAAACGGATGTCACAAACCTTTCTAGTTTATTTAATCGAGCCCCATTATCAAGCGAAGTGTGTCTATTCTTCAGGATAGATACACGGCTTGTGGTGCGGCGCTCGTTTATATAAACTATTCGGGATGTGAGATCAGTTTGATTTCATATCTTAAAATTTTCAAATTTAAAATTATTTTCAAAATCAAATACTACTTTTCAAATTATTTATTTAAATTAAATTAAAATTCGCCGACAATTTTTGTAGGCGACTCTCTTTTCAAAATAAAACACACAACCTAAAAATATGCCGACACTTCACTCATATGTCAATAAAGACATGAGAGGAGAAAATGTGATTTTTCTATATTTAATTTATTTATGTAATTATTTTTGGTGGAAAATAAGGATTTCCAAGAAAAATTTAATAATATGACCAAGGGAAAGTTTATGTACTTAAGAAAATTATGGGACATTTCTAATGACCAGAGGACCACTTGGACCAATTTTGGTGATTTTTTGAATTATATTATTTTTATTATAATTATTTTGAATTTTGGAGAATTAATTAATTTAAAAATAAAATAAAGTTTGAAAAATGAATTTTATATTTTTCAAAAATCTCTCTGATATCAAGGAAATCAGAGAATCAATTTTTATAATTTTCTGATTTTTCTTTGATTTATTAGAATTATTTTAGTAGAAATGCTAGAAAATACATTTTTTTTATTTTAAAATTACCCTAGGGCTTTAAAATTTAATAACTCATCATAGAGACCTAGGAAAAATATGGGATTTGTTCCTAAGTGACTAAAATTCAAAATGTGACATTTTGGTGAATTTTATTATTTTTGTGATTTTTATTATTTTTTAATTATTAAAATATTAAAATAATACAAAAAATCAACTTTTTTAGAAAATTAAAATTTTAATTTTCTTAAATTCCCCTAATATCAGAGAGGCTCTAAAACCAATTTGGTGAAGTTTTGAAAAGTATTTTGAAAGTTATGAATTTTCAAAGTTTAAATTGGCTAAATGGCTTAATCAACCCATTTGATAGGGCTAACCAAACCCGATTGACTTCAAACTTTTATGGTGGGTTCCTCTGATCCTAAAGGTCAGTGGAGAATTGATTTCAAGTCAATTTAATGTATGATTAGCTCTAATTAATTAAGAACCTATTTAGGGTGTTTAAGCCAATTAGGGTTACTCCAAGTGGATTAATTCAAAACCTATTTTTCCTAGGGTCCTCTGGTCATAAGAAACATCACCAAATTTTCCTAGAATTTATTTCACAACATGCTAATTATTGGATTTAAAATACTCAAAACAACAACATGAATTTGAAAAATCAATAACTTCTCATAGGGATGGCCTCTGACTTTGGAAAATTCAGGGAATGTTCCCAAATTCAGAGGCTTCAAAAGCCCTATGGTCTCATGCCATGGTGAATTTCCTATATGCATGTTTAAGTGTTGATTGAAGGGGATGAGAATCAGAATTTAGGTACTGATCTCGAAAGTTTAAAGAGAACTGGAATCGGGTTCTAGTCCCGAAGGTTTAAAGAGAACTAGAATCTGGTTCCAGTCTCGAAGGTTTAAAGAGAAATGGAAGCTGGTTCCAATCTCGAAGGTCTAAAGAGAAATGGAAACTGGTTCCAATCTCAAAGGTCTAAAGAGAAATGGAAACTGGTTCCAATCTCGAAGGTCTAAAGAGAAATGGAAGCCGGTTCCAATCTCGAAGGTCTAAAGAGAAATGGAAACTGGTTCCAATCTCAAGGGTTTAAAGAGAAATGGAAACTGGTTCCAATCTCAAGGGTTTAAAGAGAAATGGAAACTGGTTCCAATCTCAAGGGTTTAAAGAGAAATGGAAACTGGTTCCAATCTTAAAGGTTTAAAGAGAAATGGAAACTGGTTCCAATCTCAAGGGTTTAAAGAGAAATGGAAACTGGTTCCAATCTCAAGGGTTTAAAGAGAATTGAAAACTGGTTCCAATCTCAAGGGTTTAATGAGAATTGGAAACTGGTTCCAATCTCAAAGGTCTAAAGAGAATTGGAAACCGGTTCCAATCTCAAAGGTCTAAAGAGAAATGGAAACTAGTTCCAATCTCAAAGGTCTAAAGAGAAATGGAAACCGGTTCCAATCTCAAAGGTTTAAAGAGAAATGGAAACTGGTTCCAATCTCAAAGGTTTAAAGAGAAATGGAAACTGGTTCCAATCTCAAAGGTTTAAAGAAAATTGGAAATGGATTCCAATCTCGGAAGTTTAAAGAGAATTGGAAATGGATTCCAATCTCGGAAGTTTAATGAGAATTGGAAATGGATTGCAATCTCGAAAGTTTAATGAGAATTGGAACGAGGTTCCAACCTCGAAAGTTTAATGAGAATTGGAAATGGATTCCAATCTCGAAAGTTTAATGAGAATTGGAAATGGATTCCAATCTCGAAAGTTTAATGAGAATTGGAACGAGGTTCCAATCTCGAAAGTTTAATGAGAATTGGAAATGGATTCCAATCTCGAAAGTTTAATGAGAATTGGAAATGGATTCCAATCTCGGAAGTTTAATGAGAATTGGAAATGGATTCCAATCTCGAAAGTTTAATGAGAATTGGAACGAGGTTCTAATCTCGAAAGTTTAATGAGAATTGGAACGAGGTTCCAACCTCGAAAGTTTAATGAGAATTGGAAATGGATTCCAATCTCGAAAGTTTAATGAGAATTGGAAATGGATTCCAATCTCGAAAGTTTAATGAGAATTGGAACGAGGTTCCAATCTCGAATTTTAATGAGAATTGGAAATGGATTCCAATCTCGAAAGTTTAATGAGAATTGGAAATGGATTCCAATCTCGGAAGTTTAATGAGAATTGGAAATGGATTCCAATCTCGAATGTTTAATGAGAATTGGAACGAGGTTCCAATCTCGAAAGTTTAATGAGAATTGGAAATGGATTCCAATCTCGGAAGTTTAATGAGAATTGGAACGAGGTTCCAACTTCGAAAGTTTATTTGTGTGAAGAGGGACCCAGTCTCATGCCATCAGAACCAAATCAGAGGAAGCTCATGGCTCCGTGTCAATAGACCTAGTCGATCTCCATACAGGAAGAAAGGTAGGCCACAAAAGTCGAAATGATTTCGATGTGACGAAAAAAAAGGTTTAGGGTTCTGAAATTGAAGTGTGGGTTTCTTGTGAGGAAGAGTTATCCCGACAGAGAAATTCACAGCTTCTTGAAATAAATTCCGATTTGGAGTTGATTTGAAATGTTTGAAAAGATGAATTTAGAGTGGGATCCGATTTAAGATTCAATTTCATTCTGTTTGTCCTTTAACTTTCCAAATTTTTTTTTAGTTGTGTATTTAATGCTCATGTGAATTTTATTTAGCGTTTACGTGGATTTTGAAGTTATTTTTATGTTTGGATTTTTAATGGAAAAATAATTCTCATTTATTATTTATATTTTTATTTTCTCTTTTTTTATTTTATTTTATTTTTATTTTATTATTATTATTTTTTATTTTTTGTCTTTTCTGTTCTTTGTTCGAAGTTCGTTTAACTTTAATGGCGTTTCCCAGTCAATTTGCACAAAAGAGGTGAAGGCCAAAAATGTGACATCATCACTTTCATTCCAATCATGCTGAAGATACATCATACAACTTGATCTGGAATACATCTCATACAATCCATATAGACTCAAAACGGACTATGTATGATCTTTGTTGATCCATCCAAAAAGGTATCTGTCAAAAATCCATGTCTGAATAGTGAGATGCATGGTCAATAACATCACCTTCCAAGCCATCCTTGGCGAGGATGCCGTATGGATGTACGTTGGAGGTGTGATATTTTCCATGTAACTCACGGCTCGTAAGGCCGGAGGCTCTCCGGCTCCGGGTCCGGTCGGAAGTGGTAAGGTGCTTTCCGTCGTCCATCCTTCCGAAAGTAACCGAGATCCGCTTCACCGGTACTCCTGGTATGCAATGTTTAGCGACATCCGCTCCGTTGCCCTTCGGTATCATGACGGAACCTACGGGTAATGGTATCTTTACCGGCCCTCGGAACTCACCCGGGCTCGCTATCCGGAGGTCGGATCCGAACATGATATTACACTCGTTCGAAAAGAAACGTGCGTAAAGGTCCGACAAAGTCGTGGTGATCTATGTGCGGGGGTATGCGATCACACTTCTTGTAAATATTAATGATGCAATCGTTGGGTATGCAATCTGCCGGCAATACCCTCCATGCTATCATTCTTTTTACTATCCTTTTAATGACTAATGGCATTGGATCCACTCGGCCATGACGGAGTATCCCGGTGGGTTTCCCTTCCGTCTTCTCGCGAAGTTGTAGCAGACATCCACATTGTATTGTAATTCTCCCCTTCCACGGCATCCATCTCCGGGTTCCGAGTAAGTGTTTTCTCTTAAGCGACCCGCTCGGCCCATCTTTTTCAAATCCCGGATGCGATCCACGATTTGTTGTTGTTCGTATTCCGAGAACACGTCCGTATGTAACTCGAGGCCTTCTAGTATATTGATCCTCCCCGCCTCGATTCTCTCGAAGTATTCAAAAGTTTTCTTCGGACATTCCGTATTCTTTCTAGCTCGTATTCCGGGATAATTTGCAAATGGCGAGGCTCGGTGACGTACTCGTGGGATATATGGCTCAATCCCTTCACGTTCTCCCGCATACCTCGGCTCCTCGGGGATGATGTCCGTCGGGACATCCTCCGGGTTGCTTCGCAACAAGGTCATGCATTGCGGTGACTTTATCCGGTGGCGTTGTAGCCTTCTTTCTTCGTTCTTCTCGAGATTTCCCCGGTTTCTTCGTTATCCTCGGAGTCGGCCTCCTTCCTTCGAGTTCTCGGCGAACCGGTATCCTTGAAGTATATGCACTGGTAGTAGCAACTGTCTCGTCGCGCTGATCCGCTGCAAATTTAGTTAACATCTTGCGGATACGGCGATTTTTATTTCTTCGTTGAGTTGCTGTGAGAGTAGCTCTTCGTATTTCCTGAATTTCTGTGGGCGGCGGCGACAAGCTCGCCCTCTGCCGTAGCGACTACGGACTTGATTCTCTTGTCCTCTTCGGTGTTTGTTTTTCTTTTCTTCTCGTCTGGATTGGTGGCTTGGGCCACCCACTTTCATTATCGTCGACTAGGCGGTTCCTCTCGATCAATCGGGACCCGGTCACTTTCCTCGTATTGCGAGCCTGCCGGTGCGAAGTCCGAGTCAATCTCTATTATCGCTCCATCTTTCACCCTCTTTTCGTCAAGTGCAAGGTTTACGCCATTTCTAAAGTTCAGGACCAACCGCCCGTTCGACATTTCCCTGCGAAAAGACAAGGAAAAGGATCAGGGGTTGTACTAAGAACAAGAACATTAAGAAAATGTTTATTAAAAAAATAGTTTTTTTTATTATTATTATTTTTATATTTTTAAATTCAACAGGAATGAAGTGGGATAAGATCAGGAAAGAGATCTTGATTTGGGAAAGAAAACAAGGAAAACTTTATTATCATGATTTTATTTATTTTAGCACATTTTTATTATTTTTGGGTTCGGACCCAGTCATAAGTAATTACCTCACCCGTGTTTCTAGGAATGAAAAATTCATTCCTTCGAAACATCAGTAGCGTAATACTTCTTCAAGTATCGTCCATTGATCGGAAGCATATGTCGTTCCCCTTGCAATTCACTAGTCGGTAGGAGCCTCCTGAGTAGGTTGCCTCAACTACAAACGGTCCCTCCCAAGTGGGTTCAAATTTTCCTCCTATCTTGCGGTGTGCAAGGATAGGTCTCTTGAGAACGAGAACTAAGTCACCAACTTTGAAGGTTCTTGGGCGGACTAGTCTGTCATGGGCTTGAACCATCTTAGCTTGGTATAGTTCTAAATTCTGTTGCGCTGCAAGTCTTTTCCCTTCTAGGCTTTCTAATTCCTCTAATCGTAATTTGGCATTCTCTTCGTCGTGATTTAGTTTGCAACCGCAATCCCGAGTGAAGGAAGGCTCGGACCTCTAAAGGTAACACTGCCTCGGACCCATACACCAGAGCGTAAGGTGTAGCTTGAGTAGGAGTTCTGAAGGTTGTCCGGTAAGCCCATAAGGCTTCTAACAATTTCTCGTGCCAATTTCTCTTATTATCGTCCAAAGTATTCTTTAAAATTTGAACGAGAGTTTTATTAAAAGCCTCGACTAGTGTCGTTTGCTCTTGGGTAGTAAATTGTTGAATACCGCCGGTCGATTCCGTGTCTCCCGACAAAATTGTTGATTTGTGTGCTTCGAATGCTGACCCATTATCTGAGATGATCCTGCGCGGCACTCCGAAACGGTAGACAACTTGGTTCTTGAAAAATTGTAGCACATGGTGTGCTTTCACTTCTCTGAGTGGAACTACCTCTGCCCACTTGGAAAAGTAATCTGTAGCCACAAGAATGAAGCGATGTCCTTTTGAAGACGGTGGTTCTATTGGACCCACTATATCCGTGCCCCAACATTCAAATGGCCACGACGCAATTGTCGGATGTAGCACATTTGAAGGTTGGTGTAGAACCACTCCGTGCACTTGGCACTGGTGACAGCTCTTGGCGATTTTCATGCAGTCAGTCATCATCGAGGGCCAGTAGTACCCTAGTCTTTTAATTTTCATTTTCATCTTTGGACCCGATCGGTGAGTGCCACGAGTCCCGAATGCACCTCTTTAACAATTTCACGAGCCTCGGACCCGCTTAGGCACCTTAGCCACATTTGATCGAAAGACCTTCCGTATAACGTGTCGTTTATTAATGCGTAGGACGAGTTCTTTTCTTGATCCGATGGGCTAACGACCTATCGTCCGGTAGTTTTCCTGTTTGCGGGTAGTTCATTAATGGTCGTCGCCAATCTTCTGTGTTTTTCGTTACTGTTGCAACTGATTCTTCTCCTTTTTCTGATTTGTGTATTGTGTCTATGTCGAGCTGTGACAGGACCTGACGTCCGTGAACTGACACTTCCACTGATTCATCTTGTAATCAGGCAAATTCTTTCGCGAGGCGGGCTAACGCATCTGCTAAAGCGTTTTCTTTTCTGGGAATTTTGTAGATTGTCACATTTGGAATCTGTTCCAACAATTTGTATGGCATACTTGGAAGTATTGCTCGAGTCTTGGTTTTAAAATTCCGTATTGTCCAACGATCCGTTGAATGATTAAGCTGCGAATCCCCGTAGATGTTGATGTCCGTTATACCCATTTGAATAATTAATTCCGATCCTGTTATGAGGGCTTCGTATTCCGCTTCGTTGTTCGTACACGGCTCGTCGGTGGTAGGAGTATCTTAACATCCCCCGCTCCGGTGTTATAAAGATTAGTCCGATCCCCGCCTTACCGAGCACTATCACTTGCGATTCTTCGTCTTTGTGTGCTCGAAGATGCTCCGTCGAAATATAATTGCCAACGTCGATCATCGGGGTCTTCTAGGTTCATTATTTGTTCATCCGGCAAATCGTCATTGAGAGGAGATTCTGCTGGCAAAGGGTGTGCTGCGAGGAAGTCTGCTAAGACTTGTCCCTTTACGGCGCGAAGAGGCACGAAAGTTATATCGAATTGCAATAATATCATTGACCATTTGGCAAGTCTGCCGGAAAGCGTTGGGCGGGTCATCAAGTATTGCAATGGATTAAATTTCGAAATCAGGTTGACCTTATGAGAAAGCATGTAATGCCTGAGCTTTTGAGCGGCGAAGATCAGGGCCAAACAATGCTTTTCAATCGCGGGTTACCTTATTTTCGTCGGAAGTAGACAACGGCTTAGGTAGTAAAGAGCATTTTCTTTACCCTCATCATTGACCTGGGCTAACAGGGCTCCGAGAGAGTCTTCTAAAGCCGCGGTATAAAGTATCAGCGATCTACCTGAGACTGGGGCTGCTAAGACAGGAGGTGTCATTAAATATTGTTTAATGTCCTCAAAGGCCCTCCGGCATTTCTCTTCCCAAATAAATTTGGCGTCCTTTTTAACTAATGCCGAGAAAGGCTGACACCTACCTGACAAGTTTGAGATAAAGCGTCGAAGATATGCCAGCTTCCCTTGAAAAGATCGTAGTTGCTTTAAGGTTTTGGGAGGCGACATTTCTAAGATGGCTTTAATCTTTTCCGGGTCGATTTCAATTCCACGATGTCGGACAACGAATCCTAAGAATTTCCCGGAGGTGACGCCGAAGGCGCATTTTAAGGGATTCATCTTAAGGTTAAATTGTCTTAATCGTTCGAAAACAATTCTCAAATCATACGGTGGTTTTCCCGTACTTTGCTTTTGATGACCACATCGTCCACGTAGCATTCGACTTGATTGTGGATGAGATCATCAAAAATTCTTGTCATCGCTCTCTGGTAGGTTGCTCTCGCGTTCTTCGATCCGAATGACATCATCGTGTAGCAATATACTCCGATCGGCGTTCGAATGTCGTAAGTTTTTCATCTTCCGGAGCCATTTTTATCCGGTTGTATCCCGAAGATCCATCCATGAATGAGAATATTTCATGTGTTGAAGCGATGTCGATCATTAATTCGGGATCGGTAGGGGAAATTCATCTTTTGGACATGCCTTGTTTAAATCTCCGAAATCTACACAAATTCGATCCGACCATTCTTCTTTCGATCGGTACCACGTTGGCTAACCAAGTCGGGTATTGTTCTTCACGGACAAATTTAGCGTCTATTAGCTTTTTAACTTCGAGCTATGACTTGTTGTTCGATTTCTAGACGCATTCTTCCGGGACCTTGTCCGATCGGAACGAAGCGGGATCCACCCCTAGCTTATGGATCGCGACCTCGCGGAGCTAAACTCGGCATCTCATCGTAGCTCCAAGCAAAACAGTCTTTAAATTCCATTAATAACTTGATTATTTCTTCGGAGTCTTCTTTATTGAGTAAGGAGCTAACAAAGGTAGGTCTAGGTTCTTCGCTAGTACCTAAGTTAACTTCTGTTAACTCGTCTATTGTAGATTTGATCTCTTCTTCGAATTCTGGTGGAGCGTCTCCAATTTTTAAATCTTTGAGTTCTTCTGTAGTTTCCATGCAGTTTTCATTAGACTCGCAGGTGACAACCATGCAAAATTCAGTATCGTCAACTGATCCTACTGTGCCGAATCCGAGACCATGCTTTGAATTGGGTGGACGACCGGAGTTATTCCATAATTTTTCAAAATGTTGTGATCGACCTTTTGTCCATTGTCGAGGTAAGAAACCACGCTGAATTAAATTTTGAACACAGGGAGAGTACCACTCAAAAGGCAATTCCATTAATTCGATGAAGTAGCATCTTCAAATTGTACATTATTTTCAGTTTTGGAGGAAGGAGCACCACAGTAGAATTTGATGGGCTTTGCACCACCGCTACGTACCTCTTTGACCTCCATACCCTCGATCTCATTAGAATGGATCGGGGTCAGGGTCATAGTATGTACATAGTGTTTAATCTTCTCGTACATCGATTTATATTCTTCGTTTCTTTCATCTTCGAGAGGGATTCTGAATTGCGGCTTCTTCCGACTTATTGTCGCTGCTTCTTATTTGATTTCTTTTTCTTCTTCAGAACTATCTTCCCAATCAACATTGATGGTCGGTTTCCTCCGTCCAACTCGTCCTAATGTCTTCGCCACGACCTCGTCCCCGGCCTCGACCTCGGATGCGAGTTGTGGAGAAACCTTCACCCTCTCGCCGTAAGGGAGTGGTGAGTGATCGTTGGACTAGAATTTCGAGTTCTTCGTTGTCCCAAATTTCCTTTGCTTCATTTGTTATGGTATCTCTGGAGAAGATTGTTTTCTTCGGAGGTGCATAATAAAGCCGCATCTTCATGGATTCCAATTTCATGTACGGAGAACGGTTGTAAGTCACCTTTAATGCACTGTTCCCCTCCATCGTAGTATTTAATGCATTGATGTAGAGATGATGGTACCATCCTGTTTTCATGTATCCATGGTCGGCCCAGCAGAGCGTTGAACGACGTTTCTGAATCAATTATGTGAAATTTCGCGGTTGTCTTTGCTAAGTCACCGGTCTTCGTTAGCAGTGTTATTGATCTGAGGGCTCTTTCTCCTTTCTGGTTGAATCCTCTTAATAACATTTTGTCCGCTTCGAGTTCGCGAGTATCAATTTCCAAGTATGCTAGCGTTCGAAGATTCATTATATTGATTGATGCTCCTGGATCCACCAATACTCTGGAGAGCGTAAACTTCCCAATTGTAACTGAAATGTACAAGGGTCGGTTGTGGTCTGCTGTCCCAAGTAATAGATCATTGTCCGTGAAGGTAACACCTCGCTGTTCCTTTAACGAGCAAACCTCATCTAAGGAATCTCCAGTCATTTGAGCTAAGCAAATTTCTGGATCAAGTAAGGCCTTGATCAGAGCTTCTCTCATTTCTTTTGATAAGATGAGAGCGTCGTAGATGCTCAGTTTGGCTGGTAGTTTCCTAAGATGGGCTAGCACGTTGTAATCCACTTTGTTTCCATGTGCCTCGTTTTCTTCTCAAATGGGTATTTCTTCTGCCGGGGTTGGTTCTTCCTGAACAACCACCTACTTTCCTTTGTCTTTTGGACCCATTCTCGGGGGTAGAACTCTTCCACTTCTTAAGTTGACTTCTGTGATTTCTTCTAAGTTTAGCATTGAGTTTGCTGGTGTCTCCTCCTGAATTGGAATGACAGGTTCTTCAGGATTAGCTTCGGAGTCTGAAGGCTCTAACTCTATTGTGATTGGAGCTCCTCGAAACTCGCAAACAGATTCGTTTCTTGTTGAACTCTCGTAGCCTCCTTGGTGGATGTCTTCTTCATCATTGTGATCGTCGAGATTGTGTATAATTTGAGAATTGTCATTTGTATCGGAATTGACGTCCGGATTAGGTTGATTGTCGCTAGTTACGTAATCGTTAGAAACAGTCAAAACGTAGCCAACGCCATAACCCTCATTATTATAAGATCCCACTGGAGTGGGCGGATAATCATACGAGTCGGAGGTTCGAGGGATTTATCCCCCGAATCGGAAACAACTATCCTAGGATAAGCGGCCCCTAGTCTAGCCTTAGGAGCCTGGGTCTTCTCTTCTTCGTCAATTTTATTCTTTTCTTCAATTGTCTCTTGTTGAGGTGGTTCTTCTATCGCAAGTGATAGCGCCGACTTGACAGCTTTCGAACTCTGAATTGAGGCTCGCACCGAAGCGGTTTGGATGTGATCCAAAACCTTCTTCGAAGACTTTGTCCAAGCGGTAGTCCATCCATCGTCAGTCGCATAGGGATCTATCGGAACAATGAAATCCGTCGAGATAACATTGACGGAACCTCCTTTCTGGGGTTCCTTCATGTATTCTTTCGGGATCGTTATATTCCCTTTCCGGAGATTGTCGTTGAGCCAACTCTTGAAGGTAATACAATCTTCTATCTTATGCCCAAGCATCCGGTGGTAAGGGCAAAAGTTGGGATCGCCTTTCTTGTCTACTTCTTCTGGTCTCTTAGGTTCTGGTAGTTGGATATCTGGGGTCTTCATCGGCTGCGGAACATTTTCGGCATCGCCTCATTCTTGAACGGATACTCCTCGCTCGGGAACTCCCTAAACGTACGTTGTGGACGAGGCGGTTGTTCATACTCGTTGAGATGACCGATAGGCTGGGTCGGGGTTCTTGGTAATTCCGTTGAGGTTCGTCGCGGCCGTTCGACGATATTTGTATCGGTTGCTTGCCTTTATCGATTCGCTGCGACGATCCCGGACTTCTTTTCAAAAGTTTTCACGGGCTTCGTTTGTCTGTTTTATCGGTGAAACTTAGTTGCTTTGCCTCCTCTTGCAAGCTTCCGGCCTTACTTAACAACTTCTCGAAAGTCTTAATAGTAAATCCCTTGAGGAGAAGTGCTATCGGGCCATGGATGCTCTTAATTAAAATGCCGATCGCATGCTTGTTCTTGTAATCGTGGCTCACACTTCATACTTAGATTCCTCCATCGAAGTATGTAGTCCACCAAGGTTTCATTCGGCTTCGCTTCTCTACCACTAAATCACCTATAGTGATGTGGTGCCGAGCTCCGGCAAATCGCTTGATGAAGAGGTTTTCTAATTCGAAAATGTCTTCACCGAGCCGTTTGGTAATTCCGCATACCAATCAAAGGCGATCCCCGACGAGTCGCCGACAAATTGTCGGAAGAGTAAAGCATCACTTCCGCCGGCATTGCAACAATCGGCACGAAAATGTGCAACATGCTGCCGAGGGTTTCCGGTTCCATCAAAGGTCTTGAACAGAGGTGGTACAAAGCCTTTCGGATATTGGACAGCGTCGAATTCTTCGGGGTAAGGTCTACCCGTCCGAATGGATGTTCCGCTCTTTGATTGTGCCAAGGCTTCTCGCACTCCGTCGTTCCACCAAGCTCTTGATATCCTTTTCCGGAATCATACTTTGTGTTGCATCCTTCTTTAATTGATCATCCCACGTTGACGGATGTAATCTCCTTTCCTCCGTGTACAATGTGAATAACTTCCGGGGTGTTTCTCTTTGGGGTTGAACTCGACTGCGGAGAGTGGCTAGGGCTACGGCCATCTCTTCCATCCTTTTTGCCATTTGGGCGATCGTATCATCTTTCTCTTGAAGTCGCCTTCTCATTACTTCGGCTCCTCTCTTCTCGCGGCCTGCAGGAGCACCTTGTGAAGCCGACGAAGCTCGCGTTTCAACCATGTTAATTTACGCATATTCATCATCCATGAACTCTGACGAGTCAACTTCATCTCCGAATTTCTCTTCTCTTTCTCTTGCTAATCGCCGAATATCAGTTCTTAGCTTTTCCATAGCATCTTCTAGTGGTCTTTTCTGTACATCCTTGCAGTTGTCATGTGACAATTGTCGAGTTTCTTTTTCATGAGTCCCCTTTACTGCGGTAGCAATTTCCTCGGACTCAAGTCTCCCGACGAGACTTTCCTTTTCGAGTCGTTGTTTCGGTCTTAATTGGCCGGTAGTGGGACGCCATACCATCCTTCTAGCAGGTAGAAGGCCTAGGATCGGATGGTCCGTCACTCGAATGCTTTGGAAGGTGGTATCCTCCACGATCCGTAAACTCGAAACAACAACGAGTGGACTAGCCTTCATCTTCTTATTAGGCTCTTCCGCAGGTGATAAGCAGATTCTACTCGCGGCCCAAGACGGGATTTGGCGCGCACCCGCCCTATCCTTCTTAAAATTTCCGATATAGGGCATCTTTCTTTCTTTGCTAATTTCTCAATCACAGTCTGTAGTCGAGCAAATGGTGTAACCCTAGCCCTTTTCTTTCTGTTGTCGCTGTAATATGCGGGTTGAGGTAATGTAGAGGCAATCCTGCGGACATTTTCCTCGTCGACTGCGGCGGAAAGGGATGGAATCTACTTCCTTCCAAAAGGGGTGTATATTCGAGCAATGGTATGTATTCGGGTAGTGGTGTGTACTCGGGGGTTTCTTCTAAGAAAGCGACTTCGACGGCTACGGCGCTTCACGGCAATCTTCCTGCCTCTGTTTCTCCTCTGAGTCCGTGTTAGGGGTGGAACCCTTGAGCTGGACCCAATTTCAAAAACAGAAGGTCTTGCACGGAAATCTGTACCCTCCACGGTAACATGTTCGTTACAAATTTGAACTTCCTTCCCCTTCGGCTTGGCGGGAGCCGGGGTAGGTGCGGAGACGACTAGACCAGGTGGGGGTAGAGATAACGGTCCTCCTATGGACGGTAGTATTCCTCTCGAGCTGGAACCCTTCGCGAGAGGAGGAAACTCTTGAGTTGACTTAAGGTTGAACTCAATCATGGGTTTCTCGGCTTCGACACTTTGTCCATCGGTGCGAAAGGGTAACGTCGGCGATCCCGACATTTGTGTTCTCGAATCCTTGTCCAAACCGTATGATCCCATTGTCGGGCGGCTCATCCTTGTAAACGGCGAAGTCCGATCCATTGGTGAAGGAGAAAATCGGTTTTGGGGCTTCCATTTCGCAAGGTAGATTCGATTGTCGGTCCCAAGTTATGCTTCTTCTCATCGGGATGAAAAGAAAGGAATCGAAAAGAGTCCGAACACATTCTTGTTCATGTATATTTATTAAAAGAGTCATTCATTAGAGGGTTTGTTTATTTAGAACGGAATGTTCAAAGGTGCAGAGAAGGTAATGAATCTGATTCAGAGTTGGAAAAGAAAAGAAAGTCTTATGCAAGACTTCTCGACTCGAAGGATCACTCCTAAACTAACACCTATTGGGGGTCCAACCCACCTCAGAAATGAGGTAAAAGGATCTCGGAACCTCTCTGTTTAGGGATGTCTAAACAGTGGCTCCTAAATCCGAGAGAATGTTGGCTATACTTGTTGAAGGTAGAAATGAACATAATATTCCAACGGAAAGAAGGGTAGTTTGATCCATTAGGGACATGGATACACTACCGATTTTTGAAAGCGAAACTATTTGATTAAAAATGGAGAGAGGAATTGTCCCCACGTGAGTCGCCAGAAATATGTCGGCGTATTTTTTAGGTTTTGGTGTTTTATTTGAAAAAGGGGGGTCGCCTACAGAAATTGTCGGCGAATTTTAATTTAATTTAAATAAATAATTTGAAAAGTAATATTTGATTTTGAAAAAAATTTTAAATTTGAAAAATTTAAGATATGAAATCAAACTGATCTCACATCCCGAATAGTTTATATAAACGAGCACCGCATCACAAGCCATGTATCTATCCCGAAGAATAGACACATTGCTTGATGATGGGGCTCGATTAAATAAACTAGAAGATTTGTGACATCCGTTTGGTCTGCAAACCAATTTTATAAGCCGACAAATTCCCTTGTTTAATATGAAAACATTAAACAGGGTTTATATTACCTGGGTTCTTAAAATTCCCTATAAGGGCAAGCCCCTATAGTTAATTACATCTTAAGTGACGGGAATCACCTAAGAAAACTCTCGATAATAATTAGTAGTTCTGCTCTCAAGAATTTCAAGGTTTAAGTTTTCAAGTGATTGAATTTTGAATTTCAATAGGGAATGGATCAAATTTGGGACATTTTATTTTGGGAATCCAAAGGAAGAAAGGTAGGAGAAATCACAGATTCGAAGCGAACTTCGGTAATTTCCCGACTATCCTATTGTTTGGCTTGAATTTAAGAAAGTCCTAATGTTTATTTAATGTTTTGATCTTGCCAATTTTAATTAGTTAGGACTTATATTTGTATGATAAAATCATACAAATAGCCTTAAAGATGTGAGGGTTTATGTCGTATCGGACGACTACCTCGGAGTCCTAAGACCGATTAGGGCTTAATTCACATGACATGATCATGCAAATGCCTAACGAAGAGTTGAGGATTTATGTTGCACTAGGCAAACTACCTCGAAGTCCTATAGCTTAGTTATTTAGTTCTAAGGAAAGTTTTGCTGAAGTAAACTCAGATTTTGCTGATGACGATGGCCGTGCTGCCCACCATGCTCCGAGCTCCTTGTTGTTGCAGGGGCTTAGTTTTAGAAGTCATAAATCAGGAGATGAGAGAAGTGTTTTGGTTTAGAGAAAATCTTAAAATCCAGGTGTTTTTTAATATTTTAATTAAACAAATCTTAAAGTTGATTATAAAAACACCGGTTAAGATCCCACGGTTCCATCCTTCCGGCATCGTTATTTTTATCGGATTCACTTAGTCCAGATGAATTTGCTAAACTCAACTGAATGAGTTCCACACTTTCATTTAGAACGTGGGAAATCCCGTTAGCAACACGTAGGTTACATCATCCGAGGTATTCCCGATCATCCAACAAGACGTTTTAATTTAGTTGTAGTTGTAGTTTTGTCGTTCGTTTGTGATTAAATTTTGAGTTGTTTTATATTTTGAAATGTTGTGGCGGTGAATTTTATCTTGTAATGACTTTTAATTTAGTTTTGGTTTCAGTTTTAGGGACTATCCTAAAGGTGTAGGTTTTCATGCAACGAGTTGTTTATCATGCAAGAAGAAGTAAGTGCAATGCGATTAAATAAATTGCGGTAAAGTAAATTGCAATAAAATAAAAGCGTACCTGGAGGGTCTTCCCGTCATCCCAAGCCGCACTTAAAACACGGTTAGAATATTTAAGCATTTAAAGTAAGTTCCTAGGTAAAGCTAAGGGAAGGATTATGGTTTTCTACCAAGTTCCTAATCCTATAGCTAGTCATTTCCTATGACGTCTAGGTTCTTGTATTTTAGTTTGAGGACGATTTTCTTCATCAAAGAACAACTAAGTTCAATTGTTCTTATAAATATCCTATCATATTGAGGAAGTGCTTAAGACGAATCTTAAACATCTTTTCAATATTTCTAGGATTGTTTTAAGTCCAAATGAATTTAATTATACAAATGAATTAATCGTCCGAGAGTTTATGTTTTGTTGTCTTGCTCGATGAACTAGGACATTTGAATATCCTATAAGTGAAGTAACGCTTCTTTTAACACTCCTTTTTAAAAGTTATGACATCACGAGCTTTCGAGGGCAAATGGATGTTCAAGTGAGTTGTAATTTAATTTTAGTTAATGGATTTAAGTTTGGAATAGTGTTCAAGTTGTTTTAGATTTATTTTGAATTCTTCATGTCTTAGATGATGTTATATTTAATTTAATTTAATTTAATTTAACTTAATTTAATTTAATTTAATGTGGTTTAATTTAATTTAATTTAATTTAACTTAATTTAATATAATATGTTTTAGCTTAATTTAATTCAATTTGATTTAATTTAATTTGATTTAGTTTTAATTTAATTTAATTTAATTTAATATGTTTTAATTTAATTTAATTTAATTTAATTTAATTTAATTTAATTTGTTTTAATTTAATTTAATTTAATTTAATTTAATTTAATTTGATTTAATTTAATTTAATGTAATTTAATTTAATTTAATTTAATTTAGCTTAATTTAATTTAATTTAATATTTTATTTTAAAAGGATTTGCTTTAAATAATTTAACCTTAACTTAATTTAATGATTAAGTCTTTTAACATTTTAAATCTTAAACTTGGATTATCATTTTAATTAGGAATTAAATATTATTGGGATGATTAATCTAGGGATTCTTAAATTAAAGAGCAAACCTCTTCCTAATAACATTCCCATTTTAATAATTCCAATTTTATTATTCTTCCAAATTTAATTAATTATTTTAATTAAAGTTCATTTCAATTATTGTTGAATTGTTTAATAGGTTTCTACCCTTCAATTATTTAAATTTCAATCATCCAAACCAGATTAAGATCAAATATTTTACCTTTCCATTTTATTAAGCCTAAAGTTTTAATTAAGGGTTAAAATTTTAATTACCATTTTGCCCTTCAAGCTTAATAATTTCATAACTCATTAAATTGAGCTTAAATGAACTTGAAATTTTTATGTGACTTCACTCATATGTCAATAAAGACATGAGAGGAGAAAATGTGATTTTTCTATTTTTAATTTATTTATGTAATTATTTTTGGTGGAAAATAAGGATTTCCAAGAAAAATTTAATAATATGACCAAGGGAAAGTTTCTGTCCTTAAGAAAATTATGGGACATTTCTAATGACCAGAGGACCACTTGGACCAATTTTGGTGATTTTTTGAATTATATTATTTTTATTATAATTATTTTGAGTTTTGGAGTATTAATTAATTTAAAAATAAAATAAAGTTTGAAAAATGAATTTTATATTTTTTAAAAATCTCTCTGATATCAAGGAAATCAGAGAATCAATTTTTATAATTTTCTGATTTTTCTTTGATTTATTAGAATTATTTTAGTAGAAATGCTAGAAAATACATTTTTTTTATTTTAAAATTACCCTAGGGCTTTAAAATTTAATAACTCATCATAGAGACCTAGGAAAAATATGGGATTTGTTCCTAAGTGACTAAAATTCAAAATGTGACATTTTGGTGAATTTTATTATTTTTGTGATTTTTATTATTTTTTAATTATTAAAATATTAAAATAATACAAAAAATCAACTTTTTTAGAAAATTAAAATTTTAATTTTCTTAAATTTCCCTAATATCAGAGAGGCTCCAAAACCAATTTGGTGAATTTTTGAAAAGTATTTTGAAAGTTATGAATTTTCAAAGTTTAAATTGGCTAAATGGCTTAATCAACCCATTTGATAGGGCTAACCAAACCCAATTGACTTCAAAATTTTATGGTGGGTTCCTCTGATCCTAAAGGTCAGTGGAGAATTGACTTCAAGTTAATTTAATGTATGATTAGCTCTAATTAATTAAGAACCTATTTAGGGTGTTTAAGCCAATTAGGGTTATTCCAAGTGGATTAATTCAAAACCTATTTTTCCTAGGGTCCTCCGGTCATAAGAAACATCACCAAATTTTCCTAGAATTTATTTCACAACATGCTAATTATTGGATTTAAAATACTCAAAACGAGCAACATGAATTTGAAAAATCAATAACTTCTCATAGGGATGGCCTCGACTTTGGAAAATTCAGGGAATGTTCCCAAATTCGGAGGCTTCAAAAGCCCTATGGTCTCATGCCATGGTGAATTTCCTATATGCATGGAGAATTAAAACAATGCAGAGGGTAAATAAATCATTAAAAATAAAATACTGGATGAAATTAAATGATTTCTTTTCCACATTATTTGCCTCGTTCACCGAGCAAGAGGGTATTTTTATTTTATTTTTATGATTTTTCTACACAAAGTTATGAATTTTTGAAGTTTAGGGAATTAAATAAATCGGAAAATCCCTATTTTTCTACTTATCCACGCGGCGCCGTGTCAACCTCGGCGACTCCGAAGGGGTACGTGTCGCGCCGTGATTGGGTGCCGCCATCCGAGTCGGCCGTCCCGGGACCCGCGGTTCACGTATCATTCCCCGGTCCGGCGCGATCCGAACCGTTCGCTCGATACACGCGCGATCCAACGAGCCGCTGGTCATCGTCTACGACTGGTGTGCACCCGTGACCGTCAACCTTCTAACCCTAATTTCTCACTCGATTCTCAACGGATTTTTGTGTTCTTATGCTCTATGGATTCGTCTTGAAGAGACGAATACATCCATACGGTAAACATGCATTGAAATTGATTCAAATTAAATGGAAAATCTCTGTAAGCTCGGGAAGAAGAATGAGTTCATACCTTTGCTCAGAGAAGTGAAGCTTCGATCTGAGAGTTGTGTCACCTTTAATTGGGTCCAAATAAGCTCCAGATGAAGTCCCTTGGCCTGGTGAATTGTCTAGCTATGAAAGTGACCACAGCCGATCACAAAGCTTGGAGGCTGGAACAACTGGGTGGCCTGGGGATGGGGCTTTCAGTGGAAAACTTCTCCTCTTGGTCCGGTGAAGGTGTACGACCGATCAATTTGAAGATTGATCCACTCGTGAAGAAGTGTCCTGGTTTTTGGGCTAAAGTTTGAGCTCAAAATCGAGCTCATCTGGAGGGAATTGGGGTTGGAATTCGGTGGGGATCAAGTGCTCTATGTGTGGAGAGTGATCCGGAATGATTTTGGCGAGTTTCCTTAAGGTTTAGTTCAAGCACCTCTCATGGCCGAGAGGAGATGGTGTTTAAATAGAAGAGGGTGGAGGGCCTCCCTGTGGGAAGTTAGGGCTTGGGATCAGCCTGCTCTTGGCAAGAGAAGAACGACCATGGTGGCCATTGGGCATGGGGCGGCTCAAGCAGGTGAGAATTCCAAGTTTGGGCTCACATGTGAGCTTTCGGCACTGGTGGTTTCCGGCGGCTGTGGTGGTCGGCCGGCCGAGGTCGAGTCACCCTCAAGGTCGGGTGGATCGGAGTCTGGAGGTTTGTGCGATCAATTGGGCACGGACATGTGTAAAGTGTTTGGATTGAAATGGAATGGGGAGGAGGCTTTACTTGGCTAGGTTTGGTCAACCCATTTGTTTGGGCCGGGTTCACCCCCTATGGCCGACCTTGGGCTGAGAAAATCAGTTAGGCTAGTCGGTCAAAAGGTGGTGAGGTCTCTTTCTAAGAATATTTAGATTAAATCTTGGTTAAGGGGAAACATGCTTAAGGCTAATGACTTTTAGGAGGTGGTTAAAGGACCTCCTCCTTTTGCCATTTAAAGAGGGTTGACCACTTAGAAATCCTCATGGCTTGCCAATGGCTTACATGTGGCTTCATGACTCCATGTGGCTTGGGAAAAGATTGGGTCAATTTCATAAAAAGGGATTTTGTGGATTTTGGCATTTTAATGGAAATTGTTATGGGGCTTGATTTGGAATTGTTTAATTGATGATTTAGGACTTTAGGAATGACTTTAAATTGAATGTATGATGAAGGAAAGTGTCATGTGGGCTTTGGGATGACTTGGGCTTTTGAATTTGAAGGAAGTGGGTTTTTAGGAAGGTTTAAGGGAAGTGGGCTTTTTGATTTTAGGATGGGCATTTGGGTGAAAATTTTGTGAAGGACTATGTCAAATAAATGTTACAATTGATTTAGGGATGTTTCATGAATGGTTTGGAGTCAATTTGGTGTGATTTGGAATTGAATTGGTTTGAATTTGGGTTCATTTGGTAAGTGGGCCAATATAGGTCAAATTGGGCTAACTTGGGCCAATGTTGGGCTAGGGTTGAAATTGATGTAAAATAAATGTTGGGAAATGTTCATGGGAGTGTTTCAAAGATGTTTTGGCTTTGGTTGGGTTTTGGTTTTGAGGTTTGGGTTTATTTGGGTTAGGTTTGGGTTTAGATTAAAATTGGGCTTTTTGATTTTAGGTTGAATTTGAGTGGGGTTTGGGTCTAAATTTTGGGCAAATCATGTTAGTGTTTTGTTTATGGGGATGTTAAGGAAGGTTTAGAAAAGATTTGGGGTTAATTGGAATTGAATTGGGTGAGTTTGGGCTAAGTTTGGGTCATGGGTCCAAATTGGGCTTTAAGGCCAAAAGTGAAATTGGATCCAAATGTCAATCAAATTGAACTTGGATTTGATCTAGATTGGTGTTGGGGATGTTGAATTGAAGTTTAGAATTGAATTGGACCAGAATTTAGGTCAATTGGGTAGGTTTGGTTTGACATTGTGTTCATTTTGGGTTAAAATGGGTCAAATTAGGGATTTTGATAAAAGTGGGGTAAATTGACAAAATTGGCCTATGGTGTAGTTAAACAAAATGAAATTGGGAATATTTGGGATTTTCTGGAATTTTCTGGGAATTTTCTGAATTTTTGGATTTTTTGGCTAAGAGGGGTATTTTGGGTATTTGGAGGGTATTGGGAGGTATTTTTGGAATTTTTGGTGTTTTTGGGTATGGATGATCAATTTGATTGGTGAGGCAATGTTTAGGATTGGTCTTGAGGATTTTTTGGGTGATTTAGGTGATTTTGCAAATTTTGGGGGGTTTCAAGGGTTTTGGGTAGGCTGGCGGGTGTAGGGTCCCGGGGGTCAAAAATTGAAAATTTGGAAAATTGAAGATTGGGTGAATGTAAGTGGAATGAAATCATTTTGGTTGAGCCATGAAGCCACATCAAGCCCACATGAGCCATGAAGGGACTCATTTGAGGCATCCACTATGTTGTTCCTAACCCTCTTAGCCAAGGGCTTAGGGGTTAAGGACCATCCATGTGAATCACCTTCATGTGTCAGGAGGTCAAATTGGGTATGGGTGTGGTTTTAAGAGGTGTGTGAAAGTGTAGTGTATAGGTATAGTGTGTGTGTAAGTCAGCCCCTTCACTGCACCGGGCCACCTGCAGGCGGTCCTAAGGCCAAAGAGTCCTATGGGAACTCATCCTTTAAACTTCCACATTTAATTTCAACCCTCTAGGTGATTAGGAGTCTACAATCAAGTTTGTGGAGTTTGCAGGGAGTTAGGAAGTGGTTTGAATTTCTAAGTGGTGGGTCCCAATTCTAATCCTCTAGGATAGTCAAAGGAAAAGCCTAAGGCTAGATCCTAAGTACTAAAAAAAAGAAGGAGAGAAGACCTCATGAAAAATGAGGTCAACACACAAGCTATAGACCTTCATATCCACTGGATTCTAACAATGATCAACAATTTGAGGACGAGAATATGTCTATAGAAAAAGTGCTATTGCAAATGAGAAACCAACTGCAAAGTCAAAATGCTGCGATTAGAGACATAGAGAATTAATTGGGAGAAATTGCTAATTTACTTAAAAATAGACCCCAAGAAACACTTCTTAGCAACACTGAGATCAAACCTAAAGATAGCAATAATGATTCAGCTGAGAGAAAAGAAGATGATTGTTTTTGGATGAATGAAAATGATTATCGAAGTAAAGCTACTTCCAAAAAAGTTTTGAAAGTATGTAAACGGATGAGATTGAAATTAACATTCATGATGAGTTGAAAACATTATATAAAGAAGACTGTATGTATGTTTAAGAGAGGTTTGAAATGATGGATGCTACCAAAAATAGTGAACTTTTAATTTCATCTGTTGAAAAATATCATGAACTTAAGATGGATGTACCCCATACAATTTTAAAGCCTACATATTTAGGGAATTTATCTACACCACCAGTTTTTATATCTTTAGATTTGAATTAATCATAAGAAAAACCTAATTTGAATAATGAACAAGATAATGATATTGAACTAAGACTTGGAAGAGAATTTGAGGATATATTTCAAAAGAACATTGAGTAGAGAAAAGAGGATAAGGATATTGAAAGACCATTGGAAAATATTCCTAAAGAATTAGAAAAACCTATTTCCTCAACTATGATAGATATAGAAAGACCACCTCCATCATTTAATAATTACCAAGGGTAAGAATTTGAAGATAACTTTAAATAGAAGAGTGGCATAGAAGATTTTGATCCTGAATCTGAATTATCTAGAAAGAATTTGATCCAAATTTTGCGATATCCTGAATTATTTTATAAAGATCCATCTCTTATAAATTTTAAGGATGATATTAATATGAAAATTGAGAAAATCAATAGAAGAATATTAGATCTACAAAGAAATATGAGGAACAATTATATAAATTAATCTGAAAAGGAAGAGCTAAATGAGAAATTAAAATTTGAGGATTTTCTAGGAATCCCTAGATCTGAAAAAGATTGGGCGATTGTTCGAGGATTACTTAATTGAAATTTTGATACAGGATGAATCATTTGTCGGGCTCACGACATTAAATCTAGCGCTCTATGGGAGGCAACCCATAGTTATCAGTGTGTTTTGATTTAGTATGCTTGAGAGTCATGATTGTTAGTGTTGTATTGTGTTTTCTTTAGTGTGGATTGATCAGCTTGATTAATGATCAGTGAATGTTTGGATTGTTAGTGGATTGAGTTGATCTTTATGTGTCATTATGGATTGATCAGTTTGAATGTTGATTGGTAGATGTTCAGATTTTTAGTGGTTTGATTTGATCTTTGTGTGTCATAAGGGAGGTGATTCCTTAACTTCTTATTATGGATAGACTTGTATGTTCTCTTATAATAGTTTGATTGGCGAGTCCAATACAACTCGAATCTTACTCGGACTTGAGTTTTACAAGAGATATTATAAATTTGAACAGTGATAGATCCATCTTAATTTTGTTACTTCCTTTCTCTAACTTTGCTTTAATTTAGTAGGAGTCGCGAACCTATTTGATGAATAACATTAGGATGATTATACACTACGATTTATAACTGTTAGAGGTGCTTAATTAATGAGATTAGATGATTCCTGAGATTGGCTCACGTGAACTAATATATCAGGGATAATCTTATCTTTGGGATAATAATCTATAAAATCATTTAAAAAGTACCTAATTTATTAGTCTAGTGATTCAATTAGAAATTGGAGGTAAGTAGTGAGATGTGATGAGTTAAAGGATAAATTGACCTCATTTATTATGTGTGTTTGTGTTTGTGTTACAATTTTATATAAGACTTGAAGAAGATTTTTATATTTCGTTGCTGATACATGTTATGCTAATTAAACTTTTATTTAGTGAAATTCATTATGAAATGATTAGTTTAGATTTACTTTCTGCTACATATTATTATGTTCTAATTGAAGATGTTTTTTATAGACATTTGTGGTAGATAGAATTTCTAAACTGTTTTTCTTCCTACTTATTCTGTACTAAATGCTATATATATTAAAAATTAAGTTTATGGATGGTGAATTTTATGGGGGTTGAGTGCAAATAAATAGGGAATTATACTTTGATGGGTGTAAAATTGGAGATTTTAGGGTGACTGACTAAAATTTCCAATTTGGTCATAGTGTTTGGAAACTAAAGTGAGAGTTGGCCTTCTAACGAAGGGAAGTGGGAGCTCTGGAGTGAGAGCTAATATCCTCCCAGCCTAACCACGGATTTAAGAACTAAACCTAGTATTAGCCAATGTTTTTTATGCACTCGGAAAAGGGTAAAGAATTGGATTGTTCCTATTTGGCACATACAGTATTTAATGCACCTCATTCCTTTACATTATCCAATTCATTACTTGAAAATAGTATTTTTTATTATCTCAAAATTCTCCAAACTAATTTATCTAGAAAGGGTTATCTTTAGTATTAATATTTTCCTTTAGGAGTAGTTATTAGTTATTTTAAAATTAAGATTTACCTTTAAGAGTAGTTATTAAAAAAAAGCCACTTATATCGACCTTCCAAACTAAAGTCTAATAGTAGTATACTAGAATTTGACTAAGGACCTCTTACCTCGCTTCCCTGTGGGATCGATAAACAGGACTCCACTAGATCTATGTATTACTTTAGTGATACGTATACTTGCATTTGAAATTGTGACTTTACAAAATCCTTATAAATATGTAAATCTGGGTTCATAAATTCTTGCATATAAAAAGTCGTATTAATGGGCATTTCACAGCATTGCCATTAATATCTAAGCCAAAAGCTAGGTGGGAATTCAAATCCCCTAATACCATCGCTGTAGTGGGAAATTCAACCATCCATCTCTATTCGTATACTCAAGAAAACAACTTGAGTTCCTTGTCAGTAACTTAGAACTTGTTCTAAGCCCCAAAGAATGGACCCATCTGTACTACTTCACTTAGTTGGTCCTCAGGCCAACATAACCATCTAGAGCTCAGGGTCACAAAAGGAAAGTTTCTTACCTCCTCCTTTGGTTTTGGGCTATAAGAATTGAGCTAATGCATAATGACCTCATTTTTCAGTTTATCCTTTTCGTGGATTATGTTTCGATTGAATTTTTTTTGTATTGAATCATGATTGGACCCTTATTTAATAAATAAAATTTAACTTAACATAAAAAAATACAAACTCCAAGCATAACCAACTTTAATCAAAATCTAATGTTTACAAAAATCTACCTTGAACATCATCATCGTGAGATTGTCATTTTCTTTTTTGAGATCATTGTAGGGCTCAGAACCTCATTCTAAAAGATACATGGTACTTATTTTCATATATACAAATCATGCAAATAAGTTCAATGATTACTTAAAATATTTATTACATAAAATTTTTCATTACAACTCTACATCATCTAATAGTTCTTCCTTAATACCCTAAAATTTCCATTTTCTCTGCAAGCTAATTTGGTGATTAATATACCTATAATATATAATATTTTTATACACATTTTTATACCTATTTTTGATGATAATACACTTTAATTGAAGGTATTTGTGTGTTTTTATTTCAGATACAATTAAATGGACTAAATATGTCAAAAGGAGTGAACATTGACCAAATTTGGGGAAAAAATGAAGAAGGTGTTAAATTGAACTTGGGCACTTAAGCACCCAGATCAGGCGCCTAAGCGCCAATAGACAGTGAAGGCTGCGCCTAAGCGTCAGAGGCCCCATGCTTAAGCGCAATGAAGTTACTTTGCAATTTCAAGAAATTTTTATTGAATTTTTAAGGGATATTTGAGACAAACTTTGGTACAAACATGAGTAATTGATCAAGGGCACCAAAAGACATTCAAATTTCACTTAAAAGGATTCATCTTCTGGGTAGATTCGTTGAATATTGACACATTTTGAAGAGACACCAAAGAACATTTTGAAAAAGTATAAAAGAAATAACTTCAAGAAGAGATAAAAGAGAGAAGAGAGGAGAGTAGAATGGAGTTAGTAAGTTGAAATAGAGATTAGTTATATTAAGAAGTTGAAGGATTCTTACTTAGGGTTTCTTCACGCTTATCTCATTCATAGTGAAAGGGATGGTGGGTAGAGATTTCTAAGTCCATTTTTTTATAGAGGTTTAAACCCCTAGGGTTTGATGACCAATGCTAAGGAGTCTTGTAAGAGAAAGGAGGAGATTCAAAGGAACTTCAAGAGTTTAGTGGAGAGAAACTTGAGATAAGTTTTTATCTTTATACTGCACTTGATTTAACTGAGACTTCTTGTATTTTCTATATGATTTCTACTTTTAAAATTATTTGTTTTTGTGTTTTCTCAATAAATTCTAAGTTGTTTTCTTTATCTTTTTCTTAAAATGAAAAGTGTAAGTGTTTGATGGAAGTTCTGGAAGTATTGATCTTAATGTTGGAAGAAGTTGTGTTGATTTAATTGTTGTATCATTTACTTCCTGATTTGGCCAGCTAAGATGTTAACATTTGTTGTGAGAACATGTAAGATCTTAGTAGGTATTATCTCAATCAACATTTGTTAGAAATCACATGAGATTGTATGGATGAGAAAGTAATTCATATAATTTTGTAAAAATAAATAAGGAAATATACTTTGATGGGTGTAGAATTAAACAACTTTATGGTGACAGACTAAAGCCCCAATTTGGTTTATTTTTTTAGGTTTTAATGTTAGATGCTAGACCCCAGTGCAGGGAAAGGAGGGAACTCTAGAGTGAGAGCTAGTATCTTCCCTATCTAACCCGTCTTCAAAACTAATGGAACTTCAATCTAGCCAATGTTCTCTTGTAGCACTCTAGTAAGGGTAAAGAATAATATTGCCCCTATTTAGCACAACACATTTTGAATACTTCCATAACAAAACTCCTGTACTTATTACTTATTCATGATAAAAAAAAAGATACCTTCATTTATACGTCTTTAATCTTACAAAAATCTCGTTATAGTTAGTTAATTGTTCTCTTTATTTCACAATATAGGAAAATAAATTGAATTTTCAAGTTTTCTGTTAACTTAAACTGTTTAAGTAAGTTTATTTTTCTAAATATATTTTGTGATCCAATCCTTTTTATTTTTAAACATCTATTTAAAAATTTTCCTGTGGGATCAATATTTTGGGGCTTAATCAAATAATACTATATTACTTGATAACAATACGTATAATTGCGTAGAATCCCTAATTTTAAATATAATGCTTGGATTCTTATTTACATTGAAATTAAGTATATGGTGCCATTGTAACGAAATAAATTTTATTAAAAAATAAAAAATACTATATCATAAATATAATTATAATTCATATTACTACAAGCATAAATATCACCAGAGATCAAGCTTTTGGCATTGTTGCCGAGTAAATTTTCTTTTAATTGGATTAAATTGAGAAGAAAAATTAAAAGGAATTTTTAGAAAAATAAATTTCTATTTTTAGAAAGTCTTATTTAAACTTTTATATGTTTATGTGTATTGTGTTTTATTTTCATTGTTGTGTTGTAATAGTTCATGCGTAGTTCATGTTCTGAAAGAGGAGTACCCTACGATTCTGAATTAGAGCGAACTATTAGAAAAATTGAAAAAATAAAAATTCTGAAAAAATTCAAAAAATTCTGAAAAAATTCAAAAATTTCAAGAAATGAAAAATTAAAATAATAAAAAATGTTGAAATTCATCAAGAATTTATACCTTTAAGAGATTATGCAAACCCTACAGTGGATGAACTTCATTGTAGTATTCAATATCCTGATGTAGCGGCTAATTCATTTGAACTTAAATGTGTTATTATTCAAACGGTATCAAATAATCAGTTTGGGGGAGTACCAACTGAAGATCTAAATTTACATCTTGCCAACCTTTAGAATTGTGTGCTACATTTAAATATGATGGTGTTTCTGACAATGCTATTAGATTTAGGTTTTTTCTATTCTCACTTAGGGATAAGACTAAGATATGGTTAAATTTTTAGCACCTGAATCTATCAAAACTTAGGGTGATTTAGCACAAAAATTCCTTGCTAAATATTTTCCACCATAAAAAACTGTGAAGCATAGAAATGATATTACATCTTTTTTGTCAGTATGAAGGAGATTCTATTTTTGAAGATTCGGAGTGATTTAAAGAACTCCTAAGAAAGTGCCCACACCATGTTGTGCCAGATTGGTTAATTATTCAAACTTTTCTAATGGATTAGCTATATCTCTTATATCTATTATAGATGCCGCTACTGGTGGTTCATTAATGTCGAAACCATTACATGAAGCTTATGCTTTAATTGAAGAAATGACTACTAAAAATTTTCAATGGCCTTATGAAAGGGTGAATCCTAAAAAGGTAGCCAATATTCATGAATCTGAAGCTTTTGCAATGTTAGCAAATCAACTTTCTACAATTTTAAGGAAGATAGACCAATTTGAAATGAATTTTTCTCAACCAATTCTAATGATTGAAGAGAATTCATTAGGAAAAATAATAGATTCTCAAACATCAATGGAGAATTTAAATGTTATAAATAACAAAAATAACACATATTTGAACTACTATAACCCTGGTTGGAAAAACCATCCTAACATTAATTGGAATAACAATTCGGGTGGTACTAATCAGCAATGGGGGAGCAACCAAGTAAACTCATTGGGGAACTGGAACAACCAAGATAATAGTAATTATAGACCTACTTATCCTCTAGGTTTTAATAATAATCCATAACTTAAGGATAAGAAGTTGTCTATAGAAGAAGTGATGATACAAATAGGAAATCAGTCAAAAAGTCAAGGAGCTGCAATTAAAAATATTGAGAATCAGTTGGGAAAAATTGCAAATTCATTAAGTAATAAAACCCAAGGAACACTTCCTAGTAATTTAGAAGTTAATCCAAAAGACGAGAATAAAGAATATGTAAAGGCTATTCAACTTAGAAGTGGAAGAGAGTTGGAAGGTAAAGTTAAAAAAGAGATTGAGATAGAGATAGAAGAAATTGAAGAACCTAAAAATGACGCTCTATAAGGTTTTGAGAAACTCAGTTCTCCACTTAAAATTGATTTAGAAAAATCATCACCACCTCTATTTCCTCATAGACTTTGTCAACAAAAGTTGGATAAACAAATTTCAAAATATCAGGAAATCTTTAAAAAGCTTACAATTAATATTCTTATTGTTGAAGCTTTAGAACAAATGCCAAGCTATGTGAAGTTTATGAAATATATTCTTAATAGAAAAATGAAGTTTGAAGATAATGAGGCAGTTAAACTTAGTTAGGAGTGCAAAGTTAGAATTCAGAAAAACCTTCCTGAAAAGCTTAAAGATCCTAGAAGCTTCACAATTCCATGTGCGATTGGATACAGATTTTTTGAGTAATCTTTATGTTATTTAGATGTAAGCATTAACCATATGTCATTATCTATAATTAAAAAACTGAGATTAGGAGAAACATCCCCTACAACTGTAACCTTGCAATTAACAGATCATTCTATAAGATATCTTGAGGGAGTTGTAGAAGATGTTTTGGTGAAAGTGGAATGATTTTTCTTTCCTGTTGATTTCATTGTGCAAGATATGAAGGAAGATAAAGGGATATCTATCATTTTGGGGAGACCTTTCCTAGCTACAGGAAAAACAATTATAGATGTGCAAAAAAGGGAAATTAATTATGTGTGTCAATGATCAAACAATTAATTTTAATATTTCAAAATCAATGAAATACCCTACAAAAGGTAATGATGATGAATGATTTAGGATGGATGTAATGAGATATTTTAGTAAATGTCATTTCAAAACAACTTATGAAGAGAATTCAGAAATGAAAGAATTGGAACACGAGCAAGAAGAGGAATTAGAACATCTTAATGATTTTATTGAAGAAGAGTCAAATTTGTTTGAGAAATTTTTGAAGTTTTGGATGTGATGGAAAAATAAAAATATTATTGTCCATCAATTGAGAAACCTCCTGAGATTTGAATTCAAGTTACTTCCAAAATATTTAAAATATGCCTTTTTAGCTGATTCCTCAACTTTGTTGGTTATAATTTCCTCGACCTTAACTTTGGAAGAAGAAGAGTATTTACTAAAAATTTTGAAGGAAAATAGGAAAGCCTTTGGATAGACAATCGCTGATATTAAAGGAATCAGTCCTTCAATTTGTTTGCATAGAATTCTGATGGAAGAAAACTGTAAACCCAGAGTTGATCCTCAAAGGAGATTAAATCCCATTATGAAAGAAATATTAAGAAAGAATTTCTAAAGAGGTTAGATACTGGGATAATCTATCCTATTTTAGATAGTGCATGGGTAGTCCAACACAATGTGCATGGGTAGTCCAACACTATTAATGAACATAATGAATTAATACTAACAAGACAAGTTACATGATGGAGAATATGCATTGATTAAAGAAAATTAAACCTTGCCATGAGGAAAGATCATTTTCCATTACCCTTCTGGATCAAATGCTGGATAGATTAGTTGGGCATAAATACTTTTGTATTCTGGATGGATATACTGGTTATCACCAAATACAAATTGCTCCAGAGGATAAAAAAAGAACAACATTTACCAGTTCTTATGGTAAATTTACTTTTAGAAGAAGGTCATTTGTTTTATGTAATGCCCCTGCTACATTTTAAAGATTTATGATGGCTATTTTCTTTGATTTAATTGAAAAAGGAATTGAACTTTTTATGAATGATTTCAGTGTTTAGAACTTCATTTAAATATGTTTAGAACATTTATCACGAGTTCTTAAACGGTGTGATGAAATAAATTTAGTCCTTAATTGGGAAAAATGTTAGTTTATGATAGTAGGAGGAATTATTTTGGGACATCACATTTCAGAGGAAGGTATGGAAGTAGATCCTGAAAAAATTTAAGTGATCGCTAATTTACCTCACTTAACGAATGTGAGTAAAATTAGGATTTTTTAGGACATGCTAGGTTCTACATGCGATATATTAAAAACTTCTCAAAAATTGCTAAGACAATATGCCATTTTATCGAAAAAGATGTGATTTTTAATTTTGATAAGGATTGCTAAAATGCTTTTAAACTTTTAAAGGAAAAATTAGTCACTGCACCAGTTATTATTTCACCAGATTGGAAACAAATCATTTGAATTAATGTGTGATGCAAGTGATTATGCTATCAGAGCTGTTTTGGGACAAAAATATGATAAAATTTTCAACATAATTTACTATGCTAGTAAAACTCTTAATGAAGCTCAAATTAATTATACCACAACTGAGAAAGAGTTATTAGCTATAGTATTTTGTTTTTATAAATTCAGATCACATTTAATTGGAACCAAATGTGTGGTGCATACAGATCTTTTTGAAATTAAGTTTTTAATGAAAAAGAAGGATGACAAACCAAGACTGATAAGATTGATTTTTTTGCAAGAATTTGACTATTAAATAGTAGATAGAAAGGGAACTGATAATCAAATTGATGATCATCTATCCGGCCTTAAATCTGACAAATCACTTTATTCTAATGAAGAAATTAATGAACATTGTCAGATGAAAAATTGTTCCATGTTATTGAATGGCGTATTCCATGGAATGCAGAAATTGTGAACTTTATTGTTAATTACATTTTACCTTATGGTCTGACACACCAATAAAAGAGGAAATTTTTATCTGAAGCTAAGAATTATTTTTGGGACGACCCGTTTCTTTATAAACAGGGGAATAATCTAATTATTCGAAGATGTGTGCCTTTAGAAGAAACTTTTAAATTTATCCAAATATGTCATGATTGTGATTTTGGGGGACATTTTTGTGTTGTTAAAACATCATACCAAATTTTACAATCAGGATATGGCCTACTATCTTTAAAGATGTTAATTCTTATATTAAAAATTGTGATTGGTGTTAACGTGTTGGCATTATTTCTAGAAGAAAAGAGATACCCCTCAATTATATTTTGGAAGTTGAAATATTTGATATTTGGGGATTAGATTTCATGGGTCCACATAAACCATCTTTTAGAAATTTATATATATTGTTAGCAGTAGAATATGTGTCTAAATGGATAGAAGTTTTGCTTTACCTCAATATGATGCTCAAAGTTTTGCAAAGTTTTAAAAAAATATATATATTTTTCAAATTTCGAATGACGGGAGTGATCATAACTGACGGGGGAATTCATTTCAAAAATGTGATAATAAAAAAATTATTGAAGAAATATCGTATCAATCATCGAATTTCTACTACTTATCATCCTCAGACAAGCAATTTGGCTGAAGTTTCCAATTGAGAAATCAAATAAATTTTGGAAAAAATCTATAAATCCAACAAAAATGGATTGGTCAGTCAAAGTTGATTATGCTTTGTGGGCTTGTAGGACTACTTACAGAACTCCTATAGGAATGTCACCATTCAAATTAATTTATGGGAAAGCTTGTCATTTACCAGTGGAACTTGAGCATAAAGCTTATTAGGCTATTAAGCAATTTAATTATAATTTGAAGGAGGCTGGTAAAACGAGACTATTATAATTAAATGAGTTGGAAGAGATAAGGAGTGAATCTTATGAGAATGCTAAGATTCATAATGATAAGATGAAGAAGTGGTAAGATCAAAAGATTCTTTGAGCCAGGGCAACAAGTTGTGCTTTATAATGCAAGATTGAGGTTACTTTTAGGCAAACTTAAGTCCAGGTGGATGGGCCCATTTATCGTGATAGAAGTTATCCCAATGGAGTTGTGGATATCAAAGATCCTGAAACCCTAAAATTTTCCAAAGTAAATGGGTATAAACTGAAACCTTATTTCTTAGGGGATCAGACTAAATTGAATGACGTTTTGATGTTGGGTCAACCAGAATAAGAACTGGGTATGTCTGGCTGACGATATAAAACCAAGCGCTAAGTGGGAGGCATCTCATAGTTATTAGTGTGCTTCTGTTTTGTTTATTATGTGGTTGTTTTCTTTTAGAGAATTGTGGTAGTATTTTAAACATGTTGTGATAATTTTAAGACTTTATTTGATGTCTTAGACATGTTAGAATGAGTATATGGACATTAAGCTGACATCTGCTAAAATGAGCACATGCGCCTAAGCACCAAAATTTGGCTAATAAGCACAGGAATTATAAAAATGTGCCCAAATGATATTCTAGAAAAATTAAATAAGGTAAAGTGATCTTGATCGTTATTTGGTAGTTTTAAGATGTGGGAAGTGGGTATGGGTTCTTCTAAACTCTATAAATGGCATGAAAATGTAGAGAATTTTTGCCCCTTTCCAAATTTTCATTCTAAAGTCTAAGTGAAGAGAGATTTGAGTTGTAAAAGGAGATAAGCTAGCAAAGATGTCTTTTTAGGAGAATAATTTTAAGAAGAATGTTGAAGCCGTCAAGAACAATTTTATAAGTCAAAGTGGGCAAGAGTTATATAACGGGTTTCTAGCCGTTAGTATTGAAGGAATAGTAGAGAAGATTGCAAAAAATGAGACTAATGTAACTTCAATTGAAAAAAAGGTAAATGAAACTAACCCACATTTAGCGCATATTGGATGACAACTCAAAATGCAATTCATTCATACTAGTTATATTGAAGAAGCAGACAAGGCGATGTATCTGAAAAGTAAGAGGATTGAAGAGGATTCTATCAGAGTTCTTCATTATCATCTGTTCTATCAAATCTTTGTGCCAAAAGGTTCAGAAGGAACAAATGAAGGCCACATATATGTTCTACCTAATGGATAATGGAATTAAGTTTGAGTCTGTTTGTTTGCTTGTTTGTTTGTGTTTGTTTCTTTTAAGAGTTTAATGTAAGTTTGTCTTGTATAGTGATGAATTTAGATGCTATCTCATCCAAAACCTTTTGGAGTGGAGATTAGATATGTGATGCGTGCTTATATTTGTTGAATATGTGAATAAAAGTGTTCTATTTGTGTAAAAATTTTGTGTTATTGTGATCAAATCTAAGTTGTAAAAAATTGAGAATTTTTTAGAAAGAAGAGAGCAAAAGGAGATGAAATTTGTTATTATGATTTATGAAGACTAGTTGAGGGTGGTTGACTTAGGAAGATGTGCATTTTAATCAAAATTTTGAAATATCAAAAAGTGTGCACATGTGCCTAAGCGCAAATTCCCTGCGTTTAAGCCCAGGAAAACCTGAAAGCTAGGCGCCTAAGCGTCGAACCTGTCACGCTTAAGTGTCAATTAATGCAAACCAGTTCATGACGGTTTTAAGTGCCAAAAACCACCATTTTTCTCCATTTCTTCTTTTTCCTCCTCAAGCTTTTATGATTTTGGAACATAGGGCATCCCCAAAAGTGTAGAATACTTGGTGAAATTGAGCCAAATTTGTTAGATTTCTTCTTCTCAATGTTAGTGCTTCTCTTTAATGTAAAAAAGTTTGATTTTCACCATGGATTTGGAGTGCATTATGGAAAATCTGAAATTTACTATTCATTGTGAAGATTTGATGAAAATTAATGGATTTTACATGGAAAAGTGAGTTTAAGATTTTAGAAATTAGATATAGTGAGTTAAGGTTGATTTTGAAATTTATTGTGATTCTTTTTGTAATTTTTAGAAATGGCACTGTCGGTGCAGAAGATGGTTTGGGAGTAGTTTTAATTTATGCAAATAAATATATTTTAGGAAAGTTATATTTTTAATTTAAAAATATGAAATCAAACCAATTTCATATATGCAATATTTTAAATAGTCAATGACTTCACCGCAAGCCATGTATCTATCTCGAAGAATGGATACATTGCTTAGTGGTGAGCTTGATTAAATAAACTAAGAATCCATGACATTCGTTTGGTCTGCGAACCATTTATATTGGCCGACAACTTCCTCTATTTAATATGAAAGAATTAGATAGGGTTTATATTAATTTGTGACCTTTAAGTTTCCTATAATGGCAAGCCCCTATAGTTAATTACATCTTAGACATATGAAGTCACCTAAGAAAACTCTTGATATAGATCAGGAAATATTGTATTCATGAATTCTAAATGGTAGGATTCTTTAAGAATATGTGATAATGAGAAATCTAATAGGTGAGTAGCTTTAGTTTCAGAACAGTTATTGTAGGAATCCAAAGGAGGAGAAAGCTAGGGGAAAGGCAAAGATCCAAGAAAAATTTTGGTGTTCTTTCCCAAACTATCCCATGGTTTGGCTTTAATTTGAGATGTTTATTTAATATTTTTTCCTGCCAATTTGATTTATTTAGGGCTTACATTCACTTGTTATTGATCATGTGAATAGCCTGGAAGATAGGAGGATTTATGTCATATCAGATGACAACCTTGGAACCTAAGGAGAGTTAGGGCTTATATTGCACAACATAGTCATGCAAAGGCCTAAAGAGATAAATTGAGGGTCTATGCTGCACTAGGCTAGCTCCTCGAAGTTCTATGGCTTGTTGTTTAATTCTAAGGTGTTTTGCTGTTGAAGATATCTGTGCTGCCCACTGTGCATGCATCAAGCTTCTCATCGTAGCAGGTTTAGTTTTAGAAGTGTCAAATTGAAGAGAAGAGCGTAGTGTCATGTTTAGAAATGTTTAAATTAGGATGTATTAATTTCTTATTTAGGGGAATATTTCAGTTGAATATAGAGACACCGTTAGGATCCCACGGTTCCCTCATTCTAACACCACTATTTTCTACGAATTCACTTAGTCTAGATGAATTTACTAAACTCAAATTAATGTGTTCCATACTTTCATTTAGATCGTGGGAATCTCAATAGTTGTCGTAGGTTACGTCCTCTGAGGTATTCCCAATCATCTGATAGAGACATTTTAATTTAGTTTCTCTTGTGATTTTGTTCTGTTTGTGATTAAATTTTGAGTTATTTTATATTTTCACTATTATGCCAGTGAATTTTATCCTGTCTTGTTTTAATTTTTTTTTTTGGTTTTAGTTTAGTGGCTATCCTAAAAGTTTTGATTTTCATGCAGGGGGACATTGTTGTTTAGCATACAAGCTTGTAAACAAGAAAAGTAAAGTAAAGGAGGTACAAAAAAGAAGTTACTATAAACTTATAAAAGTATTTCTGATGAGTCTTCTCGTTCCCTCATCTGAAACTTTATTATCTTTTGCAGTAGACATTTATATTTTGCAGGAAAGTAAAGCCTATAGATAGGTTCATCACAAGAGTACCAAATCCTGTGTCATAACTTGGTGGGTCCTATTTATTTATTTGAGAGATGCCTTCTTTTAATAAATATGATGGGTTCAAAAGTCTTGTGAGAAGGAATCCAGAAGACTTGTGAGAAGGTCCAGGGAATCCTTAGATATTTCACAATCCTTTTGAACTTTCTTGAGTTCATTTGAACTTATCATATCTACTAAATGATTCATCCATTTCATACCCTTATGCTTAATAAGCTGATGTTCTAGTTATCCCAAAAGGTGCGATAAATATCACTTGATATCTCATTTTTGAATTATGTAAGTGGGGCCTTTAGAGGAAATTTAATTTATAAAAGAATTTAATCAATTATGATGAGCTTCAACTTGAAAATATCATGGAAGACAGAAAATATCTCAGAATGGAAATGAAAATATAGAAAAATTGATGGAATCGGACAACAAAGCTCTGACCAAGAAATATCAAGGAAGGCGGAAAATATCTCGGAAGGGAAATTGAAATATAGGGAATTTGATGGAATCAGACAACAAAGCTCTGACCTTGAAATATCATGGAAGGTGGAAAATATCTCGGAAGGAAAATGGAAATATAGGGAAATTGACGAAATCAGATGACAAAGTTCCAACCCATAAATATTATGGAAGCCGGAAAATATCTCAGAAGGGAAATGGAAATATAGGGGAATAGCACATTGAGAAGGAAAGTTCAAGGGCTCATGTCCAGCTCAAGAGGTGACAGAAGGGGAAACAGAATTTTGGTACTCATCCCATAATTTCATGTGAAAAGATTTAGAGAAAATTTGATATTGACTTTCGAAGAAAGTAGAATTGGTTGGATTCGGCCAAGACTTGTAGCCATTGCAAGATTTGTAGAATTTTATGACATTTCGAATTTGTGGGAAGTGACATTGTGTAAAGTGTCAAATTTCGCGGAGGTGCTTTTGGAAATAAAGAATTTGAGGATGAGTGCAAGGACTTGGAGTCTCGAGAGAGAGAATTAGATTTTCATTTCTTTTTAATTTATCTTTCTATTTTGATTTTTTTCATTTCATTTGATTTCATTTTGTTTCATTTCATTTCATTTAACTTTGGGGATATCCAATTTCAGATTTGATTTTCTTTTATTTTGTTTTATCTTAACATTTTTATTTTGTTATTTTTTCTTTTTTAATCTTTTCTTGTATTGTTCTTTGTTCATTTTAATTTGGGACCAACATATGGTCCTGTGACATTGTGCCAGAAGAAACATTTCTGAAACATAAATCTTTACTAACTTTGCTGAAAGTAGTAGTACAACTGATCACATGCTGACAAGTATTCAAAAGTAGATCGAGTGTACATAGCTGAAGAAAACTGACATATCATGTCATGCTGGTACAAAAGTGTTGATGACTGCCATGAATTAATGTGGGAGGTAGTAGATTTCTGTCGTCTAAGGTCGTCCCATGAACAAGCCAACCTGCCAAGGCTACCCTATGGAACAAAAGTTCCCTCACGAACACCCGGAGGTACTTCTGTCATAGCAGTAAGGGACGAACGCTTTCCAACTCTAGATCCGGCTCGTTGTAGAATGGAGCCTTATCTTCATTCATCCTTCTGAAAGTGACTAAAACTCTTTATCATGTGACTCATGGGATGCAGTGCTTCGCAAGATCTACCCCATTTCCTTTCAGCACTAACACTGATCTGAATGGTAAAGAGATCTTGACAGAACCTCGGAACTCTCCTAGCCCAACAATTTGAATCTCCCGGCCGAACAAAATATTGCTTTCACTTATAAATGAGACCGTGCAGAAAGGTCTCACAAGATCGTGGTGGTCGATATGAGGTGGGATATAGTCTCCATCCTCATAAATGTTTATGTTGCAGCTATTAGGAATACAGTCTGTAAACAACACGTGCCACTTGACCATCATTTTTATCATCTTTTTTATTTGCGGAGGCATCGAATCCATCTCATCGTGTTGTAGAATCCTTGGGGAATTACCTGGTCGATCTTTTGTAAAATTATAGCAGCACCCACATTGAATGGTGACCCTGCCTTTCCCCTTTTCCATTTATTCGGCTTTGTGTACGTCCTCTCCTTCAGACGACCAGCTCTGCCCAAATTTTAAAGGCTGAAAGCACAGTCCAAAATTTTCTTTTGATCGGTCTTCAAAAATAAATTTGTGTAAAGCTCGTGACCTTCCAAAATATTGATAAATCTTCTTTGGATTTCCTCGTAGTGCTGGAATTCTTTCTTTATATCCTATCTGATTTTAGCCAATATGTAGTTCAGAACTCCTCGTTGAAGCAACGACAGAACGAACTATGGGCATTTCGAAAATGCCCCTGTAACTGAAGGATGTCTGGGTAGACTCAAGTTGCAAGTCGAGCACTCAGTAACAATTTTTTTCATTGGATCCCATGTCGGCACAGGGTCCTTAGTAGTCTCCGGCTCTGTTTATGTGATCGGCAAGCTGTCATTAGTTTCTTTCATCTATTGCTCATAAAACTGCTCTGGAATAGGTGGCAGATCAACGGCTAATTCTCGGGCCTGTCTCCTCTCCATCCTGTCTAAGAGGCGGCGCTTGCGGCGATTTTCATTTCTTCTCTTTGTACATGCCAACAGCGCATCTAGAACTCTCTCAGCTATAGCGGCAATGAGACCACCTTCTGGAGTAGTGATCATAGAAGAAATCTAAATGTGTCTCCCGACAAGAAGGTGTGAATTTACAAAACCTCCAGTGTCTCCTTGTCATAACGTCTGTCTAGTTTCTCTATGACCACTTTTTATCATTGATTTTATATTCGCAGCCCTCTTGGAGTGCAAGGTCCAAGCTGTCTTCGAAAGCAAATACCAACTTGTGACCTGACACTTCATTATTTATTTAATAATTTTTGCAATTTTTTTAATGTCATTATCTTATTTAATATAGTATTTTTTTTACAAGATTTGGAATTAGAAATTTAACAAGCGTATTTTGTCTTGTGAGAAAATTTATTCTATTTCATTCAATTTTATTTTATTACAAGATTTTGACCCAATCACAGACGGCCATATGGCTATATCAGAATGAATATCCTTCTTCGGATTTATCATATTGTGTAATATTTCTTTAAATATCATCCATTTATCAGTAATATGGGTCTACTCTTTGAGGATCCACTAGCTGATACGACCTGTCAGTGTAAACTTGTTCCACCACGATTGGCCCTTCCCAGGTTGGTTAAAATTTTCCACCTATCTTGTCGTGTGCAAGAATAGGCCTTCTAAGAACGAGTACAACGTCACCGACTTTGATAGATCTCGGCCAAACCAATTTATCGTGGGCTTGAATCATCTTTGCTTGATAAAACTCCAAATTCTGCTGCGAGAGCAATCTCTTCCCTTCGAGGCTTTCCAATTCTGCAAGTTAAAGTATAACATTCTCTTCTATTGTAATTTGATTGGTGATGGCAATTTAAATCGATGGTAGCTAAACCTCTAAAGGAAGTATTACCTCCGACCTGTAGACTAGTGCATAAGGTGTAGACTGCGTTAGCATTCTAACTGTCTTCCTGTAGACCCACAAAGCTTCCAGTAACTTCTCATGCCATCATCTATTATTATCATCGAGTGCTTTCTCTATGATCTTTCAACATCTGTTACGCCATTTGCTTTGGAGTAGTAGATCGTCGAGTATCGCCTGTTGATACACCCCCGGCATGTGCTATTTTTCTGCGTGTTTATATGTTTGTATGTATGTGCACACATTAGAAATTGTATGCAAGTATACGTATCGTTCAAGTAATACATAGCTCTAGTGGAGCCCCGTTTATCGATCCCATAGGGAAGCGAGGTAAGATTTCCTTAGTCAAATTCTAGTTTAGTATTATCAGACCTTAGTTTGGAAGGTTGATATAAGTGGTTTTCCTAACAAACACTCCTAAATGTAAGCTTAAAATTAAAACAACTAATACTCCTAAATGACAATACTAATTATAAAGATAAAACTTTCTAGATGAATTGATTTGGTGAATTTTGAGATAATAAAATCTACTATTCTTATGTAGTAAATTTGATAATGTAAAGGAATGAGATGTTTTAAATATTGTATGTGTCAAATAAGAGCAATCTTATTCTTTACCCTCTTCCGAGTGCATAATAAACATTGGCTAATCCTATGTTTAGTCCCTAAATTTGTGGTTAGGCCTGGAGGATACCGGCTCTCACTCCAGAGCTCCCACTGCTCTTCGCCAGAAAGCTAACTCTCTCTTTAGTTTCCAAACAATAGGACCGCGAGATTTTAGTCTGTCACCCTAAAATCTCTAATTCTACGCCCATCAAAGAATATTTCCCTATTTATTTGCACTTACCCCCATGAACTTTACCATCCATAGAATTTGAATGAGGTTCCACATTATTGAGAATTACACCACCCTCTCGCGTTTTAATACAATTACAACAAATTTTAACACTACAATGAGCTCTTTTTGTAATTTAAATGAAGCACAAGTAAAAACCATCACATTTATAATTAAACTTCATCTAGCATGAATCCCAATATCCTAAATGTGAATCTTACTCATTACAAAAGAAAAGTAAAAGGAAAATAACGACATAATCTTCTCATGCCACTATTTCCAAATAAGAAGAAGGAGTAAGAGAAAGATATCATAAAGTACGAAGAAAACACAAAGGAAAATCTCATTTCAAAGCAAATCCACAATATAAGTGTTTGCAAAATCATTTGATAATGAAGAACACAATACTTAGTTTTTTTCCTTTTGAAAGAAAGATGAAAATATCTTCCACAAAGTCTCCCGGTAATCCATGCAATGCTAGTACAAACCCTTATAGATTATCTCAAAATCCCCTCACCAATCTCTCCAAAAAAGTAGAAATCTATATTTCTACTCCTATTCTAAGATCTCAAAACATTCTCCAAGTTTTTCCTAACATCTATGCCCTTTTTTGGCTTCAAATTCACTTTAAAATAGTGTAGGGACAAATTCCCCAAGAGGTGCTTCAAGAAACCTTCCATAAAGAATCCAGATTCAATGTATATGGCCAATAACCACCCAAAATTATGTCCAAACTGTCTGAGGCGCCATCGGAGCTGAATAGGGCATCGTCCATGCCATATTTTTGTCACTCTTGGGTTTCTGGCCCATTCAGCGCCCTATCGGGCGCCGTCGGCACCCATTCTGTGCAGCTCGACCATTTCACTCCATTTGGCTTCGTTTCAACTCCATTTGCCCCGTTTCAATTATGTTACATTCCTAACAGATAGACCTACAAAATATGCATAAAAAAATCTTTTTTAAAAGTGTAATCACATTCAAAATTAAACAAGAAGTGTAAAAAAGATTAAGCGTAGAAAGACTTATCGAAATGTGTTAAGCTAAAATTTGTTTTCTTGATCGTTTTTGTTCTAAATTGCACCGATCTTGTTTTTTATCCAAAAATCTATTTATTGTACCTAAAACAAAAAACATACAAAATACCTTCTTTAAAAGTGTAATATCATTAAAATTAAGCATAAAATATATATGTAAAATCATGCTTTATTTAGGTGTGTCAAGTCCCCCAAACTAAACTGTTACTTGTCATAAAGTAACACTATAACTTTAAAAACAAAATATGTTAACTTGTGGTTGTGGATTTCAATAGAGCTTCCTATAACTTCATATTAGAAATATTATAGTGTAACAAAGGAGAAAATCTAGTAAATCTACCTAGGATTAGAGTGAAGGAATATCTTATATTCAACATAGAAATCCTGATTTTCTATTTACTTCAAAAGTTATTGAAACTTGTCAAACTAAAGATTCATAGAAAGTATACAAATAGATTTTAAGCACCTTATCTATACCCATTTGACCAATACCTTTTGAAATAAGAATGAGCTAAGGATTATTTTTATGTCTTTTTATTTAAAAAGATTCAAGTGCAACCAATTATTGATTAGGCTTCTCCTCAAGCTTCTCCTCACATATTTTCTTTTTCTCTTTCTTTTCTTTTTATTTTTCTCTTATTTTTTATTTTTCTTTTCTTTCTTTCAGGATCAGTTTCAATCCCTTTTTTTCTTTTTTTATGTGAGGACTACTATATCTCGATAGGCCTTCAATGATTTTGAATTTCACTATCTCCTTTATAAAGTCCAAAACTCAAAACTTTCCCTCACTTTTTAAAAGTGTAAGTAATAATTAGAAAAAGATTTCAATAAAGGCTTAATTCTCAATAAGTATAAATCTAAAAATCTTAGCTTTTCAAATATTCAACTCCTTTCTACCATAAATAGCAAAATCATTTTTCTATAGTTTCCTACAAAATATCTTAACTCTAGAACAATTTCTTCACATAGGATTTCAACTAAGTTATTTTTCTAACATTTCTAAAATCAAAATTATAGTAACCTAAATGTAACATCAGATGACACAAGTCATTTTAAAAGTGATATCAAACTAAATACAGGCCACTGAGGACAAATAAAGTTACGTTTTAAAAAGTTTTCTTCCCTCCAAACTTGAATTTTAAAAATATATTAAAATTAATTCAATAAAATGTAACAAGAAGAAATAGTGAAAGCTGAATCTACTTAATACTACAACTTCCTATCAAATTCATATACATGCATAATTATGATAGAATGACTGCAGGAGAATGTAAAACTAGTCTAACATATGCTTGCAATAATATTAAACTAAAAGGAAGTATACTCACTTTAAAATTTTATTTTTCTTCCTACCCCCAAAATTTATTTCTAACATATATATCATTCAATACAGATAATATAAGTAGGAAGAAAAATAGTTCAGAAATTCCATGTACTACAAATGTTTATCAAAAACATCTATTATTATTAATCAGGATAGTAATCATGTAGCAGAAAGTAAATCTAAACTAAGCATGCTAGAAAAAAATTGACTAAACAAAAGTCTAACTAGCATAGTAGGTATTAGCATGGGAATATAAAAATGTTCTTCAAGTGTTATATAAAGTTGTAACACACAAACAAACACACGTGATAATTGAGGTCAGTTTTTCCATTAACTCATCACATCTCACTAACTTAACTTGAATTTCTAAGGGAATCACTACACTAATAACTTAAGTACTTTTTAAATGATTTTATACATTATAATCCCATTGAAAATATTAACCTTGATAAGTTTGTTCGTGAACACCAACCTCAGGCATCACCTTATCCCACTAAGTATGCACCTCTAACAGTTATAAATAGTAGTGTAAGATCATCCACATGTTGTTCATCAAATAGGTTCACGAATCCTATCAAATGAAGTCAGAGTCAGAGATAGGAAGTAACAAAATTGAGATGGAACTGTCACTGTTTAAATTCACGATATCTCTTGTAAAACTCAAATCTGGGTAAGACCTGAGTCGTAGTGGACTCATCAATCTAACTACTACAAGAGAACATATAAGTCTAACCATAATAAGAAGTTACAGAATCACCTCCCTCATGACACACAAAGATAAAATCAAACCACTAACAATTCAAACATCTACCAATCAACAATTAAACTGATCAATCCATAATGACACATAAAGATCAAGTCAATCCACTCTAAAGCAAACACAATATAACAGTAGCAAACACAATTCTCAGGCATACTAGATCAAAGCACACTGATAACTATGGGTTTCCTCTTATAAAGCCCTTGTTTTAATGTTGCCAACCCGACAAATGATTCCTCCTGGATTAAAACTCTAATTAAGTAATCCTCGATTAATTGCCCAATTACTTTCAAAATTTATTTGGAATTAGTCTTTACTTAGATAATCAATTTCATCCATCCAAAAACAATCATCATCTTTTCTCTCAGCTGGAAATTTCATAGTCTTTAACACATCAAAAGTGACTTCTTGGTCAGTAATATTCATAATCAACTCTCCTTCTTGCACATATATCATAACTTGTCTAATAACAAGGGAAGCTCTCCCTAAAGTAATTGGAATTTCTTTATCTTTCTCCTATCTAATACAATAAATTCCATAGGAAAGATAAATTTATCCACTTTAATAAGCACGTCTTCTATAACCCCTTTTAGATAAAAGATAAATCGATCAGCTAACTGAAGGGTTACAGTAGGGGGAGAAATATCGGCTAAACCTAACCTTATAAATATAGAGAGAGGCATCACATTAATGCTCGCTTCTAAATCACAAAAAGCTTTTCCACATAATCTCTTCTCCAATTGAACAAGGAATTGTAAAACTACAAGGATCTTTAAGTTTCTGAGGAAACTTTTTCTGAAGTATAGCGCTGTACTCCCCAATTAGTGCAACTGTCTCGTAATCCCCAAATTTCCTTTTCTTGTTTAATATCTCCTTCATAAACTTTGCATAACTTGGCATCTGTTCTAAAGCTTCTCTGAAAGGAATATTTATTGTTAACTTAAGTACTTTCATGAACTTTGAAAATTATTTATCCAACTTATAATGTCTAAGTCTTTAAGGAAATAGAGGTGGTGGTCTTTCCAAATTGATTTTAGATGGAGATATTAATTTTTTTTTATCATGTTCTTCAGGTCTTTTTGTTTCATTTATTTCTCTCATAACTTCTTTCTCTTTTCTAATCACATCCTCTATCTCTCTTCCACTTCTTAATTTGATAGCTTCTACTTGTTCATTAGAAGTGTTCCTTGGAGTCTATTGCTAAGTGAATTATCAATTTGTCCATGTTGATTCTTTGTATTTCTAATCGCAGGATTATGACTTTGCAACTAGTATTTGTAATACCACTTCATCTATAGACATCTTCTTATCCTTAAATTGTTGATCATTGTTAGAGTTTGGTGGATTTGAAGGTCTATAGTTTGTGTTCCCCTGATTATTCCAACTTCCATTAGGATTTGCATGATTATTTTCTCATTGTTGGTTTCCACCCCCAGTAGTATGATTCCAGTTAAAATTAGGATGGTTCTTCCAACCTGGACTGTAAAAGTTAGAATACGGGTTGTTTATGATATTTAAAGTCTCATATAATGAGTAGAAATCAATCATATGCCTTAATGAACTCTCCTCACTTACAGGAGTAAATTGAGGCTGGTTCATTCCAAATTAGTACAACTTCCTTGATATTGGAGCAACCTGAGATGACAGAATTATAATCCCATATGTATCATGAACACTGGCTACCTTTTTAGGATTTACTCTTGTAGAGGGTCATTGCAATTCATTTGTAGTCATTTCTTCAATTAATGCTTACACTTCATTAAATGATTTTGACATTAATGAACCTCCAGCAGTAGCATCAATAATGGACTTAAGGGATCCTACTAAACCATTATAAAAAATTTGAATGATTAACCAATCTGGTAGAGCATGACGTGGACACGTTCTTAGGAGTTCCTTAAATCTTTCCTAGGCTTCGTATATTGATTCCCCTTCATACTGACAAAATGAGATAATATTGTTTCCAAGTTTAGTAGTCCTTGAAGGTGGAATATACTTAGCTAGGAACTTCTGAGTATAACCAAATTTTAGCCTTATCCCATAGTGACAAAGGAAAAAACCTTAGCCTAATAGCATCGTCAGACATGTCGTTATAACAAAATGTAGCACAAAATTCTAGAAAACCAGATAAGTGTAAATAGGGATCCTCTGAAGGAGTTCCCCCAAACTAGTTGTTCTGCACCAGTTGGATAATCGATTGATTTAGTTCAAGCGAGTCTGCTTCTACGACGGGGTTTTGTTTACTTGAGTGAATTTCATCTATCATAGGATTTACATAATCCTTCAATGATTTATGATGATTTTTTAAGTTAGTATTTGAATGTTTTCCATTTCCATTTCTAGTTTTTCAGGTCCTTTCTTATTTTTTCCATTTTCTAACTCGGGATTTAAGGAACAAGTCCTACAGGTCCTTTATTTTGCATTTGTAACACAACAAACAATACATTAACAATAAAACAAATAAAATAAAAAATATATTCAACATAACAAAAAATTTTCACAAACACCTTGTTTTTCACATAAACAGTTTTTTCACAACACTTTTTCATACAAAAAACACTATTCACACAAAAATAACTTTACTATACTAAAGTTTTCCAATTCTAAGCCTAATTACTTCAACTAAAATTCTCCTAAAGCTCTTAACGATGCATCCCCGACAACGGTGCCAAAAACTTGGTGTGTCTCCGGTGTGTTCTATTTTCTACGTGTTTATATGTTTGTATGTATGTGCACACACTAGAGGTTCTACGCAAGTATGCGTATCGTTCAAGTAATACAGGGCTCTAATGGAGTCCCGTTTATCGATTCCATAGGGAAGCGAGGTAAGATATCCTTAGTCAAATTTTGGTCTAGTATTATCAGACCTTAGTTTGGAAGGTTGACATAAGTGGTTTTCCTAAAAAATACTCCTAAATGTAAGTTTAAGATTAAAACAATTAATAAGTACTCCTAAATGAAAATATTAATTCTAAAGATAACCCTTTCTGGATGAACTGGTTTGGTGAATTTTGAGATAATAAAATTTACTATTCTATGTAGTGAATTGGATAATGTAAAGGAATGAGATGGATTAAATATTGTATGTGTGAAATATGAGCAATCTTATTTTTAACCCTCTTCTAAGTGCATAAAGAACATTGGCTAATCCTAGGATTAGTCCCTAAATTTATGGTTAGGCTGAGAGAATACTGGCTCTCACTCCAGAGCTCCCACTTCCCTTCGTCTGAAGGCTAACTCTCGCTTTAGTTTCCAAACACTAAGACCGAATTGGAGATTTTAGTCTGTCACCCTAAAATCTCCCATTCTATACCCATCAAAGAATATTTCCTTATTTATTTGCACTCAACCACCATGAACTTTACCATCCATGTAATTTGAATGTGGTTCCACTTTGTTGAGAATTACACCACCCTCTCGGGTCTTAATGCAATTACAAAAAATTTTAATACTTCAACGAGCTCTTTTTGTAATGTAGATGAAGCACAAGTAAAAACCATCATATATATAATTAAAACTTCTTCTAGCATGCATCCCAATATCCTAAACATGAATCCTACTCATTGCAAAAAAAATATAAAAGGAAAATAAAGACATAATCTTCTCATGCCATTATTTCCAAATATAAAGAAAGAGTAAGAGAAAGACATCACAAAGCATGAAGAAAACACAATGAAAAACAAATTCACAATATAAGTGTTTACAAATCCATAAGATAATGAAGAAAATAATACATAGCTTTTTCCTCTTGAAAGAAAGATGAAAATCTCTTCTACAAAGTCTTCCGCTAATCCATGCAATGCTAGTACAAACTCTTACAAATTCTCTCAAAATCCCCTCACCAATCTTTCCAAAAGGGTAGAAATCTATATTTCTACTCCTATTCTAGAATCTATAAACATTCTCCAGTTTTTTCCCTAACATCTACACCCTTATTTGGCATCAAATTCACTTTAAAATAGTGTAGGGACGACTTCCCCAAGAGGTGCTTCAAGGAACCTTCCAAAAAGCGTCCGAATTCAGTGTATATAACCAATAACCACCCAAAATCGTGTCCAAACTGTCTCGAGCATTGTCGGCATTGAATAGGGCACCGTCAGTTGCATATTCTCGTTGCTCTCTGGTTTCTGGCATCGTCAATGCCCATTACGTGCAGCTCCACCATTTCGCTCTGTTTGGCTCTGTTTCAACTCCATTTTGCCCCCATTTCAGCTGCGTTGCATTCCTAACAGATAGAAATAAAGAATAAGCATAAAAAAACCTTTGTTTAAAGTGTAATATCATTCAAAAATATGCAAGAAGTGTAAAAGAGATTAAGCATAGAAAGACTTATCGAAATGTGTCAAGCCAAAATTTGTTTTCTTGATCATTTTTGCTTCAAATTGCACCGTTCTTGCTTTTTTTTATCCAATAATCCATTTATTGTACCTAAAACTAAAAAACTTACAAAATACCTTCCTTTAAAAATGAAATATCATTAAAATTAAGCATAAAATAAATATGTAAAATCAAGCATTTTTTAGGCGTGTCACCAGTCTATCCTGTGTCTTCTAACGAAGATGTTAATGTTTGTGCTGTTGAAAATGACCCATTATCTGAAAATCATCCTGTGTGGCACACTGAAGTGGTAGACAATCCTATTCTTAAAAAACTATAACACCTACTGATCTATAACTTCTCGTAACAGAATTGCCTCTACCCATTTGTAGAAGTAATTTGTAGCTGCTAGTATAAACCTGTGTCTTCTTGAAGATGGAGGGTCTATCAGACCTACTATATCCGTGCCTTAACATTCAAATGGCCACGAGGTAATCATGGGGTGTAGAATATTTGGAGGTTGGTGCGAGATCACTCCATGCACTTGGCACTAATGACATTTCTTAGTTGTGTCCATACAATCTGTCATCATTGCAGGCCAATAGTATCCAAGTCATTTGATTTTCATTTTTATCTTCAACCCTGACTGGTGAGTGCCACACAATCTAACATGTACATCTCTAATAATATTTCACGCTTCTGTTGTGCTTAGGCATCTTAGCCACATCTGATCGAAGAATAGCTTGTACAGAACATTGTCGATTAAGGCATATGACAAAGCCCTCTTCTGAATCTGATGCACTACTGATTCATCTTCTCGTAACCTTCCTATTTGCAAATATTCTATTAATAGCTAACACCAATCTTGTGTATCATCTGACATTGTAACAGCTATCTCTTCTTTTCCAAGTTTTTGTAAACGAACGAGGTTGATCTGCGATAACACTTGACGTCCTTGCACGATGATATCTATAGAATCTTCAGATGGACAAGCCAATTCTTTAGCAAGCTTCGCTAAAGCATCTGCATGGTGATTATCTACTCGAGGAATCTTATAGAACAACACACTGGGAATCTGCTCCAGCAATTTCATTATATACCGGTGGTATTCTTCTAATCTTGGCTTCAGAATTTTATATTATCCTGCTACTTACTGGTTGACGAGTTGCGAGTTGCCATAAATGGCAATGTATGTTATTTCCATTAATATTTCCAATTCCAGGCCGGTTATTAGTGCTTCATATTCTGCTTCATTATTGGTACACGACTCTGTCAAGTGGTAGGAAAATCTTAACACTCCTTGGTCTGGTGTCCCAAAGATTAGACAAATTCCTGCTTTGCCTAGTATCACTGTTTGTTGTCCTTTGTCTCTTCAAGCTGATGAAGCTCCATCGAAGTACATCTACTAAAGTTTGATAGTGGGCTGTTCCACTAGTAGTATCTGCTCATCTAGCAGTTCATTATTGAGAGGGGACTCTGCTGGCAATAGTTATACTGCAAGAAAGTCTGTTAAAATCTGCCTTTGATAGCGCGAAGGGGTACAAAAGTTATGTTAAATTTCAATAAAATCATTGACCACCTTGCTAAGAATCCAGAAAGCATTGGTCGGGTCATCAAATATTGCAATGGGTTAACTTTTGAGATCAGGTTGACCTTATGAGAAAGCATGTAATGTCTAAGCTTCTGAGCGGCAAAAACTAAAGCTAGACAATGTTTCTCAATAGGTGGATACATTATTTCCGTTGGTATTAGACGTCAACTTAAGTAGTAGAGTGCTTTCTCCTTTCCTTCATCATTGACTTGAGAAAGTAAGCCATTGAGGGACTCTTCTAAGTCCGCGGTATAAAGTATCAACGGTCTACCCGGGATAGGAGCTACCAAAACAGGAGGTGTCGTCAGGTATTATTTAATATCCTCGAAAGCCCGTTGGTACAGCTCTCCCCAGAAGAATCTAACATCCGTTCGAAGTAAGTTTGAAAAGGTTAGACACCTTCCAGACAAATTGGATATAAAGTTTCTTAAGTATTCCAATTTACCTTGAAAAAATAATGTAGTTGTTTCAAGGCTTTAGGAGGATGCATTTCTAAAATAGTTTTAACCTTATCTGGGTCGATTTTGATTCCCTGGTGACGGACAACGAATCTTAGAAACTTTCCAGAGGTAACGCTAAAGGCACACTTTAAGGGATTCATCTTGAGATTGTATTTCCATAATTTTTCAAATACGATCCTATAATCATATATGTGGTTTTCCTTCACTTTTCTTTTAATGACCAAATCATCTACGTAGCATTCTACATGATTGTGAATGAGGCCATTGAAGATCTTCTTCATCGCTCTTGGGTATATTGCTCCGGCATTTTTCAATTTAAACGGCATCATGGAGTAGCAGTAAATCCCGATCGGAGTTCTGAATGTTGTGAGCACTGCATCTTCTGGAGCCATCTTGATTTGATTGTAACCTGACTATCCATCCATGAATGAGAAGATCTCGTGTGTCGATGCAATGTCCACCATTCATTCCGATTTTGGTAATTGGAACTCATCCTTTGGACATGCTTTATTTATGTCTTGGAAGTTGATACACACTCGAATATGTTTGTTCTTCTTCTTTAGTGGTACAACGTGACTAACAATGTCGGGTATTATTCTTCTCGTTTGAAGTTAGCATCTATTAATTTCTTTATCTCTGCTATGACTTGCTACTCTATATCAAGTAGCTTGCTTTACTGGTGTTGTATTTCAATCCACTCTGAGTCGGTGAACTGCGACCTCCAGAGATAATCCTGACATTTCGTCATAATTCCAAGTGAAACAATCTCTGAATTCTAACAATAGCTTGATTAGATCGGTAAAATCTTCTTCATTGAGTAACAAACTTATAAAGGTTGGTCGGGGTTGTTTCTCAGTCCCGAGGTTAATTTCCTTTAGTTCATCCACTTTTGGCTTGATTCATCTTTCAATTCTAGTAGAGCATCATCTATTGGTTGATCTTCATATTCATTTTAAATGTCAAAGCAATCTTCTTCTAACTGACTAGTAACAACCATGCAAAATCCCGAGTCATCGACTAGTCTAATTGTTCCAAACCCAAGGCCTTCTTTCGAATTGAGTTTCTTTCTTTTTTACATTCCATAATTTTTCAAATTATTGTAATTTATCTTTTGGCATTTGCTTCAGCATATATCCTTGTTAAATTAATTTTTGTACACGTGGAGAAAAGTAACCAAAAGTTAATTCCATTAATTCATTAGAATCATTTTCTTCATGAATTATAGAATGTTCATAAGTAGAAGGTGCAACTCTGTAAAACTTGATTGGTTAAAACAATCATTATGGACTTTCTTAGCCTCCAAACTCTCGATCTTTTGAGGATGGATCAGAGTTAGGGTCGTGGCTTGAACATCATTGTTAATCTGATCATACATCAATTTGTATTCATTATTTTCTGTGTCATCCAGAGAGATCTCATACTGAGGCTTCTTCTGACTTATCATAATCATTTCTTTATTGGACTCATCTTCTTCAGAAATTCCTTCTACGTCGATGCTGATTGCTGGCTTTGTCCGTTCATCGATAAAGGTTACGCTAAGATGTTCCTTTAAAGTACAATCTCCATTTGAAGATGTGCTATCCAACTGCGCTAAGCAAATGTCTATATCAAGTAGATCCTTGATCAGATATTCTCTCATCTCCTTTTGACAGGATTAGAGCATCATAAATGCTTAGTTTGGCTGGCAACTTCTTAAGATGTGTTAGTACATTGTAATCCACTTTGTTTAGGTTTTTAATTTTGTTTTGAATCTGTACTTCTTCTGTTGCTGGAGGCACTTCTTCTTGAGTACTTTTTTTTTCCTTTCTCTACTGGAGCTGTCCTTGGTGGTAGAACTTTGCCACTTCTTAAATCTACTTCTGTTATTTCTTCCTCCTCTGGACCTAGAGGTTTTCTTATCGTTGTAGCTGGCTCTTCTGGTATCGTTTTTATATCTGAAAGATCCAAGTTAATTGGAAGCGGAGTTCCTTTGCACTCGAGGACTGGTTCCTCACTTCTCATGCTGTCGTAACCAGTTTTGTCGATATCTTCTTTATTTTTGTCAACATTCTCATTGAGAAGTAGTATGGTTTGGGATTATTTTAAGAATCAAATTTGGGGTTATATAGGTTGTTATTAGTTATGCCATCACTAGAGACAGTAAGAACGTAACCAAAATCATTTCTATCATCATTATGAGACCTTAGAGGGGCTTAAAGATAATCGTACAATGTTAGTAGTTCGAGGAATTTCACCCAATCTAATAGGGGCAGTTGACTCCGCCAGATATTTATGCTTATGTTTTTCACTTTATATTTCTTTTCAATGATAATATCTTTCTTTGCAACGGCGCCAAAAACTTGACTCTGAAGGACATAAGAAATATATTTTAGTGTTTTTATAATATGGGATTCTACACGATTATATGTATCGTTTATCAAATAATGTAGGACTTTCTGATTAAGCCCCCAAGACATCGAACCCACAAGGAAATGTCTTAAAATATAAAGAAATAAGAAAATTAACTTTTTACTTTTTAAATTGATTTTGTAAAGTATGTTTTAAAATAGATAATTTGAAATTTATTTTTGAAATTTTCTTTTAAGAAAAAGTAAAGCAAGCAATTACAATTAACAAGACTCTAAAAATGATATGAAAGCAATGAGAATAAAATATCTTTTTCCTCTTTTAATGAATCAGTAATAATTATAGAATTTCGTTGTGGAAGTATTTAAATGTGTTGTGCCAAATATGAGCAACTATATTCTTTACCCTTACTTGGTTTTATAAATAAAATTGGTTAATTTGAAGCTTTGAAATTTTTAAATGGGTTAGGCAGGGAAGATACCAGCTCTGACTCAAGAGTTCCCTCTATTCCCTCCACCTGGGGGCTAACATCTCATAACAAAATTTTTCACCTCAAACCAAATTAGGGGGCATTAGCTTGTTACTCTAAAGTCCTCTAATTTTACTCCCAATTAAAAACATATCTCCTTATTTATTTGTAGTCAATTATATGGACTACAATTCTCATCCATATAATTGCATGTGATTCTTTCCAAATGTTGATTAAGATAATACCGCATAGGATCTTACATAATCTCACAAAAATTTTTAACATCTTAATTGGCCAAATCAAGAAGTAAATTAAGTGCAAGGAAATAAATTATCACAACTTCTTCTAACATTAAACTTATATACTTCACACAACTTCCTTCCAAAATTTAATTACTTCATCATTTAAAAGGAAAAGGATAAAGAAAACTATTCATAACTCATGAAGAAAACACAAACACAACTTTTTTGAAGGTAGAAATCATAGTGAAAACACAACAAGTTTAACTTAAAAATCAAATTTAAAAACAAAGATAAATACTTATCTGAATCCTCTCCACAAGACTCTAGAAGTTCATCTGAAATTTTGCTTTACACTAAAAGACTTTACAGAGGTTGGCACCCAACTATGTTGACTCCAACTCTCACTTTAGACTCTAGTACAAACTAGATAAATGGATGAAAGAAAATTGGTGAGATGAAAGCTTCACACCAACCCCTTTCTCCTTTAAAAATCTCTTAAACTAAAAAGACTTAACTAATTGACTTTAAATAGTAAAAAGAAGACTCTAAAAAACTAATAAGGACTCCAAGAAGAAGACTAAAGGAAGACTAAGAAGACTCTAAACTGATTATATGTCTTCATTTTAATAATTCTCCAAAAGGTGCTTTGGTGTCTCTTCAAATTATGTCCAGATTCAATGTATCCACCAAAGAACGCATCTCTTCATTCAAATATGCCGCCTAAAGTAAGTTAAGGAAATTACCACCAAATGTTGCTTAAAACATCCCTTGAAAATGGTACCAAATTTGATTTAATTCATATTTCTAAAATACCGTGCCTATGCTCCAACCATGCAGCACTTAGCCACCACAAGTCAAAAATAGGTATAAAAATGTGCATAAAAATACTATATATTTTAGGTGTATCAAAATATCCCAAACTTAAAATGTTATATGTCCTCAAGTGACTCTAAAATCATATAAAAATCAAGCATGCAAATTATATAAATGAATTTATTTAGGATGGTTTCAAAAGTTTTTTCTAGAAATGAAAGTCTAATTTAGAAAAAAATTTAGTAAATAAGACTAACTTAAAGTTTAGAAACTTCTTAAGTAAAGGATAATGAAAATATAAGTTTATATCTCATTCAGAAATACTTGTAGATTCTTCAAAATATAGGATTCAAACATTTTATTTTTCTCACTTAAAAATTTTTATTTGAAAATAATTTTACTCACTATATTATAATCTTAAGCTTTAGATTTTCACAAAACTAATATTTTAAACTTTAACCAATTTTTTATTAGGCCCATAAATCCTCAAGCTTCTCCTCCCTTTTCTTTTCTTTTTCTTTTTCTTTTTCTTTTTTTTTCTTCTTTTTTTTCTTCTTTTTTTTTCTTATTATTTTTTAATAAATCAATGATTACTATATCTGGATAGGCCTTTAATGATTTTGAATTTCATCCCTCCATTTAAAATAAAGGTCTGATATATATCTTTCACTTAAAAGTCATAATAATAGTATTGAAAATTATGTTTCAATAAAAGAAATTTAAGTTTTGAAAAGTAAAAGTCAAATCTTCTATTTTTTCAAAAATACAACATTTCTTACTAAAGATAGTTTAACTATATTTATCATTTATTTATTAAGAAAATTTAAACTTTAAAATTTTCATTATTACTATAAATTTTAATTAAATTCTCTTACTTATTTCTATATTTAAAATTTTGCTTCCCTAATATAACTTCATATACATAATTGTTTTCAATCAAAAATCAAATTTCATTATAAGTATTCTTTCGAACAAATAAAATTTTAGTATTTGAAGATTTGTTTTTAAAATTCTCCCCAAACTTTAAATTTTTAGTTAGAATTAAACATTTAAGCATAAGAAAATGATACATGGGTAAGAATTATAAAATAAAATACCATGCTAGCAGGAGTTTTCATATCCTAAATATGCAAGTATAACAATTTAAAAACAAGGAGAAAAAAGAAATCAATTTCAGTTTTTTTAGTATTTTTATAAAAATTTCAAAAGACTTCTATAGTAGTGGAGATTTTTAAAGCAAATACACACCAACTTTAACATGATTAAAATCACATAACATTAGATAATATATGGTAGCAGATTTTGAAAAGTTTAAACATGTAATTTAAATAGGGTTTTTCTAATAGTGTTCTAAATTTTCCTAATAATTTTGGAATTAAATTATACACTAATAAAAACTCAAACACTAGATACACATTTAAAACATTTACTACCACAAACATATAACATAAAACATCAATTTATCATATAAACATCTGAATGCGCATAAAAGAAATAGTCCTAACAATTCTCTACACAATATCAGAGTTCATACCAAAAATACATCACATAAAAATTTAATCAACACATCACATATGAGAACATCAAATAAAAACATCACAACACATAAGAAAATCACATAACATCATCAAAAACTCAACACAACAATCCTAATCATCATCCTCATCATCATCATTTTCATTCCAATCTTTGGATGGCACATAAGGTATATAAAAAAGATGAGGGGGCATTTCAGCACTGTGATCACCTCTAATCACTCTGTCCATGTACTGCTGATAATTTTCCTCATACTTGTTATGTTTCACAATATAAATTTCAATATTTTCTATCTTACCATTCATATCTCTAATATGTTCTCGGGTAAGACTCACTTTCTTTAAAATCTTTCTTAACAATCCAATTTTTGAATCCCTTGAAGATGATGCATGTAAAGTAGAAGCTCGAGAAGTAGAGGCAGCAGAAGCAGAAGCGCTGGAAGCTCTAACAGATCCTCCTTTTAAACCAAATACTGAATGCACGGTGTAAGTGTTTACATTTGCACTGGTAATGGGTTTAAGTGGTTGAAGAACCTCTTCCCATGTTTCAAATTTAACACCAGACCGCTCACAAAGTGAATGAATTAGGGAAGAAAATCTCATACCTGCAATAGTAGCACCTTTGGCACAGTTCAGAACATAATAAAAAATAATAGCTCCAATGTTTATAGGCTTTTCTTGCTGAATACAATGGTTTAGAACAGCTCTTTCTCTCGTAACTTCACTAACATGACTTGAAGGCAACAGCTTTGATGAGATAAAGTAATGCCATGCCTTTGAGGTGGCATTCAACTTAGAGGCCTGAAAATTTACTCTTCTTTCATTTTTTATCTTCCATAAACCTCTTCCATTAGTAAGAAAATACATTATCTCATCTAACTCTCCCTCAGAAGGATGATAGTTGCCATAAAAACAAAACATCTCATGTGGTAATCTGTAAAAAGTATTAATTATCTCAGGCGAAAAATCTACTTGTTGACCTCTAACCATCACCATATTGTCTTCTGCTGCCAGCAAGTTTGCATAGAATTCTCTAACAATAAAAATAACAGTAACAGCGGAGAAGCAACTGTAATTTTTTCAATTTCTTCTAATAATCATTTCTTCAATATCTTCCCCTGGTTTACTAAAAACTCGTTCAAGAATCAATTTACACTACGAAAGTGCGTCGACATATCTATCCTCTGCTCTAGAACAGACAAATTTGTTGGAATCAAATCTCGGCTTTTCTGTCGAGCGCTTCGACTTTGGAGCCATCTCTAAAAATTGACCAAAAATTTACCATAAATTTCAAAATCAAACTTAACTTGCTAATTTAACTTCCAAAGATAATTTCCACTAAATCCAAGCAATTTCTCATGCTTTTTTTAAATATTCACCATGAATAGTGATTTTCGTATTTTTCAATAATGTACTCAAAATACATGGTGAAAATAAAAAAAATATACTTAGGAGAAGTGCACATACCTCAAGGAACTCAAATCTAACAAATTTCGGCGAAATCGGCTCTTAAATGGTCTAACTTAGTGATACCCTAGGTTTCTATTTCGCGAAACCGAGAAGTTGAAGGTGATGGGGGGTTAAAATGGCAAAATTTCAGGTTTTTAACTGCAGAAAACCAATTTTCGCGAACCGGCACCTATGCACGGAGCATACGACGCATATCCGTGAAATGTCGCGCTTAAGCGCCAACGGTATGGCGCTGAGCCGCCAATGCCTAAATTTTGACAACTAATTTTAATGGCACAAAATCACTTAGCTAATCTCCCTCAATCACTTCTACTAATTATTTCTCCCCCAAAAACTCTTCCAATACTCCAAAATTACACTAAAATTTTCATTTAATTCCAAACAAATTTCACACAAACACAAATTTATATTTCATTAATAACTAAAAATTTCTATCCAAACATTTTGGATGAAATTCCCCAATACGTGAGTTCATAACACATTTCATAAACAAAAACTTACATCATTAAGATGTATTAAACATCAAATTAAAATGCAATAAAACACAAACATAAATCATGAACACAAAATACTAAACACAGGAAACCAAATCACAAGACTACACTTACTTTAACTTCAATCTCCTGTAGGTGGATTATATCCAGAATCACCATTAGTTCCATTTGAATCATCTGGAATATAAATCTGATAAAACGGGCGATGATTAAAAACTCTTACATCTTCTTCTAACCATTTGTTCTTCAGATACATCCCTCTATTTGCTTCATCCACATGGCTTGTATGACTGAATTGTATTTTGAGTTGTCATCCAATATATGCTAAATGAGCGTTAGTTTCATTTACATTTTCTTCAATTGATTCCACATTAGCTTCAATCTTTGCAATCCTTTATGTAATTCCTTAAGTACTAACTGCTAGGAATCTGTTGAATAAAGCACATTTGCACTAATAAACTTCTTCTTGTTGGCTTCCTCTTTCTTTTTAACTTCGCTCTCCCAAGAAGACATTTTTCCACTCAAAATACTCTTCTTTAGACTCAGGAATGGAAAAGAACTAGGGTAAGTATTTCTTTAATTTTGGGCCTTTTTATAGACTTGAGAAGGCTTAAAATCGACATGAGACATGTTAAAACTCCCAAATTTACTTCCCCTTGACTTAGGCATCTACAAACCATTTTTTCACGTTTTTTGTAAATCCAGCGCCTAAGCGCCAATCTGTGGCACATAGCCGCCAGTGCTCAATGTAGCACAGGTCTGGTAAACGTTCAAATCTTCATTCTGACTCCTCTAAGTCATCAAATAAGGTCCAAATAATACCACTATAACATAAAATCTTCAAAATACTACCACATAATCATAAAAACAAACCAAACAAAGCACACACATCAAACTTAAAACAAAGTACACTGATAACTATGGGTTGCTTCCCACAAAGAGTTTGGTTTAACATCTTCAGCCTAACATACCTAAAGTTTATTCTGAGTGACCCAACATCAGTTTATTATCAGGTTTAAGTTGATTGACTCAATAATAAGGTTTAAGTCTATGACCATTAACTTTAAATATTTTTTCAGTTTTAGTATCTTGAATATCCACAGCTCCATAGGAATAAACTTTCATCACAATAAATGGGCCCATCCGCCTGGACTTAAGTTTTCAACAAATATTTTCAATTTAGCATTATACAACAAAACTTTTTGTCCTAGCCCAAGATTTTTAGTAAGAATCTTCTGATCATGCCACAACTTCATTTTTTCATTATAAATCTTAGCATCCTATCTCTTTTAGCTCATTTAATTGCAATAATCTCTTTTCTCCAGCATCTTTCAAATTATAATTGAACTCTTTAATAGCCCAATATGCTTTATGCTCAAGTTCAACTGGTAAATGACAAGCTTTTCCAAAAATTAGCTTATATGGGGACATTCCTATATGAGTTCTGTAAGCAGTCTTATAAGCCCACAAAGCATAATCCATTTTAATTAACCAATCCTTTCAATTTGGATTAACAGTCTTTTCCAATATTCTTTTATTTTCATTATTGGATAATTCAACCAAACCACTTATCTACGGATGATAAGCAGTAGCAATGTGATGGTTAATATGATTTTTGTTTGTTAACTTTTCAATAATCGCATTTCTAAAATGACTCCCCCCATCAGTTATGATTACTCTTGGTATTCCAAATCTACAAAATGTATTCTTTCTTAAAATCTTTGCAACACTTTGAGCATCACATTGAGGTAAAGCAACAGCTTCTATCCATTTAGATACATAGTCTACTGCTATCAAAATGTATATATTTCCAAAAGATGGTATAAATGGTCCCCTGATATCTAATCCCCAAACATTAAATATTTCAACTTCCATCATATAATTGAGGGGCATCTCATTTCTTCTAGAAATATTTCCTACACGTTGACATCAATCACAATTTTTAATATATGCATTAACATCCTTAAAAATTGTAGGCCAATAAAATCCAGATTTTAAGATCTTATATGCAGTTTTATCAACTCCAAAATGTCCCCCATAATCAGAATTATGATATTTTTGAATAATTTCATAAGTTTTTTCTAACAGCACACATTTTCGAATGATTAAATCATTTCCTTGTTTATATAAAAATAGGTCATCCCAAAAATAAGTCTTAACCTCAGATTCAAAATTCTTCCTCTCCTGGTATGTTAAACCATAGAGTAAAATATCACTAACAATAAAGTTTACAATGTTGACATACTACGGAACACGCCACTCATTAGCAGTGAACAAATTTTCATCAGAAAATTTTTCATTAATTTCTTCAGCATCACAGAGATATTTTTCAGTTTCAAGCATGGACAGATGATCAGCAATTTTATTATCAGAACCCCTTCTATCCACTATCTCAAAATAAAATTCTTGCAATAGAAGAATCCATCTTATCAGTCTTGGTTTTGCATCCTTCATTTTCATTAAATATTTAATAGCAGAATCATCAGTATGCACCACACATTTAGTTCCAATTAAATATGATCTGAATTTATCAAAGGCAAATATTATAGCTAATAACTCTTTCTCAGTAGTGGTATAATTAATTTGAGCTTCAGTAAGAGTTTTACTAGCATAGTAAATTACTTTCAAAATCTTATCATATTTCTGACCTAAAACAGCTCCAATAGCATAATCACTAACATCACACATAAATTCAAAAGGTTTTTTCCAGCTTGGTGACACTATAACAGGTGTAGTGATTAATATTTCTTTTAATATTTCAAAAGCTTTTAGGCATTCATCATCAAAATAAAAAATTACATCTTTTTCTAGTAAATGGCATAAAGGTTTCAAAATTTTTTATAAGTCTTTAATATAACGCTTGTAGAACCCAACAAGTCCTAAAAAACTTCTAATTCCCCTTACATTAGTTGGGCAAGGTAAATTAGAGATCACTTGAATTTTTGCAGGATCTACCTCCATACCATTTTTTGATATAAGATGCCCTAAAACTATTCCTCCTGCTACCATAAATTGGCACTTTTCCTAGTTAAGGACCAAATTAGTTTCTTCACAGTGTTTTAAAACTTTAGAGATATGTTATAAAAATTATTCAAATGAAATTCCAAACACTTAAAATTCATCCATAAAAACTTCAATTCCGTTTTCAATTAAATCATATAAAAATTTTCATCATACATCTCTGAAATGTAGCAGGGGCATTACATAAACTGAAGGGCATTCTTCTAAAAGTAATTTTACCATAAGGACTGATAAACGTTGTTTTCTCTTGATCTCCAGGAGCAATTTGTATTTTGTGGTAACCAGTATATCCATTCAGAAAACAAAAATATTTATGCCCAGCTAGTCAATCCAACATCTGATCTAGAAAGGGAAGTGAAAAATGGTCTTTCCTTATAGCAAGGTTTAATTTTCTATAATCAATACATATTCTCCATCCTGTGACTTTTCTTGTTGGTATAATCTCATTCTTTTCATTAACAGTCACAGTAACTCCTCCATTCTTAGAAACACAGTGAATAGGACTAACACATGCACTATCTGAAATAGGGTAGATAAATCCAACATCCAACCACTTTAAAAATTTCTTTTTTAATAACTTCTTTCATGATAGGATTTAATCTCCTTTGAGGATGAGCCCGACGTTTGTATTTATCCTCCATAAGAATTCTATGCATACAAATTGAAGGACTGATTCCTTTAATATCAGTTATTGTCCTTCCAAAGGCTTTCATATATTTCTTTAAAATTTCAAGCAAACTCTCTTCTTCTTTTTCAGTCAATTGAGAGGAAATTATAACTGGAAAAGTTGAGGGATCACCTAAAAAGGTATACTTCAAATGATTAGGAAGCAAAATTAAATCAAGTACAGGAGGTTTTTCAATTGATGGACCAAAAGATTCAACTTTTTTATTCATGTCGAATAATTCAAAATTTTCATGAACATAATTTAAATCTTCCTCATGAAAATCTTTAGAATGTTTTAATTCCTTTTCTTGCTCGTTTTTCATTTCTTCACTTTTAGATTTTTCTTCATAAGCTAATTTGAAATGGAATTAACTTAAATATCTGATAACATCTATCCTATAACATTCATCATCTTTAACCCTTGTAGGATATTTCATTGATTTTGAAATATTGAATGTAACAGTTTGATCATTGACTCTCATCGTTAATTCCCCTTTTTGAACATCTATCATTGCACTCCCTATGGCTAGGAAAGCTCTCCCTAAAATTATAGATATCTCTATATCTTCCTCTATATCTAGGATAATGAAATCAACAGGAAAGATAAATTGATTCACTTTCACCAAAACATATGACCGCAATTTTTAATATACTTAAAAATATGAGAATTCGACACCACTACTAGAAGATCTAAATCCTCAGCAATAGCGCCAAATTAACTTAGAGCGTAATTTTAATTCTTGTAACAATTATATATTATAATCTTTAATCGCATAGTTACATTTAAACACAAGCATACGTATCGCTCAAGTAATACATGGCTCTAGTGGAGTCCTGGATATCGTTCCCACAGGGAATATTTTATAAGCTACAGACTAGGATTATAGAAATCAATTCAGAATCACAACTAAATTGAAATTGCCTATTTGTCACTAATACACAATCGACAATAATATAAAATTAAAATTAAACTAGTTCTACTAACATTAACTAAGTTTACTAAAGTAAAGTTCAAATATATAAGCAAGAATCTTTCTCCTTTGTTAAGATATAAGTGAATAGATAATTAGAATTAGTTTTCAATGGTGTTGTGCCAAATAAGAGCATACCTATTCTTTACCCTTTGGTCCAGGCATAAAGAACATTGACTAATCCTATGCTTGGTTACTGAATCTGCAGCTAGGCTGGGAGGATCTAATAGAAAACTCCTTGAAGTTCCTCTGAATCTCTTCCTTTCTTTACAGTACTCAAAATTCACCTTTGAAATGGTAATGCAGAAGAGATCTCTCACTTCCCTTCCACTCTTACAATCCTTCGAAGAACTCCTCACAATCTCTATTTGAACTCACTATTTAACACTCACTAATAACAATGGACACTAGTGGACTCTCTATTGGACACTAAGTATCTATGAGAAGAATCTAATAGAACTTTTTAAAGACTCTTAGTGACTTTTAGAAGACTCCAAAAGGATAATTTTTTGACCAAAAATGGTTCATTTTAAAGTTGTTGAAGAGTCTCTAAGGGTTTTGTAGGCATCCCTTCAAAAATCCTCCACATTCGACATATTTTGTGAAAGAACCGTCGATCCCGCCGTCGGCGGCCTCGAGCTCCACCGTCGGTGGCCTTCTATAAACTTAGCCTTAAGCCGACCCCGCTGTCGGCGGCCTCCTTTGTAATATATTCCGAACTCTCGAGAAAATCACGCCGTCGGCACCATAGACCTCGCCATCAGCGCCCTAGGTCAAATTTGCATAATTTAGCCTTTATTGCTCCAAATTCGCTCATTTTTGCATATTTTCGCTACATTGTCCTTAAATCTTCATACTTGCAGAAAAACATCAAAAATACCCTTTTTTTAAGTGTAATATCTTCAAAATAAGTATAAAATAGGCATGAAATTCTTAGCATTTTTTCCTTGGGTCAACATCCTCTATAACTCCTTTAGGATATGTGATCGAACGATCTGCTAATTGTAGAGTTACAGTAGTGTAGGTTATTTCTCCTAATCTCAGTCTTTTGAATATTGATAATGGCATAAGGTTAATGCTTGCACCCAGATCACATAAAGCTTCTCCATAAAATCTGTCTCCGATTGCACATGGAATTGTGAAACCACCAGGATCTTTAAACTTTTCATGAAGCTTTTTTTGAATTATTGCACTCTACTCTTCACTAAGTGCAACATTTTCATTATCTTTAAACTTCCTTTTTATGTTGAGAATATTCTTCATAAATTTCACATAGGTTGGTATTTGTTCTAAGGCTTCAGCAAAAGGAATATTGATTGTAAGCTTCTTAAATATCTCCAAGAACTTTAAAAATTGCTTATCCAACTTTTGTTGACAAAGTCTCTGAGAAAATGAAGATGGTCTCTTCTCTAAATCAATCTTAGGTGGATAAATAAGTCTTTCCAAACCTTTCAGAGCGTCCTCTTTTGGTTTTTCAATCTCCTCTTTCTCTACTTCAATCTCTTTTTGAACTCTACCTTCCAACTCTCTTCTACTTCTCAGTTGAATTGCTTTTACTTGCTCTTTATTCTTATCTCTTGGACTTACTTTAGTATTACTAAGAAGTGTTCCTTGGGATCTATTAGTTAATGAAGTGGCGATTTGTCACAATTGATTCTTAATATTTCTGATTGTAGCTCCTTAGCTTTGCAATTGATTTCCCATTTTTAACACCACTTTTTCAATAGACAACTTCTTCTCCTTTAATTGTGAAGTATTATTAAATATTGGAGGATATGTTGGTCTATAATTATTATTCCCTTGGATGTTCCAGTTCCCCAATGGGTTTACACCCCATTGTTGATTACTACCACCCTGATTATTGTTATTCCAATTAAAGTTTGGATGATTTTTCTAACCTGGGTTATAATAATTGGAATATGGGTTATTAGGCTTACTTATAGCATTCAAAGTTTCTGGTGAAATTTAAGAATAAACCATTTGGCCTAATGAATTTCCTTCAATCATGAAAATTGGTTGAGAAAATTCATTCCAAATTGGTCTATCTTTCTTGAAATTGCAGCAACTTGATTTGCTTGCATTGTAAAAGCATCATTGTCATGAATATTGGCTACCTTTTTATGATTTAACCTTTCAGAAGGCCTTTGAAAATTGTTAGTTGACATTTCTTCAATTAAAGCATAAGCATCAGCAAACTGTTTAGACATTAATGAACCACCACCAGCGGTATCGATAATAGATCTAAGAGATCTAACTAATCCATTATAAAAAATCTAAATTATTAAAAAATCTATTATCGAAAGATGTGGACACTTCCCTAAGAGATCTTTAAATTGTTCACATGCTTCATATGAAGATTCACCTTCAAACTGATAAAAATATGTAATATCATTTCTATGCTTCTCTATCTTTGATGGTGGAAAATATTTAGCAAGGAATTTTTGTGCTAAATCACTCCATGTTCTGATAGATCCAGGTGTTAATGAATTTAACCAAATCTTAGCCTTATCCCCCAGTGAAAAAGGAAAAAGTCTAATTCTAATAGCATCATCAGAAACACCATCATATTTAAAGTAGCACACAATTCTAGAAAATTGGTAAGATGAAAATTAGGATCTTCAATTGGTGCTCCCCCAAACTAATTATTAGATACCATTTGGATAATAGAAGGTTTAAGTTCAAATGAATTAGCAACTACAGCAGGGTGTTGAATACTACCATGAAGTTTATCCACTATAGGGTTAGCATAATCTCTTAAAGGTCTAATTTTTTATGGATGTTAACATTTTGATTTTCTTGATTCGCCATTTCTGGAATTTTTATATTTTTTCAGTATTTTTATTTTTTTTTATTTTTCTGATAGTTCTCTCTAATTCAAAATCGTAAGGCACAAGTCATTCAGAACCTGAACTACGCATACAAAAATAAAATAAGATAAAGTAAAACACACTAATAAAAGCAAAGAAAAGTAAAAGTTTTAATTTTTCTTAATCTTCGTTATATGAAAGTTTAGCTAATTTCCCCGACAACAGTGCCAAAAACTTAACTCCGCCAGATATTTATGCTTACGCTTTTCAGTTTATATTTCTTTTTAATGATTTTATCTCTTTCTTTACAACGACACCAAAAACTTGACTCTGAAGCAAATAAGAAATATATTTTAATTATTTTATAAAATGAGATTTTACGCATATATACGTATCATTTATCAAGTAAAATAGGACTTTCAAATTAAGCCCCAAAATATCGAACCCAGAGAGAATGGTTTAAAAATATAAAGAAATAAAAAAATTAACTTTTTACTTTTTAAATTGATTTTGTAAAGTATGTTTTAAAATAGATAATTTGAAAATTGTTTTTAAAATTTTCTTTTAAGAAAAATTAAAGCAAGCAATTACAATTAACAAGACTCTAAAAATGATATAAAAGCAATGAGAATAAAATATATTTTTCCTCTTTTAATAAATCGGTAATAATTATGGAATTTCATTGTGGAAGTATAAAATGTGTTGTGCCAAATAGAAGCAATTATATTCTTTACCCTTACTTGGTTCTATAAAGGAAATTTTTTAATTTGAAGCTTTGAAATTTTGTAGATGTGTTAGGCAGGGAAGATACCAGCTCTCACTCTAGAGTTCCCTTTATTCCCTCCACCTGGGGGCTAACATCTCATAACAAAATTTTTCACCTCAAACCAAATTAGAGGGATTTAGCCTATCACTCTAAAGTCTTCTAATTTTACTCCCCATTAAAAACATATCTCCCTATTTATTTGTAATCAATATATGAAATACAATTCTCATCCATACAATTACATGTGATTCTTTCCAATTGTTGATTGAGACAATACCGCATTTGATCTTACATACTCTCACAACAAATTTCAACATCTTAATTGGCCAAATGAAGGAGTAAATTAAGTGCAAGGAATTAAATCATCACAGCTTATTCCAACATTAAACTTATATACTTCACACAACTTCCTTCCATAATTTAATTACTTCATCATTTAAAAGGAAAAAAAAAGAAAACTACTCATAACTCAAAGAGAAAACACAAACACAACTTAATTTGAAAGTAGAAATCATATTAAAAACACAACAAGTTTTACTTAAAAACTAAATGTAAAAATGAAGATAAATACTTATCTAAAAATCCTCTCCACAAGACTCTAGAAGTTCCTCTGAAATTTTGCTTTCCACTAAAAGACTCCACAGAAGTTGGCGCCCAACTCTGTTGACTCCAACTCTGACTTTATACTCCAACACAAACTAGATAAATGGATGAAAGAAAATTGGTGAGCAGAAGGCTTCACACCAACCCCTTTTTCCTTTAAAACTCTCTTAAACTAAAATGACTTAACTAACTGACTCTAAACAGTAAAAAGAAGACTCTGAAAAAACTAAGAAGGAATCCAAGAAGAAGACTAAAGGAAGACTAAGAAGACTTTAAACTGTTTTTATGTCTTTATTTTAATAATTCTCTAAAAGGTGCTTTGGTGTCTCTTCAAAATATGATCAAATTCAATATATCTACCAAAGAATGCATCTCTTCATTCAAATCTGCCACCCAAAGTAAGTTAAGGAAATTACCACCAAAAGTTGCTTCAAATGCCCTTTGAATTTTGTGCCAAATGTGATTTAATTCGTATTTTAAAACTGTCGCGCCTATGCGCTAACCATGCGGCGCTTAGCCGCCACAGGTCAAATTTTCACATAGACCATTTTTGGTCCAAGTTTGATCCTCTTTTGCTCTTTTTTATCATAATCAGTTATCTAATCATACCTGCAAGAAAAACACAAAAATATCTTCCATTAAAGTGTAATATCATCTAAAATAGGTATAAAATGTGCATAAAAATATTATATATTTTAGGTGTATCAGCAACTCCTATCCTATCCTTCGCGCTATCATCCTTAATTACATTTTGCTCTCTTTCTTCTTCCTTTCCCACTGTGATGGTCTCCTTGGTGAATCCTTCATCTTAGACTGGGCTGGTGGCAGATTCCGGGCAGCGGCTTTCCTTGAAGTGGATTGGATCTGATCCAAGGCTCTCTTGAGTTCATTCCACATCGTACTCCACCCATCCTTGCTGAAATTTGGGTTAATCGCAGAGATTGGCTCGGATGAAATCATATTTACAGAACCTCTTTTAGGTTCTTTCAAATATTTTTTGGGTATCGTTATATTCCCTTATTTGTAATTCCTCTTGAGCCAATCCTTAATACTGAAGCATCCTTCTATAGTATGTCTGAACAACCTGTGGTAGGGATAAAAGTTGGGTTGATCTTTCTTGTTCATCTCTTCCGACTTCTTCGGCTCAAAAAATATGAACACTGGCTTCTTCATCAAGTTTTTAAACATCTTTGCTACGACATCATCTTTGAAGTAGTTCCTTCGTAATTGTTATGATATTTTCAGACTCTGTCTCCCATCCATCTTGTACAGTTTTTGTTGGAAATAGCCTAACTATTTTACTGCAGATGGGGTTGACCATATTGCTGGGACTGACTGTACTATAGAGGCTGAATGTACTGAGAGGACTGACTGTACTGTTTCGGCGCCTGCTCGGCCTAAATCCTCATTGGTTGTTTCCCTTTGTAGATCATTTCCACTACGCCAGATCTCTTTTCGTAAGCTTTGACTGGTCTCATTTTCTCTGTCTTCTCTACTAGCTCCATATGTTTGACTTCTTCTTGTATATTACTAGCCGTATTAAGTAACTTCTTGAAGGACTTGATAGTTCGACCTTTAAGCATAAAAGCCACCAGAGCGTGAATACTCTTGAGTAGTATCTATATTATATTTTGTTCCTATAGCTGGGGCTCATATTTCATGCTTAAGTTCCCCCATCTCAGAATGTAGTTGACTAGAGTCTCGTCAGGCATTTGTCGTTCCACTACTAGATCTCCTATAGTAACATGGTGTTTTGCGCTGGTAAATCTCTTCACGAACATGTTCTCCATTTCTTCAAAGGTCTTTAATGATTCTTTGGAAAGCTCGACATACCAATCAAATGCTATTCCTCACAAGATGCTGACAAACTATCAGAACAATAATGCTTCACTTCCTCCAGTGTTGAAACAACTGGCTCTGAAGTGTGAAATGTGTTGATGAGGATTTTCATCCCATCGAACGTCTTGAAAGTCAGGGGTACGAAGCCTTTGGGTTAAGGCACGACATCAAATTTCTCTGAGTAGGGTCTACCCCTTGAAACCGATGCTCTGCCTTTAGATTGAGCTAAGGCCTACTGAACTTGCTGCTTGATCATCTACTTGATATCCTTTTCTATTGGACTCGGAGCGAATCCTTATTCAGTTGTTCATCCTCGTTAGCAGAAGCAACATCTCTTTTTTGTTCGTGATGTCTATGACTTCGGGGTGGTTAACCTCTGGAGATGCCACTGTCGTGACTGTGATTGTCTGTGTAATGCAGCCATGCCTGTCATGGTAGCGGTTATCTCCTCCATCCTCTTCTCCATATGAATAATTTGTTCATCTCTTGTGAAAATAGACCTCTGAAGCTCATCTGTGGCGTTCTCCTAACTAGGAACATCACGCACAGATGTCGCAGGCCTAATCTCGATGACAATAATCTCCACGAACTCTTCTTCCATGTACTCTGACAGGTTGCAATATTCATTTTCAATATCTAGTCCCCGTTCTCTTGCTAATTCTGAAATTTCTGGTCAGAGCTTTCAGACTTTATCATCAACTACTTTCTGTTTAATCACCTTCATATCTATAGGTCTCCCTCGACTATCACTCTTTTTTGCAATTGATTCAGAAGCAACGATGGTAGTGGCAACGGGAACATCAGACTCATGATCCATCTTCTGATCCACAGACTTCTTAGAGCGTACTGGTCCAATGAACTTTAGTAACAACACTTTCCTCTTAAGTTTCATCGCCTTGAGACGAGGTGTCTCGGCGGGGACATCAGAGTGGAGAGGAGAAGTATGCTCCCTAGGGTGTATACCATGTATAGAGGGAGAAAATCCTCTTTTTATCCTTCCTCTTTCAGGGTTCCTTATACTCTTTGGTAGACGGTGCTCTTGGACCTAGCCAATACTTGACCGATTAGCGTACTACGGGTGTCAGAATGGCATTAGTATAATTTATAGTAGTGGCATCAACATGCTTCCCCAAATGGTGTTCAATAAATGCTCAGACGGGCTTCTCCCTCCTCAGAATATAATTCTTTATTTTAGGGGATATTGCACATTCCATCCTTCTGAGAAGCTTGACAATGGAACATCCTTCTTTCTCAACTAATTTTTTGAAAATTGTATGGACTCGGGTGATGGGTGTGGGCCTCTCCCTCACCTCATCACAACCATGTGGTGATGGAAACGTGGCAGAAATCTTGCAAAGGCTTGCATCTCCAGTAGTATCAATCCATGGGTGGAATGTACTCCCTCGAAGAAGAGGAGAGGTATCCAGTAAACTGAGTTCCTCTTATTGAGGAATCTCAACAATCAATGGCAGACTTGTAGCTTGTGTCCTGGCAATTTCAGAATCCTACAATTGCGGTTCCTTCTTTGAGACCTAGTTGACGGGGCAACTTTAGAACTAAAACCAATCTCAAAGACTGACGTCAGGGCAAGAAAGGAATTATCAGAATCATCTTCATGTAGAATTTCCTTCCCCTTGGTAAATGGGAAAGTAGGTGTAGTGGCGACAAAACTGGTAGCGGTAGGGGTAACAACTCTCCTAGGCACGGAGACGACTGACTTGATGGAGGCAATAGAAATCTTCACCTTCGTAGCATAAGGGAAATACTAGTGGGAGTTCAGGTTGAACTCGACAGATGGTTCTTGAACTTTGCGGGTAGCAACTTTCACGACAACAAATGGGGCTTTTCCAAGTACGACCTTGAACTCACTGAAGCCGGTCCAGAACATGATCATTGGAGCAGCAAGACGGGCCTCACGAGAAGTGTGTCAGTTGTAGGAGAAAGTCAGCATAGAGGCTAACATCATGACTATTGAAGGAAAACAAAATTCTGAAAGTTATCGAAGGCTTAAACCCTTTAATCATAGTGCAAACACTATAAAAAAATTCGTTCTGTGAACTGGGCACTATTTCCCTTCATTTTGAATTTTAGTATTATTTTTTTGTTTGTAATCTTCATATACTCTTTAGAAGGAGCTTAAGATTTAAGAGGAACTTGTTCAATTTGATGATAACAAGCTCGAACCTGGGAGGCACAAAGGGAAAGTGAAGGGTGGAACCCCATCCGGGATCCCCTTCACAACTCATATTGTCTTAGTAAAACTTGTTCACCAACACACCTATTGGGGTCTGACCTAATAAAAATCAAGATGAAACCTAAAGACTCCTGAACCCCTATGTTTAAGGATGGTTAAACAGATGGTCCTGAAATCGAGGAGATTTGATCTTACTATCCCAAGAAAGAAATGGGTAAAGCATATCAACAAAAAAAATGGTAATCTGATCCATGAAGGACATGAACACATTACCGATGTATGAATATAGTATTTCCTGGTCTTAATGAAGAGAGAAAATAGCCCTAGTGCAGTCGTCAAAAAATTGAAGGTTGCAAAAGATGGTTTGGGAGTAGTTTTAATTTATGTAAATATATATTTTAGGAAAGTATCATTTTTAATTTTAAAATATGAAATCAAACTGATTTCATATATGCAATATTTTAAATAATCAAGCACTTCACCGCAAGTCAGTATCTATCCCAAAGAATGGATACATTATTTTGTGGTGAGGCTTGATCAAATAAACTAAAGAATTCTTGACATTTGTTTAGTCTGCGAACAATTTAAGTTGACTGACAACTTTCCCTATCTAATATGAAAGAGTTAGATAGGGTTTATATTAATATGGGGTCTTTAAGTTTTCTATAAGGGTAAGCCCCTATAGTTAATTACATCATAGATAACTGAAGTCACCTAAGATATTTCTTGATATAGATCAAGAATATTGTATTCATGACTTCTAAATGGTAGGATTCTTCAAGAAAATGTGATAATGGGAAATCCCATAGGTGAGTAGCTCAAGTTTTTGAATAGTTATTATAAGAATCTAGAGAAGAAAGCTAAGGGAAAGACAAAGATTTAAGAAAAATCTTGGTGTTCTTTCACAAACTATCCTATGGTTTAGCTTCAATTTGAGATATTTATTTAATATTTCATCCTACCAATTTTATTTATTTAGGGCTTACATTCACTTGATATCGATCATGTGAAAAGCCTGGATGATAGGAGGATTTATGTCATATCATATGACAACCTCGGAACCTAAGACGAGTTAGGGCTTATATTGCACAACGTAGTCATGCAAAGGCTTAAAGATATTAAGTGAGGGTTTATACTGCACTAGGCTAGATCCCTCGAAATCCTATGGCTTGTTGTTTAATTCTAAGAAGTTTTGTTGATGAAGGTGGCTGTGCTGCCCACTGTGCATGCACCAAGCTTCTCGTCATAGCAGGTTTAGTTTTAGAAGTGTCAAATTGAAGAGATGAGAGAAGTGTCATGTTTTAGAAATTTTTAACTTGAGATGTTTTAATTTCTTATTTATGGGAATATTTAAGTTGATTATAGCGACGCCATTTAGGATCCCCGGGTTCTTTCATTCCGACACCACTATTTCTTCGGAGTCACTTAGTTCAGATGAATTTACTAAACTCAACATAATGAGTTCCATACTTTTATTTAGACCATGAGAATCTCGTTAGTAGCTGTAGGTTGCGTCCTCCGAGATATTCCCGATCATCCAAAAAAAAACATTTTAATTTAATTTCTCTTATGATTTTGTTATGTTTGTGATTAAATTTTGAGTTGTTATATATTTTGACTGTTGTGGTAATGAATTTTATCATGTCTTGTTTTATTTTTTTTATTTTAGTTTCAATTTAGTGGCTATCCTAAAAGTTTTGGTTTTCATGCAGGGTGACATTGTTGTTTAGCATGCAAGCTTATAAGGAAAAAAAGTAAAGTAAAGGAGGTACAAAAAAGAAGGTACTATAAACTTATAAAAGTGTACCTGGTCAGTCTTCTTATTCCCCCACCTGAAACTTTAGTATCTTTTGTAGTATACATTTATAGTTGGCAAAAAAGTAAAGCCAATAGATAGTTTCTTCACAAGCCTACCAAATCCTATGTCAACTTGGTGGGTCCTATTTATTTATTTGAGATATGTCTTCTTTTAATAAATATGATGGGTTCAGTTGCCCTACAAGTTGTCCTGAGGACTTGTGAGAAGGTCCAGGGAATCCCTAGATATTTCATACTCCTTTTGAACTTTCTTGAGTTCATTTGAACTTATCATATATACTAAATGATTCATCCATTTCATACCCTTTTGCTTAATGAGCTGATGTTTTAATTATCCCAAAAGGTGGGATAAATATAACTTGATATTTCATTTATGAATTATGTAAGTGGGGCCTTTAGAGGCAATTTAATTTATAAAAGAATTTAACCAATTTTGATGAGCTTGTAGTGTTTCAAATGTGTTTAACATTAATTGTGTTTTCTTTTCTAAACTTCATTAGTCAAATTTCAATTAAGTCTAGTCTCACTAACAAGTATTGAATTATCATTAAACCACTAATTAGGAGTATTAGATCAATAAATATCACCTTCCAAAAATGAAATCCCGTTAACTTTTGATCACTTAGTCTCAATAATCTCCCAAATTAATGTAATTTAAGGAAATTACAAACTTACCTTTTAATATGACAAAAATGAGATTGGTTTCTATCATTTATCCCTTTAGGTCTAATCATTCAATCATGTTAATTAAGATAATTCATTGCCCATTTCCCACTTTAATTAAGCCTAAATATTGATTAAGGCTAAATTCTTTTAAAATTGTATTTTTGCCCCTAAAGGCTTTATCACCTGATAATTCATTAAATTTAAATCAAATGACTGTAAAATTTTTATATTACTCCACTTATGGGCCAACTAAAACATCAAAGGGGAAAATGTGATTTTTCTTAAATTAAATTTATTTATATAATTATTTTTATTGAAAGTAGGAATTTTGAAAGAAAGTTCAATGAATTACTCAAAACACATTATTTATTTTGAAGAAAATAAATAGAGTTTCTCCTATAACAGAGGACCACTTGGACTAAATTTCATGATTTTTTAAATTTTAATTTAATTATTATAATTATTTTAATTTAGGAGTATTAATTAAATATAAATATTAATTAACTAGAAAATTATGTTTTATACTTTTCTCAGATCTTTTGAGGTGACGAACCTAGAGAAACAAATTTCATATTCTTTTTTTTACATTTTAATTATTAAAATTATTTTTGTGAGAAATTAGGAAAAATCCATTTTAGCGAGTTAAAATTTAATATCTTTATTTAGAGAGTTAGGAAAATTATTCCAATTGTTCCTTAGTGATTAGGAGGCAATTTGGAACATTTCCATAATTTGATTAATTTTGTGATTTTTACGAATTTTTAATTATTTAAATATTAAAATAATGATTAAAAATGAAATTTTTTTTAATTACAATTTTATTTTTCAGAGACTCTTCTAATCACAGAGAACTCCCAAAATTAATTTGATGATTTTTTGAAGTGTATTTTAATTATTACAATTATATAAATGTCAAAAATATGATTTAGATTGGAAAATTCATTTAAGTGTTTAAATTACCTCCAATTGAATTAAACTTTTTATGGAGAGTTCCTCTGACTTTAAATTACAATGTAGAATAATTTTGAGGTTATTTTTATTTATATTTAATTCAATATATTTTTTTTAGGATTTACGGTTTAATTACAATTAGGGTTATAATTAATGAATTAAACCAAGTTTACATTTTTTCTATGTTCCTTCGGTCATAGTGAACCTACCAAAATTTACATTGCATTTTTCTGATCATTATTTTAATTATTATAATTTTTATATCAAAACAGACTCATATAAATTGAAAAATAGAGATCTCCTCACAGAGATCTCTCCTAACCTTGGAAAAACTAGGAAAGATCCCCCATGATAGAGAGAACAAATGCCCTAAGTTTTATGCATAGTGAAATAGTTATGCAAATGGAGTGCTAAAATACCCAAAATGGTATTTACTTAAGTAAAAATTAAATATATATCAAATAAATTTGAAACCATTTTCACATTGTTTTCCTCTGTTCACTAAGCAAGAGAGTACTTTTCATTTATTTTTATGATTTTTCTACACCAAGTTATGAATTTTTAAAGGTCCACTAATTTAATTAATTAAAATAAATACCTAATTTTTATACTTATCTACGCAGTGCCAACTCAACCTTGGCAGCTCCAAAGCTACACGCATCGCTCCAACATTTGACGCCGCCATCCACGTAGCCGCCTCGTCAGCCCTAGATTTATGGATCATCTCCTCATCCAACTGCATCAGCGCCGTCCATTGTATACACGCATGATCCAACGACTCTTGGACATTGTTCCCAATTGACCTAACCCGTAAACTGTCCACACTAGAACCTTAAGATCTCAACCTAGATTTAACCATATCACTTCAGGTTTGTTTCTATGGACTCATCTAGGTGGGACGAACCTATCTATACAGCTAATACACCATTAAATACAGTTTGAATACATGGAGAATCGAAATAGGCTCGGGATAAAGAGTGAGAAAAATATCATTTTCTAAGAGGGGAGGCCTCAATCAGATGGTTGTAGCAATTTGATTGGTCCCAACGAATCTCCATATGAATCCTCTTTCTTTGGTGAAATGTCTAGACCTGACTTCAGCCAAAGCTTATTTTAGGTGTTAATCAAAGTTTGGTATGAAGGCTCTTTGTGAGGGGGCTTTGATGGGGGAACTTCTCCTTTAAGTGTGGGGATGGTGTGGGTATAATTAATTTGATTTTGGTTCAGTGTAAAGTGGTAATGGAACGTGTCCTGGTTCCAGCAAGGCTTTGAGCTTCAAAATTGAGCTCAGGCGGTGGGAGAAATGGCAGGGAAGTTGCTAGGATGAGCTTAAAGAGGTTGCAAGTAGCTCTGGGAACAATTTGGTAGAGTTTCCCCTAAGTTTTGTGCACACACACCTTTGACCGTCAAGGATGGTGGTTTAAATAGAGGAGCTTAGAGGGGCTACCATGGCCGGGATTTGGGTGAGTTTACGTGCTTAGGTAGTGGGCAGCAATGAGTAATTAACCAATCAGGGTGAGATAGCTTGGATGGGTCAATTTGGGTTTTTTCCATGGGTGGTGGCTCTCAGTTTGCCTCCTCCAGTGACTAGGTCGGCTGGCCAGGCCAGAGGAGGTGGCCAGGGGAGGTGGCCAGTGGTCAGGTGGTCAGGCGGGTGATGCACCAAAATAATGATAGATTAATTCTATATAATTTGTACTCATTTTTTGTGATATTACACTTTAAAGGAAGGTATTCTTCATGTTTTGTTGTAGGTATGATGATTTTAGGTGAATGGAGAAAAAGGAAGTGAAAAGGAACAAATTTGGAGCAAAAATAGGCAAAATGAAGAAATCAGCCTACTGGCGCCGCCGGCGCCCAAATATAGAGAGTTCATAATTTAAATGACAAAGCGCCACAGGCACCCTATTTCGGTTTAAGTCAAATTCAATTCATTTGGACGATTTTTTAAGGGTTGCTTAAGGAAACTCTTGGGGAATTCATTTATAAACTATTTTAAACATATTTGGATGCCAAGAAAGAGAGAGAGGAGAGGGAGAGAAGTCTTTTGAAGTGAGGAAAGTGTGTCAGGGTTTGTGGAGAGTGTGTGGTAAGTGTGTTTAAGTGTGTATAAGCCTTGTTTTGTGAAGGATTCTTTTTTAAAGAGTGTAGGAGAAAGAGTATAGTGAGAGATTGCTTCTTCCTTACTATTCTAAAGAGAGAATTGAGTGTTGTAGTGAAGAGAGAAAATGATTCAAAGGAACTTCAAGGGATTTGCTTGGGGGAGAAATTGAGTTAAGTTGTATTTAATTTTGTGGTTTGTATGACTTTGCTTTTATATATAAAATTCATATATTGTTGTATCTTCCTTATGAATTCTGAGTAGATTTCTTTGTCTTTCTTCTTACAATGAGATGTGGTGAAGTGTTGATGTAGATTTGATGTGCCATAAAAATGTTAAGAAATTGTGATGATTTTTCACTTTGAAGTTCATTCACTTTTCGATCTGGCCAATTAAATTGTTAAAATTTGTTGTGAAACATTCAATTCGAAAGGACTAAGTGCTCTATAAAAATAGTAGATAATTCATTCAATGTCCATGAATGTGTTTTGTAGTTCATGGGAATTGAGTGCAAATAAATAGGGAAATGTGGTTTGATGGGCATCGAATTGTAGATTTTATTCCCCAATTTTGTCCTAAATTTTGGTAACAAAAGCTAGGGTTAGCCTTCAGGTGAAGGGAAGTGGGAGCTCTCAAGTGAGAGCCAGTATCCTTCAGCCTAACCATGGATTTAGTGACTAAGCCTAGGATTTTTTAATGTTATTTACATAACTTGGAAGAGGGGTACTCTAACGAGGGTAAAGAATATGAATGCTCGTATTTAGCATAATACAAATTTATTATCAATCTATATCAATCACTCATCATAGAATCATTCCAAGAGGAAAGATAATTTTCCATATTCGAACCTTACAACGCAAAACTTAGAGCGTGTTAGTTAATCTTATTTATAAATTTAGAAAGTAAAGGACGGGGACTCACATTCAACTCAAGAGTTGATCGAAAAGTATGCTGCATTGGGGATGAAAGTTCTAGGACTCACTTCCTACACAAGAGGTAGCGACAGTGCTAAGATGATGACTAATGCCTTGCTCCATTTAAAGGGGTTTTTACACCTACGTCGATTATGAAATTTATGAATTTATGGAATGTGGAAATTTATGAAATTGTGGTGATTGTGGAGTTTGCGGAGATTTTGTGAAATTTACGAAAGTTTATGAGAGTACAGAGGTATTGCAGAATTATGTCGTTTTATGGGGATTTCGAGACTTGTGAGATTTCAACATTGTGAAGATTTGTGGAAAATTAGTACAATTGTGGAACCTATGGAAGTTGTGAAAATTTATGAGAATTGTTGAACTTGTGCTATGAAATGTGTAGTATTTTGAGTAAATTTTATCATTTTGATTGGTTTCTTTAATCTTTTTATAGATTTCCCTGATTTGATTTTCTTTTTCTTCTTTTTAATTTTGAATTTTAATTTCATTTCTTTTCATCTTTCTTTTGTATTATTCTTTGTTCATTACAATATGGGATGACATTGGGTCAAGTGACTTTCCATCGATTGCACAAATATGGCTGTATTAGAACACAAGTTTGGTAGTCAAGAAATATGAACTTTGTTGATTTACACTGAAATCTGGTACAATTGAATACACGATGAAAAATATCCCGACAATATCATGAATAAATCTATGCAAGCACTGTAATCTTTTATATCATGTCATCTCTACTCTGGAGCAATCCGAAAATTGGCAAACATCTTTCTGTCATTTGAGGTCGTGCTGAGATTAAGCTATCCTCCATAACAAAAGTCCTCTCACATATACTTATAGGTAGTGGTATTTCATAGCTCGAGTAGTCGGAGTCCCTCTAGGTCTGGATCGAACAGTATTTGTATGGTATTTTGCTATCAACCATCCTCCAAAAGGTTACAGAGACTCTTCTTCACGGTACTGCGGGAATGCAATGCTTTGCCAGATCTGCTCCATTTTGTTTCAGTATGAGTACTGATCCAACTGGTAGGGGAATCTCATGAAGTCCATAAAATTCTCCTGGGCCAATGATTTGTATCTCCTTTCCAAACAAAAAGTTGCACTTACTGATGAACGAGATGGTGCTGAAGGGTCTGATAAAATCATGGTGATCGATATGCAGTGGAATGCAATCTCCTTTTTCATAGATGTTGATAATGCAGCTGTTGGGAATGCATTTTTCTGGTAGTATGTGCCACGCTACTATCTGCTTAACCATTATCTTTATTATTGAGGGCATAGGGTCCACTTCATCGTGCCTCAAAATGCATAGGGGATTCCCCTCCTTATCTTGCGCAAAATTGTAGCAACAGCCACATTACATGGTGATTCTGCCTTTCCCTCTCATCCATTTCTGCGAGTCTGAATATTTCCTCTTCCTAAGAAGGCCTACTCGGCCACTATCCCTTAATTAAAAAATACAGTCCAATATCTTCCTTTCATCACTCTACAAAAATACTCTGGTGTGTAACTTAAGTACTTCCAAGAAGTTGTTGCATTTCCTCTTTATCTCAACAAAATGATCAAATTCTTGTTTTTGGGCCCTCTGTATCTTCTCTAGCTCATATCTGGGAACAATCTACGATCTTTGAGGTTCAACAAACTGCAGTACATATGGCTCTACATCTGGGTGATCTTTGCTTCTAAGCACCATTGAAGTTCCTATATATTCCTCCAAAGTCCCGTAACGTTCCAAATGGAAAACATTATACTCCGGGCACTTAGTCTCACTATATCAGTATTGCATCTTAGACATCTTATGCAATGCTCCTCAGGTGGGTAACATAGGATCCACGGTAGCTTCCGGATCATTTTCTCTGATCAGAAGGTTGGTAGAAATCTCCTCAGGGGAATGAACATGAATATGCTCAATGAAGACTTGAGTAAGCTCTGCAACTCTCCTTGGCTTGTCTCTTCTCTAGATGATCCAAGTATCGTGCTTGCGGTAATTGGCATTCTGGCAATTTGTAGGTCTCAGCTGTGCTTTGTCCTCATGCAGAACCTTATGAGCTCTCCCTGAAGAAGCACTAACTAACTCCCCTTTTAGGGTCATGACCATTAATTGTATCTATTTGACCCTTTCCATCGGGTCACAAGTGTTTGAAACCTTCTCTAACTTCTTCCTCTTAGCTAATGTTTCCTCCTTAGTACCGATCCTGATTACTAATTCTAATCTATCCATCCCAGTAACTGACTATGTTCATTAGGAGGACCTCATACTCCACATTGACTTTTCCATAATCCAAATTAAATTTTAAAATGCCACCCCATGCCACTTTCTTTTCATCCAGTGTGAGATTCAAACTGTCTTTAAAAGAGAAAATTAACTTCGGTCCTAACATTTCACTACAAAATATAGGAGAAATATGAGCACGTTGAAATTCAAATGAGCATGAACAATAACGGTTTATTATTAAGTAAATTTTTAATTTATATGCATGGATTTTATCTTACTTAATTCGTTAAGATTTGAAATTTAGTAAAATTCTAAATTCACAGATATTTTATTTCATAAGACTTTATTTTTTTTTGTCAAACATATTCATTAATACAAATTTTCTTAGGACCCAATCACAAACACTAGCCATATAGCTATTTCTCGAAAAAAATTTCGTCCTTGAAATTCATCTATTAAAATGCTATGTTGCGTACTTCTTCAAAAATCATACATTAATCAGCAACATGGGCCTTTCACCTTGGAAATCTTTTAACTGGAATGATCCTCCAGAGTACAACTTCTCCACCACGAACGGTCCCTCCCAAGTTGGCTCATGCTTTTCAACTATCTTGCAGTATGCAAGAATATGTCCTCTAAGAATGAGAACGACGTCGCCAACTTTGAACGTCCTCAAGCGGACAAGGTTATCGTGGGCTTTGATCATCTTCATCTGTTAGATCTCTAAGTTCTATTGCACTATAAACCATTTACCTTTGATACTCTCCAATATTTCAAGTCAAAGCTTGGTGTTGTCCTCTGTTACTATCTTGTTGGCTACTGTAACTCTGAAAGAAAATAACTGCACCTCTAATGAAAGTACAGCCTTAGACCCATACATGAGCGCATACGGTGTAGACTGTGTCAGAGTTCTTACTATTGTCCTTTACACCTACAAGACTTCCAACAATTTCTTGTGTCATTCTCTTTTTTTGTCATCTGATATTTTCTTTATAATTTACACGAGCGTCTTGTTGAAAACTTTTACTAAATTGTTTGCTTTTGGATAGTAGATCTTGGAGCACTTCCAATCTAATATGTGTTATCTGACAAAGTTGTTGATCTTCATGTTTTTTAGGCTAAAACATTGTCCAATGTGATCCTGCATGGGATACTGAAATGGTAGACAATCTAAGTCTTAAATAATTGAAGAACATTATGTGTTGGCACTGCTCTACCTACTTGGAGAAGTAATCCGTGGCTCCCAAAATAAATTTGTGTCCCTTCAAAGACATAGGGTCAATATGACCTACTATGTCCATAACCCAACACACAAATGGCCACGATGCTATCGTTGGATGTAGCACATTTGGAGGTTGGTGTAAGACCACCCCATGCACTTAGCATTGGTGACACTCTTAGCTATTTCCATGCAGTTAGGCATCTTCGTTGGCCAATAATATTCGAGTCTCTTGATTTTCATCTTCATCTTCGGCCCTAACTGATGAGTACCACACAACCTAGCAAGCACTTTCTTGACCACGTTATGCACTTTTGTTCTGCTCAAACACATTAATCACATCTGATCAAACGGTCTTTTGTACAAGACGTTGATTAAGGTGTATAACATTTCCATCTTCTTTATCTGATGTGCCACTGATTTATCCTCTGGAAATTCACCATTTTATATGTATTTGACAAATGGTTAGTGCCAATTATTAGTTTCCTCAGCTATTGTAGCTGTCGTTTCTTCCTTTTCAAGTTTGTGCAAATTATTCATATCGATCTGTGACAGAACCTAACGTGTTTGTAATGTGATGTTAAAGAAGGCTTCTGGTGGACATGCAAATTCATTTGCAAGCTTGGTTAGAACATCTGCGTGGGCATTGTCTATTCAAGGAATTTTGTACAATGTCTTGTTGGGAATCTGTTCAATAATTTCATCGTGTACCGGTGATACTCCTCTAAGATTGGCTTCAGAATCTTGACTAACCATTGTTGAGTGATGAGTTGTGAGTTGCTGTAAATGGCAAGGTCCGTTATCTCCATTTGTATTGCTAACTCTAATACGATTATAAAAGCCTCATATTCTACCTGATTGTTAATGCACGACTCTATCAAGTGGTAAGAGATTCTCAACATCACCTTATCTGGTGTAATGAAAATCAAGCCGATTTCTTCTTTGTCGGCTATTACTATTTGTAATCCCTTGTTCCATATGCATTATATGTTTATCTGGCAGGTCATCGTTGAGAGGGGAACTAGCTGGTAGTTGGTGCGCAGCAAGAAAGTTTGCTAAAATCTTTCATTTGATAGCATGAGGAGGAACAAAGGTTATATCAAATTGCAATAAATTTATCGACCATCTAGCTAACCTACTGGAAAGCGTATAACGAGTCATCATATATTGTAATAAATTAACCCTTGAAATCAGGTCGACCTAAAGAGAAAGCATATGCTGTCTAAACTTTTAAGCGGTGAAATTCAAAGCTAGACAATATTTCTCAATAGGAGATACTTTACCTCCGCCGGCATTAAATGTTAACTCAAGTAATAGAGTGCCTTTTGCTTACCCTCAACATTGAATTGGGCTAACAAAGCTCCTAGTAGTCTTCTAAGGCTATGGGATAAAGCATCAACGGTCGACCTAGGATAGGGGCAACCAACACAGGAGATGTCATGAGATATTGTTTAATATCTTCAATGGCACATGTTGACTTCAATTTTGCTGAGGTCTTTTCTTCCACTTAGTGCTTAGGAATTAGCCATAGGGCTTTCCTTGTGACTATTTTAGAAGACTATGGATGGAGACCACCTACATATAAATTCAAATCACTTTCTTGCTCTCTCTGGAACCCACATAGATGATCATGAACCTCCAACACTTGAAAAGTTGAGACTAACATGTGAGGATTCAAGGAAGAGTCCCCGTAGGATTGTTGAATTTAGGACAACCCTGGGTGGCTAGCGTTTGGTCTTTCACACACTCAAGCACATTACAGTTCCCCACTTGTCCAAAAACCTTAAATCACACCCATTAAACAAATCTTCTTTACTCTTTTGGAAACTCACATGGATCGTCTCAAGCCTCTTGCTTAAGGTTGAAATGGCTAGGACCAACAGTTGAGGGTTAATAGAGGAGTTACCATTTGACAAGGTTTGGTTTCAAGGTTGTCAAGTGGGGTTAAGACCCATGACCAAATTTCCCTAAACCCTAAACCCACATAAAATACCCAATTTTTCCAAAATTTACCAAAATTAAAAAAAAATGCCCTTGGAACCCTAAATTTCTAAAAGTGGCCCAAATCCTCAAATACTCTCCAAAAAATCATGACAAACCATTTCAAACTACCCAAGTTTATCAAAACACCATAATTTCCCCAAAAATCCTAAAATACCCTAAATTTACAAAAATTACCAAAATACCCTTTATATCCCAAAAATTTCCAAAACCTCCCAAATGATTCCAAACCTCCCCTAAATCAATCCCAACCAACCAATGGACCCAATTTGACCAAATTGACCAATTTTAACCAAAATCCCAATTTTTCCCCTAAAGGCCCAAAACCGCTAATTTGCACCCAAATGATCAAATTGACCCCCAATTTTTATCCAATTCACTCCTAACCTACCAATTTCAAAGTTCAAATTCAATTTCAATCAAATCAAAGATCATTTATTTTTTACCATGATTAATTCCAAAATTGAAAGTCAACCATGCATGATTAACGGGCCATTTGCATAACAATTTTAAAAAGCCCATGGCCCCAATTTAAAAACCCTATTTGAGCACACATAAAAAAAATCCCTTCTTCATCATCATATGGCATTTAAACCATTCCACCATGGCATCATACCAAGCATACCATACATGCACATCATAATTTATCAAAATTGGGTACATTGACATTTTATTATTTAAAGAATCATAAAATCCAAAATTCCTTTTGCATGAAACATTTTCATGGACTTATACATAGCATGGCATGCCTCATCGAGCCTTTCATGGGCATCATAAAGTAAAATTTGCTAAAAATAATGAAATGAGGTGACCACTCCCCCTCCCTCTTTCACTTAGACTTTCCCTCTTCATGATACATCTAACCCTTTGCCTCTTAACCAAGCCAGTCATTTGACCTCACCCAAACCTTCCTTAGGATCAGTCCAAGAACCCTAACCCCATTGGGATCAGACCTAGCCCTTGGACCAAGCGATTTAACCCAAGCTTGGCCAACCTAACCCAAACTTGATTTCCACTTCAGATCTTCACCACGGGCACAACTCAGACCAAATTGGCTTGACCACTCAACCTCCTTGAATTCCTTGAACTTGGAAGTGACATAACTCTGGCCAGCCAGCCACCACACCACCATAAAACACCATGCCCGAGAGGCCCCAATTGAGGAAAACTTAAAATTAAGACCCCCCTTGAGCTATCTCACTCTAATTGGCCATTGTAGCACTTCTTCCCTCCATTTAAGAGGCCTCTCTGCTATCTAGCTTGCCCTGTTGGCCACCATGGCAAAGTCTATAAGTATGACTACCCCCCATGGCCAAATAGGAAGAGTGTTAAAACCTTAACCAAACTCTGCCAAAATTTCTCCAGGCTCCCTAGCAACACTGAGAATCTAATCCCCACCATTTTTTGCCTTAATTCCTATTAGCTAGCCTCAATTTCAAATTTTAAATCGAGGGCTTTTGATGTGAATTTTTTATATTTAAGGATTTATGAACAATAAATATATAATAATTTTTACAAAGTCACAATGATCCAATGCAAGTATACATATCGTATCAAGTAATACAGGGCTCTAATGGAGTCCCTTTTATCGATCCCACAGGGAAGCGAGGTAAGTGGTCCTTAATCAAATTCTAGTTTACTACTAACAGCCTTGGTTTGGAAGGATGATATAAGTGGTTTTTCTAACAATTACTCCTAAATGTAGATGATTATATGTAAGAATAATAACAACTCCCTAATGCAAATATTAATACTAAAGATAACCCTTTTTTAGGGAAATTGGTTTGGTGAATTTTGTGATAATAAAGACTACTATTCTCATGTAATGAATTGGATAATGTATAAGAATGAGATGCATTAAATATTGTATGTGCCAAATAGGAGCAATCATATTATTTACCCTCTTCCAAGTACCCCCTCTTCAGAGTGCTATAAAGAGCATTGGCAAATCCTAAGCTTAGTCTCTAATTCTAAGGTTAGGCTGGGAGAATACTGGCTGCCACTTCACAGCTCCCACTTCCCTTCACCTGAAGGCTAACCCTAGCTTTAGTTACCAAACTTTAGGACCAAATTGGGGATCTCAGCCTGTCACCCTGAAACCTCCAATTCGACGCCCGTGAAACCATATTTCTCTATTTATTTGCACTCAATCACCATGAAATACACAATTCATTCACGGACATTGAATGTGGTTCCACTTTACACTGCCCTTTCGGGTCAATGCAATTACAATAAATTTTAACACTACAACGAGCTCTTTTTGTAATGTAAATGAAGCGCAAGTAAAAAACAATCACATTTTTAATTAAACTTCCTTTAGAAAGCATCCCAATATCTAAAAATGAATCCTACTCATTGCAAAAGAAAAGTAGAATAAAAATAAAGACATAATTTTCTTATGCCACTATTTCCAAATAAAAAGAAAGAGTAAGAGAAAGACATCACAAAGCATGAAGAAAATACAACGGAAAACTTCATTTTAAAGTAAATCAAAAAAATAAGTGTTTAAAAAATCATAAGATAATGAAGAACACAATTGTTGACCTCATTTTTTATGAGGTCTTCTCTTCTTCTTTTAGTGCTTAGGATCTAGCCTTAGGCTTTTCCTTTGACTATCTTAGAGGATTAGAATTGGGACCCACCTTTTAGAAATTCAAACCACTTCTAAACTCCCTGCAAACCCCACAAACTTGATCGTAGACCCCTAATCACCTAGAGGGTTGAAATCAAATGTGGAAGTTTAAAGGATGAGTTCCTTTAGGACTCTTTGGCCTTAGGACCGCTCACAGGTGGCCCGGTCCGGTGAAGGGTTGACTTGCACACACACTACACTCATACACTACACTTCCATACACCTCCTAAAAACACACCCATACCCGACTTGACCTCCTGACTCATGTTGGTGATTCACATGGATGGTCCTTAACCCCTAAGCCCTTGGCTAAGAGGGTTAGGAACAACATAGTGAATGCCTCAAATAAGTCCCTTCATGGCTCATGTGGGCTTGATATGGCTTCATGGCTCAACAAAAATGATTTTATTCCACTTACATCCACCCAATCTTCAATTTTCCAAATTTTCAATTTTTGACCCCGGGACCCAACACCCGCTAACCTACCCAAAGCCTCGAATAGCCCAAATCTCTCAAAAATTTCCAAATCACCCAAAATTCTCCAAAATCATTCCCAAACATTTCCACATCACTCAAATTGATCATCCATACCCAAAAATGCCAAAAATTCCAAGAAAACCTCCCAATACCCTCCAAATACCCAAAATACCCCTCTTGACCCAAAAATCCAAAAATTTAGAAAATTCCCAGAAAATTCCAGAAAATCCCAAATATTCCCAATTTCATTTTGTCCAACTACACCATGGGCCAATTTTGTCAATTTACCCTACTTTTGTCAAAACCCCCAATTTGACCCATTTTAACCCAAAGTGAACCCAATGTCAAACCTAACCTACCCAATTGACCCAAATTCTGGTCCAATTCAATTCTAAACTTCAATTCAACATTCCCAACACCAATCTAGACCAAATCCAAGTCTAATTTGATTGACATTTGGATCCAATTTCACTTTTGGCCTTAAAGCCCGATTTGGACCCATGACCCAAACTTAACCCAAAACTCACCCAATTCAACTCCAATTAACCCCAAACCTTTTCTAAATCTTCCTTAACATTCCCACAAACAAAACACTAACATGATTTGCCCAAAAATTAGACCTAAATCCCACTCAAATTCAACCCAAAGCTAAAAGGCCCATTTTTGACCTAAACCCAAACCTAACCCAAATGAGCCCAAACCCCAAAATCAAAACCCAACCAAAGTCAAAACCTCTTTGAAACACTCCCATAAATATTTCTCAACATTAATTTTACATCAATTTCAACCCTAGCCCAACATTGGCCCAACTTGGTCCACTTGGACCCATATAGGCCCACTTACCAAATAAACCCAAATTCAAACCAATTCAACTCCAAATCACACCAAATTGACTCCAAGCCCTTCATAGAACATCCATAAACCAATTATGACATTTATTTGACAAGGCCTTTCACAAAATCTTTACCCAAATGCCCATCCTAAAATCAAAAAGCCCATTTCCCTTAAACTTTCCTAAAAGCCCACTCCCTTCAAATTCAAAAGCCCAAATTCATCCAAAGCCCACATGACACTTCCTTTCATCATCCATTTAATCAAAATCACCCCTAAGTTTCAAAATCATCAATTAAACCATTCCAAATCAAGCTTCATGCAAATTTTCACCAAAATATCCAAAATTCTTAAAACCCATTTTTTATGAAATTGACCCAACCTTTTCCCAAGCCAAATGGAGCCATGGAGCCATGCACAAGCCATATGCAAGCCATGAGAGCCTCTTTACATGTCACCATGCCATTTTGGGCAAAAGGAGGAGACTCTTTCCTTAATTCCTAAAGGTGATTAACCACTCCCATGATTCCCCTTAACCATGCTTATGCCTAATTGTGCTTGGATGGTGACTTGACCCTACTGATTATGCTTGAGCCAAATCACTTTTCCCTCGACCAAAACCGGGCCTTGGGTGGTGCACCTAGCCCAAATGGGGGGGGTTGACCCATTTAGGTCCAAATTTAGCCATGCCCCCATTCCATCTAAATCAAACCCTTTACACATGGCCAATGCTAATTGATTGCACAAGCCTCCAGCCCTGACCCACCTGGACCTGAGAGTGACCCATGCCTGCAGGCCAGCCGCCTGGGTCGCCGGAAAACACCATGGCCGAGAGCTCACATGTGAGCCAACATTGAAATTCTCCCTTGCTGAGCTGCCCCATGCCTAGTGGTCACCATGGCTGTTCTTCTCCTCACCATGCAACGGTCGATCCCAAGCCCTAACTCCCCCGGGAGGCCCTCCACCCTCTCCTATTTAAACTCCACCCTCTCGGCCATGAGTAGAGCCGAAAACAAAACCTTAAGGAAACTCTGTCAAAATTGTTCCGTACTCCTCCCCATACACGAGCACTTGATCCCCAAGTGAGATCCCCCTGCCATTTCTTCTTCGCGAGCTCAATTTCGAGTTGAAATTCCACCCAAAACCGAGGACACTTCTCAACGAGTGAGCCAATCCCCAAATTGATTGGTTCTACACCTTCACCGGACCAAGGGAAGGTGTCCACCAGCAAAAGCCCCATCTCCAGGCCACCCGAGTTGCTCCAGCCTCCAAGCTTTGTGATCGGGCTTGGTCGAAATCACATCTAGACAATTCACCAGACCAGGAGACTTCATCTGGAGCTTGCTGGGATCCAATCGAAGGTGCAACAACTCTCAGATCGAAGCCACACTTCTCTGAGCAAAGGTATGAACTAATTCTTCATCCCGAGCTTCTGGAGATTCTCCATTTCAAATGCCTTAATTTCAATGCATGATAACTGTATAGATGTGTTCGTCTCTTCAAGACGAATCCATAGAGCATAAGAACATAAAAATCCGTTGAGTATCGAGTGAGATCTTAGGGATTTAGTGTGGACGGCTCTCGGTGAGGACGCTCGGGGACGATGAACGGATGTCGTCCATTTAATACACGCGCGGACGGACGGCTCAGATGGCGTCGGACCAGGAGACGGTACGAGAACCGCGGGGCCCGGGCTGCTAACTCAGATGGCGGCGTCGAATGGGAGCGCGACGCGTGTGAGTTCGGAGACGCCGAGGATGCGCTGGCGCCGCGTGGATAAATAGAAAAATAGGGTATTTTTCATTTATTTAATTCCCTAAACTTGGAAAATTCATAACTTTGTGTAGAAAAATCAGAAAAATAAAAGAAAAATACCCTCTTGCTCAGTGAACGGAGGAGAATAATGTGGAAAAGAAATCATTTAATTTCATCAGGTATTTTATTTTTAGTAATTTATTTACTCTCTGCATACATTTAATTCTCCATGCATTCATACAATTCACCATGGCATGAGACCATAGGGCTTTTGAAGCCTCCGAATTTGGGAACATTCCCTGAATTTTCCAAAGTCGAGGCCATCCCTATGAAGAGTTATTGATTTTTCAAATTCATGTCACTGTTTTTGAGTATTTTAATTCTAATAAATAGCATGTTGTGAAATAAATTCTAGGAAAATTTGGTGATGTTCCTTATGACCAGAGAACCCTAGAAAAATAGGACTCTGAGTTAATCCACTCAAAACAACCCTAATTGGCTTAAACACTTAAAATAGGTCTCTAATTAATTAGAGTTAACCATAGATCAAATTGACTTGAAATCAATTCTCCACTGACCTTTAGGATCAGAGGAACCCACCATAAAAGTTTGAAGTCAATTGGACTTGGTTAGCCCTATTAATTGGGTTGATTAAGCCATTTAGTCATTTTAAACTTTAAAAATTCATAACTTTCAAAATACCTTTCAAAAATTCACCAAATTAGTTTTCGAGCCTCTCTGATATCAGGGGAATTTAAGAAAATTAAAATTTCAATTTTCTAAAAAAGTTGATTTTTAATATTATTTTAATATTTTTAATAATTAAAAAATAATAAAAATTACAAAAATAATAAAATTCACCAAAATGTCACATTTTGAATTTTAATCACTTAGGAACAAACCCCATGTTTTTCTTAGGTCTATTTGGTGAGATATTAATTTTTAAAGCTCTAGGGTAATTTTAAAATTAAAAAATGTATTTTCTAGCATTTTCACTAAAATAATTATAATAAATCATAGAAAAATCAGAAAATTGCAAAATTTTCTTCTCTGATTTCCTTGATATCAGAGAGATTTTTGAAAAACATAAAATTCATTTTTTAACATTTATTTTATTTTTAAATTAATTAATACTCCAAAATTTAAAATAATTATAATAAAAATAATATAATTCAAAAAATCACCAAAATTAGTCCAAGTGGTCCTCTGGTCATTAGGAATGTTCCCTAATTTTCTTAAGGACAGAAACTTTCCCTTGGTCATGTTATCAAATTTTCCTTGAAAATCTCTATTTTCTACTAAAAATAATTATATAAATAAATTAAATACAGAAAAATCACATTTTCTCCTCTCATGTCTTTATTGACATATGAGTGAAGTCACATAAAAATTTCAAGTTCATTTGAGTTCAATTTAGTGAGTTATAAAATTATTAAGCTTAAAGGGTAAAATGGTAATTAAATTTTAACCCTTAATTAAAACTTTAGGTTTAATAAAAAATTAACAAGTAAAATATTTGATCCTAATCTAATTTGGATGATTGAAATTTAAATAATTAAAGGGTAGAAACCCATTGAGCAATTTAAAATGATTAAACCTTAATTAAATAATTGATTAAATTTGGAAGAATAATAAAATTGGAATTATTAAAATAGGGATATTATTAGGAAGAGATTTATTCTTTAATTTAAAAATCCCTAAATTAATCATCTCATTAATATTCAACTCTTAATTAAAATGATAACTCAAATTTAAAATATTAAAAGACTTAATCATTAAACTAAAATTAAATCATTAAACTCTTTCAAAAATTTCAATTAAAATTAAATTAAATTTAATTAAAAATTAAATTAAATTAAGTAAATTAAATTAAAATTAAATTAAATTAAATTAAGATTAAAAGTTAAATTAAATTAAATTAAATTAAATTAAATTAAATAAACAAATTAAATTAAATTAAATGAATTAAATAAATTAAATTAAATTAATTAAATTAAATTAAATAAAATTAAATAAATTAATTAAATTAAATTAAATTAAATTAAATTAAATTAAATTAAATTAAATTAAATTAAATTAAATTAAAAACTAAATCAAATCAAACTAAATTGAATTAAATTAAATCAAATCAAACTAAATTGAATTAAATTGAATTAAATTAAATTAAATTAAATTAAATTGAATTAAGTTGAATTAAATAACATCACCTAAGACATAAAGAACTCAAAAATAAATCTAAGATAACTTGAACACTATTCCAAACTTAAATCATTAATTTGAACTTAAATTTGAATCACAAATCATTAAATATCATTTTGCCCTTAGGAGCTTTAGTTATCATAACTCCTAAACGAACATTAAAATGAAATGTTACTTCACTTATAGGACATTCAAATGTCCTAGTTCATCGAGCAAGTTAACAAAACTTGAAAACCTCGGACGATCGATTCATTTACACAATTAAATTCATTTGGACTTAAAACAATCCTAGAAATATTGAAAAGATGTTTAAGATTCTTCTTAAGCACTTCCTCAATATGATAGGATATTTACAAGAACAATTGAACTTAATTGTTCTTTGATGAAGAAAATCGTCTTCAAACCAAAAACACAAAGAACCTAGACGTCATAGGAAATGACTAGCTATAGGATTAGGAATTTGGTAGAAAACCATAACCCTTTCCCTTAGCTTTACCTAGGAACTTGCTTAAATATTCTAATTGTGTTTTAAGTGCAGCTTGGGATGACGGGAAGACCCTCCGAGTACGCTTTTATTTTATTGCGATTTACTTTACGGCAATTTATTTAATTGCATCGCACTTATTTTTCTTGCATGATAAAACAACAGTTGCATGAAAACCTACACCTTTAGGACGTAAACCAAAACCGAAACCCATAACTAAATTAAAAGACACTACAAGATAAAATTCACCTCCACAACATTTCAAAATATAAGACAACTCAAAATTTAATCATAAATAGAACACAAAACTACAACTATAACTAAATTAAAACGTCTTGTTGGATGATCGGGAATACCTCGGATGATGTAACCTACGTGTTGCTAACGGGATTTCCCACGGTCTAAATGAAAGTGTGGAACTCATTCAGCTTGAGTTTAGCAAATTCATCCGGACTAAGTGAATCCGATAAAAATAATGATGCCTGAAGGATGGAACCGTGGGATCTTAACCGGTGTTGTTATAATCAACTTTAAGATTTGTTTTAATTAAAACACAAAAAACACTTGGAAATTAAGACTTCTCTAAACCAAAACACTTTTCTCATCCCCCGATTTATGATTTCTAAAACTAAACCTCTGCAACAACAAGGAGCTCGGAGCATGGTGGGCAAGCACGGCCATCGTCGTCAAGAAAACTTGAACCTACTTCAAAGAAACTTTCCTAGAATTAAATAACAAAGCTATAGGACTTCGAGGTAGTTTGCCTAGTGCAACATAAATCCTCAACTCTTCGTTAGGCATTTGCATTGCAAATTAAGCCCCAATCGGTTTTAGGACTCCGAGGTAGTCGTTCGATACGACATAAACCCTCACATCTTCCAGTGCAATTTGTATGATTCTATCATATAAATATAAGCCCTAATTAACTAAAATCGGCAAGATTAAAACATTAAATAAACATTAGGACTTTCCTAAATCCAAGCCAAACAATAGGATAGTCGGGAAATTACCGAAGTCCGCTTCGAATCCGTAATTTCTCCTACTTTTCTTCCTTTGAATTTCCAAAACAAAATGTTCCAAACTTGATCCATTCCCTATCGAAACCCAAAATTCAATCCTCGAAAACTTAAACTTTGAAATTCTCGAGAGCGAATTATTGATTATTATCGAGAGTTTTCTTAGGTGATTCCCGTCACTTAAGATGTAATTAACTATAGGGGCTTGCCCTTATAGGGAATTTTAAAGAACCTGAGTAATATAAACCCCGTTTAATATTTTCATATTAAGCGAGGAATTTGTCGGCTTATAAAATTGGTTCGCAAACCAAACGGATGTCACAAATCTTCTAGTTTATTTAACCGAGCCCCACCATCAAGCGGTGTGTCTATCCTTAGGGATAGATACACGGCTTGCGTGCGGTGCTCGTTTATATAAACTATTTGGGATGTGAGATCGGTTTGATTTCATATCTTAAAATCTTCAAATTTAAAATTATTTTCAAAATCAAATACTACTTTTTCAAATTATTTATCTAAACTAAATTTAAAATTCGCCGACAACTTCTGTTAGGCGACCCCTTTTCAAAATAAAACACATAACCTAAAAATATGCCGACATACTTCTGGCGACTCCGCTGGGGACAATTCCTCTCTCCATTCTAATCAGACAATTCTGCTCTCAAAAATCGGTAGTGCATCCATGTCCCTTATGGATCAAACTACCCTTCTTTCCGTTGGGATACTATGTTCATTTCTACCTTGAACAAGTATAACCAACATCCTCTCGGATTTAGGAGCCACTGTTTAGACACCTCTTAACAGAGAGGTTCCGAGATCCTTTTACCTCATTTCTGAGGTGGGGTGGACCCCCAATAGGTGTTAGTTTAGGAGTGATCCTTCGAGTCGAGAAGTCTTGCTTAAGACTCTCTTTTCCTTTCCAACTCCGATTCAGATTCCTTACCTTCTCTACACCTTTGAACACTCCGTTCTAAATAAACAAACTCTCTAATAAGTGATTCTTTTAATAAGTGATTCCTTCTTATAAATACATGAACATAAAATGAGTTCGGACTCTTTTCAATTCCTTTCTTTTCGTCCTAAAGAAAAGAAGCATAACTTGGGACTGACAACCAGAATCTACCCTGCAGAAATGGAAGCCCCGAAACTGATTTTCTCTTTTACCAATGGACTGGACCTCGCCGTCTATAAGGATGAGTCGCCCGACAATGGAATCATCCGATTTGGACAAGGATTTGAAAACACGAACGTCAAGATCACCGACGTCTCCCTCTTTGCACCGATGAACAAGGTATCCGAAGCCGAGGAGCCGCCGCTCGAGTTCAACCTTAGGTCGACCCAAGAATTCCCTCCTCTCGCAAAGGATCCCGACTAAGAGGAATACCGCTGTCCGCAGGAGGACCGTTCTTACTACCCCCACCGGTCCTAGTTGTTTCCGCACCTACCCCGACTTTTGCCAAATCAAAGGGGAAAGAAATCCGTAATTATGATGGACCTCGTTACCGTGGAGGGTACGGATCTTCTCGTAAGACCTTCCGTTTTCGAAATCGGGTCCGGCTCAAAGATTCCGTCACCGACAAAGACCCAAAGAAGAAACAGAAATGAAGGATCGCTAAAGAAGCCGTAGCCGCTGAAATTGCTTTCCTAGAGGAAATTCCGGAATCGCCGAATATACACCGCCGCTCGAATACATACCACTCTTGGGAGGAAGCGAGTTTCATCCCCTCTCCGCCGCAGAAGATGAAGAAAACATTCGCAAGATTGCTCGCCACATTACCACGACCCGCATATTACAACGATAGCCACAAGAAAAGAACTAGAACTACGCCGTTTGCTCGACCGCAAACTTTGGTAGAAAAGTTAGCAAAGAAGGAAAACCGCCCCGTATCGAAATTCTACGAAGGATAGGGCGGGTGCCGGTCAAATCCCGTCTTGGGCCCCGAGTAGAACCCGCCATCATGACGTAAAAGCCAAGTAAAAGAATGAAGGCCGGTCCACCCGTTGTCGTCTCGGGATTACGGATTAAGGAGGATACCACCTTCCGACATTTGGCCGACGGACCATCCGGTCCTAGCACCTTCCGCCGCTGAAGGATGGTATGGCGTCCCACTACCGGGCGACTGAGATCGAAACGACGACTCGAGAAAGAAAGTCTCGCCGGAGACTTGAATCGAAGAAAGTGCTACCGCAATGAAGGGGACTCGTGAGAAGGGGACCCGGCAGCCTATCGCACGACAACCACGAAGACACACAGAAAGCCCCGCTAGAAGATGCCATGGAAAAGTCGAGAACCGATATCCGACGATCGGCAAAAGAAAGAGAAGAAAAGTTCGGAGACGAGATTGATTCATCGGAATTCATGGACGACGAATACGCAAAAATTAACATGGTTGAGACACGAGCTTCATCGCCTTCGCAAGGTGCTCCCGCACTGCGCAGAAGAGAGGAGCCGGAACTGATGAGAAGGCAGCTTCAGGAGAAAGACGACACGATCGCTCAAATGGTGAAAAGGATGGAAGAGATGGTCGTAGCTCTGGCCACTCTCCAGAGTCAAGTACAACCACATAGAGAGACACCCCCAGAGGTCATTCACATTGTAGACGGAGGAAAGGAGATTACGTCCGTCAATGGGGATGATCACCGAAAAAGGATACAACACAGAATATGATTCCCGAAAAGGATATCAAGAACTTGGTGGAACGAGCGAGTGCGAGAAGCCTTAGCACAATCGAAGAGCGGGACATCCATTCGGACGGGTAGACCTTACCTGTAAGAATTCGACGCTGTCCAATACCCGAAAGGCTTCGTACCACCTCTCGTTCAAGACCTTCGACGGAACCGGAACCCCCGACAAAGCATGTGGCACACTTTCGTGCCGCTTGTTGCAATGCCGGCGGGAGCGATGCATTACTCTTCCGACAGCTTCGTCGCCAGTCCGTCGAGAATCGCCTTCGACCGGTATGCGGATTACCAAATGGTTCGGTGAAGACGTTCTCGGAGCTAGAGAACCTCTTCATCAAGCGATTTGTCGGAGCTCGGCACCACATCACTATAGGTGATTTAGTGGTAGAGAAGCGAAGTCGAATGAAACTTTGGTGGATTACATACTTCGATGGAGGAACTTAAGCATGAAGTGTGAACCACAACTGCAAGAACAGCATGCAGTCGGCATTTTACTAAAAAGCATCCATGGCCCGATAGCACTTCTCCTCAAGGGATTCACTATTAAGACTTTTGAGAAGTTGTTAAGCAAGGCCGAAAGCTTGCAAGAGGAGGCAAAGCAATTAAGTTTCACCGATAAAACAGATAAACAAAAGCCTGTAAAGACTTTTGAAAAGAAATCCGGGATCGTTGCAGCAGTTGACAAAGGCAAGCAACCGATGCAAATACCACCAGAACGGCCGCAACAACCACAACGAGACTACCGGCCCCGGCCCACGCATCGCTCATCTCCGCAGTATGAACAACCGCCTCGTCCGCAACGTACATTAAGAGAGCTTTTGAGCAGAGAGTATCCGTTCAAGAATGAAGCAGTGCCGAAAATGTTCCGTAGTTTGATGAAGACTCCAGATTTCCAGCTGCCAGAGCCTAAAAGACCAGAGGAAGTCAACAAGAAAGGTGATCCCAACTTTTGCCCTTACCACCGGATGCTTGGGCACAAAATAGAAGATTGCATTACCTTCAAAAGTTGGCTCAATGACAACCTTCGGAAAGGGAATATAACGATCCCGAAGGAGTACATGAAGGAACCCCGAAAGGAGGTTCCGTCAATGTTGTCTCGATCGATCCCATCATTCCGATAGATCCCTATACGACCGACGATGGATGGACTACCGCTTGGACGAGGTCTTCGAAAAAGATTTTAGACGAGCATCCAAACCGCTTCGGTGCGAGCTTCAATTCGAGTTTGAAACCCGTTAAGCCGGTACTATCACTTGCGATAGAAGAACCACCTCAATAGGAGACGATCGAAGAAAAGAAGAAAATCGACGAAGAAGAGAAGACCGAGGCACCTAAGGCTAGACTAGGGGCCGCTTATCCTAGGATAGTTGTTTCCGATTCGGGGAGAAATCCCTCGAACCCCCGACTCGTATGATTATCTCGCTCACTTCGGTGGGATCATATAATGATAAGGGTGATGGCGTTGGCTACGTTTTGACTGTTTCTAACGATTACGTAACTAACGATAATCCGGATATCGATTTCGATACCAACGACAATTCTCAAATCATACACGATCTCAACGAGCAAAATAATGAAGAAGACATCCATCAAGGAGGCTACGAGAGTTCAACAAGCAACGAATCTATTTGCGAGTTTCAAGGAGCTCCGACTCACGATAGAGTTAGAGCCTTCGTACTCCGAAGCTAATCCGGAAGAGCTCGTCATTCCGATTCAAGAAGAGACACCGACGAGCTCAACAATAGATTCGAAGAAATTACGAAGTCAACTTAAGGAGTGGAAAAGTTCTACCTCCGAGAATGGGTCCAAAAGACAAAGGAAAGCGTGTGGTTGTTCGAGAAGAACCAACCCCGGCAGAAGAAATACGCATTCGAGAAGAAGCAGAGACACATGAAAACAAAGTGGATTACAACGTGCTAGCCCATCTTAGGAAACTACCGACCAAACTGAGCATCTACGATGCTCTCATCTTATCAAAGGAGATGAGAGAAGCTCTGATCAAGGCCTTACTTGATCCAGAAATTTGCTTAGCTCAAATGGCCGGAGATTCCTTAGATGAGGTTTGCTCGTTAAAGGAACAACGAGGTGTTACCTTCACGGACGATGACCTACTGCTTGGAACAACGAGACCACAACCGACCGTTGTACATTTCGATTATAATCGGAAAATTTACACTCTCCGCAGTATTGGTGGATCCAGGAGCATCAATCAATATAATGAATCTTCGAACGCTAGCATACTTGGAAATTGATGCTCGCGAGCTCGAGGCGTACAAAATGTTATTAAGAGGATTCAACCGTAAAGGAGAAAGAGCCCTCGGCTCAATAACACTGCTAATGAAGACCGGTGACTTAACAAAGACAACCGCAAAATTTCACATAATTGATTCAGAAACGTCGTTCAACGCTCTACTGGGCCGACCATGGATACATGAAAACAGGATGGTACCATCCTCTCTACATCAGTGCATCAAATACTACGATGGAGGGGAACAGTGCATCAAAGGTGACTTACAACCATTCTCCGTACATGAAATTGGAATCCACGAGGATGCAACTTATTATGCACCACCGAAGAAAACGATCTTCTCCGGAGATACCATAACAAATGAAGCAAAGAAAGTTCGGGACAGCTAAGAACCTGAAGTTCTAGTCCAACAGTCGCTCACCACTCCCTTACGGCGAGATGGTGAAGGTTTCTCCACAACTCGCATCCGAGGTCGAGGCCGGGGACGAGGTCATGGTAGAGACGTTAGGACGATTGGACAGAGGAAACCGACCATCAATGTCGATTGGGAAGATAGTTCTGAAGAAGAAAAAGAAATCAAACAAGAAGCAGCGACAATAAGTCGAAGAAGCCGCAATTCGAATCCCTCTCGAAGATGAAAGAAACGAAGAATATAAATCAATGTACGAGAAGATTAACCACTACGTACATACTATGACCCCGACCCCGATCCATTCTAATAAGGTCGAGGGTATGGAGGTCAAAGAGGTACGTAGCGGTGGTGCAAAACCCATCAAATTCTACCGTGGTGCTCCTTCCTCCAAAACTGAAAATAATGTACAACTTGAAGATGCTACTTCATCAAAATTAATGGAATTGCCTTTTGAGTGGTACTCTCCCTGTGTTCAAAATTTAATTCAGCGTGGTTTCTTACCTCGACAATGGACAAAAGGTCAATCACAACGTTTTGAAAATTTATGGAATAACTCCGGTCGTCCACCCAACTCAAAGCATGGTCTCGATTCGGCACAGTAGGATCGACCGACGATACCGAATTTTGCTTGGTTGTCACTTGCGAATCTAATGAAAACCGCATGGAAACTACGGACGAACTCGAAGATTTACAAATTGGAGATGCTCCACCGTAATTCGAAGAAGAAATCAAATCTACGATAGATGAGTTAACGGAAGTTAACTTAGGTACTAGCGAAGAGCCTAGACCTACCTTTGTTAGCTCCTTACTCAATAAAGAAGACTCAGAAGAAATAATCAAGTTATTAATGGAATTTAAAGACTGTTTTGCTTGGAGCTACGATGAAATGCCAGGATTAGCTCCAGAGGTCGCAGTCCATAAGCTAGGAGTGAATCCTACTTCCGTCCCAGTCAGACAAGGTCCCATAAGAATGCGGCTAGAAATCGAACAACAAGTCATAGCCGAAGTTAAAAAGCTAATAGACGCTAAATTTGTCCGTGAAGAACAATACCCGACTTGGTTAGCCAACGTGGTACCAGCCGGGAAGAAGAATGGACGGATCGAATTTGTGTGGATTTCGTAGATTTAAACAAGGCATGTCCAAAGGATGAATTCCCTCTACCAATCCCAGAACTAATGATCGACATTGCTTCAACACATGAAATATTCTCATTCATGGATGGATCTTCAGGATACAAACAGATAAAAATGGCTCCAGAAGATGAAAAGCTTACAGCATTCAGAACGCCGATCGGAGTATTTTGCTACACAGTGATGCCATTCGGATTGAAGAACGCAGGAGCAACCTACCGTAGAGCAATGACAAGAATTTTTGATGATCTCATCCATAATCAAGTCGAATGCTACGTGGACGATGTGGTCATCAAAAGCAAAGTAAAGGACAACCACTTGTATGATTTGAGAATTGTTTTCGAACGATTAAGACAATTTAACCTTAAGATGAATCCCTTGAAATGCGCCTTCGGCGTCACCTCCGGAAATTCTTAGGATTCGTTGTCCGACATCGTGGAATCGAAATCGACCGGAGAAGATTAAAGCCATCTTAGAAATGCCGCCTCCCAAAACCTTAAAACAACTACGATCTTTTCAAGGGAAGCTGACATATCTTCGACGCTTTATCTCAAACCTGTCAGGTAAGTGTCAGCCTTTCTCGGCACTAGTTAAAAAGGACGCCAAATTTATTTGGGAAGAGAAATGCCATAGGGCCTTCAAGGACATTAAACAATATTTAATGACACCTCCTGTCATAGCAGCCCCAGTCTCAGGTAGACCGCTGATACTTTACACCGCGGCTTTAGAAGACTCTCTCGGAGCCCTGTTAGCCCAGGTCAATGATGAGGGTAAAGAAAATGCTCTTTACTACCTAAGCCGTCGTTCATCGCCGACGGAAATAAGGTATCCCGCAATTGAAAAGCATTGTTTGGCCTCGATCTTCGCCGCTCAAAAGCTCGGGCATTACATGCTTTCTCATAAGGTCAACCCGATCTCGAAGTTTAATCCATTGCAATACTTGATGACTCGTCCAACGCTTTCCAGCGGACTTGCCGGATGGTCAATGATATTATCGCAATTCGATATAACTTTCGTGCCTCTTCGTGCCGTAAAGGGACAAGTCTTAGCAGACTTCCTCGCAGAGACACCCTTTGCCGGCAGAATCTCCTCTCAATGACGATCCGTCGGATGAACAAATAATGAACCTAGAAGACCTTGATGATCGACGTTGGGAATTATATTTCGACGGAGCATCTTCAAGCACACAAAGACGAAGAATCGCAAGTGATAGTGCCCGGTAAGGCGGGAATCGGGCTAATCTTTATAACACCGGAGCGGGGGATGTTAAGATACTCCTACCACTCGACGTAACCATGTACAAACAACGAAGCGGAATACGAAGCCCTCATAACGGGACCGGAATTAACCATTCAAATTGGGATAACGGACATCAACATCTACGGGGATTCACAAGTTAATCATTCAACAGATCGCTGGACAATACAGAATTTTAAAACCAAGACTCGAGCAATACTTCCAAGTATGCCATACAAATTGTTGGAACGGATTCCAAATGTGACAATCTACAAAATTCTCAAAAGAAAACGCTTTAACGGATGCGCTAGCTCGTCTCGCAAAAGAATTTGCTCGTTTGCAAGATGAATCAATGGAAGTGTCGGCTCACGGATGTCGGGTCCTATCACAAGCTCGACATAGACACGATACACAAATCGAAAAGGAAAAAGGATCGACTGTAACAAGTGACGTAAAAACACGGAAGATCGGCGACAACCATTAATAGATTACTCCGCAAACAGGAAAACTACCGGATGATAGGTCGTTAGCCCATCGGATCAAGAAAAGAACTCGTCCTACGCATTAATAAACAACACGTTATACGGAAGGTCTTTTGATCAAATGTGGCTAAGGTGCCTAAGCGGGTCCGAGGCCCGTGAAATTGTTAAGGAGGTACATTCGGGACTCGTGGCGCTCACCGGCCGAGTCCGAAGATGAAAATGAAAATTAAAAGACTAGGGTACTACCGGCCCTCGATGATGACCGACCGCATGAAAATCGCCAAGAGCCGTCACCAATGCCAAGTGCACGGAGTAGTTCCGCACCAACCTCCAAATGTGCTACATCCGACAATTGCGTCGTGGCCATTCGAATGTTGGGGCACGGATATAGTGGGTCCAATAGAACCACCATCTTCAAAAGGACATCGCTTCATTCTTGCGGCTACGGATTACTTTTCCAAGTGGGCGAGAGCGGCTCCACTTGAGAAGTGAAAGCACATCACGTACTACAATTTTTCAAGAACCAAGTTGTTTACCGTTTCGGAGTGCCGCGTAGAATCATCTCGGATAATGGGTCAGCATTCAGAAGCACGCAAATCAACAATTTTGTCAGGAGACACGGAATCGACTGGCGATATTCAACAATTTACTACCCAAGAGCAAACGGCCTTGTCGAGGCTTTTAATAAAACTCTCGTTCAAATTTTAAAGAAAACCTTGGACAATAATAAGAGAAATTGGCACGAGAAGTTGTTAGAAGCCTTATGGGCCTACCGGACAACCTTCGAACTCCTACGCAAGCTACACCTTACGCTCCGGTGTATGGGTCCGAGGCGAGTGTTACCTTTAGAGGTTCAGCCTTCCTTCACTCGAATTGCAAGTTGCAAATAAAATCACAACAGAAGAAAACGCCAAATTACGACTCGAAGAATTAGAGAGCCCGGAAGGGAAAAGACTTGCAGCCGCAACTGAATTTAGAACTATACCAAGCTAAGATGGTTCAAGCCCATGACAACCGGGTCCGCCCAAGAACCTTCAAAGTTGGTGATTTAGTTCTCGTTCTCAAAAGACCTATTCTCGCACACCGCAAGATAGGGGAAAATTTGAACCCACTTGGGAAGGACCGTTTCGTGGTCGAAGCAGTATACTCGTGAGGTTCCTACCAGCCTAGTGAATTGCCGTGGAGAACGACATATGCTTCCGATCAATGGACGATACTTGAAAAAGTATTACGCTACTCGATGTTTCGAAGGAATGAACTTTCCATCCCTAGAAGCACGGGTGAAGTGATTACTTATGACTGGGTCCGAACCCAAAAATAACCAAAATGTGCTAAAATAAATAAAATCCTGATAATAAATTTTTCCTTGTTTTCTTTTCCAAATCAAAATCTCTTACCTGATCTTATCCCACTTCATTCCTGTTAAGTTTAAAAATATAAGAATAATAAAAAAAAATGTCTTTAATAAACATTTTCTTAATGTTCTTGTTCTTAGTACAGCCCCTGATCCTTTTCCTTGTCTTTTCGCAGGGAAATGTCGAGCGGCGGTTGGTCCCGAACTTTAAGAATGGCGTAAGCCTTGCACTCGATGAAAAGAGGGTGAAGGATGGAGCGATAATCGAGATTGACTCGGATTTCGCACCAGCAGGCCTACAGTACGAGGAAAGTGACTGGGTCCCGGTTGACCGAGAAGAACTGCCCGGACATACAAGTGATGAAAGTGGGTGGCCCAAGCCACCAATCCAAAGAACAAGAAAAGAAAGACAAACATTGAAGAAGATAAGAAAATGAAGTCTGTAGTCGCTACAGCAGAGGGCAGGCTTGTCAGCGCCACGCCCACAGACGTTCAAGAAATTCGAAGAGCTACTCTCACAACAACGCAACGAAGAAATAAGAATCGCCGTATCCGTAAGATGTTGACAAAACTAGCTGCGGACCAGCGCGACGAGACAGTTGCTAATGTCAGTGCATACACTTCAAGGACACCGGTTCACCAGGAACCTGAAGAAAGGAGGCCAGCTCCTAGGATAACAAAAGAGACCAGGGAAATCTCAAGAAGAACAGAAGAAAGAAGGCTACCATGCCACCGGATAGAACCACCAATGATGCATGACCTTGTTGCAGAAGCAACCCCGGGGGATGTCCCGACAGGCATCATCCCTGAGGAGCCGAGGTATGCAGGAGAACGTGAAGGGATTGAACCGTATATCCCACAATATGTCACCGAGCCTCGCCATCCGCGGATCATTCCGAATACGAGCCGGAGAGAATGCGGAATGTTGAAAAGAAAACCTTTGAATACTTCGAGAGAATTAGAGGCAGAAGAATCAATATACTCGGAGGGCCTCGAGCTACATACGTACGTATTCTCGTAGTATGAACAACGAAGAAATCATGGATTGCATCCGGATTTGAAAAGAATGGGCCGAGCAGGCCGCCTAAGGGAAAACACATACTCGGAACCCCGAGATGGATGCCGGGGAAAGGAAGAATCACAATACAATGTGGATGTCGTTACAACTTTGCGGAGGACAGGAAAGGAAACCCACCGGAATACTCCGTCATGGGCAAGTGGATCCGATGCCATTAGTCATCAAGAGAATGGTAAAGAGATTGATAACATGGATGGTACCGCCAGGCAGATTGCATACCCAATAGCCGCATCATCAACATCTACAAGCGAGGTGACCGCATACCCCCACACATAGATCACCACGACTTTGTCGACCTTTCGCACGCTCTCTTTCCCGAGCGAGTGTAACATCATGTTCGGATCCGACCTCCGGATAGCGAAGTCCAGGTGAGTTCCGAGGGCCGGTAAAGATACCACTACCGGTAGGTTCCGTCATGATATCGAAGGGCAACGGAGCGGATATCGCTAAGCATTGCATACCGGGAGTACCAATGAAGCGGATCTCGATTACTTTCGGGAGAATGGATGACAGGAAGACACCTTACCATTTCCAACCAGACCCAGAGCTAGAGAACCTCCGGCCTTACGAGCTGTGAGTTACATGGAAAATATCACACCTCCAATGTACATCCATACGGCATCCTTGCCAAGGATGGCTTGGAAGGTGATGTTATTGACCATGTACCCCACTATTCAGACATGGATTTTTGACGGATACCTTTTTGGATGAATCAACAAAGATCATACACGATCCGTTTTGAGTTTACATGGATTGTATGAAATATATTCCGCATCAAGATGTATGATGTATCTTCTACATGATTGGAATGAAAGTGACCATGTGACATTTTTGGCCTTCACCTCTTTTGTGCAAATTGATTGGGAAACGCCATTAAAGTTAAATGAACTTCGAACAAAGAACAGAAAAGAAATAAAAAAAAAGATAAAAGAAAACTTTCTAAAAAAAAAAAAAAAAAATCTAAAAATGACGAACACCAAATTCACATGAACATTAAATAAACAATAAAGTAAAATTTGGATCATTAAAAGATAAACGAAATCAACATAAATGTTAAATCAAATCTCAAATCAAATTCTCAATCAAATTTCGAATCCAATCTCGATCAAACTTCAAATTTGATCTTCCAAATTTCAAATCAAATCTTAAATCAAATCTCAACCGAGTTCAAACTCATCCTTCCGAATTTCAAATTCAATCTTTCCAGATTCCAAATCTCTATCAAATCTCAAATTCGATCTTCCAGATCTTAAACCAAATCTCAGTCAAATTTCAAATCTCAAATTCGATCTTTCCAGATCTCACATCAAACCTCAATCAAATTCAAACCTTTGGGTCGAGGATTTTACATCCAAGACCGCATCGCTTTAGGATTCTTTCCCTATTGCACTCGAAATACATCAAATTCAAACTTTTGGGTCGAGGATTTTACATCCAAGACCGCACCGCTTTAGGATTCTTTCCCTATTGCACTGAAATACATCAAATTCAAACTTTTGGGTCGAGGATTTTACATCCAAGACCGCATCGCTTTAGGATTCTTTTCCTATCGCACTCGAAATACATCAAAATCAAACTTTTGGGTCGAGGATTTTACATCCAAGACCGCACCGCTTTAGGATTCTTTCCCTATTGCACCGAAATACATCAAATTCAAACTTTTGGGTCGAGGATTTTACATCCAAGACTCGCATCGCTTTAGGATTCTTTCCCTATCGCACCGAAATACATCAAATTCAAACTTTTGGGTCGAGGATTTTACATCCAAGACCGCACCGTTGCTAGGATTCTTTCCCTATTGCACCGAAATACATCAAATTCAAACTTTTGGGTCGAGGATTTTACATCCAAGATTGCACTGCTTTAGGATTCTTTCCCTATTGCACTGAAATACATCAAATTCAAACTTTTGGGTCGAGGATTTCACATCCAAGACTGCACTGCTTTAGGATTCTTTCCCTATAGCACTGAAATACATCAAATTCAAATTTTTGGGTCGAGGATTTTACATCCAAGACCGCATCGCTTTAGGATTCTTTCCCTATTGCACCGAAATACATCAAATTCAAATTTTTGGGTCGAGGATTTTACATCCAAGATCGCACCGCTTTAGGATTCTTTCCCTATCGCACCGAAATACATCAAATTCAAACTTTTGAGTCGAGGATTTTACATCCAAGACCGCACTCGCTTTAGGATTCTTTCCCTATTGCACTGAAATACATCAAATTCAAATTCTTGGGTCGAGGATTTTACATCCAAGACTCGCGCTGCTTTAGGTTTCTTTCCTATCGCACCGAAATACATCAAATTCAAACTTTTGGGTCGAGGATTTTACATCCAAGATCGCATTCGCTTTAGGATTCTTTCCCTATTGCACTGAAATACATCAAATTCAAACTCTTGGGTCGAGTTTTTACATCCAAGATCGCATCGTTTTAGGATCATTTCCCTATCGCAATGAAATACATCAAAATCAAACTCTTGAGGTTAAGGATTTTACATCCAATACCGCATTACTCTGAGATCTTTTCTCATTGTAATGATCCAATCCAATCGATTCGATCTTCTTTTGGGGTTGAAGATGTTACATCTAAAACCTCAAAATTCCAATTTTCATTTCAAATCAAATCCCTTCAAATTAATCTTGACAAACTTCAATCTAAATTGAAACTCCAAATTGAAATCTAAACTCACACATCATGACTTGAACATGAAACAAAATAAAATCTAAATCGAAATTCTCCTAAATCATGTGATTTGGGATTCACCTCCTTTTCCTTTCCTCAGCGAGAGTTCAGGAATCTCGAGTCTCAGAGATATACTTGACACTCCCCAACAGAAGCTCTTCTACTTCGTCCTAAGTTTGTTACTTGGACATCTGTGCTGGTTTTGTTGATCTCTTCGGTCAACACCAATACGCGCGGTGTGCTCTGTCAGCTCACCACACCTATTGGGGGTCCATTTGTTGACCTCATTTTTTATGAGGTCTTCTCTTCTTCTTTTAGTGCTTAGGATCTACCTTAGGCTTTTCCTTCGACTATCTTAGAGGATTAGAATCGGGACCCACCTTTTAGAAATTCAAACCACTTCTAAACTCCCCGCAAACCCCACAAACTTGACCGTAGACCCCTAATCACCTAGAGGGTCGAAATCAAATGTGGAAGTTTAAAGGATGAGTTCCTTAGGACTCTTCGGCCTTAGGACCGCCCCAGGTGGCCCGGTCCGGTGAAGGGTTGACTTGCACACACACTACACTCATACACTACGCTTCCATACACCTCCTAAAAACACACCCATACCCGACTTGACCTCCCGACTCATGTAGGTGATTCACATGGATGGTCCTTAACCCCTAAGCCCTCGGCTAAGCAGGTTAGGAACAACATAAGTGAATGCCTCAAATAAGTCCCTTCATGGCTCATGTGGGCTAGATATGGCTTCATGGCTCAACAAAAATGATTTTATTCCACTTACATCCACCCAATCTTCAATTTTCCAAATTTTCAATTTTTGACCCCCGGGACCCAACACCCGCTAACCTACCCAAAGCCTCGAATAGTCCAAATCTCTCAAAAATTTCCAAATCACCCAAAATTCTCCAAAATCATTCCCAAACATTTCCACATCACTCAAATTGATCATCCATACCCAAAAATGCCAAAAATTCCAAGAAAACCTCCCAATACCCTCCAAATACCCAAAATACCCCTCTCGACCCAAAAATCCAAAAATTCAGAAAATTCCCAGAAAATTCCAGAAAATCCCAAATATTCCCAATTTCATTTTGTCCAACTACACCATGGGCCCATTTTGTCAATTTACCCTACTTTTGTCAAAACCCCCAATTCGACCCATTTTAACCCAAAGTGAACCCAATGTCAAACCTAACCTACCCAATTGACCCAAATTCTGGTCCAATTCAATTCTAAACTTCAATTCAACATTCCCAACACCAATCTAGACCAAATCCAAGTCTAATTTGATTGACATTTGGATCCAATTTCACTTTTGGCCTTAAAGCCCAATTTGGACCCATGACCCAAACTTAACCCAAAACTCACCCAATTCAACTCCAATTAACCCCAAACCGTTTCTAAATCTTCCTTAACATTCCCACAAACAAAACACTAACATGATTTGCCCAAAAATTAGACCCAAATCCCACTCAAATTCAACCCAAAGCTAAAAGGCCCATTTTCGACCTAAACCCAAACCTAACCCAAATGAGCCCAAACCCCAAAATCAAAACCCAACCAAAGTCAAAACCTCTTTGAAACACTCCCATAAATATTTCTCAACATTAATTTTACATCAATTTCAACCCTAGCCCAACATTGGCCCAACTTGGCCCACTTGGACCCATATAGGCCCACTTACCAAATAAACCCAAATTCAAACCAATTCAACTCCAAATCACACCAAATTGACTCCAAGCCCTTCATAGAACATCCATAAACCAATTATGACATTTATTTGACAAGGCCTTTCACAAAATCTTTACCCAAATGCCCATCCTAAAATCAAAAAGCCCATTTCCCTTAAACTTTCCTAAAAGCCCACTCCCTTCAAATTCAAAAGCCCAAATTCATCCAAAGCCCACATGACACTTCCTTTCATCATCCATTTAATCAAAATCACCCCTAAGTTTCAAAATCATCAATTAAACCATTCCAAATCAAGCTTCATGCAAATTTTCACCAAAATATCCAAAATTCTTAAAACCCATTTTTATGAAATCGACCCAACCTTTTCCCAAGCCAAATGGAGCCATGGAGCCATGCACAAGCCATATGCAAGCCATGAGAGCCTCTTTACATGTCACCATGCCATTTTGGGCAAAAGGAGGAGACTCTTTCCTTAATTCCTAAAGGTGATTAACCACTCCCATGATTCCCCTTAACAATGCTTATGCCTAATCGTGCTTGGATGGTGACTTGACCCTACCGATTATGCTCGAGCCAAATCACTTTTCCCTCGACCAAAACCAGGCCTCGGGTGGTGCACCTAGCCCAAATGGGGGTTGACCCATTTAGGTCCAAATTTAGCCATGCCCCCATTCCATCTAAATCAAACCCTTTACACATGGCCAATGCTTAATTGATTGCACAAGCCTCCGCCCCCGACCCACCCGGACCCGAGAGTGATCCATGCTCGCCGGCCGCCCGCCCTGGTCGCCGGAGAACACCATGGCCGAGAGCTCACATGTGAGCCAACATTGAAATTCTCCCTCGCCGAGATGCCCCATGCCTAGTGGTCACCATGGCCGTTCTTCTCCTCACCGGAGCAGCTCGATCCCAAGCCCTAACTCCCCGCGGAGGCCCTCCACCCTCTCCTATTTAAACTCCACCCCTCTCGGCCATGAGAAGAGCTGAAAACAAAACCTTAAGGAAACTCTGCCAAAATTGTTCCGGACTCCTCCCCATACACGAGCACTTGATCCCCAAGTGAGATCCCCCTGCCATTTCTTCTCTGCGAGCTCAATTTCGTAGTCGAAATTCCACCCAAAACCAGGACACTTCTCCACAGGTGAGCCAATCCCCAAATTGATTGGTTCTACACCTTCACCGGACCAAGGGAAGGTGTCCACCAGCAAAAGCCCCATCTCCAGGCCACCCGGCTTGCTCCAGCCTCCAAGCTTTGTGGATCGGGCTTGGTCGAAATCACATCTAGACAATTCACTGCAGACCGGGAGACTTCATCTAGAGTTCACGGGACCCAATCGAAGGTGCAACAACTCTCGGATCGAAGCCACACTTCTCCGAGCAAAGGTATGAACTAATTCTTCATCCCGAGCTTCGGAGATTCTCCATTTCAAATGCCTTAATTTCAATGCATGATAACCGTATAGATGTGTTCGTCTCTTCAAGACGAATCCATAGAAGCATAAGAACATAAAAATCCGTTGAGTATCGAGTGAGATCTTAGGGATTTAGTGTGGACGGCACTCGGGTGAGGACGCTCGGGGACGATGAACGGATGCCGTCCATTTAATACACGCGCGGACGGACGGCTCGGATGGCGTCGGACCGGAGACGGTACGAGAACCGCGGGGCCCGGCCGCTGACTCAGATGGCGGCGTCGAATGGGAGCGCGACGCGTGTGAGTTCGGAGACGCCGAGGATGCGCTGGCGCCGCGTGGATAAATAGAAAAATAGGGTATTTTTCTATTTATTTAATTCCCTAAACTTGGAAAATTCATAACTTTGTGTAGAAAAATCAGAAAAATAAAAGAAAAATACCCTCTTGCTCGGTGAACAGAGGAGAATAATGTGGAAAAGAAATCATTTAATTTCATCAAGTATTTTATTTTTAGTAATTTATTTACTCTCTGCATACATTTAATTCTCCATGCATTCATACAATTCACCATGGCATGAGACCATAGGGCTTTTGAAGCCTATGAATTTGGGAACATTCCCTGAATTTTCCAAAGTCAGAGGCCATCCCTATGAAGAGTTATTGATTTTTCAAATTCATGTCACTGTTTTTGAGTATTTTAATTCTAATAAATATCATGTTGTGAAATAAATTCTAGGAAAATTTGGTGATGTTCCTTATGACCAGAGAACCCTAGGAAAAATAGGACTTGAGTTAATCCACTCAAAACAACCCTAATTGGCTTAAACACTTAAAATAGGTCTCTAATTAATTAGAGTTAACCATAGATCAAATTGACTTGAAATCAATTCTCCACTGACCTTTAGGATCAGAGGAACCCACCATAAAAGTTTGAAGTCAATCGGACTTGGTTAGCCCTATTAATCGGGTCGATTAAGCCCATTTAGTCATTTTAAACTTTAAAAATTCATAACTTTCAAAATACCTTTCAAAAATTCACCAAATTGGTTTTGGAGCCTCTCTGATATCAGGGGAATTTAAGAAAATTAAAATTTCAATTTTCTAAAAAAGTTGATTTTTAATATTATTTTAATATTTTTAATAATTAAAAAATAATAAAAATTACAAAAATAATAAAATTCACCAAAATGTCACATTTTGAATTTTAATCACTTAGGAACAAACCCCATGTTTTTATTAGGTCTATTTGGTGAGATATTAATTTTTAAAGCTCTAGGGTAATTTTAAAATTAAAAAATGTATTTTCTAGCATTTTCACTAAAATAATTATAATAAATCATAGAAAAATCAGAAAATTGCAAATTTTGCTTCTCTGATTTCCTTGATATCAGAGAGATTTTTGAAAAACATTAAATTCATTTTTTAACATTTATTTTATTTTTAAATTAATTAATACTCCAAAACTTAAAATAATTATAATAAAAATAATATAATTCAAAAAATCACCAAAATTAGTCCAAGTGGTCCTCTGAGTCATTCGGAATGTCCCCTAATTTTCTTAAGGACAGAAACTTTCCCTTGGTCATGTTATCAAATTTTCCTTGAAAATCTCTATTTTCTACTAAAAATAATTATATAAATAAATTAAATACAGAAAAATCACATTTTCTCCTCTCATGTCTTTATTGACATATGAGTGAAGTCACATAAAAATTTCAAGTTCATTTGAGTTCAATTTAGTGAGTTATAAAATTATTAAGCTTAAAGGGTAAAATGGTAATTAAATTTTAACCCTTAATTAAAACTTTAGGTTTAATAAAAAATTAACAAGTAAAATATTTGATCCTAATCTAATTTGGATGATTGAAATTTAAATAATTAAAGGGTAGAAACCCATTGAGCAATTTAAAATGATTAAACCTTAATTAAATAATCGATTAAATTTGGAAGAATAATAAAATTGGAATTATTAAAATAGGGATATTATTAGGAAGAGATTTATTCTTTAATTTAAAAATCCCTAAATTAATCATCTCATTAATATTCAACTCTTAATTAAAATGATAACTCAAATTTAAAATATTAAAAGACTTAATCATTAAACTAAAATTAAATCATTAAACTCTTTCAAAAATTTCAATTAAAATTAAATTAAATTTAATTAAAAATTAAATTAAATTAAGTAAATTAAATTAAAATTAAATTAAATTAAATTAAGATTAAAAGTTGAATTAAATTAAATTAAATTAAATTAAATTAAATAAACAAATTAAATTAAATTAAATGAATTAAATAAATTAAATTAAATTAATTAAATTAAATTAAATTAAATTAAATAAATTAAATTAAATTAAATTAAATAAATTAAATTAAATTAAATTAAATTAAAAAACTAAATCAAATCAAACTAAATTGAATTAAATTAAATCAAATCAAACTAAATTGAATTAAATTAAATTAAATTAAATTAAATTAAATTAAATTGAATTAAGTTGAATTAAATAACATCACCTAAGACATAAAGAACTCAAAAATAAATCTAAGATAACTTGAACACTATTCCAAACTTAAATCATTAATTTGAACTTAAATTTGAATCACAAATCATTAAATATCATTTTGCCCTTAGGAGCTTTAGTTATCATAACTCCTAAACAGTAACATTAAAATGAAATGTTACTTCACTTATAGGACATTCAAATGTCCTAGTTCACCGAGCAAGTTAACAAAACTTGAAAACCTCGGACGATCGATTCATTTACACAATTAAATTCATTTGGACTTAAAACAATCCTAGAAATATCGAAAAGATGTTTAAGATTCTTCTTAAGCACTTCCTCAATATGATAGGATATTTACAAGAACAATTGAACTTAATTGTTCTTTGATGAAGAAAATCGTCTTCAAACCAAAAACACAAAGAACCTAGACGTCATAGGAAATGACTAGCTATAGGGTTAGGAATTTGGTAGAAAACCATAACCCTTTCCCTTAGCTTTACCTAGGAACTTGCTTAAATATTCTAATTGTGTTTTAAGTGCAGCTTGGGATGACGGGAAGACCCTCCGGGTACGCTTTTATTTTATTGCGATTTACTTTACGGCAATTTATTTAATTGCATCGCACTTATTTTTCTTGCATGATAAAACGACAGTTGCATGAAAACCTACACCTTTAGGACGAAACCAAAACCGAAACCCATAACTAAATTAAAAGACACTACAAGATAAAATTCACCTCCACAACATTTCAAAATATAAGATAACTCAAAATTTAATCACAAATAGAACACAAAACTACAACTATAACTAAATTAAAACGTCTTGTTGGATGATCGGGAATACCTCGGATGATGTAACCTACGTGTTGCTAACGGGATTTCCCACGGTCTAAATGAAAGTGTGGAACTCATTCAGTTGAGTTTAGCAAATTCATCTGGACTAAGTGAATCCGATAAAAATAATGATGCCGGAAGGATGGAACCGCGGGATCTTAACCGGTGTTGTTATAATCAACTTTAAGATTTGTTTTAATTAAAACACAAAAAACACTTGGAAATTAAGACTTCTCTAAACCAAAACACTTTTCTCATCCCCGATTTATGATTTCTAAAACTAAACCTCCGCAACAACAAGGAGCTCGGAGCATGGTGGGCAAGCACGGCCATCGTCGTCAGCAAAACTTGAACCTACTTCAGCAAAACTTTCCTAGAATTAAATAACAAAGCCATAGGACTTCGAGGTAGTTTGCCTAGTGCAACATAAATCCTCAACTCTTCGTTAGGCATTTGCATTGCAAATTAAGCCCCAATCGGTTTTAGGACTCCGAGGTAGTCGTTCGATACGACATAAACCCTCACATCTTCCGAGCAATTTGTATGATTCTATCATATAAATATAAGCCCTAATTAACTAAAGTTGGCAAGATTAAAACATTAAATAAACATTAGGACTTTCCTAAATCCAAGCCAAACAATAGGATAGTCGGGAAATTACCGAAGTCCGCTTCGAATCCGTAATTTCTCCTACTTTTCTTCCTTTGAATTTCCAAAACAAAATGTTCCAAACTTGATCCATTCCCTATTGAAACCCAAAATTCAATCCTCGAAAACTTAAACTTTGAAATTCTTGAGAGCAGAATTATTGATTATTATCGAGAGTTTTCTTAGGTGATTCCCGTCACTTAAGATGTAATTAACTATAGGGGCTTGCCCTTATAGGGAATTTTAAAGAACCTGTGTAATATAAACCCCGTTTAATATTTTCATATTAAGCGGGGAATTTGTCGGCTTATAAAATTGGTTCGCAGACCAAACGGATGTCACAAATCTTCTAGTTTATTTAACCGAGCCCCACCATCAAGCAGTGTGTCTATCCTTAGGGATAGATACACGGTTTGCGGTGCGGTGCTCGTTTATATAAACTATTTGGGATGTGAGATCGGTTTGATTTCATATCTTAAAATCTTCAAATTTAAAATTATTTTCAAAATCAAATACTACTTTTTCAAATTATTTATCTAAACTAAATTTAAAATTCGCCGACAACTTCTGTTAGGCGACCCCTTTTCAAAATAAAACACATAACCTAAAAATATGCCGACAACAATACTTAGCTTTTTCTCCTTGAAAAAAAGATGAAAATCTCTCCTATAATGTCTCCCGTCAATCCATGCAATGCTAGAAAATTTCCTTACAAATTCTCTCAAAATCCCCTCACCAATCTCTCCAAAAAGATAGAAATCTACATTTCTACTCCTATTCTAAGATCTATAAGAATTCTCCAAATTTTCTCTATCTTCTCTCTAATTTTTTGGTTTCAAATTCAGTTTAAAATTGTGTAGGGATGAATTTCCCAAGAGGTGCAAGAAGAAACCCTCCAAAAAGCGTCCAGATTCGATGTATATGGCCAAAAATCGCTCAATTTCGCATCCAGACCATCTTGGGCGCCGCCGGCACTAAATAGGGCTCTACCGTTGCCCTTTTTTTTTTGTTATTGGGTTTTTGGTGCCCCCGGCGCCCATCCTGTGCAGCTCCACCATTTTGCTCTGTTTGCCTCCGTTTTAGCTCTGATTTGCCTCGTTTTAGTTGCATTGAGTTCCTGACACATAACCCTACAAAATAAGCATAAAAATCTTTCTTTAATGTGTAATCTTATTCAAAAATATGCAAGAAGTGTAAAAGAGATTAAAGATAGAAAGACTTATCGAAATGTGTCAAGCCAAAATTTGCTTTCTTGCTCTTTTTTGCTCCAAATTGCACAATTTTGCTTACTTTTGATCCAAAATTTACTTTCTTGCTCTTTCTTGTACCTAAAACTAAAAAACATATAAAATACCTACTTTTAAAGTGTAATATCATCAATAATGAGTTATATTATGTAGCAAAAAATGTATATATTGTAGGTGTGTCAATACCCCCAAACTTAACTGTTACTTTCCTCAAGTAATACCATAACTTTAAAAACTAAATATGTTGACTTGTGGTTGTGGGTTTCAATAAAGTTTTCTATAATTTCATCTAAAAAATATTATAGTATAACATAGGAGAAATTCTAGCAAATCAACCTAGGACTAGAGTGTAAGAATATCTCATATTCAACTTAGGAATCCTGATTTTCTATTTACTTCAAAAGTTATTGAAAATTGTCAAACTAAACATTCATAGATAGTATAAAAATGGAATTTAAGGACCTTATCAATACCAATTTAACCAATACCTTTTGAAATAAGAAAAAGCTTAGGATTGTTTTTAAGTCTTTTCATTTAAAAAGATTTAAGTGAAACCAATTTTTTATTAGGTTTCTCCTCAAGCTTCTCCTCACTTTTTTTCTTTTCTTTTTTTTTTCTTTTCTTTCGGGATCATTTTCAATCCCCTTTTCTCACTATTTTTCTTTCTTTCGGGATCATTTTTAATCCTTTTTTTTACTTTTTTTATGTGAGGATTACTATATCTGGATAGGCCTTTAATAATTTTGAATTTCACTATCCTCTCCCTAAAATCCAAAACTCAAAACTTTCCCTCACTTTTTATAAGTGTAAGTATTAGTTCTAAAAAGGTTTTCAATAAAGGCTCAATTCTCATTAAGTATAAATCTAAGAATTTTAGTTTTTCAAATATTCAACTCCTTTCTACCATAAATCGAAAATTCATTTTTCCAATGTTTCCTACAAAATATCTTAACTCTAGAACAATTTCTTCACATAGGATTTCAACTAAGTTATTTTTCTAACATTCCTAAAATCGAAATTATAGTAACTTAAAGGTAACATCACATACCACAAGTCATTTTAAAAGTAATATCAAATTAAATACAGGCTACTGAGGACAAATAAAGTTACATTTTAAAAAAAAATTTTCCCCCCAAACTTACATTTTAAAATATTTTGCAATTAATTCCATAAAATGTTGCAGGAAGAAAAAGTAAAGGTTGACTCTACTTACTACAACATCCTATCAAATTCATATACATGCATAATCAGGATAGAATGACTGTATGAGAAAGTAAATCTAACCTAAAACATGTTTGTAATAAAATTACACTAAAAGGAAGTATTTTCACATTAAATTTATTTTTCTTCCTACCCCCAAACTTAACTTTTAACATAAATAGCATTTAGTACATAAAATATAAGTAGGAAGAAAAACAATTTAGAAATTTTATCTACCATAAACGTCTATTAAAACCATTTACAAGTATTCATTAGGACAGAATAATATGCAGTAGAAAGTAAATCTAAACTAATCATGTCAGAATGAAATTCACTAAATAAATGTTTAACTAGTATAGCAGGTATCAGCAAGGGAATATAAAAATGTTCTTCAATTATTATATAAAATAGTAACACAAACACAAACACACATAAGATAAATGAGGTCAATTCTTCCATTAACTCATCACATCACACTGATTTACTTCCAATTTCTAACGGAATCACTACACTAATAAGTTAGGTACATTTTAAAATGATTTTATAGATTATAATCCCAAAGATAAGATTATCCCTGATATATTGATTTTCAGACACCAATCTGAAGCATCATCTAATCCCTTTAATCAATCACCTCAAACAGTTATAAATCATAGTGTTAGATCATCCACAAGTTATTCATCAAATAGGTTCATGACTCCTATCAAATGAAAACAAAGTTAGAGAAAGGATGTAACAAAATTGAGATGAAGTTGTCATTGCTCAAATTCATGACATCTCTTGTAAAACTCAAGTCTGAGTAAGACTCAAGTTATAATGAACTCGTTAATCCAACTACTACAAGAGAACATACAAGTCTAACCATAATAAGAAGTTAAGAAATCACCTCCCACATGACACACAATGTTCAAATCAAACTACTAACAATCCAAACAACTACCAATCAACAATCAAACTTATAAATCCATAATGACACATAAAGATCAAGTCAATTCACTCTAAAGCAAACATCATACAACACTAACAATGATGACTCTCAAGCACACTAAGTCAAAGCACACTGATAACTATGGGTTGCCTCCCATAAAGCGCTTGGTTTTAACGTCGTGGGCCTGACAAATGAGTCCTCCTGGATCAAAATTCTAATTAAGTAATTCTCGATCAATCCCCCAATCCTTTTTAGATCCAGCAATTCCTACAAAATCCTCAAATTGTAATTTTTCATTCAGCTCTTCCTTATCAGATGGATTCATATCATTGTTCCTCATATTTCTTTCTAGATACAATATTCTTCTATTGATTTCCTAAATTTGCATATTAATATCATCCTTGAAATTTATAAGAAATGGATCTGTATATGATAATTTAAGATCTCCCAAAATTTGGATCGGATTCTCTTTAGATAATTCAGATTCAGGATCAAATTCTTATGTCACTCTTCTATTCCAAGTTATCTTCCAATTCTTCTCATTTATAATTATTAAATTATGGAGGATCTATCTTAGTTGAGGAAATAGGTTTTTCTAATTCCTTAGGAATTTCTTCCAATGCTCTAATATCCTTATCCTCTTTTCTCAACTCAAATTTCTTTTGAAATTTATCCTCAAATGCTCATCCAAATCCTAGTTCAATAACTTTATCTTGTTCATCATTCAATTCAGGTTTTTCTTGTAATTGAATTGAATATGAAGATATAAAGGCTGATGGTGTAGATGAATTCCCTAAATAGGCAGGCTTTAAAATTGTATGGGGTACATCCATCTTAAGTTCATGAGATTTTTCAACAAATAGAATTACTATTTCACTATTTTTGGCAGCTTCCATCATTTCACACCTCTCTTAAACATACATACAGTCTTCTTTAGAAAAGGGTTTTTAACTCATCATGAAAATCCATTCCGACCTCATATGTTATCTTACTCTCAAAAATTTCTTGGAAATGGTCTTTACTTAGATAATCAATTTCATCCATCCAAAAACATTCATCATCTTTTCTCTCAGTTGAAAATTTCATAGTCTTCAACACATCAAAAGACACTTCATGGCCATTAATATTCATAATCAACTCTCCTTTTTGCACATCTATCATAGTTTGTCCAGTAACAAGGAATAGTTGTTCATTATCGTTCTCTTTAAGTTTGATCTCAGTGTTGCATGGAAGTGTTAATTTGGGTCTATTGCTAAGTGAATTAGCAGTTTCTCCCAGTTGATTCTCTATGTCTCTAATCGTAGCATTTTGACTTTGTAACTGGTTTCCCATTTGTAATACCACTTTGTCTATTGACATCTTCTTATCTTCAAATGGTTGATCAATATTAGAGTCTAGTGGATGTGATGGCCTATATCTTGTGTTGCCATGTCTATTCCAACTTCTATTAGGATTTGCATGATTGTTTTCCCATTGATGGTTTCCACCCTCAATAGTATGATTCCAGTTAAAATTAAGATGGTTCTTCCAACATGGGTTGTAAAAGTTAGAATATATGTTGTTTATGGTATTTAAATTCTCATATAATAAGTTGTAATAAATCATACACCCTAATGAAGTTTCCTCACTTACAGGAGTAAATTGAGGTTGATCCATTCCAAATTGGTCCAACATCCTTGATATTGCAGCAACCTGAGATGCAAGAATTGCAATTCCATAAGTATCATGAACACTAGCTACATTTTTATGATTTACTCTTGCAGAGGGTCATTGAAATTCATTTGTAGTCATTTCTTCAATTAATGCATACGCTTCATCAAATATTTTTTACATTAATGAACCACCAGCAGCAGCATCAATAATGGACCTAAGGGATCCTACTAACCCATTATAAAAAGTTTGAATGATTAACCAATCTGGCAGAGCATGATGTGGATACTTTCTTAGGAGTTCCTTAAATCTTTCCCAGGCTTCGTATATTGATTTCCATTTATATTGACAAAATGAGATAATATCATTTCTAAGTTGAGTAGTCCTTGAAAATGGAAACTACTTAGCTAGGAATTTTTGAGTCAACTCCTCCCAATTTTTAATAGAACCAAGTGGTAATGAGTATAACCACATTTTAGCTTTATCCCTTAGTGAGAAAGGAAAAATTATTAGCCTGACAGCATCGTCTGACATGTCGTTATAATGAAATGTAGCACAAAGTTCTAGAAAACTAGATAAGTGTAAATAGGGATCCTCTAAAGGAGTTCCCCCAACTTGGCTCTTCTGCATAAGTTGGATAATCACTAGATTTACTTCAAACGAGTTAGCTTCTACAACTGGGTTTTGTATACTTGAGTGAATTTTATCTATCGTAGGATTTAAATAATCTCTCAATGATTTATGATGATTTTTCAAGTTATTATTTTGAATGTTTTCCATTTCCATTTCTAGTTTTTCAAGTCCTTTCTGTTTTTTTATTTTTTTACCATTTTTCTAACTCAGGATCATAAAGCACAAGTCCTACAAATCCTTTGTTTTAAATACATAATACAATAAACAATACATTAACAATAAAATAAATAAAACAAAAAATATATTCAACACAACAAAACATTTTCACAAACACCTTATTTTTCACACATACAGTTTTTTTTTCACAACACTTTTTCATACAAAATAAATACTTTTCACACAAACACAATTTTATGACACCAAATTTTTCCAATTTTAAGCCTAATTACTTCAACTAAAACTCTCCTAAAATTCTTACCAAACCTTCCCCGGCAATGGTGCAAAAAACTTGATGCTACTTTTTTTAAATGCAAGGATTTATGAACAATATATATATAATAATTTTTATAAAGTCACAATGATCCAACGCAAGTATACTTTTTGTATTAAGTAATACAAGGCTTTAATGGAGTCCCGTTTATCGATCTCATAGGAATGCGAGGTAAGTGGTCCTTAGTCAAATTCTAGTCTACTACTAACAGCCTTAGTTTGGAAGGGTGATATAAGTGGTCTTTCTAACAACTACTCCTAAATGCAGATGATTATATGTAAGAATAATAACTATTCTTTAATGCAAATATTAAGACTAAAGATAACCCTTTTTAGGGACATTGGTTTGGTGAATTTTGAGAAAATAAAAACTACTATTCTCATCTAACAAATTGGATAATGTATAGGAATGAGATGCATTAAATATTGTATGTGTCAAATAGGAGCAATCCTATTCTTTACCCTCTTCCAAGTATGACCTCTTCAAAGTGTTATAAAGAACATTGGCAAATCCTAGACTTAGTCCCTAAATCCAAGGTTAGGCTAGAAGGATACTGGCTGCCACTTCAAAGCTCCCACTTCCCTTCACCTGAAGGTTAACCCTAGCTTTAGTTACCAAACTTTAGGACCAAATTAGGAATCTCAGCCTGTCACCCTGAAACCTCCAATTCGACGCCCATAAAACCATATTTTCCTACTTATTTGCATTGAATCCCCATAAACTACGCAATTCATTCATGGACATTGAATGAGGTTCAACTTTATTGAGAATTACACAACCTTTCGGATCAATGCAATTACAACAAATTTTAACACTACAACGAGCTCTTTTTGTAATTTAAATGAAGCGCAAGTAAAAACCATCACATTTATAATTAAACTTTTTTTAGAAAGCATCCCAATGTCCGAACATGAATCCTGCTCATTGTAAAAGAAAAGTAGAATGAAAACAATGACATAATTTTCTTATGTCACTATTTCCAAACAAAAAGAAAGAGTAAGAGAAAGACATCACAAAGCACGAATAAAACACAACGGAAAACTTTATTTCAAAGAAAATCCACAAAATAAGTGTTTACAAAATCATAAGATAATGAAGAACACAATACTTAGTTTTTTCCCCTTGAAAGAAAGATGAAAATCTCTCCCATAAATTTTCTCGCCTATCCATGCAATGCTAGAACATTCCCTTACAGATTCTCACAAAATCTCCTCACAAATTTCTCCAAAAAGATAGAAATCAACATTTCTACTCCTAGTCTAAGATCTCTAAGCTTTCTCCAAGTTTTCCTTATCTTATCTCTAATTTTTTGGCTTCAAATTCAGTTTAAAATAGTGTAGGGACGAATTTCCTAAGAGGTACATGAAGAAACCCTCCAAAAAGCGTCCTGATTCGATGTATATGGCCAATAACCGCTCAATTTTGCATCCAAACCATCTTGGGTGCCACCATCGCTGAATAAGGCACTGCAGGCGCCCTATTTTTATGTGGTCTTGGGTTTCTGGCGCCGCCGGCGCCGGTTTGGGCGACCCCGGAGCCCATCCTGCACAGCTCCACCATTTTGCTTTGTTTGTCTCTGTTTCAGCTCTGATTCGCCCTATTTCAGTTGTGTTGCATTCCTAACACATATCCCTATGAAATAAGCATAAAAAAAAAAAACTTTTTCAAGTGTAATCTCATTCAATAATATGCAAGAAGTGTAAAAGAGATTAAACATAGAAAGACTTATCGAAATGTGTCAAGCATCACTCGACACTCTGTCATATTTAAAAGTAGCACATAGTTCTAAAAAACTAGCGAGATGTAAATTTGGATCCTCATTAGGTGTTCCTCCAAATTGATTATTTTGTACCATTTGGATAATAGCAGATTTAAGTTCAAATGAATTAGCAGCAGCATCAGGATTTTGAATAGTTATGTGAATTTCATCTGTTGTTGGGTTAGCATAATCTCTTAAAGATCTTGGCAAATTTTCAATTTCATTTCTCTGATTATCTTGATTATTCGCCATTTCACAAAGATTTTCAGTTTTTTTTTGTTGTTTTCTAATTTTTCTGACAGTACGCTCTAACTCTGAATCGTAAGGCACTAAACCTATAGATCCACTACGATGCATAAATAATTACACAAATACTTTAAAAAGTAAACAAACACACAATTACACGCTACAAAGTAAAGGTTTTCAGTTACTATATTATCAATAAATAATGTTTATACTTTCTTCCTTACTTATTACTTAGTTACTTAATTACTTCGTTACCTTCCCCGGCAACGGCGCCAAAAACTTGATGCGGAATTATGAAAAGATTTATGACCTCGGATTTATATATTTATAATGATTTTGTAAAGTAATAATTTCAAACGGAAGTATACGTATCGTATCAAGTAATATAGGGCTCTAATAGAGTCCTGGATATCGATCCCATTGGGAAGTGACGAAGGATAAAGAAAGTGTTTTACAATAGGTAATGTAGCACTGAAATCCAATACTTAAATTTCAATTAAAGTTTAATGTTTACTTCTACTACTAAGATGCAGAAAACAGTAACAATTAAACAAACTACAATTACTTCTAATATCTTTTAAAATGGAATTAACTAACAGACACACACTAAGCTATATATTTGAAAAGGTTTTTGATATATAAGAAAATTATATTTCCTCTTGCAATGAGAATAGGATGTGTGGATGATATGGAATATTTATGGTACTGTGTCAAATAAGAGCATAAATATTTCTTTACTCTTAAACTCCCTCTTCCAAGTATGAAAAGAACATTGACATATCCTAAGTTTAGACACTAAATCTAAGGATAGGCTGGGAGGATACCGGCTCTCACTACGGAGCTCCCACTCACCCTTCACCTGAAGGCTAACCTTCGAGTTTAGTTACTAATCTTAAGACCAAATTGGGGATCTCAGCTTGTCACCTTGAAACCTCCAATTTGAAGTCCATCAAAACATATTTTCCTATTTATTTACACTCAATTTCCATAAACTACGCAATTCATTTATGGAAATCGAATGGATTCTTCATTATTGTTGTAGGACACTAAATCCTTTCAGAGTTAATGTTCAACAACATATTTTAACAATTCAATTGGCCAGATCGAAAAGTAAATTAAGTTTGAAATAAAAAACCATAACAATTTCTTCAATACATTAAAGGCACTTCAGATCCACATCAACACATCATCACATCTCTATGCAGGAAGAAAGACAAAGGAAACTACTCAGAATTAATGAAGAAGATACAATAAAACATGGATTTTATATATAAAAGAAAAGTCATACAAACCACAAAAGAAAATACAACTTATCTCTTTCTCTTCCCCAATGCAATTCCCTTGAAGTTCCTTTGAATCATTTTCTATCTTCTTTGCAACACTTAATTCCCTCTTTAGAATGGAAAGGAAGAAGCAATCTCTTACTTTAATTCTTCTCCTTCACTACTTAGAGAATAATTCCTCTCAAATTCTCACTTCTACACTCTTCTCTCCTAAACCCTAACACTCAAAATAAACTAGACTCCCTAAAACACACAAGACTCACAGCAAAACTACAAAAACACACACTACTTTTCATCCAAAAACAGTTACTTATAAGTTGGAAACAAAATCCCAAGAGTTTCCATAGGCATCCCTTCAAAAAGTCGCCAAAACTATTCAAATTTAAAGTCCACCAACATTGGGCCCCGGTGGCGCTCTATCGTCCAAATATTGCCGAGTTCTCTGAAAAATGGCGCCGGCGACGCTAGAAGCTGTTTTACTCCTTTTTGCTCCTTTTTGCTCCAAAATCATTCCTTTTCACTTCTTTTCACTCCAATCACCAAAAATCATCATACCAGCAACAAATCATGAAAAATATCTTTCTTTAAAGAGCAATATCACAAAAAATGGGTAAAATTATATTGCAAAAATAATATATAATTTTGGTGCATCAAAATCCCCCAAACTTAACTACTACTTTTCCTCAAGTAATCTTTTTATTACATAAAAAATATAACTCTAGGCAATGCACTTTTCACCTGTATGATACTAAAATTTTCATTCAAAGAATATATTGGTTATATCTTTAGAAAGAAATTTAGTAACTCAGGTCAATACTACAGGTATAAGGATATTCAGCAATCAAGTCTAAGAGTTCTAGTCTTCTATTTATTTCAAGATAAACCATAATTTGTCACATTAAGAGTGCCTTGAAAGATTATGTGAAAAAGGAGTTCATGCAAACTTCATCAGAATGTAGGCCAATACTTTAAATATAAATTCAGAAATGAAATCAAATTATCCCTTTAGGGTGACTCAAGTGATGCTAATTTTTAATTAGGCATCTCCTCAAGCTTCTTCTCATAATTACTTTTTTCTTTCTTTTTCATTTTCTTTTCTTTTTGGGATTGTTTTTCAATCCTTCTTTTCTTTTCTTTCCCTTTTTTTTAAATGAGGATTACTATATCTGGATAGCCTTTATTGATTTTGAACTTCACTCTCCTCTTTCTAAAGTTCAAACTTGAGATACCTCCTTACTTTATAATCATGTATAAGCTTTATTATTCATCATAAAGTCACAATCTCTTCTTAACACACCATACTTTAAGTCTCTTAACATTTCAAAATTACAGTTTTCTTTACTTTAAATAGTTAACTATAACCAAATCCTTTCATACCAAATATCTTATTTCTATAAAATTAACCTTTATTACTAAAATTTTCATCTAATCCTTCCATAATATTCAACTGAAATAAAAAGTTTTAGTTACCTACAGTAAGGTTCAACTGCCAGAATTTATGCTAATAATTTTTGAAAATATAATAATTGAGAACAAAAAAGAGTTATATTTTAATACCCTCCCCGCAAACTTAAATTTTTCAATAAATTTGAAATAGTATAGAGTAAAAGAAACTAACATTTTTGTGTTGGGATCTTGAAATCTTCAACAGCTATCTGGTATTAGTCAAAATTTACATCTAGCTGGCATGAAATAGTTAGTAACAGTGATATATAAATATTTTTAACTTTTGCATGGGTAAAGAGAAATTAACTTTAGACATCTAAACATCCAACAAAACACCACAATACTAAACAAACTATCACAAAACTACACAGTTCATTTAACAATTTTTATTTTTTTTTCAATACAACATAATAGTACACCAACAGGGTTACACATCACATGAAAAGCAAATAACTACTACATCACAACAATACAACACAACACAACAAGAAAAATAGAAATATAAACAAACAATCTACAAATCTTCATCACCAGGATCATCAGCAAGGTCAGCAGGATCAGGTCTAAACGGTGTATAGCTGGGGCAAGTAGGAAATATCACATCAGTCTCCCCCCTCATGAATCTAACCTGATCATCATAATAGGCAATATCGAACTCAACTCTCCTCTTCAAATAATCTCATTCACATCACATCTGGCCTCAAACACATCCATCCTACCATGGAGTCTATCCACACTAGAACTCTGCAATCTCAACTGCTCCATAATATCAGATAATGTAGGGGGCTCAGAAGTAGATGGAATGTCATAACTCGTAGTAGGAATATCAGTACTCATACTCTCATCTCGGGCTCCCACATGAGACACATAAGTACGAATAATAGACTTTATAATCGGTCTCAGCAGAATAGCTATCTCTTCAGAACTGCTAAAATCTACTCCAGACTGAACACACAAGGCATGAACTAGGGCAGGATGTCCTAATCCACTAGTGGGCTCGCCTCTAGCAATAGTCTGAATGTTCTTGAAGGCAATAGTTCCAATATCAATCTTTTTCATCTTCTGAATACAATAGTTCAGAATTACTCTATCCCCTGTAACTTCACTGTGGTGATAAGAAGGTAAGAGTCTTACAGAGATGAAATAGTGCCACACTTTTGATGCAACATTTAACTTGGAAGTAGAGAAGTTAATCGTCTATTTTTGACTTACTTTCCATTCCCCTTTTCCATCCGTCAGAAAAGCAATCACTTCTCTCATATTTGCCTCTCGAGTATCAAAGTTTTTATATTCACAAACAAATGTTTCCCGAGTCTGATAGAATGCATTAATACGTTGAGGAATAAACTCAACCATTTTTCCTCTAACTAGCACATACTCAGTCTCAATCTAGGGCACATTAGCTTAGAATTCTCTAACAACTCCCATAATATCATTCGCAGTAAAATAACAAAATCATTCCCAGTTCCGCTCTGCAATTAACTGTTCTATAGATCCACCGGGATTATCAAAAGCCCGATCCTGGATACACTTCTTATTGCAAAGGTAAGAGTTAAAGTGAAATTGTGCTTTAATATTAACAAATTTTTCTTCATCAAAATCTAATTTTCTCTTTCCTTTACTCATACTTGGAGCCTTGTGAATTTATAAAATTTGTAAGAAAATTCTAATAAATTCTAAATTCACAATCTAACAAACTCCAAATACTATTCTAAATAAGTAAGAGCAAATTTCATCATAGGAAATCTTAAAATTTCTTTAAAAATTCAAAATTTCCAACCTAAGAAATATGAGAGATTTCCATGGTGAAACTAAAAAACTTTTAACTTAAAGTGAAGCTCTTACTAAGAGAAGTGTAGATCCAGTCTCAAAAAGCTTTGAAATCGCATCAGATCCGAGATCTAGCAAGCCTTAGATCTTCCAAATCGCAAAAATGGAGGATGAATACCAAGGCAATGGAAAAAACTGCGGGTCCCAGGGTTAAAATCGCGAAATAAAGGGTTTCTGGAGTTTTTCTGCACTTGGGCCCCGACGGCACTCGATAGGGTGCCAGCGGCGCTTTATTTATTAAAAATATCAAAACTCTCTGGATTTGGGTGCCGGAGGCACCCATTCTAGCACCAGCAGCACCAGTCCAAAATTTTTTCTGGGTCCGAAAATTTTTTCTTAATTTTGATCGTTTCGACCTCCACAATGATATTTAACACTTCATTAAGCATCTACTTCATCACTTAAGCAATAATTAATACAATTCTTTACACAAGCAATACACAATATACTTTTATATATAAAATCCACGTTACATTATAAACATTAAATATGTTCATTCAAACCAAACCAACAACTCTTAGATGTTTAGTGTTGCAAGTACTCTACGATAAGAAAACACTAAAAATCTAAGCACACAATGAAAGTAAGCATATCAAATCCAAATTCAAATTACAAAGCAAAGCAAGGTAAATACTACACACCAAACAAAATTAAGCAAAGTAAACACACATCAAACATGAGTAGAATCCAATAATCACTCCGCATCAGTTTCAGAACTTTCTTCTCCTCTGATATCTCCAATAGATTGCTAATGCACGAACAAATTATAGAATGGACGAAATGGGAATTCATTAGATGAATCCTCAGCAATCACCACGTTCTTCTTCATCAGATTAATCAGGCTCATCTCAATTCGACCAGTGTGATCAAATTGTTCCTTCATCCTCCAATCTATATGAACGAATAAATCAGAAATATTATTGATTGACTTCATTACATTCTGTACCTCTTTCTCCAACTGTTTGATCTTATTCAGTATCATTCTAGAACTTTCAAGAAAATAGGGCTGAATCTGTTGTGAAGTCTGTGTTGGTTGATCAACAAATAAATTCATATCATCTTCATCTCCCACTGTTTGGTAGTCATAAAGATTAGTTGGATCAATAGGCCTCCATAGAAGAAGAACCTTTTCCCAACTCTCATATGGAACATGTAATTGACTACATAACAAAAATATGGTGGACGGGTGTCCAAGCCCATATTTAGATCCATGAACAATTAATCCCAAAACTGATTTCACAATTATATTACCAATGTCAATCGGCCTCCCAGCTTGAATATAGAAAATCAAAATGGCACTTTCCTTGGTTACCTTGCTATTTTTCAATGTTGGAAATAACTTTGCCGAAATAAAGTAATATCACTGATTTGACACCAAATTTAAAGATGCAGAAGGGAAACTAATATATCCATTTTCTCTAATTTCTCAATCCTCATTCTCATTCATCAAATAACGATACACATCATTCATATTATCACTTGTGGCATTGAAATTAGAATAATGGAAAATATGTACATTCTCAATCATAAAGAGATCGTTAATTCTTGTAGAAGTGAATTGCACAAACCTAGCTCGCACAAAGATGAACCCTTGGTTGATCCTGTGAAGATTTGCATATAATTCTTTCACAACCGGAACAACTACGGCAGCGGTAGTGTAGAAAAGCACTTCCCAACGTCTCTCTTTAATTATCTCTTCAATTCTAGTAGTAGGATTATCCATACCTCAATTTATGAAGCCTCTTTCCTTGATAATCCTCCTCTTCATCATTACTTTGTTGAACAATCACTGTGCTTTGAAATTTATAAACTTCCTTCGGTTAAAAATGTGAGATTGATGGGTTTCTATACAATAGGAATCCATGGGATGGGAATTGGGAATGGTAGTTTTAATTTTTCTGGAGTTTGGAAGTCTAAAATGGAGTTTATTGAGTTATAAGAATGAATATCCCGCTCAAAACCGCCAAAACTCGCATTTTGAAACTCCAAAAACCGTCAACAGGTTTTGGGCGCCGGCGGCGCTCAAACCTGTAAGTTCAGCAAACCTCTCTGTAATTGGGCGTCGGTGGCGCCAGTGGTAAATAATTCTCATTGACCTTTGTTTGGCCCAAAATATTTCAATATCTCAATTTGATCCAATATTTATCAATTTTAAAAGTATTTAGGAGCGATTAGGATTCAAAAATAACTATATAAAAAGCACAATTACAATAATCAAGCAAACACACAACAAAGATACATATGGGTTGCCTCCCATAAAGTGCTTGGTTTAACGTCTTCAGCCCGACAAACCATTCAGTTAATCGAGATGACTCAGCATTAAAACCTCCTTGAGTTCAGGATGAAACCCGTCAAAGTAAGGCTTTAATTGATGCTCATTAACTTTGAAAATCTTTCCAGTATCAGGATCTTTAATATTAACGTACTCCAAAAGAATGAAATTTTACAACTGTAAAAGGTCATAACCATCTAGACTTGAGCTTTCCATGAGAAAACTTCAATCTTGTGTTGTATAACAAAATTTTTTGTCCAAATTCAAATTTATTTTTCAATATCTTCCGATCATGCCACAATTTTATTCTCTCTTTATAGATCCTGTCATTGTGATAAGATGCATTTCTAATCTCTTCCAATTCATTTAATTGCATAAATCTCTTTTCTCCAGCATTTTTCAAATTAAAATTCAACTCTTTTATCGCCCAATATGCTTTATGCTCCAATTTAACCGGTAAATGTAAAGTCTTACCAAACACTAGTCAATAAGGAGACATTCCAATAGGAGTTTTAAAAGTAGTCCTATAAGCCCATAAAACAGTATCCAATAGAGAAGACCAATCTAATTTATGATTATCCACATTTTTCTCCAAAATTCTTTTAATTTTACGATTAGACACTTCTGCTAAACCACTAGTTTGGGGATAATAAGCAGTAGAGATTCTATGAATAATATTATATATTTCAATCAATGTCTTAATTTGATTATTCCTGAAATGGGTTCCACCATCAGTTATAATCACTCTCGGCATTCCATATCTTGTAAATATATTTTTCCTTAGAAATTTTGAAACACTCTGAGCATCACATCTAGGTAAAGCAATAGCTTTAATCCATTTCGAGACATAATCAACAGCAACCAGTATATATAAATTCTCAAATGAAGGAGTAAATGGTCCCATAATATCTAATCCACATACATCAAAAATTTCAACTTCCAAATTATAATTTAGAGGCATTTCTTCCCTTTTAGAGATATTACCTACTCTCTGACATCGATCACATGATTTAATATATTTATAAACATCCTTAAAAAGAGTAAGCCAATAAAATCCAGAATATAAAATCTTAAAAGCAGTTTTATCAACACCAAAATGACTTCCAAATTCAGAATCATGACATCGTTGAATAATTAAATTCGTTTCTTCTTGTGGCACACATCTCCTAATAATCAAATCCTTACACTGTTTATATAGATAGGGCTCATCCCAAAAATAAAATCTTGCATCATATTTAAACTTCTTTTACTGTTGCCTTGTTAGATCTGATGGTACAATATCACTAACAATATAATTCACAATATCAGCATACCAAAGCAAATTTCTTCCCATAATAGTATAAAGTTGTTCATCAAGGAAAGTTTCTGTAACTTCCTTCTCATATTCAGATAATTTATCATACTCTAATCTTGACAAATGATCAGCTATTTGGTTATCAGTTCCCTTCCTATCAACTATCATAAAATCAAATTATTGTAGAAGAAGTATCCATCTAATCAGTCTAGGTTTCACATCCTTCTTTTGTATTAAATATTTGATAGCTGAATGGTCTGTATGCACAATACTTTTAGCTCCAATTAAATAAGGTCTAAACTTTTCGAAAGCAAAAACTATAGCTAATAACTCTCTTTCAATAGTGGTATAATTAATTTGAGCCTCATTAAAAGTTTTACTAGCATAGTAAATGACTTTGAAAAGTTTATCATGCCTTTGCCCCAATGCTACTCTAATCTCATATTCACTAGCATCACACATGAGTTCAAATGGCTTCTCCCAATCTGGTGAAACAATTATAAGTGCAGTGATTAATTTTTCTTTCAATAATTCAAAATCACTCAAACATTCATCATTAAAATCAAACTTTCTATCATTTTCTAGAAGTCGGCACAAAGCTTTAGTAATTTTAGAAAAATCTTTAATATATCGCCTATAAAATCCAGCGTGTCCTAAGAAACTCCTCACCTCTCTCATGGTAGTGTGTGGCAGCAATCTCTCAACCACTCTAATTTTAGCAGGATCGACCTCCATATCATATTCAGAAATTTTATGCCCAAGCACAATTCCTCCTGCAACCATAAATTCGCATTTCTCACAATTCAGAACTAAATTTGTCTTCTCGCAAAGCTCCAAAGCTTTTGCTAAGTTTTCCAATTAAATTTCAAATGAAGTCTCGAATACAGAGAAATCATCCATGAAAACTTCTATTCCATTATCTATCATACTACTGAAAATAGAAATCATATATCTCTGAAATGTTGCAGGTGCATTACACAGTCCAAAAGGCATTCTTCGAAAATCAAAAGCTTTCTTGTATCTTTTTAAAATTTCTAACAACTTCTGTTCTTAATAATCTTTTAACTCCGAAGATACAATAACTGACAGAGTAGATGATTCTCCTAAAAACATATACTTCAAATGATTAGGGAGAATTTTCATCTCAAGTTTAGGAGGTTTTATTATAGATGGAATTAAGCTTTTATTTCCACCTTCCATAGTGTCTAATACTTCCAATCTCTCATGAACATACTCCAAATCTTCATTCTTCTTACTATCTGAATTTTCTTCATTTTCATTTTCTACTTCAAACATATTTTCATACTCTACTTATTTTTCAAATATATTTTCAAAATGATCGTTTCCCAAATATTTACAGACCTCCATCCTAAAACATTCATTATCCTTTTCCATTTAGGCATACTTCACAGATTTCAAAATATTAAAGGCCACCTCTTGATCATTAACTCTCATAGTTAATTCTCCTTTTTGAACATCAATCACTACTCTTCCAATAGTAAGGAATGGTCTTACCAAAATAATTGGATTTTCTTTATCTTCCTCCATATCAAGTACAATAAAATCCATAGGAAAGATAACTTTATCCACTTTCACTAACACATCTTCCACCACTCCTTTAGAGTAAGTAATTGAATGATCAACCAACTGAAGAGACACAGATGTAAAAGAAATTTCTCCTATTCCCAACCTTTTAAAAGTTGATAAAGGCATAAGATTAATACTAGCTCCCAGATCACATAGGGCTCTTCCAAAAAAATTTTCACCTATAGCACACGGAATAGTGAAACTACCAGGATCTTTAAGTTTTTTCGGAAGCTTCTTCTGAATAATTGCACTACACTCTCCGTTAAGTGCAACAGTTTCATGATTTGTAAACTTTATTTTCTTTTTTAGAATATCCTTCATAAATTTGGAATATTCAGGCATCTGTTCAAATGCTTCAACAAAAGGAATATTTATCGTTAATTTCTTAAGGATCTCCAAAAATTTTCCAAATCTATTGTCCCTATTTTGTTTCTTCAATCTTTGAGGAAATGGAGGTGGTGGTTTTTCAACGATTATCTTCATTGGCTCAAGAGGATAATCCAAGTCTGGATAAATCTTGTTTGAACCTTTTTTTATTTCCACCTTCTCCTTTTCTTTTTCAACTTCTTTTTGCACTATTGTTTCCAATTCTTTTCCACTCCTTAATTAAATAGCCTTAAGTTGTTCCTTGTTTTGATCTTTTGGATTGATCTCAACATTACTTGGAAGCATTTCAGAATGTCTATTATTAAGTTCAGTGAATATATGCCTCAATTGATTTTTTAATATTTTTCATAGCAACACCTTGTGCTTGTAATTGATTTCCCATATTCAGAATTATTTCTTTAGTAGACAACTTCTTATCCTTAAATTGTGGGTTACTATTGAATCCAGGAGGATAAGATGGTCTAAAATTGGTGTTTCCTTGATTGTTCGAATTTCCAATTGGATTTATAGAACTGTTCCCCAAATGAGGGTTAACATTGGCATTGCTATTATTCCAATTGAAATTTGGGTGATTCTTCCAACCAGGATTATATTAATTTGAATAAGGATTTTTAGGTCTATTAATAGCATTCAAAGTCTCATAAGGTGTTTGAGATTCTGTTATCTGTCCAAAAGAATTTTCCTCTAACACTTAAGGTGGTTGAGAATAATTCATTCCATATTGATCTATTTTTTTAGAAAGGGCTGCAATTTGAGAAACTAGCACAGTCATCATATCAGAATCATGAACACTAGCTACTCTCTTAGGATTTACTCGTTCAGAGGGCCATTGAAAATTATTAGTAGCCATTTCTTCAATTAATGTGTATGCTTCATCAAAAGGTTTTGACATTAACGATCCACCAGCAGCAGCATCTATAATTGATCTCAATGATCCCACTAATCCATTATAAAATGTTTGAATTATTAACCAATCTGGTAAAGCATGATGTGGGCACTTCCTAAGAAGATCTTTAAATCTCTCCCAAGCTTCATATATTGATTCTCCTTCAAACTGACCAAAAGATATAATATCATTTCTTAACTTAGCAGTCTTTGATGGAGGGAAATATTTTGATAGAAAACTTTGAGATAATTCTCCCCAAGTTCTAATAGATCCAGGTGCTAACAAATTTCACCACACCTTAGCTTTATCTCTTAATGAAAAAGGAAAAGGTCTAAGTCTGACAGCATCACTCGACACTCCGTCATATTTAAAAATAGCACACAGTTCTAGAAAATTAGCGAGATGTAAATTTGGATCCTCATTAGGTGTTCCTCCAAATTGATTGTTTTGTACCATTTGGATAATAGCAGGTTTAAGTTCAAATGAATTAGCAACAACATCAGGATTTTGAATAGTTATATGAATTTCATCTGCTGTTGGGTTAGCATAATCTCTTAAAGGTCTTGGAAAATTTCTAATATCATTTCTCTGATTATCTTGATTATTTGCCATTTCACAAGGATTTTCAGTTTGTTCTTGTTGTTTTCTAATTTTTCTAACAGTACGCACTAACTCCGAATCGTAAGGCACTAAACCTATAGATCCACTACGACGCATAAACAATCACACAAATACTTTAAAAAGTAAACAAACACACACAATTAAACACTACAAAGTAAAGGTTTTCAGTTACTATATTATCATTAAATATTGTTTATACTTTCTTCCTTACTTAATTACTTAGTTACTTAGTTACTTCGTTACCTTCCCCGGCAACGGTGCCAAAAACTTGATGCGGACTTTTTATTATGAAAAGATTAATGACCTCGGATTTATATATTTATAATGATTTTGTAAAGTCATAATTTCAAATGCAAGTATACGTATCGTATCAAGTAATATAGGGCTCTAATAGAGTCATGTATATCGATCCCACAGGGAAGTGACGAAGGATGAAGAAAGTGTTTCACAATAGGTAATGTAGCACTGAAATCCAATACTTAAATATCAATTAATGTTTAATGTTTACTTCTACTACCAAGATGCAGAAAACAGTAACAATTAAACAAATTACAATTACTTATAATATCTTTTAAAACGGAATTAACTAACAGACACACACTAAACTATATATTTGAAAAGGTTTTTGATATATAAGAAAAGTATCTTTCCTCTTACAGTGAGAATATGATGTGTGGATGATATGGAATGATTATCTATGGTATTGTGCCAAATAGGAGCATAGATGTTTCTTTACCCTTAAAATAGTACCACCTCTTCCAAACATGAAAAGAACATTGACATATCATAAGTTTAGACACTAAATCTAAGGCTAGGCTGGGAGGCTACCGGCTCTCACTACAGAGCTCCCACTCACCACCTAAGGGTTAACCTTCGAGTTTAGTTACAAATCTTAAGATCAAATTGGGGATCTCAACCTGTTACCCTGAAACCTCCAATTTGAAGTCCATCAAAACACATTTCCCTATTTATTTGCACTCAATTCCCATGAACTACTCAATTCATCCATTGAAATTGAATGGATTCTTCATTATTATTGTAGGACACTAAATCCTTTCAGAGTTAATGTTCAACAACATATTTTAACAATTCAATTGGCCAGATCGAAAAGTAAATTAAGTTCAAAATTAAAAACCATCACAATTTCTTCAATACATTAAAGGCACTTCAAATCCACATCAACACATCATCACATCTCTATGCAAGAAGAAAGATAAAGTAGACTACTCATAATTCATGAAGAAGATACCATAAAACATGGATTTTATATATAAAAGAAAAGTCATATAAACCACAAAAGAAAATACAACTTATCTCTTTCTCTTCTCCAATGCAATTCCCTTAAAGTTCCTTTGAATCCTTTTCTATCTTCTTTGCAACACTTTATTCCCTCTTTAGAATGGAAAGGAAGAAGCAATCTCTCACTTTACTTCTTCTCCTTCACTTCTTAGAGAAGAATTTCTCTCAAATTCTTAGTTCTACACTCTTCTCTCCTAAGCCCTAACACTCAAAATATACTAGACTCTCTAAAACACACAAGACTCACACCAAAACTACAAAAACACACACTAATTTTCATCCAAAAACAGTTACTTATAAGTTAGAAACAAAATCCCAACAGTTTCCATAGGCATCCCTTCAAAAAGTCGCCAAAACTATTCAAATTTGAAGTCCATCGAGCCTTTGTGAAACATACTTTTTAAACCAAAAGTTTCCATAGGCATCCGATAGGGCGCCGGAGGCGCTCTATCATCTAAATATTATCGAGCTCTCTGAAAAATGGCATCGGCGGAGCCCAATCTGGCGCCGGCAGCGCTAGAAGCGATTTTCCTTCTTTTTGCTCCTTTTTGCTCTAAATTCTTTACTTTTCACTTCTTTTCGCTCCAATAACCTAAAATCATCATACCTGTAAAAAATCATTAAAAATACATTTCTTTAAAGTGAAATATCACCAATAATGGGTAAAATTATATAGCAAAAACAGTATATATTTTTGGTGCATCAATAGGTCATGCCACCTGCTAAAGGAAGTCTTACACAGCTCCAACCCTAGCTCAAACTGACACTTGGAGGAGGTCACTACCTCACAATGAATGTGTAGAACCATTCCAATTGAGGCTACACCTCTTGGACAAAAGTATGGACCATTTTCCCCCAATTTTTATCTCGGTTCGAGCCTTTGTGAAACAAACTTGTATTTCATGCTTGATCAACTATATAGATATGTTCGTCTTGAATAGATGATGGTGTATGAACAAACCCTGCATCATTTCGTTGAGAATCTAGGGAGAAATTAGGCTTAGAAAATGATGGTTTATAGTTTATGTCACTTGGGTACGAAGACTAAGAGCCGTTCGATCGTGTGTGTATCACACGGACGGACCGTATTTCTCCGGACAAGTGAATGGAACGGTAAAGGTGTGACATATGGCAGCTGACTGAGAAGGCGGCATCCAATAGTACGACGATGTGTGGAGCTTTGACGAATATGAGGATGCGTTGGCGCTGAGTAGGATAATTTGGAAAATGACTATTTAAATGATTTAAATAATTCACAAAACATCTAAAATTCATAACTTGGTGTAGAAAAGTCATAAAAATAAAATAAAAATTCCCCTTTCTCGGTGAATAAAGGAGAATCATGTAGATTAAAAATCAAAACTATTTAACTTATATTTATTTTTAAATTAATTAAATACCCTAAATATTCATTAAATCATAACTAATTAAATATTAATCACCATAAAATGAAATTTTGAGGGTTTGTTCTCACTGTTATTAGGTATGTTATCTGATTTTTCTAAGGTTAAAGAGCACTTTAAATATGGTGAACCCTAATTTCCAAAGCTAAGTCACCCTTTTGATTAAAATAATTATTTAAATAACAATAAAAATAAAAAAATATATAGGGTTTTCTTTGGTAGGTTCATTTCGATCGAGAGAAGTGTAAGTAAAATAAAACTTAATTTTAAATGTTTTTAAACTGTAATTTTCTAAATTAAGTCATTAAAACCCATAAAAATTAAATGAATAAATTATAATAACAAAATCATTAAAAATAATCCAATCTGTGAATAATGGTCATGGGAAGCTTCTGTAAAACATTGAAATTAATACAAATTGATTTGACTATCAAAGTCTATTTTTTAAGATAAATAGGATTTTAACACTAAAATAATTATAATGAATAAATTATAATTAAGAAAATAATGAAAAGAGATTTGGAGTGATCCTTATGACTAGGGCCACCCATGAAAAGTAAAATTAATGTTAAAATAAAAAGTTTATTTTTAAGCTATTTTTTAAATAAAAAAATAACTAAAAAATAAATAAAAATTACAAAAATACAAAAAGTACCAATTAGAAATTTTTTTCCTATTTTTCTAAATAACTTTATGTATTTTTAAATGCCAAAATATGCATTTTCCTAATTTTTCACTAAAATAATTATATAAAGTAAAATAAATATTAAAAAATATAAAATAAATTTCTCTGAGTTGCTTGAAGTTAGAGAGATTAATCAAAAATCTAATATTAATTTTTTAAATTAAAAGGCATTTTCTATTTAATTAATTATCAAAATAGACAATTAATTATAAAAACTAAAATATAATTCAAAAATTCCTGAAATTTAACCCAAGTAGTTCACTGATCTAGGTGAATCTCTAATAATCTTCCTAAAGATAGTAACTTTACCTTCTTTGATAAAATAAATTAACATTGTAAATTCCTATTTTTGGATTAAAATAATTATAAAAAATAAAATAAAAATCAGAAAATATGATTTCTTCTATAGTACCTTAATTAACCTATGAGAGATAGGTCAACAATTTTTCAAGCCCATGTGAATTAACTTTAAAAGATTTATGAAGATAGGAGTTATAGGGGCAAAATTGTAATTTCCATCTTTAAACCCCCTAATTAAAATTTAGGGTAAGCTAAGGGTTAAATGGGTAATATTTAAGCCTAAGCAATGTTCTAAGGTGATTGAAACATGTGGGTAAAAGGTAGAAACCAATTAACTTCTTTTCTAGAAAAGAAGGGTATAAATGTAATTATTCGAATTGTTAAACATTGAAAGAAGAAATTGACTTGAATGATTTAAATGTTTGGGACATAAGTTAAGAAGTCAATAACCCACTAATCTAAAATCTTAAACCAATGGTTGATTCGTAGTTTAATCTTTTAATTAAATCCTCTTAATTTGAATTTCCCTAAATTACAAATTTACCCTCAGTGTCTTAAGAGTTTTGTAGCGAGCTAAGTTTAATTTAGAGATACTTGAGGGTTAGTCAGAAGATAAAACATGATTTTTCCCTTCAAAGACTACAGGCTCAAACTTGCATATCCCCTCTCTCATGTAATAATTAAGATATAAAAAGACTGAGCACAGCTAAAACCCAATGAACCTCGGGCTAATCTATTCAACAACATAATAAATTCAAGTGAGCTTAAAATGGTCAAAGGATTCTTAAAAGTTGTTCAGAGTTATACCCCAAATAACTTTGTTATCTTTTGGATATTTTGAGGAACGATTGAAATTATTATCCTTTGTTCAAGAAAATCATTCTTAAAACCATTAGAGACCCATCAAATCATGAATTGTGATTTTTTTTAATTTAAACCATTAAGACTTCATTGCTACTTAGTAGTTGCTCTTACTTTCACTTTACAATATATACATGATTATGAATGCTAACATTTCAGCTGGAGCTGCAAAAAGATTACAGGTATGCATTTACAATTTATATATTATTATTTTATTTCTGCAATTCACTACTACTTTAATGTATTATGCATGCTTGGTTGAAACACTTTTCAAAATCCAAAACAACAATTTTCAAATTTAAGATAAATATTTTTAAACTTAAACTTAAACACTTTCATAACAAACAACAAACCACATAACCCATTTTGGTTACGGGAATCCCTCAGATGAGGTAACCTATGGTTGCTAATGAGATTTCCTTGTTTTAAACGAGCCTAACAACTTATTTAGACTAAGTAGATCCAAAGGAAAGTAGTGGTGCCAGAATGAGGGAACCGTAGGATCCTAACCTGTGTCGCTCTACTTAATTTATAAATTTTCCTTAACGAAACATTGGAATAATAACAACAACAAAATCAAAACATTAGAATATACATGGTAAAACCTTTTGAACGTTAGAATTTGTGATTGTTGCTTCAACGAGGAGCTTGGAGCAAATATCATGGGCAGCATGATTAGTACCTGCAAAAGGATATATTTAAGAGAGAAAATGAGTCTACAACAATAAAATACTCCCTTAGTTTAACAATAAGTTATAAGACTTCGAGGTGGTCCATCTGGCACAACGTAAATCCTCAACTTATCTTTTAGGCTTTTGCACAATCATGTTGTACAATTTAAGTCCTAACTCATCTTAGGATTATGAGGTTTTCATTCATTGTGACATAAATCGTCCTATCTTTCAAGCTATTTATATGATCAAAATCATGCAAATATAAGCCCTAAATAATAAAATTGGCAAGATGAAACATCTAATAATTTTTACTTCAAAATTTAAGCCAAACATTAGGATAGTCCGGGAAGCCACTGAGGTTCTCCTCAGGATCTGTGACATCCCCTAGTTTTCTTCCTATGGATTCTAAAAATAAGTGTTCCTTTTCTATCTTTCTTATTTGATATTCCTTTGTTCGATCTTGAAAACTTAAACTTTGAAATTATTGAAGGAAAAATGACCAATATGAATCAAGAGTATTCTCGGCTTCAGTCACTTAAGATGTAATTAACTATAGAGTCTTTACTCATAAAAAACTTTTAAAAATCAGGTTAATATAAACCATATTTAATTTTTTATACTAAATAGGGGAACTTGTCGATCAACATAAATATTATTCGTGGACAAAAATGGATGACATAAATTCTTTAGTTCATGTAATTGAGCCTCCCTATTAAGTAGTGTGTCTATTCCTCGGTATAGGTGCATTGCTCATGGTGTTGTGCTTGATCATTTAAATTACTAAATATATGAGATCGGTTTGATCTCGCATTTTCAAAATTAAAATGCTACTTTTCAAAATTATAAATATAAATATAAAATTAAATTATATTTTAAAAACTCTTAAAAACCTTCCATCTGGCAACTGAAAATTTCAGGCGACTCCGCTAGGTATTAGTTCCTCTCTCCTTCAATTATTAAATGGTTTTTCTTTCATAAATTGGTAGCGTTTCCATGTCCCTCATGGACCAAGCTACCATTCTTCTGTTAGCATACCTCGCTCTTTTTTTTCTTGAGCGGGTATAATCAACTTCTCTTAGATTCTGGAGCCATTGTTTAGACCCCTAAACAGAGAGGTTCTAGGACCTCCCCCCTCCTAAAATTGGGGTGGACTCCCAAATAGTGTTAGCCTATAAGTGGATATGACAAAGCGTGTTCGGTGCAAAATCAATTGTTTTCTATGGTTCATATTGGGTCATCTACATCTCTTACTTTCCCCTTGCTGCTGGTTTGTTTTTGATAAATTATGCCAGTTTTCCATGCTTGAAACCTTTCCTCTAATAATAAAAAAAGAAATGAAGCCCGGTAAAATTGAGAAACTTCACAGCAAAAATGAATTCAATAAATAAATGAGTTTGGACAAAGTTGTTGAATGAGTTCTTTTTCATCCTTGCTACGACGGAAGGAAGCATATGATGATTCTAATGTTTTGAATTCTCTCTATAGAAGAATGTCGGCACCAAAGTTACTTTTATCCTTCGCTATAAGGATGGACTTGGCTGTCAATAAGAGTGAGCTGCCTGATGGAGCAGTCATCTGTTTCGGACAAGGGTTTGACAATATTGAGATCAAGTTTGGAGACATTACTGTCTTCATTTTGAGGACTAGGACACCTGAGACAGTCGAGCCGATAGTGAAGTTCAATTTGAACTCAACCCAAGAGTTCCCACACCCAAAGAGGGTTATGGTTGAGAAGAATTCTGCCATTTCTACTAAGTCTGTTAGAGCCATGGGAAGTACCCAAGGATGGTCATCGCTACCCTGTCAGTCTATTCGCCACTACACCTGTTGCCATTCATGCCCCATTCAAGGGAAAAGATGTTCAAGTGGATGATGAAGCTGTCACCGTGGAGGGCTTGACTTTCTTTGCAGCATCTTTTATATTTGAAGTAGGATCTAGCTTGAGGTTCACATCTCTGACCCAAGCACGGAGGAGGAACAAATATAGGAAAGTTGTAAAGATAAAGAAGTTAAAAGTTGCTAAAGATGTTGTCCATGCAGAATTTATAGAGGATGTGTTTGGATTACCTGAAACGTCACCGTTGTTGGGAAGAAGCGGGCTCCACCTATTGTCTGCTACCCAGGATGAGGATGATGCCAGAAAGATTGCTGCTACACCACCTCGAACTTTCCACTATGAGGGTCTGAGGGACATGAAGGGCAAGGATACACCGATGGCTCGATTACAAATTATAATCATGAGGCTAGCCGTAAATGAAAACTATCCAGTTGCTAAATTTCTCAGAAGGATAAGATGAGTACTTGTCAAGGCCCACCTCGAATCGAGACAAGTTTTAAAAGAGAAACCCTGTTCCCCAAGAAATGGATCGAGTAGAGATGATGGAGCACCTAACCTAGTATCTAGTCTGCAAGTTAGGGCTTGCACCACTCATCAACGTGTTGGTACTGCCGATAGGCCATCTGGCCATAAGCTTCTAGCAACAAAAGAGATAGTGTGGCAACCTAAAATTGTCAGGTCGGTGACTACTGAAATGACTAAGGAGATCGTGGTCTTCTTAGAAAAAGAAGGTTCATCAGCCATCGCCAGTGAATCTCAAGACAGTTAAAGGAAGTTCAATTGAAGCAACATTGGAAAAGCTGAGGACATATCTAAAGCAGTTGTCCCAAGAAAGGAAGGATAAGTCCGACGAAGATGAAGAAGAAAACCTGGCTGATTACATAAAGGAAGTATATGTTAAAGTAAATGTGGTTGAGAATCGGGCATCATCGTCTTTGTTAGAGCCCCAGACAATAGTAGAGGGAGATGACCCAGAGGCACTTCAAATACTCCTTCAGCAATGGGATGACATGATTGACCATATGGAAAAGAGAATGGAGGAGATGATGGCCACCATAGCCACATCTCAGAGCCAGCCTTAAACACCAAAAAAATCGCCCGCAGAAGTTGTCCAGATCATGGATGGAAGAAAAAAAATCACCTCCATCAATAGGGAAGAGCAAGCGAAGAAGGACTCTGTCCAAAGTTTAATACCAGAAACAGATCTTAAGCTGGTAGTAGATTAACAGGTGTGAGATGCCCTAACTCAGTCTAAGGGAGGGACATCGATTCTGGGGGTAGACCTTATCCCGAAGAGTTTGATGTAGTTTAATACTCCAAATGCTTTGTACCACCTCTGTTTAATACTTTCAACAGGATGAGAAACCCCAGTAGCATATTTCTCACTTCCGTGGGGACAGCGATTTTTGCTGTTCCACTAGTTTGTTAGCAGCCTTTATGGAGTTACCTTCATTTGGTACGAAGAATTGCCAAATGGTTCTATATGAACATTTGCAGAATTAGAAAAATTTTTATCAAGAGGTTTGTTGGGGATCAACACCACATCACCATCAGTTATCTTCAGATCGAGAAATAGCAACCAGATGAGATGTTGGTGGACTATATTCTACGGTGGAGGAACTTAAGTATGAAATGAGAACCGCAGCTTCGGAAACAGCATGTAATTGGAATCCTGGTGAAGATTATCTATGGTTCGATAGCACTTCTCCTCAAGTGCTTTTCCAGTAATTTTTTCGATAAATTGATTTGCAAGGTTGTCATTCTTCAAGAAGAGGCTAAGCAGCTCAGTCTCTTGGAGAAGACTGATAAGCAAAAACCAGTGACAGCCTTTGAGAAGATGTCTGGCATAGTCGCAGCAGTGGATAAAGGTAAGCAGTCGATGAAGATTCAGAAAGAACAACCGCGGAAAAGTTATCAACTGTGTCAACAACATGATCAACAGTCATCTCAGCAGAGGTATCATTTGACAGAGGGAAAACGCACCTTATCAAAGCTCCTAAGTAAAGTCTATCATTTTAAGGATGAAGCAGTTGGTAAGATGTTCTGCAGTCTAATCAAGAGGACTGATTTCTAGTTGTCAGAGCCCAAGAAAAGAGAAGAAGTATATAAGAAAGATCATCCATTGTACTGCCCGTACCACATGAAGCTTGAGCATAAAATAGAGGACCACTTCACCTTCAAGAATTGCCTCGAGGCCAACCTCAAGAAAGGGAACATAACCCAAAAGAGTACATGAAAGAACCTGAAAAAGGTTTTGTTAATGTGATTTCGGATGATCCTATTATTTTGATTGATCTGTACGCTGTCGATGATGGATGGAGTAAAACATGGGCAAAATCCTCAATGAAAATGCTACATCATATTCAAACAACTTCGGTGTATGCATCGGTCCAGAGTTCAAGACATGCTAAACCGGCACTATCAATTGCAACTGAAGAACCACTTCAGGGGAAGAAGATGAAGAAGACCACAGAGGAAAAGTAGACTAAAGACCCGAAGAGTAGGCTAGAGGCTGGTTTTCCTAAGATGATTGTTTCTGATTTGGGAGAGAAATCCCTCAAACCTCTGACTTTGTGTAATTATTTGTTTGCCCTCGTGGGGTACTATAATGATAAAAGTTCTGATATTGGCTATGTTTTGATTGTTTCTGGCAATAACGTAACAAACGAAAACCAACCTAATCCAGATCTTAATTCTAATAATTATTCTCAAATAGTAAGAAACATCAGTGATCGCGAGAAGGATGAGGGTGTCGACGAGGATGGTTATGATAACTCTGTAAGTGATGTGCTCCATTGCGAATTCTGGAGACCACCCATCAAAATCAAACTTAAACCCTCAGAATCCTAAGCAACTCCAGAAGAGTTAGCTATCCCAGCTTAAAAGAAGACACCTGCAGACACAGTGCGAAATTTGGAAGAGACAACATAAATCAATTTAAGAATCTAAAAAGATTTACGTCTGACTTTGGGTTAGAAAAATGTAAAGTAGATGGCTACTCAAAGAGAGCCGGCTCCATTAGCAGAAGAAGTGCCAGTTTGATAAATAATTGAGGAAACTAGTAACAACAAAGTGGAGTACAACGTGTTAGCCCATATTCAAAAGTTTCCCTCCAAACTAAGCATTTACGATGCTCTGATTCTATCAAAGGAGATGATGGATGCTCTAGTTAAGGCCTTACTAGACCCAGAGATTTGCGTAGCTCAATTGGCAAATAACTTCTTGGATAAGGACTGCTCGTTAAGAAAAAAGTACGGTGTTTCTTTCAAGGACAATGCATGTTGCTCGGTATAGCTGACCATAACCAACCTCTGTACATTTCAATCACCATTAGCAAGTTTACAGTCTCCAGGGTGTTAGTTGATTCAGGAGCATCAATAAATGTGACAAACCTTCGGACTTTAGCTTACTTGGAAATCGACGCACGAGACCTCAAAATGGACAGGATGATATTGAATGGCTTCAGTCTTAATGGAGAAAGAGCTATTAGATCAGTAACACTACATATGGTGATCGGTGATCTAGCAAGGACAACTGCAAAATTCCACATAATTGATTCTGATACATCACTCAATGCCTGAATGGTTCCGTCATCTTTGCACCAGTATATAATATGAAGGTGGTCAAGAGCAGTGCATTAAGGGAAACTTATAGTCGTTGTCTATACATAAAATAGGAATCCATGAAGATGTCGCTTACTATGCACCGCTAAAAAAGACAATTTTCTGCAATAAGGCCATGCCGAAAGAAGCAAAAGAGCTAGAAGAGACACAAGACGAAGAACACCTAATTTTGTTTTAGAAGCCCCTCACCACTTCCTTGCTGCAAGATGGTGAATGTTTCTCTAGAGCTTACATCCGAGGTCGAGGTCGGGGAAGAGTTCGAGGAAGAAATGATCAAATCATTAAACAAAAGAATTCTGTGATCAAGATTAATCGAAAAGATAGTTCTGAGGAAGAATAAGTCAAGAAAGAAACCATGATGATAAATTTGAGAAAGCTCCAGTTTGAGATTTCTCTAAATGATTAAAAGAATGAAGATTACAAATCAATGTATGACAAGATTAAAAACTATGTGAAGACTGTGACCCTAACTCCTATCCATTCTAATAAGGTCAAATATTTAGTGGTCAAGGAGGTACATGGTCTTAATGTCAAACCAATTAAGTTCTACAGAGGTTCTTTTTCTTTGAACCTTGAAAACGATGTAAAACTAGAAGGTATTGCTTCATCTAAATTAATAGAAATCTCTTTTGAGTGGTATTCTCCTTATGTTCAGAAATTAATCCAACAGGGCGTCGTACCTAAGGAGTGCTCAAAACACCAATCACACCTTTCGAGAAATTATGGAGTAACACCAGTCAACCTTACAGTTCAAAGCAAGGTCTTGTGGTTCGGCATCGTAGGGTCAATGGATGATACAAAATTTTGCATGGTTGTTATTGATGAGCCTGATGAAGAATTCTTGGATTCTTTAGAAGACCTTGAAGATTTTCTAATTGAAAATGCTCCGCTAGAATTTGAAGAAGAAATTAAGTCAACAATTGACGAGCTAAGAGAAGTTAACTTGGGGATTAGCGAAGATCCTAGACCAACTTTTCTTTGCTCCTTGCTCAGTGAAGAAGACTCTGCGAATATAGTCAAATTGTTAGTGAAGTTCAAAGATTGTTTCGCCTTAAGTTACGAAGAAAAGCCCGAATTAATTCCAGAGGTTGCAGTTCATAAGTTGGGATTGGTCAAGCCGTTATCCCAGTCAAATAAGTTCCTAGAAGAATGCGTCTGGAAATTGAGCAACAAGTCATAACAAAAGTCAAAAAATTAATAGAAGCTAAGTATCTCCTTGAAGAACAGTACCCGACCTGGTTGGCCAATGTAGTGCCGGTTAAAAAGAAGAATGATCAAACGTGGATTTCAGATATTAGAACAAAGCATGTCCAAATGATGAATTCGCTACTAAGTGTTAGCAGTCGACCTATGGGGAATCTTCTTGAGTTTCCACATGCTTGGCTCTATCCTACTAAGTGCTAGCAGTCAGACCCAACCATGTGGAACTCCAAGGAGAGCAAAGAGGTGTTTATAATTTATAATGGGGTAACGATCTCATCACTAATCCTTTAGGATAGTCATCAGGGAAGTTCTATGGCTAGATCCTAGGCTCCTAAGAGGAGGAAGAGTAGAGCTTAACAAAAGTGAGGTCAACATAGGGAAGATAATATTTGAGGTATATTCAAAGAGGTTTTTGGTCCACATGAGATACCGTTTTTACAATATTAGTCACCTTGCGCCTCAGTTTGCACCAGCTCGACAGGGAAGATGAGACATCACAAACTCATTTCGTGCTTCTACAACCATACAGGTCGCTTCTATATAGATTGTCTCTAGTCTTATGATGATCTATTTTTTCGTGGTCTTCTCATGTGTATGATCATTTATCTAGCTGCCCTCAAACATAGATAAAGGGAGACCTACACAAAAGTGGACACACTCTTGCATTCTCATACCTTATGTTTCTATTTAACTCTATCCTATTGGGGATCATCAACTTCGCTTCTTTCTCTCCGACGACCACTATCCCGGTGGTGCAAAGCCTCACACACACACACACACACACACACACACACACACACACACACACACACACACACACACACACACACACACACACACACACACACACATATATATATATATATATATATATATATATATATATATATATATATATATATATATATATATATATATATAACTTTAAAGTTATATTGCAAGTCAACAATCAAATTATTAGTTTTTAATTATAGAAATTTGAATTACAAAATGTCATGAAAATCTAATTATACATCATTTACTTATTATAATTTTTTTGTGCGAGGAAATTTGAATGCTTCTGATCAGGCTAAATACTATCTTTAACATATTTAGTAACATATCGTAACACTAACACGGCAGTAATTTAATTTCATAGGACTTCATGGCGGCGTATGCACCACTTCTCTTACCAAAGAAGTGGATTAAAATATTGAATTTCTAGGAAGCATGAAAGTCCATTTCAGGATTGGAACATGACCAATGGGGCCAGAAAATATATAAAAAAAAATTTTTCTTCCACGTACTTTTTTCTCCTTCACTTAGTCGTACATTAACTTACCAGTTCCTATCACTAAGTGTACCTTTTGCTGTCTAATACTGCACATAATCAACAATGGTTAGCACAACACTCTTATGAAAGTCCAGCACGAGTTGGAAACTCATATTTTAGTATAGTATTTGACCAACTTTTCATGTGATCCACTCCACGAAGGAAGGGGATTAAGGATTACTATTAGTGATAAAGAGTTATATATAATTATATATATAGAATATATAGAAAAAAAAATTAGACCCTCCTAAACAAAATTATCCATTAGGAGATCCACAAAGATAAACCCTGGATAACGATGTATTCAATATGACGTATTAGTGGCTCTTGTAAGCTTCTGTTGTTAATTTTACTCCACATGAATTGGTCTTCAGTTATTTAATAAAAAAGAATGTGTTTTCTTTGACGGGCTACGATTAGTTTGTCATCATCACTGAATAAAACGTAACAAAATATTATTTTAAAAGCTAGAAGATGATTATAAAATAAAATAGATAAGGATTATAAAAATAAGGTGCTCTGATCAGATCCATTTGAATCAATAAAAAGTGATAATTAATTTACGTGACCAGTCAGACTCTTCGAAGTCTAATGTGCTACAACTTCGGACTACCACTCACATACTATGTGCTTTAGAGTCATTACAACAATAGAAGTTTCGACCGAGAATTTATATTTGGTAATTCAATTTATTTATGTATTTTGATGATTTAAAATATGAACGACAAGTATTTCCAAAAGAAATGGAGATAAATAAGGAATAAAAATTTGTTGAATTGACCACTGAAACATAATTTTGTGTTGCGAACGTAGGCACTTATACTATGTTTGCTAGTCGTAATTAGAAGACTTTCATCCGAAAATACAACGTCACAATACTATAATGTGGTGTAAAATAAAAACAATATTATCACCTTCTATACAAAATTACCTAAATGCGAACTGTTATTTTGAGCTAATAATTTAGTGAACCAAGTGAAATTACTGATTGATCCAAACCTTACCAACTCAAAGGAAGTAGTGTTGAGGCAAGAAAGGGACCATGCAAAAAAAAGGGAAAATCTTCTTCTACAACCCTTGGCTCTCTCCCAAGCCCTCTATTTATAGGCAGAGATTTGGGAGCTTGGTGGCAGAAAAAAATATAAAATGTGTTTTACATATAATAATTGTAAACATACACTAGAGGCATGTAAACTGAATACAAACTCACACATGAACTGATAGTCGACCTTCAGTAACAGAGGAGTACGTAGCTTGATCTTTTGGAAGTATACACTACATGATTTATGCAAATTAATGCCCAAAGAATAAGATGGATATTCCACCACTAAATTTGATTGGTTTCGGATTTCCGTCACGTTTGAGATCTAAGCAAAAAATTAGGGTTAGGAATGCAATTAACGTTAAAAATATTCGATGCAAATAGCTTGCGTCGGATTTAGCATTCGTCAGTATCGATGTGGTCCACTCCGACGGACATTTAAGGTCAGCACTTGCACTGAACCACGGCGGATGTAAATTACCGTGGTTATTTGTGTCAACTTAGTCTGTCGAAGATGTTATGTTAGTATCAGAATGTATTGAATAGCATAAAAAAATAGTAATTAGCGTTAGAATTTCTGACTCAAACCTATGACAAATCTTAAGAAAATATAAAACAACGATCAGATTTTCACAGCCTTCACAGAACGATCCAGATCACAAATAAGTACTATCACAACTCAGAAGCTATATCACTAACAAGTACAAATGGTGAGATCAAATATAAATCTAAATGAGTGAAAGTTCATATCTGCAAAGTCATAATCATCAAAAATAAAAAAAATAAAAGAACATCTACGACGGGAGAACATCAACAAAGTCATAATCATCCTCACCCTCACTTTCTTCTCATCCACAGAACTCATAGGTGACTTGCCCCGACAATATGCAATTTTTTTTGTCAGTCGTGCTAGATTATCCTCAACTCTCTGATGGCCTTCATGCATCTGAGGGTTCTCTTCATTAATAGCGTCGAACCACTTCATAAGCTCCTCATGCTCTACTAGTAACAAACTCGAGCCACTCATAAATTCACGAGAGTGCTCGAACTCAAATGCTATGCCTTTTGTACTGAGGTCATGGATAATCGCCTTTTTCTTCTCCTTTGTCTTCCTCCATATCTAAAAATCAGATCGTGTGTGGTAAAGTGATTACTATTACGGCTAGCTGTTGTCAGTGGTCTGGCTCTCCAACTCCCTCTACTTCTCTAAGAGCTGCTCGTACTCATCTTATATAATTAAAACCAAAGAATAACTGTCGTTCTTAACATTAGTAGTCTAAAAAAAAATAGAAAATCATTTTTTTTAGTTACATTGACACATTGAGAGAGGTCGTAGACCCACTACTGCTTTCTTGGGTGTTGATATGTTGGGAAATGCAACTCTGTAGTGGTTGGCAACTAGCCAAGCTACTAGGGAATAATTTGTCTCTTTTTTGAGAGAGGGGGTGGGGGGGGGGGGAACTGTCCCCGTAGATCCAATATAGGAGGGGCTAGGGTAAAGAAAGGCAATGTGATATTTCAAAAGAAGCAAAAATAATATTTCAAAAGGGGTGGAAAGCACCTTGCTTCCTATATTAATAAAAATCTAAGGCGTTAAAAGCCCCATTGAACCTTATTTAGGTCTGCCTTTGAAAGCTCTTGTGCTTGTGTACATAATGAAATGATAAGTACCACATATATACATTAATCATTGAATTTATTAATATTTAAAGAATCTTGCAATCCTCTGGTAGTGTTTCGTGTGGGGGCCGAATCTTCATTATTGGGTGCTAATCCCATGGCCCCCTTGATCCTCCTAATCTGCTAGTGTATTTACCTCTTCATTTAATAATCAAGAGAGGCTCGGGCTCTTGTCAATTAAGCCTAAACCTCCTCTCCCACCAAGATGGGCCACTCCCCCCTTTCTGCAGGTTGTAAAGAACATATCACTTAGCTCATGTGTGCCCTAAACCTATAAAATGTGGTGGGTCTGTTGGCAATGCTACGATAGCAACTGAAGGAACTCTATAAATTAAAAAATTGTGCAATTTTGATTAGTATAACAAGATAACTTAAAATTAGTATTCTAATTCAAATGAAATGATCATACCTCAAACTCAAGGAACTACATGTCCGGAGTCACAATCAAGATTTGCTTCAAGGAGAGATACTCAATATTGTTTCTATGTTGGATGTTCTTTATGATACATGTCAAGGATGATTTGGGGGACTGAACCTGAACTAGAAACATTATTTACCTAAAGTATTGATATGAACATTGAACTTATTCTAATGTTAAAGATAACCTACAAGTCTCCCTTTGACATAATAAACCAGGCTGGAGGTGTCCTCACAAAGGGGCGGGAGCAAAGGAGCCCAACTCATCCGAAGATGGAGTTGGAGTGAGTGTGGGAGCAGGTGCCTAAGTGGAATCCTGTGTGGGTAGGCTTATAGCTGGACGACCTAATGGTCAGAACAAATTAACATGACAGATTAATGTATTGGCAACACGTATGGGAGATTCTATATTTGAGGTGGTGCTACCAACCAATATAGAACTAGTGATGTGTCTCTTAGAGTTAAACACTAGCTTCTTCATCCTCTTGTTTGTGCTTCCTCAAGTGCCCTAAGGAGGACGTCTCTCAAGCAGCTGACCACCAGCACCACCTGTTGCCATCTATTATAAGAAAAATACATTAATAAGATCAGTATTAATAAAAGACTAAGCAGGGCAAGTATATTTTAAGAAGCACATGTAAAAGTAGAAAGTTGCATAATCAAAATAGAAAACATGTCATAACTACATGTAAAATTAACAAAAATAAGCATGAGATGTATAATATAAATAACAATAATAAATGCAAGAAGGTGCAAATCAAAACAAGAAACATGTCAGAAATACATAAAAGAATAGCAAAAGTAAAACAGTAAAAGAAAATTAAAACTTAAGCATACATGTTATTTTTAGTATGTTTCATTAGACATGCCATCGATGATGAATTTAAAATTCTTTTTTCAATGTCATCATCATTTTCATCCATATTTTGAGAAACTTTTTGATAAATTCTCGTGATATCCTCTAGAGTAAATATTTCTTTGGTTGAATCAAGCTAAATACAAAAATATGGCATACATTACTCTTAATGAATGTGTTCAATAATAGTTTGCATCTCAAAAGTTTTACCTAGTCTTTTCTTCAGAATGACGGCCGTGTCAAGTTTATTCTTTTCTCTACCAAAGTATTAAAGGTAATAATTTAACTAGCTTGGTATGCTAGAATAAATAACTTAAAATATGCTAACTTCTGTTCATTTTAACTTCAATAATTTCATATGGAATTTAGTATTCGTGTTCCTCGAATAGTAACAGGATCAAACCACTCATAATTGAACATATGTACGTAGTGCGCTACTTGACCTGGATGATGCAACTTAACTACTTCAAATATGTCATAATAAAATTGATCTCATTATTTGAGTGTTTGTTTTCTCTAACACGAACACCATAATTATACCTCTTCTTCTTTTAGCACCAAAAACTCATATGAATTATATAATCGTTCACATCAAATATTTGTCATGTTGTGACACTACGGTTAGGACCCCAAGTAAGATCTAGTAAATTCTGGTATATAATTTTGTTTCTTATACTATGAACCTATAAGAAGTTCCAAAGTATAATTAGTTTATTTCTTAAACGTGAAAATTATATTATGTGCTAGTGAATTCAAGTGTTTTTCAACACAGATAATTTGAATTATGTCGGAAATTCATCTTCAATCATCTTTCTTATTAGAGAATCATCCCCTATGTGCAAAATGTAGGTAAATAACCTACTCACATCATTGTTATTTATATGTTGGATTGAATTATTATAACATTATAATAACTGAGAAAATTTTATATTACAAGAAATTTTACTCTATAAGTGGTTGCTTTTCATCGTAGTAATATTCATCATAATATTAAAGATATTATCAAAAAAATTCTCAATATGCATAACATCAAGATTATGTCTAATCAAATTGGTTCTCTAGTATGAAAGATCCCATTAAATACTTCATTTCATTCAGTTACGTGTAACACATAAATCAGGAAGAAAATTTGATGCTAGGTCTACTCTCAAGGTGAGCTTTGGTATTTCACTGATCATTTGTCATAAGTCGGCCATAGTAATCCTTGGGGGTAGACCTGATTTTTAACGCAAGAATGGGTCTCTATTCCTTCTAGTTTGGTGATAACGGGCAAATAACCTTTGATTAAAATAAAATAAATTTTTTTTTCTTTCATGCTTTAAAGTGACTGTCTTGGATATATCTATTCAGTAAGGACAAACAATGGTTCATTCGTGTGCTCCAACCAGATAGCATTCCATAAGCCGAGAAACCACTAATCGTCAACTTTCAACCAAAATTCTAATTTCATAACAATATCATAAGTTGATACATTTGTTTTTAACAATATTTGAAACTCATATATTAGAGGCTGTAAGTAGACATCAACTTTTTTCCTTTAGGCTATGTGGACCTTAAATTATCAATTTCAGAGATAAAAATAACATGGTCATGCACATATCAAGGAGCAAATTATATGGCGTAATTATCACTGGCCAATTTGAATATGGTGTTGCTTCATGTTTGTACTGTGTGAATCTATCTGCATATAAGTCAAACCTAACTTTGTGTGGTTCAGCTCCAAAGCCAAGAAAAGTATGACCAGAGTGTCTTCAACCTTCACCATCTAATAGATGACTAAAAGAAATTAGTATTAACAAATACAATGTCATATGATGTGAGGAGTTGTACACTTAGAGGTGAATAGTTTCCAAAGTCATGTTTTGAGTAACAAGTAGAAGAAATACTTGCATGGAATTTTTTTAAGATTTTTTTCTTTTCGCCTTATGGTTTGAATCAATCAATGAGTCATTTTCTTATTAGATACAATCTATTATATATTTATGATCTCAAATTTTGAATATCTATCTTCAATATCTATGTATTTTAGATTAATACATTTAGATAATATTTGTATATACATTTTGTGTACATGTATTTCATATCTAAAACCTATAAATCAATATTTACATACGATCCACACAGTTTTTATACAATACCTATCTAACACCTAAACTTCAATTTCAACATACAACAACAAAAACAAAACATTTTCTTCTACTAAGTAGGTCGCCTACAACGAATCTTTTCTCAAGTATCCTATCAAGTGTCATATTTTTTTTAATTAATTCTAATATATTAAGATAACATTTTATACAAGTTGCCTGAGCCTTCTTTGGTCTACCATTACCTTCATAATGTTTCTTCAGTTCAACCAACCAACTTGAGTTCTGATAATAACATCCCCATCAATATTACCATCACTTTGAACAATAGATTTGAGATATCTAAAACATATACTCTTAATAAGATCATCTGATGGTCAATGTTTAATGTGTCCATTCCATCTAAGAAGACTCTCTCTAATCTTTTCTATCATTGGTGCAACACCAACCCTTTCACGGATATATTCATTTCACATCTTGTCTCTAAGCCTAGTTTTACTCATCCATCTAAGTATTCTCTTTTTAAACATCCTAGTTTTATACTTCTCTTTTATAGGCCAACATATATCTAACACCTCAACATAATTATTCACATAAAAATTGCACATATACATTACATATCAACACCTAAGCTTCAAATTTTACATAGAAGCACTCTTTTCCAAAGAATTACATGTCCAACACCTAAACTGAATTTTTCAAATAAAAATCACACAATTCCTATGTATTACATATAAAACACCTAAACTTCAAATTATGTGTAAAAACCACATGATTATTATGCAATACATATCTAACACCTAAACTATATTTTTGAAATAAAAATCACCTAATTCCTATAGATTACATATCGAACACCTAAACTTCACATTCCACATAAAAACCTCACAATTCATATGCATTAAATGTCTAAGGCCTAAACTTTATTTTTCACACAAAAAAGTAACACAATTCCTATGCATTACATGTCTAAGACATAAACTTTACATTCCATATAAAAATCACAAAATTCCTATGCATTACATATCTAAACACCAAAATTTAATTTTTACATAAAAGGAGAAACTAAAAAGTCAAAAATCTCATGAAGGGGAGACTTAAGTGAGAAGAGAAATATATCAAGAATTCAGAGAGGAGGGCTGTTTGCCGGAGCCTAGATTTCGCTGATGGAAGAAGGCCCGTGACACTAGACCATGCGGCGGTGTAAATCATTGTCGGATGGCGAAGGGAGGAGAAATAAACAAAGCACTAATGAGGCTCCGTGGATAGGGAAAGGTCTTTAAGGGCACTTACATCGAATTCGCGTTAGCCAACTTTCTTAGTATCAGCCTTATCGTTGGACGTGTCGCCACAATTAAGTGATTATGATGCATCGACAAAATTCGATCCAAATCACAACGCAAAAAAGTTACATCAACACATAGACGACGATAAATATGATGCTAACAATTTATTTCGGTCGAACTATTTTGACTCAAACTTCGTTGCAAACTCATTCAAATTAGTTTCAACATGAATTGTACGCTAACTCTCCATTGAAAAAAAATCTAATGCTCGATCAGCTATTTCATGTAGTGATAGGATAAGTGGCTTCTTCATGCATAAGCAGCTGCCTTGGCTAATTCGACCAAACGAGTTTAGTGATGATCTTGCTTGTTTTATTTGGTAACTTGATAAGTATTTCCTCTGTAGTCGATATGTGATTCCACGTTGTCATACGCCAGTATATCTCTTGAGTCATATTAGAGTTGGATCATGAAAATTAAATTGAACTTAGCATAAATATTGTTAATGTTATGCGGAGTAAAAATGAAAATAAAATAGGATAAGAACACAGTGATGAAATATGTACATAATATCAATAAAAAAAAAATTTATAACTTTTAAAAATGGTGGAACAATATTCATATTCAATGCATATAAAAATCATTAAACATGTTATATTTCTCACAATTAGCCAATTCAAATGATTTTACTTTCATCGATTTGAACCATTATAACATTTATTAAATATGACTAAACATGAAAAACAAGTTAGCATTTGAATAATAGTGATTAAAGATACAATCTTCGTGCAGCTAAAAAAATGACCAACTCTATTATTCTTATCGATAAATAGTTTATAAGGAAAAAGATATTGATGGTCTTATGTCCATATTATATAAATAAACTATTCATCATGATAAACACTTACATTATAACTGAAAATATTAACCATTTTTTTAATTTTTTTTAATTTCTTAGCAGCACACATTCTTGGTTCTATTGTTCAAATGGATGTCGATATAGATCGTGATGTTAATAGTAGAATTTGAGTTGGTTGGTTGAAGTGGAGGAATGCGTCCGGCCTATTGTGCGATAGAAAAGTACCGCTTAGTCTGGAAGGAAAATTTTATAAGATGGTGGTTAGACCCACAATGCTCTATGGCGTTGACCTTTAAAAGAGAAGCATAATGCTAAGTTAAGTGTTGCCGAGATAAGAATGATTAGATGGATGAGTGGCTTTACACTTAGAGACAAAATGCGAAACGAATATATTCGTAATAGGGTTGTTGTTGCACTAGAGACAGACCAAATTAGAGAGAGTAGCTTTAGATGGTTTGGTCACATTAAACGTCGACCACCTGATGATCCGATTAGAAGAGTAGATGTTTTATATTCAACTTATGTTAATAAAATCAAAGGTAGACCTAGGAAGACTTGAGCTTGTTGCATAAAAAATGATCTTAATTTATTAGAACTAAATGAAAATTTGACACTAAATAGGACACAATGAAGAAAAAGAATTCATGTAGCCAACCCCACTTAGTGCGATTAAAGCTTTGTTGTTGTTGTTGCTTAGCAGCACACATTATTTATAGTTTTTTCCATTATTTATAGTATAATTTGGTGAAATTTAAGAAATGCACTGCCCCACACCTTAGCCTTATTCCATCAAAGATTTCACTCGGTCGCTATGGGCATTCTGGCCATTTCCTCCCCATCTCTCACTTCTCCTGTAAACTTCAATATATTTTAAAAAATTATGAACCCCACCAGCCCTCCCTTAGCTCTTCCTTTGTCCTTTACCTGCCTCTCTCTACAAATACCCTAACCACATACTCAGACTTTGCCTTCAAGAGTACTTCCTCTCTCCCTCTCGCCCTCTCATTCTGTCTCTGCATTCTCCCATGGACTCAACCCCCACTTCTTCAGAGCAACTCTCATCCCCTCCACAGCATCAGTCCATGAACATAGAGGAAGACTCCAACGAAGGCCACAACAGCAAGATCATAACTTTTGATTCCACCCACCTCCGAAACCAAGCTTCAATACCATGCCAGTTTTTCTGGCCACAGAGCGACAAATCCAGCTCATGTAAAGAGCTTAAAGCTCCCATCATCGACCTCAGCTGCCTCCTGAATGGAGACGAAGCATCCACGAAGATAGCCGTGGATCTAGCCTACTCTGCGTGCACAGACCATGGCTTCTTCCAAGTCATAAATCATGGCGTGGACCATTCTCTCATGCAAGATGCCCTGAATTGCATTGATGAGTTCTTTAAGCTTCCCCTTCCTGTCAAATTAAAGGCCAGAAGAAAGGAGCAGAGTAAGTGGGGCTATGCTGGGGCTCATACTGATCGTTTCAGTGACAAGCTGCCATGGAAGGAGACCCTTTCTTTTGGCTACGACAGTGTATCCTCACACTCCGTCATTGTTGACCATTTGACGTCCACTTTAGGGAACGGCTTCAAGGAAATGGGGTAAGAAGATGGACATGATCCTCTTTTCTGATGAATTCGATGGAGTTTCTATATGTGGTGCTATCTAAATTCCGCACAAGTTGAATTTTAATTATAGGATTTTAATAATAATTTGAAGATACGATGGAAGAAACTTACTGCCTTCATTCATTAAAAAATTATTTTTTCACAATATTCTTTCCAAGTCATTTAACATAAAATTAACTTACTCCTATATTAAGCTCTTCCCCTACATATTAATTTAAAAAATGTATTTGCAAATATTATTTCTCTTGATAGAAATATTATTTAAATCTGAATATTCTCCAAAAATTATAGAGCCTCATAATGATGCATAAATTATTATAAAGCAGTTGACATGTAAATCGCTTATTTCCTTATAGAATTCCAATGAAAACTTAATTTCTTGTATGAATTTCACATAAAAATTATCTTTTTCTAGCAGAAACTTGGTCATACTAAAAATTCAACAAAAATTCGATTCAGAAAGTGATACATAACTGATGAACTAATATCTTAATAATATCGACAATTAAAATAAAGTAAATTTATTGGAAGAAAAGTGCATTTCACATCATCTATAACTTATGACGAACTCTGAAACGTACTACATGATTAATCAGGAAGCATTGCTTCTAGAATACAAATATACAATAAAAATGTCAATTTTTCCAATAATAACATACATGCATATATATATATATATATATATATATATATATATATATATATATATATATATATATATATGATTGAAGTAATCACAAAAATTCTCCATTGATACATATAGGTTGGTGTATGAGAGATACTGCGAAGCAATGACGAAACTGTCACTTTCCATTGTGGAGCTGCTGGGAATAAGCCTGGGGCTTGATAGCCGGTACTACCCGGAGTTCTTTGCCGATAGCAACAATATATTGAGGTGCAACTACTACCCTCCATGCCAAGAGCCAGAGCTCACCTTCGGTACAGGCCCGCATTGCGACCCCACATCCCTAACAATCCTCCTGCAGCAAGGCGAAGTAGATGGACTCCAGGTTTTCTCTGACGGCGAGTGGCGTGTGGTGACACCGGCACCCGGCGCACTTGTCATCAACATCGGCGATACCTTCATGGTATTAATCTTCAATTATAATTCTGCATCAAAGTACTTTTTCATTTGTTTTAATATATTAGAAAATTAAAACTAATTTAAAAAAAGAAAATTAATTGAAGCTGAAAATCTTTAAAGTTCTTATTAAGTTTTTTTTTTTTTTTGGATGAACTCCGCGGGTGGGATTGTGAATACAGATGGAGGTGATTTGGTAGGGGCCTATAGGTGCATACAGTTCCTTAGGTCTATATAGGGTGTAGGGCGTTTGTATGTTTGGTGCAAGTTAAGCGACCATTTGGATCCACTTCCTCATTCCAAATCTTGAGACTTTTCTTGTAGTTACTTCAATTAGGTTGTCGTCATGCTCTTTTGGGGCATCTTGGACAGAAAGTAATATAATAAATTCCTCAGTATTTTCACAACAAATGTTACTAAAGAACTAATTTATAGATTTTAAATTTGTTATTTTACTTTATGATTGTTTGTGTTAAAAGTTAAAATTTACTTACTGTCTGATGAATAAATGAATAAAGAAACAATGTTGTTTAGTGCTAGATTCAAATTCTTCCTAAAATTTAAAATTTAAAAAAATAAAAATAAATTATTATTTTTAGTGCCTTAGAACACCATTTCCTTGAAAATGTAACTTGGTAATTAGATATTTACAAAGAATGTAGTAATAAGTGCTTATCCAGACAACTTGCGTCGCCCATAATAATTAACGAAAGCTTCATTAGAGGTTCATGTGTAGGTGTAGGCTTCTTCAGTGCCCTCTCCTGTTTTTAGGGGATTTCTAAAAGATTTCCAAGATATCATAGAGGAATCCATCTACACAATACGACAAAAATTATTTCATATTTTTAGGATATGTCCACTTTTTCAGCTTCTTTTTTTAGTTATATTTCCGTTCATTATGACATTTGGAAAAAAATTTATTTGCATTCGAGGAATTGTTTTTAATATTTGATACTTTAAATTTAATTCAAAACATTTATTTGCTTAGAAATGAAAGCTTCAAAAGCAGTTCTAAAGTAAGCACATGTTGATTTTAATACTTGTTATATGAGAGCAAACTAAGAGAATAAATTAGAAAAGAAATAAAAAGTTTTGGGTACAATTTAGTTGAGATCTGTCGGTCCGCGTATATGCTGCAACATAAATGTACATTTTACAGGCACTAACGAACGGTAGATATAAGAGCTGTTTGCACAGAGCAGTGGTGAACAAAGTGAGGGAAAGGAGGTCGCTTGTCTTCTTTCTATGTCCGAGAGAAAGCAGGGTTGTGAGTCCCCCTGAGTGCCTTGTGGACGAAGAACATCCGAGGAAGTACCCTGACTTCACATGGGCCGAGTTATTCGACTTCACTCAGACTCATTATAGAGCCGACATGCGAACCCTACAAGCCTTTGCCAACTGGCGTATCTCCCCCTCCACTTCTTATAGCTCTTCACCCCACCTTCGCCATGCCTGAACTTGTCGTCTTCAGTATATATATATATATATGATGATTAGATCGCAACCTTTTTCGGATTCCAGTGCTTTAATTTGATGCTTTCACGTCTCATCTGTGCATACTTTCGGGTTTTAATCATGGGAATTGTTGTACTCATTGAAGGGTTTTTTTTTTCTTCTTTTTTTCTCTTTTTTTAATGCTAGATGAAAGCGTTGGAAATTTGAAAAAGGGCCCATTTTAGTATGTATTTTGAATTCATTGGTCTTCAAAATATGTGCGTGTGAGGCAGTGTTATTTAATCTTCTGAAAGTTTGCAGGCATCTGATGTTCAGGTGGACAGGATGTGTGGTTATGTACTTTTTTTTTTGTTAGTTATGTAAATGTATATACATACATATGTGATTATGGGAACGTTTGCTTATTAAGGGGAGAATCGCTACATTTCTTTTTAATAGAGCTCAAATTATCATCTTCATATATTTGATTCAAATAAACTTATTTTGGCATCATTCGAATGAATTGTATATATTGTTTCAGTTTTAGCAAATTTATAGAGGTAGAATAGTTTAATGAGATGAAATTAATTGTGCTGAGAATGAATTTATCTGATCTCAAATGAGTGTAAATCAAACATACAAACAATAAATAGCTGCTTTAAAGTAATTTTGTGAGGCAAAGTTCCTTGAAAGGTTATTGTCAAAATGAATACATCACTTGACACAAATTAAGCTAGCGTAGGAATGCTCAATTCTTTGTTCATCAAGACACATGAAAATCTAAAACATATTAACTGACAAGGGGAGTTAATTCATGTCATCCGATGGTGTGTTGTGATAGTTGGAAGTTAAAATAAAAATTAAAAAAAATAAAAAAATAGAACTCTCCATCTATAAATTTATAATTCATATTTCTATAAATTATACAAAAAAAAAAAAAAAAAAATTAGTGGGGAGAATTTGAAACTTAATAAATTTTAGTGATACAATCATCATTTCTCGTTGAATGACATTGATCATCACCTAACAATAATTGACATATAAACTCTCCATCCGTAATATTTTACAATATCATAGCTTAACACCATCCATCAGCTAATTATCAACAATCAACTTGTTGCCATTATTAGACATCAATTATTGACCACAACCAAGACACGTAATAACTGGCATTTGTTATTGTTACTGCCAGACTTTTATCATTGACCTACACTAATACCTGCATCGTTGACAAATTTAAATAATAACCAACTCTAATGTACGTTGATTCCACCACAACAATCCAATCTTGGAATCTTGTTGATGCTCATACACCAACATCAATCTATGCTAAATGTTACATTAAAATATCATCTAATGCTACAGTGGCTAGACTTTAATTTATGAAAATCATCAATATTCGATGAACATCTATTTAATAACAATTTATCCATTTATGAAGAGAATTATCATGTTGATTGATCTATAAAAAATACCTATTTCTTTATGTCTTAATTCTTATCAATTAAGGATATTATGCTTTAATGAAAGGTATTTTTTCTGTGTTTTTGGATGTAGGTGATGTAAAAAAGTCCAAAAAGTAAAAAGAAGCAAAAATGAGCAAAAATGGAAAAAAATACAAAAAGTATAAAAAATATGGCCTAGCGCCTAGGCGCCAGAAACTGGCGCCTAAGCACCAGACTCGATACAAAAACTGTCAAGTTTTTTACAACGTTTGATCGGTTATTTTGACGGAGTGAGCGGTTATTAGACATTCTAGAAGACTGGCAGTTGTTCCTGGATAATAGGACATGTGATACATTGCATTTGGACGCTCCAAAATGGTTTTAATCGCGAAGAGGTGCGAGTTAAAGTGAAGAGGTGCGAAGAACTAGACGCGGTGTCCGGCGCCTAGGCGCCAGACGGACCTTCTAGAAGATTCATCGAATGTGGACATGTTTTGAAGAGGTGCTTCAAGGCAACCCTTGAAGCCTATAAATAGGGGTCCATTTCTTCAGAAAACGTGCCCCTCCCATTGTAACAATTTCTCTTATCCACTTTAGGACCTCTCATCCTTAGAGAGAGAAATAGAGAGAGAAATTTAGGGCCAACTTTTGTTTAGTTTAGTGAGTTTATTTTCAAGTTGTTGCATCTGGAGTTCATTACACTCGTGGAGTCGGCAGGAATCGAAGATCCGTAGAAGGAATATTTGAGATAAGTATTTTACATTTGATTCAAAGTTTATTTATTATCTTTTGCTGTTTATTTTCAATGTGTTCTGAGTAGTTAGTTTACTTTATTTCTTCAATTATGAAGAGATAGATAAGATAATATAAAGATTCGATGGAGAATTGAAATTCAAAATATTTTCAAAACATTGTGATGACATTAATACCTGATCTTACTTTACTTTGTAAATTGACCATTTAAATTGTTAAAACCTGTTGAAGAGTTTTGAGACCTTGAAGGAGAAGAACTCTTTAACTTGTAAGTGTCACATGAATCTTTGGGTAGTCGAAGGCCATGTGCGGGCTATTCAAGGTGAAGTGCAAATAAATACGAAGATAAGATTTAAAGGGCGTAGAATTGATAAGTTTTTAGAGTGACAGACTAAATTCTTATAATTTGATTTATAGATTAGGAAAGGGTCATTAGTAGGTCCGACCATAGCCACCTTGGACATCTAGTAGTGTGAGTCTAGCATTAACTCATTCTACTAACAATACATCCGGACTCGATCCGTAAATTAGCCAATGTTCTTTGCGCCTAGATCAAAGGGTAAAGAATATGAATGCTTTTATTTGGCACAATACCATAAATCAAATTCTCCAACGAATATTAAATTATCTTAAAAATCTTAGATTAATTGAAGGAAAGAAAGTTGTTTTTTTTATAGTTTTCATAAATCATTTTCTTATTATTGTTTTCTTTATTTGCATCTACTAAATTAATAGTAATTTATAGTTAAATTAGAGGATAAAAAGATATTTTTCGAAATATAATATTTAGAAAATTTATTACTATAATTTTTTCGTGTGGGATCGATACTGGGGTTATTAAAGAAAACTCTATATTACTTGAAACGATACGTATACTTGTGTAGTACCCCTAGTGTGTAAAAATATTTTCTATAAATTTACATCATTTTGATTTTATACACTAGCCGCTATTTATAAATTGGGTCAAGCTTTTGGCCATCTTTTGGAAGCTAATATTACTGCATTATTGCGGGTCGGGTCAAGTTTTTGGAGCCGTTGTCGGGGAAAGAAATAAAATGGTTATAAATTTTTGTAAAAAAAATATTATATTTCTAAAAATATAAAAAAAATTAACAAATAGTAAAAATAAAAAAAAGATATATATTTTTATTTCTTGTTTTATGCGAAGATTTAGTTCTGAAGGATTAATACCTTTAGATTCTGAATTAGAAAGAACAATTAGAAAAATTAAAAAAGGAAAACAAATTCAAAAATTTCAAGAAATGGCTACTTCACAAAATTCAATTGAACTTAATGATCAAAATGTTTATAAACCATTAAGAGATTATGCTAATCCTACAGTTGATGAACTTCATAGTAGTATTCAAATACCCACCGTAGATGCTAATTCTTTTGAACTTAAACCGTCTATTATTCAAATGGTGCAAAACAATCAATTTGGTGGATCACCAAATGAGGATCCAAATTTATATCTTGTTAGTTTTTTAGAACTTTGTGCTACCTTTAAATACAACAATGTTTCTGATGATGCTATTAGACTTAGACTCTTTCTTTTTTCTTTAAGAGATAAAACAAAGATGTGGTTAAATTCATTAGCAACTGGTTCTATTAAAACATGGGCTGAAATGACACAAAAATTCTTTGCTAAATATTTTCCTCCTTCCAAAACTGCTAAATTAAGAAATGATATTACTTCGTTTAGTCAATTTGACGGGAAGACAATATATGAAACTTGGGAAAGATTTAAAGAACTATTAAGAAAATGTCCTCATCATGCTTTACCTGATTGGTTGATTATTCAAACATTTTATAATGGATTAATTGGATCTTTAAAATCAATTATTGATGCTGCTGTTGGAGGTTCTTTAATGTCTATATCATTTGAAGAAGCTTACACTTTAATTGAAGAAATGACTAATAACAATTTTCAATGGCCTTATGAAAGGATTAATCCTAAAAAGATGGCAAGTATTCATGATAATGAATCCTTTTCTATTTTAGCTTCACAAGTTGCAGCAATATCTAAGAAATTAGATAACTTTGCAATTAATATTTCACATAATAACTCTGCTAATATTGAAGATTCTCAAACTATTGAAACTTTACAAGCTATTGCAAGTAAAAATAATCCTTATTCAAATTATTATAATCCTGGGTGGAAAAATCATCCTAATTTTAATTGGAATAATTCGCAATAACAATGGTGTAATAATCAATCTCATCCCCACTAAAAATTGGAATAATCAAGTTATTTCAAATTATAAACCTCCTGGATTTAATAATCAACAGAAAAAGTTATCATTAGAAGAATTAATTTTACAAATGAATAATCAATTACAAAATCAAAATATTGCTATTCGTAATAATGAAAATCAAATAGGGCAAATTGCTACTTTAATTAATAACAGACCTGTAGGAACACTTCCTAGTAATGTTGAAATTAATCCAAAGGAAACTAGAAAAGAACATGAACAAGCTAAAGCTGTGCAACTTAGAAGTGGAAAGGAATTAAAAGAAAGAATGCAGAATGAAATTGAAAAAGAGATTGAGGTTGAAGAGATTGAAAAAACTAAAGAAACTCTCTCTCATAGTCAAGATCAAACTGTTATACCAGTTAATGTGGAATATGAAAAACCACCACCACCTTTTCCTCAAAGACTGAAACAGCAGAAACTCGATCATCAATTTTCTAAATTCTTTGAAATTTTTAAGAAAATTACTATTAACATACCTTTTGCTGAAGCTTTGGTACAAATGCCAACTTACGAAAAATTTTTGAAGGATATTTTAAGCAAAAAATGAAAATTCGAAGCTTTTGAAACTGTTACATTAAGTGAAGAATGCAGTACAATAATTCAAAAGAAATTACCTAAAAAGCTTAAGGATCCTGGAAGTTTCACTATACCCTGTGCTATTGGAGAAAAATTTTGTGGAAAAGCTTTATGTGATTTAGGAGCAAGTATTAATCTCGTGCCATTTTCTATCTTTCGAAGATTAGATTTAGGAGATATTACTCCCACCACTGTAACCCTTCAGTTAGCTGATAGATCTATCACTTATCCTAAAGGGGTTATAGAGGATTTCCTTGTTAAAGTGGATAAATTTATCTTTCCTGTAGATTTCATAGTACTTGATATGGAAGAAGATAAAGAGATACCTATTATTTTAGGGAGACCTTTTCTAGCTACTGGACTAGCTATGATTGATGTGCAAAGGGAGAACTAACCATGAGAGTTAATGATCAAGAAATTAAATTCAATGTTCTTAAATCAATGAAGTACCCTGATAAAGAGAAATGTTATCGAATGGATATAATTGATTATTTAATTGAAAAACATTATCAAGAAAAATGTAAAGTCATTTCTGAAGAAAAATTTGAATTTTTAATTGATGAAAATTGTTGACCTCAATTTTGATGAGGTCTTCTCTTCCCTCTTTAGTGTTTAGGATCTAGCCTTAGGCTTTTCCTTTGACTATCTTAGAGGACTAGAATTGGGACCCATCCCTTAGAAATTTGAACCACTTCTTACCTCCCCGCAAACCCCACAAGCTTGATTGTAGACCCCTAATCACCTAGAGGGTTGAAATCAAATGTGAAGATTTAAAGGATGAGTTCCCTATAGGACTCTTCGGGCCTAGGACCACCCCAGGTGGCTCGGTCCGGTGAGGGTTGACTTACACACTCACTACACTCACACTCTACACTCTCACACACACAATCCAAATCCTAAAACTACACACATACCCAACTTGGCTCCTCGACTCATGTAGGTAATTCATATGGATGGACCTTAACCCCTAAGCCCCTGGCTAAGAGGGTTAGGAACAACATAGTGAATGCCTCAAATGAGTCCTCTCATGGCTCATATAGGCTTAACATGGCTTCATGGCTTCATGGCTCAACCAAAGTGCTTCCATTTCACTCATATTTAATCAATCTTCATTATTCCAAAATTTCAATTTTTGACCCCGGGGACCCTACACCTACCAAACCTACTAAAAGCCCTTAAAATTGCCCAAATCCTCCAAAATTTCCAAATCACCCAAAATTCCCCAAAATTAACCTTGAACATTTCCTCACCAATCAAATTGATCATCCATAGCCAGAAATACCAAAAATTCCAAAAATACCCCCCAATACCCTCCAAATACCCAAAATGCCCCTCTTATCCAAAAATCCAAAAATTCAGAAAATACCCAGAAAACTCCAAAAAATCCCAAATATTCCCAATTTCATTTTTTCCAACTACACCATGGGTCAATTTTGTCAATTTACCCCACTTCTACCAAAACCCACAATTTAGCCCATTCTTAACCCAAGTGAACCCAATGTCAAACCAAATCTACCTAATTGACCCCAATTTTGGTCCAATTCAATTCTAAACTTCAATTTAATATTCAAAATATCAATTTTGACCAAATCCAAGTCCAATTTGATTGACATTTGAATCCAATTTCACTTTTGACCTTAAAGCCCAATTTGGACCCATGACCCAAACTTAGCCCAAACCAAACCAATTCAACTCCAATTGACCCCAAACCCTTTCTAAACCTTCCCTAACATCCCCACAAACAAAACACTAACATAATTTGCCCAAAATTTGGACCCAAACCCCACTCAAATTCAACCCAAAACCAAAAAACCCAATTTTGACCTAAACCCAAACCTAACCCAAATAAGCTCAAGTCCCAATACCAAAACCCAACCAAAGTTAAAACCTCTTTGAAACACTCCCATAAACATTTCCCAATATTAATTTTACATCAATTTCAACCTTAGCCCAACATTGGCCCAAATTAGCCCAATTTGACCTACATTGGCCCATTTGCCAAATGAACCCAAATTCAACCCAATTCAAACCCAAACCACCTCAAATTCATTTCAAATCACTCATGACACATCCCTAAACCAAACCCAACAATTATTTGGCCCAAACTTCTACAAAATTCCCATCCATGAATTCATTCTTAAACCTAAAGGCTCATTCCCTTAAGCCTTCCTAAATGCCCATCCAAAATGATTTCAAAAAGCCCAAAATCCATCTTGAAGCCCACATGACAATCCTCTATCATCATCCATTTGATAAAACCATCTCCTAAGTTCTAAATCCATGATGAAATAATTCCAAATCAAGCCATATGCCAAATCCCATCAAATCACCCCTAAATTACCAAAATTTCTAAAACCCTTTTTCATGTAAATGACCAAGCTTTGTTCCAAGCCACATGGAGCCATGAGCAAGCCATTTACAAGCCATATGAAGCCATGGAAGGTTTGACATGTGACCAAGCCATTAATGGCAAAAGGAGGGCCCCCTTTCCTAATCCTTCATTAAGCCTTTTTAACCATAACCATGTCACACACTAAATCAAGTTTAGCCACCTAACCATGGATGGAGACTTCACCACTCCATGTCAGCTGACCCAACCGATCCCCCGGCCCAAAATCGGACCATGGGAAGGTGAACCAAGCCCAAATACATGGGTCGACCAAATTGAACCCAAAATGAGCCTCTCCCCATTCCATTTCAATTCAGCCCCTTTACACATGTCAAACTCCAATCGATCGCACCATCGCCAACCCCCGACCCCACTCGGTCAAGATGGTGACCAGTGCTCGGCCGGCCGCCCACCAGGCCACCGGAAAACACCATGGCCGAAAGCTCCATGTGAGCCAAAAATTCAATTCTCCCTCGTCGACTTGTCTCAACCCAAATGGACAACATAGCTCTTCTTCTCCTCACTGCGAGCAACTCGATCCCGACCTTCAAACCCCCCTGGGAAGCCCTCCAGCCATTCCTATTTAAACACCACCTCCTCTCGGCCATGAGAAGTGCTGAACCAAAACTTACTGAAACCCTGCCAAAATCATCCCAGACCACTCTCTACACATAGAGAACTTGATCTCCACCGAAATCCCCCTGCCATTTCTCTCTCGCGAGCTCAATTTCGGAGTTGAAATCCAAGCTCAAAACCAGGACACTTCACCATAGTGAGCCAATCTCCAAATTGATTAGTCCTACACCTTCACCAGACCAAGAGGAGAAGTTTCCCAGCAAAAGCCCCCTCACCAGGCCAGCTATTGCTCCCAGCCTCCAAGCTTTGTGATCGGCTGTGGTCGAAATCATACCTAGCACAATTCACTGTGCCAAGGGACTTCATCCGGAGCTTGCTTCGGACCCAATTGAAGGTGACACAACTCTCAGATCGAAGCTTCACTTCTCTGAGCAAAGGTATGGACTCACTCTTCTTCCCGAGCTTACAGAGATTCTCCATTTAATTTGAATCAATTTCAATGCATGTTTACCGTATGAATGTGTTCGTCTCTTCAAGACGAATCCATAGAGCATAAGAACACAAAAATCAGTTGAGAATCGAGTAAGAAATTAGGGTTAGAAGGTCGACGGTTACGGGTTCGCACCAGTCGTAGACGATGACTGGGAACCGTTGGATCGCGCGTGTATCGGATGGACGGCTCAGATCGCGTCGGACCATAAGATGTTACGTGAAAGGCGGGTCCCGGGACGGCTGAGTCAGATGGCGGCACGAAATCAGGAGACGACGCGTGGAGCTTCGGAGCTGCCGAGGTTGACGCGACGTCGCGTGGATAAGTAGGAAAATAGGGATTTTTCTTATCTATTAAATACCCAAAACTTCAAAAATTCATAACTTTGTGTAGAAAAATCCTAAAAATAAAATAAAAATACCCTCTTGCTAAGTGAACAGAGGAGAATAATGTGGAAAAGAAATCAAGTAATTTCATTAAGTATTTTATTTTTAATTATTTATTTACTCTCTGCATTGTTTTAATGCTCCATGCATATAGGAAATTCACTATGGCATGAGAACATAGGACTTTTGAAGCCTCTGAACTTGGGAACATTCCCTGAATTTTCCAAGGTCAGAGGCCATCCCTATGAGAAGTTATTGATTTTTCAAGTTCATGTTACTGTTTTGAGTATTTTAATTCCAATAATTAGCATGTTGAGAAATAAATTCTAGGAAAATTTGGTGATGTTTCTTGTGACTAGAGGGACCTAGGAAAAATAAGTTTTGAGTTAATTCACTTTGAATAACTCTAATTGGCCTAAATACCCAAAATTGAACTTTAATTAATTAGGGTTAACCATTCATCAAATTAACTTAAAAATAATTCTCCACTGTCCTCTAGGGATAGGTGAACACCACATAAAAATTTGAAACCAATTGGACTTGATTAACCCCACCAAATGGGTTGGTTAAGCCTCTTAAGCAAAAATGGGTAAAATTAAACTTTAAAAATTCATAACTCACAAAATACTTTTCAAAAATTCACAAAAATAGTTTTGGAGCCTCCCTAATATCAGAGGAACTTTGGAAAATTAAAATTGTAATTTTCTAAAAAAGTTGATTTTTATCATTATTTTAATATTTTTAATAATTAAAAAATAATAAAAATTATAAAAATATTAAAAATCTCCAAAATGTCACATTTTGAATTCTAATCATTTAGGAACAAACCAAATTTTTTTCTTAAGTCCCTAGGGTAAGATATTGAATTTTAAAGGCTTCATGTATTTTTTTTAATATTAAAAAATGTATTTTCCAACCTTTTCACTAAAATAATTCTAATAAATCAAAGAAAAATCAGAAAAATATAAAATTTATTTCTTTGGACCCCTTGAGGTTAGAGAGATTTATGAAAAATATAAAATCCATTTTCTAACTTTAATTTTTTTTTAAAATTAATAATGCTCCAAAATTCAAAATAATTCTAATAAATAAAATATAATTCAAAAAATCACCAATTTTAGTCCAAATGGTCCTCTAGTCATTAGGAGTGCCCTGTAATTTTCTTAAGAACAGAAAAATTCCCTTGGTCATCTTATTGAATTTCCTTGAAAATCCCTATTTTCTACAAAACAAATAATTATATAAATAAATTAAATACAGGAAAATCACATTTTTTTCCTCTAATGTCTTAATTGACATGTGAGTGAAGCCACATAAAAATTTCAAATTCATTTAAGCTCAATTTAGTGAGTTATGGAATTATTAAGCTTGAAGGGCAAAATGGTAATTAAAATTTTAACCCTTAATTAAAACTTTAGGCTTAATAAAATGAGAGAGTAGAATATTTGATCCTAATCTGATTTGGATGATTGAAATTTCAATAATTAAAGGATAGAAACCCATCAATCATTTTTAAGATTAATTAGAGTAAACTTTAATCATTTAATTAATGAAATTTGGAAGATTAATGAAAATTGAAATTATTAAAATATGGATATTATTAAGAAGACATTTGTTCTTTAATTTAAGAATCCCTAAATTAATCACCTCAATAATATTTAATTCCTAATTAAAATGATAATTCAAACTCAAGATTTAAAATACTAAAAGACTTAATCATTAAATTAAATTAAAATTAAAGCATTTAAATTAAATCCTTCCAAAATTTCAATTGAATTAATACTTTAACAATTAAATTAAATCATCTTTAAAACATAAAAAATAAAATATTAAATTAAAATTAAAATAAAATTAAATTAAAATTAAAATTAAAATTAAATTAAATTAAATTAAATTGAATTAAATTAAACTAAATTAAATTAAATTAAAACATATTAAATTAAATTAAATTAAATTAAAAAATAAAATCAAATTAAAATAAAATCTAAATTAAATTAAAATTAAAAATAAAATTAAATTAAAATTAAAATTAAACCAAATTAAATTAAATTAAATTAAATTAAATTGAATTAAATATAACATCACCTAAGACATAAAGAATTCAAAATAAATCTAAAACAACTTGAACACTATTCCAAACTTAAACCCATTAATTAAAATTAAATTAAATCACAAATCACTTAAACATTAATTTGCTCTCAAAAGCTCTTGTTGTCATAACTCCTAAACGGAGTATTAAGTGAAGTGTTACTTCACTTATAGGATATTCAAATGTCCTAATTCACTGAGCAAGATAACAAAACTTAAACTCCTAGATTATTATATCACTTGTATAATTAAATTCTCTTGGACTTAAAACAATCCTAAAGGTATTGAAAAGATGTTTAAGGCTCGTCTTAAGCACTTCCTCAATATGATAGGATATTTATAAGAACAATTGAACTTAATTGTTCTTTGATGAAGAAAATCGTCCTTAAACCAAAACACAAGAACCTAGACGTCATAGGAGATGACTAGTTATAGGATTAAGATCTTGATAGAAACCCAGAAACCTTGCCCTTAGCTTTACCTAGGTAATTGCCATAAATACTTAAATGCCTTAACATGTGTTTTAAGTGCAGCTTGGGATGATGGGAAGACTCTCCAGGTACGCTTTTATTTTATTGCAATTTACTTTATTGCAAATGCACTTTACTTTTCTTGCATGATAAACAACTGTTGCATGAAAACCAAAACCTTTAGGATAGTCCCTAAACTGAAACCCAAATTAAATTAAAAAATCATTACAAGATAAAATTCACCGCCACAACATTTCAAAATATAAAACAACTCAAAATTTAATAACAAACAGAACACAAAACTATAATTGCAACTAAATTAAAATGTCTCGTTGAATGATCGGGAATACCTCGGATGATGTAACCCACGTGTTGCTAACGGGATTTCCCACGGTCTAAATGAAGGTGTGGAACTCATTCAGCTTGAGTTTAGCAAATTCATCCTGACTAAGTGAATTCGAAGAAAATAATCGGTAGTCGGGATTACAGAACCGTGGGATCTTAATCGGTTCTGTTTAAATAACTTTAAGATTTGTTTTAATTAAAATATTAAAAACACTTGGATTTTAAGATTTTATCTAAACCAAAACACTTCTCTCATCTCCTAATTTATGACTTCTAAAACTAAACCTCTGCAACAACAAGGAGCTCGGAGCATGGTGGGCAAGCACGCCATCGTCATCAAGCAAAACTCGGTCTACTTCAGCAAAACCTTTCTTAGAATTAAATAACCAAGCCATAGGATTTCGAGGTAGTTTGCCTAGTGCAACATAAATCTTCAACTTTTCGTTAGGCATTTGCATAATCATATTATGTAAATTAAGCCCTAACCGGTCTTAGGACTCCGAGGTGATCGTTCGATACGACATAAACCCTCAAATCTTCGAGGTTGATTCTATGATTATGTCATACGAATATAAGTCCTAATTAATTAAAATTGGCAAGATCGGAATATCAGATAATATTATGATTTTCTTAAATTGAAGCCAAACAATAGGATAGCCAGGAAGTTGTCAAGATTCTTCTTGGATCCTCAGCTTCTCCTACCTTTCTTCCTTTGGATTCTCAAAAATAAATTGTTCTAAATTTTGAGTCATTCCCTTTTGAAATTTCAAAAATCCGATTCTTTGAAAACCTTAAACTTTGAAATTCTTGAGAGAAAAACCACTGATCATTATCGAGAGTTTTCTTAAGTGATTCCCGTCATTTAAGATATAATTAACTATAGGGGCTTGCCCTTATAGGGAACTTTAAGAACCCAGGTAATATAAACCCTGCTTAATTCATTTATATTAAGCAAGGGAACTTGTCGGCTTATAAAATTGGTTCGCAGACCAAACATATGTCACAAATCTCCTATTTTATTTAATCGAGCCCATCATCAAGTAGTGTGTCTATTCTTCGGGATAGATACACGGTTTGTGGTGCGGTGCTCGTTTATATAAACTATTTGGGATGTGAGATCGGTTTGATTTCATATCTTAAAACTTTTAAACTTAAAATTACTTTCAAAATCAAATGTTATCTTTTAAACTATATATTTAAATTAAATTTAAAATATAAAAAATTCGTCGACAATTTTTGTAGGCGACCCCCTTTTCAAAATAAAACACATAACCTAAAAATATGCCGACAACTTCTGGCGACTCCGCTAGGGAATAGTTCCTCTCTCCATTTGATCAGATGGTTTTGCTTTCATAAATTGGTAGTGAGCCTATGCCCCTAGTGGACCAAACTACCATTCTTCCGTTGGAATACCCCGTTCATTTCTGTCTTGAACGAGTATAGCCAACTCCTCTCGGATTTAGGAGCCGCTGTTTAGACACCCCTAAACGGAGAGGGTCCGAGATCCTTTTACCTCTTTTTTGAGGTGGGGTGGACCCCCAATAGGTGTTAGCTTAGTAGCGATCCTTCGAGTCGAGAAGTCCTGCATAAGACTTTCTCTTCCTTTCCAATTCTGAATCGGATTCCTTACCTTCTCTACACCTTTGAACATTCCGTTCCTAATAAACAAACCCTCTAATGAATGACTCTTTTAACAAATAACTCCTTTTTTCTTTTTATAAATACATGAACAAAAATGTGTTCGGACTCTTTTCGATTCCTTTCTTTTCGTCCCGATGATAAGAAGCATAACTCGGGACTGACAATCAGAATCTACCTTGCAGAAGATGTCTGCCCCAAAGCTGATTTTCTCCTTCACCAATGGACTAGACTTTGCTGTTTACAAGGATGAGCTGCTCGACAGTGGGAACATCCGGTTTGGACAAGGATTCGAGAACACAAATGTCAAGATCACTGACGTTACCCATTTCACACTTACAGACAAAGTATCTGAAACTAAAAGACCTTTGATCGAGTTCAACCTCAAGTCAACCCAAGAGTTCCCTCCCCCGCAAAGGGTTCCAGCTGAGAGGAATACTACTGTCCATAGGAGGACTATTATCTCTACCCCCACTGGTCTAGTCGTCTCTGCACCTACCACGGCTTCCGCCAAACTGAAGGGGAAGGAAATTCAAATTTGTAACGAGCATGTTATCGTGGAGGGTACAGATTTCCGTCCAAGACCTTTTGTTTTTGAAATTGGGTCCAGCTCAAGGGTTCCACCTCTAACACGGACTCAGAGAAGAAACAGAGGTAGAAAGATTGCCAGAAAGGCCAGAGCTACTGAAGTCGCTTTCTTAGAAGAGATCCCTGAGTACACACCTTTACCTGAATACATACCATTGCCTGAGTATACCCCGCTTTTGGAAGGAAGTAGATTCCATCCCCTCTCCGCCACAGCTGACGAGGAAAATGTCCGCAGGATTGCTTCTACATTACCTCGACCCGCATACTTTAGCGACAATCGAAAGAAAAGGGCTAGGATTACACCATTTGCCCGACTACGGACCGTGATAGAGAGTTAAGCAAAGAAAGAGAAATGTCCCGTATCGGAGATTTTAAGAAGAATAGGACGGGTGCCGCCCAAGTCCCGTCTTGGGCCGCGAGTAGAAACCGTTAGCGCCACAGAAAAGCTGAATAAGAAGATGAAGGCTAGTCCACCTGTTATTGTTTCAGGTTTACAAATCCGGGAGGATACCACCTTTCAGCATTCAGCCGACAGACCATCCGGTCCTAGGCCTTCTGCAGCTAGAAGGATGGTATGGCGTCCTACTACTGGCCAATTAAGACCGAAACAACGACCCGAAAGGAAAGTCTCGTCGAGAGACTCGAGTCCGAAGAGAGCGCCATCGCAATTAAGGGGACTCCCAAAAGGAAACCCAACGACCATCGCATGATAACTGCGAAACCGCACGAAAAAGACCATTGGAAGACGCTATGGAAAAGCTAAGAACCGACATTCAACGATTAGCAAGAGAAAGAGAAGAAAAATTTGGAGATGAAGTTGACTCGTCGGAGTTCATGGATGACGAATATGTGGAGATCAACATGGTTGAAACACGAGCATCGTCAGCTTCGCAAGGTGCCCCTAGCAAGCTGCAGAGAGATGAACCGGAAGCATTAAGAGCATAAATTCGAGAAAAAGATGATACAATCTCTCAAATGGCAAAAAGGATGGAAGAGATGACTGCAGCCCTAGCCACTCTTCAGAGTCAGGCTCAACCCCCAAGAGAAACACCTCCAGAAGTTATTCATATTACAGACGGAGGAAAATAGATCACATCCGTTAACGGAGACGATCAGCCGAAGAAAGATTCTACCCAAAATATGATTCCAGAGAAGGACATCAAGAACATGGTGGAACTGCAGGTGTGAGAAGCCTTAGCACAATCTAAGAGCGGAGCATCTATTTCGACGGGTAGACCTTACCCCGAAGAATTTGATGCAGTACAATACCCAAAAGGCTTCGTACCACCTCTGTTCAAAACTTTTGATGGTACCGGAAACCCTCGACAGCATGTTACACATTTTCGTGCTTGTTGTTGCAACGCCGATGGGAGTGACGCCTTACTCTTCCGACAATTCGTCAGCAGCCTGTCAGGGATCGCCATCAATTGGTATGCAGAATTACTGAACGGTTCGGTAAAGACATTTTCAGAATTAGAAAACCTTTTCGTGAAATAGTTTGCCGGAGCTCAGCACCATATCACCATCGGTGACTTAGTGGTGGAGAAACAGAAAATGAACGAAACTTCTGCGGACTACATACTTCGATGGAGAAATCTAAGCATGAAGTGTGAGCCACAACTACAAGAGCAGCATGTAGTCGGTATCTTGCTTAAAAGCATTCATGGCCCGATAGCACTTCTCCTTAAGGGATTTACAATTAAGACTTTCGAGAAGTTGTTAAGCAAGGCCGGAAGCTTGCAAGAGGAAGCGAAGCAACTAAGTTTCGTCGACAAAACAGACAAACAGAAGCTTGTGAAGACATTTGAAAAGAAATCCGGGATCGTCGCTGCAGTCGATAAGGGCAAGCAGCCAATGTAAATACAGCCGGAGCAGCCGCAGCAAAACTACCAACAACCTCAAGAAACTACCAACAACCTCAATCCGGTTATCAGCCAACTCAACAATATGAGCAACCGCCTCGCCCACAGTGCACGTTAAAGGAGCTTATAAATAAAGAATATCCATTCAAGAATGAGGCAAAGGCTAAAGATGTTCCGCAGCTTGATGAAGACTTCGGATTTTCGACCGCCATAACCCGAGAAGCCGAAGAAGTCAACAAGAAAGACCATCCCAACTACCGTCCTTACCACCGTGATGCTTGGACATAAGATAGAGGATTGCATTACCTTCAAGAGTTGGCTTGACAACAATCTCCAAAAAGGGAACATAACGATCCCAAAGGAATACATGAAAGAACCCCAGAAAGGAGGTTCTGTCAATGTTATTTCAACGGATCCCATTGTTTCGATAAACCCTTACACGACCGATGATGGATGGAGTACCGCTTGGACGAAGTCATCGAAGAAAATTTTGGATCGCATCCAAACCGCTTCGGCGCATGCTTCAACTCAAAGTCTGAAACCTGTCAAGTCGGCGCTATCGCTTGCAATTGAAGAACCGCCCCGAGAAGAAAAGATCATAGAAAAGAAGGAGATCGTAGAAGAAGAAAGGACCGAGGCTCCTAAGGATGAACTAGGGGCCGCTTATCCTAGGATGGTTGTTTCCGATTCGGGGAAAAATTCCTCGAGCCTCTGACTCTGTATGATTATTTGCTCGCTCCGGCGGGATCTTATAATGATAAGAGTTATGGTGTTGGCTACGTTTTGACTGTTTCTAACGATTACGTAACTAACGAAAACCAATCTAATCCGGATCTCGGTTCCGATAGAAATAACAATTCTCAAATCATACACAACCTCGACAATCACGATGACAAAGAAGACATTTACCAAGTAGGCTATGAAAGTTCAACAAGCAATGAATCTATTTGTGAATTTCAAGGAACTCCAATCACAATAGAGTTAGAGCTTTCAGATTTCGAAGCGGCTCCAGAAGAACCTGTCATGCCGATTCAAAAGGAGACACCCGTAAACTCGCACTCGCATTCGAAGAAATCACGAAGTCAACTTAAGGAGCGGAAAGGTTCTACCTCCGAGAATGGGTCCAAAAGACAAAGGAAAGCAGGTGGTTGTTCAGGAAGAATCAACCCCAGCAGAAGAATTGCCCATTCGGGAAGAAGCTAAGACACATGGTAACAAAGTGGACTATAACGTGCTAGCCCATATGAGGAAACTACCAGCCAAACTGAGCATCTACGACGCTCTCATCTTATCAAAAGAGATGAGGGAAGCTCTGATCAAGGCCTTACTTGATCCAGAGATTTGTTTAGCTCAGATGGCCGAAGATTTCTTAGACGAGGTTTGCTCGCTAAAGGAACAACGAGGTGTTACCTTCACGTACGCTGATCTACTACTTGGGACGACTCGATCACAACCGACCGTTGTACATTTCAGCTTACAATCGGAAAGTTTACGCTCTCCAGAGTATTGGTGGATCCAGGAACATCAATCAACATAATGAACCTTCGGACGCTAGCATACTTGGAAAATGATGCTCGCGAGCTTGAAGCGGACAAGATGTTACTAAGAGGATTCAACCAGAAAGGAGAAAGAGCCCTTGGATCAATAACACTGTTGATGAAGACCGGTGACTTAGCAAAGACAACCACAAAATTCCATATAATTGATTCTGAAACATCGTTCAACACGCTACTGGGCCGACTGTGGATACATGAGAACCGGATGGTACCGTCGTCTCTGCATCAGTGCATAAAATACTACGAAGGAGGAGAACAGTGCATTAAAGGTGATTTGCAACCTTTCTCCGTACATGAGATTGGAATCCATGAAGATGTAGCTTATTACGCACCTCCGAAGAAAACAATCTTCTCCAGAAACACCGTGCCAAATGAAGCAAAAGAAATTCGAGAAAATGAAGAACCTGAAGTTCTAATCCAACAATCACTCACCACTCCCTTACGGCGAGATGGTGAAGGTTTTTCCAGAACTCGCATCCGAGGTCGAGGCCGGGGACGAGGTCGTGGAAGAGACACTCGGGACAACTGGACGTAAAAGCCGATGATCAACGTTGATCGGGAAGACAGGCTTCCGAGGAAGAAGAAGAAATAAAGAAAGAAGCAGCTACAATAAACCGGAAGAAACCACAATTCAAGATTTCTCTCGAAGATGAGAAGAACGATGAATACAAATCGATGTACGAGAAGATTAATCACTATGTACACACTATGACCCTGACCCCGATCTAGTCTAATAAGATCAAGGGTATAGTGGTCAAAGAAGTACATAGCAGCGGTGCAAAGCCAATCAAATTTTACCGTGGCACTTCTTCTTCCAATACTGAAAACAATGTACAATTTGAAGATGTCACTTCTTCCGAATTAATGGAATTACCTTTTGAGTGGTACTCTCCCTGTGTTCAAAATTTAATTAAGCGTGGTGTCTTACCTCGACAATGGACAAAAGGCCGATCACAACACTTCGAAAAATTATGGAATAATGCCGGTCGGCCTCCCAATTCAAAACATGGTCTCGGATTCGGCACAGTAGGTTCAATTGACGATACAGAATTTTGTTTGGTTGTCACTTGCGAACGTAATGAAGACTGCTTGGAAACTACAGAAAAGCTTGAAGATCTGCAAATTGGAGACGCTCCACCAGAGTTTAAAGAAGAAATCAAATCTACAATAGATGAGTTAATGGAAGTTAACTTAGGTACTAGCGAAAAGCCTAGACCAACCTTTGTTAGCTCCTTACTCAATAAAGAAGATTCCGAGGAAATGATCAAGCTATTATTGGAATTCAAGGACTGTTTTGCTTGGATTTACGACGAAATGCCGGGATTAGCTCCAGAAGTCGCAGCTCACAGGCTAGGAGTAGATCCTACTTCTGTTCCAGTCAGACAAGCTTCCAGAAGAATGCATTTGGAAATTGAACAACAAGTAATAGCCGAAGTTAAGAAGCTAATCGACGCTAAATTTGTCCGTGAGGAACAATACCCTACTTGGCTAGCCAATGTGGTACCGATCGTGAAGAAGAATGGTCGATCGTAATCTGCGTGGATTTCGTAGACTTGAACAAAGCATGTCCGAAGGATGAATTTCCACTACCAATTCCAGAGTTAATGATCGACATCGCTTCGACACATGAAATATTATCTTTCATTGATGGATCTTCAGGATACAACCAGATAAAGATGGCACCAGAAGACGAAAAGCTCACGACATTCAGAACACCAATCGGAGTGTATTGCTACACAATAATGCCATTCGGACTAAAGAATGCAGGAGCAACATACCAAAGAGCAATGACAAAGATTTTTGATGAGCTCATTCACAACCAAGTTGAGTGCTATGTGGATGATGTGGTCATCAAAAGCAAACTGAAGGAAGATCACCTGTATGATTTGAGAATTGTTTTCGAGTGATTGAGGCAATACAACCTTAAGATGAACCCCTTAAAATGCGCCTTCGGCGTTACCTCCGGGAAATTCTTAGGATTTGTTGTCCGACATCGCAGAATTGAAATTGATCCAGAGAAGATTAAAGCTATCTTAGAAATGCCACCTCCCAAATCCTTAAAATAGCTACAAACCTTTCAAGGGAAGCTGGCATATCTTCTACACTTTATCTCGAACTTGTCAAGTAGGTGTCAGCCCTTCTCGGCATTAGCTAAAAAGGACGCCAAATTTGTTTGGGAAGAGAAATCCCAACTGGCCTTCGAGGACATTAAAAAATACTTAATGACACCTCCTGTCTTAGCAGCCCCGGCCTCGTGTAGACCGTTGATACTTTATACCACGGCTCTAGACGACTCCCTTGGAGCCCTGCTAGCCCAGGTCAATGATGAGGGAAAAGAAAATGGTCTCTACTACTTAAGCCGTCGTTTGATTCCGATGGAAGTAAAGTATCCTCCAATTGAGAAGCATTGTTTAGCCCTGATCTTCGCCGCACAGAAACTCAGGCATTACATGCTCTCTCATAAGGTCAACCTCATCTCGAAAGTTAATCCGTTGCAATATTTGATGACCCGTCCAACACTTTCTGGCAGACTTGCCAGGTGGTCGATGATACTATTGCAATTCGACATAACTTTCGTTCCTCTTCGTGCCGTAAAGGGACAAGTGCTAGCTGACTTCCTTGCAGCGCACCCTTTACCGACAGATTCGCCTCTCGGCGACGATTTGCCAGACGAGCAGATAATGAGCCTAGAAGACACTAATGATCAACGTTGGGAACTATACTTCGACGGAGCGTCCACAACACAGAAAGATAAAGAATTGCAAATGATAGTGCCCGGTAAGGCAGGAATCGGACTAATCTTTATAACACCGGAGCGGGGGATGTTAAGATACTCCTACCACTTAACAGAGCCGTGCACAAACAACGAGGCAGAATACGAAGCCCTCATAACAGGACTAGAACTGACCATTCAAATGGGAATAACGGGTATCAACATCTACGGAGAATCTCAGTTAATCATTCAACAGGTCGCCGGAAAATACAGAATTTTAAAGCCAAGACTCGAGCAATACTTTCAATATGCCATGAAACTGTTGGAACAAATTCCGAATGTAACAATCTACAAGATCCCCAGAAGAGAAAACGCTCTCGCAGATGCGCTAGCTCGCCTTGCAAAAGAATTTGCCTGCTCACAAGATGAGTCAGTTGAAGTGTTAGTTCAAGGACGACGGGTCCTATCACAGACTCGACATGGATATGATACGTAAATCGAAAAACAGAGGAATCAGCTACAGCAGTTGACGGAAAACACGAAGATCGAGCGTCAACCGCTAATATACTACCCGCAAACGAGGAAATTACCGGACGATAGGTCATTAAGCACATCAAATCAAGAAAAGAGCTTTGTCTTACACATAATAAAAAGTACATTATACGTAAGGTCTTTTGATCAAATGTGGTTAAGATGCCTGAACGGGTCCGAGGCTCGTGAAATTGTCAAAGAAGTGCATTCGAGACTTTGTGGCGCTCATCACGGGTCCGAAAATGAAAATGAAAATTAAAAGACTAGGGTATTACTGGCCCTCAATGATGACCGATTGCATGAAGATTGTCAAAAGTTGTCACCAGTGCCAAGTGCACGGAGTGGTTCTACACCAACCTCCAAACGTGCTACATCTGATAATTACGTCGTGGCCATTTGAGTGTTGGGGCACAAATATAGTGGGTCCGATAGAACCACCTTCTTCAAGAGGACATCGCTTCATCCTCGTGCGCTACAAATTACTTTTCTAAATGGGCGTGCAGGCTCCACTCGTAGAAGTAAATGCACACCACGTGCTACGCTTTTCAAAAATCAAGTCGTCTAACGTTTCGGAGTACCGCGCGAATCATTTCGTATAATGGGTCCGCATTCGAAGTACAAAGATCAACAATTTTGTCGAAGACATGGAATCGATCGGCGATACTCAAAAATCTACTACCCAAGAGCAAACGGCTCGCCGAGGCTTTTAATAAAACTCTCGTTCAAATTTTAAAGAAAACTTTGGATGACAACAAGAGAAATTGGCACGAGAAGTTGTTAGAAGCCTTATGGGCCTACAGGACGACTTTCGTGACTCCTACTCGCCTACACCTTACACTTTAGTGTACGGGTCCGAGGTCGTTTTACCTTTGGAGGTCCAAGCTTCCATCACTCGTGATTGCAGCTTGCGAATAAAATTACTACGAAGAAAATGCCAGATTACGACCGGAAGAACTGGAAAACTTGGAAGGAAAAAAGACTTGCAGCGCAACAAAATTTGGAACTGTACCAAGCTAAGATGATCCATGTCCATGATAAACTGGTCCGCCCAAGAACTTTCAAAGTGGGTGACTTAGTTCTTGTTCTCAGAAGACCTATTCTTGCACATCGCAAGATAGGAGACAAATTTGAACCAACTTGGGAAGGGCCGTTTGTGGTCGAGGCGACCTACTCGGAGGCTCCTACCAACTTGTGAATTGCCAAGGAGAACGAAAAATGTTTCCAATCAATGGACGATATTTGAAGAAGTATTACACAACCTGATGTTTCGAAGGGTGGCCTCTGAAATAGAGTCTTATCCCTAGAAACACGGGTGAAGCAACCACTTTGTGACTGGGTCCGAACCCAAAAACATAAAAAAAAATGGATAAAATAAAATATGTGCTAAAAATAAAATATGTGAAAATCATAATAATAAAGTTTTACCCTTCCTTTCAAATCAAATCTTTTTCCTGATCTTTCTTTATCTTTTCCTATTTTCCTTATAAATTAAAATTGGAATAAGTGAATAAGAATCTTCGAGTGATAAATACTTTCTTAATGTTCTTGTTCTTAGTACAGCCCTCGATCCTTTCCTTGTTTTCTTCGCAGGGAAATGTCGAACGGGCGGTTGGTCCTAAACTTTAAAAATGGCGTGAGTCTCGCACTCGATGAAAAGAGGGTGAAGGATGGAGCGAATGATAGAAATTGATTCCGACTTCACACCAACCGACTCTACAAGTATGAAGAAAATGACCGGGTCTCAATGGACCGAGAGGAGCTTCATAGCCGGACAAGAATGAAGATGGGTGGCCCAAGCCGCCAATCCAAAGAACAAGAAAAGAAAGGCAAACACCGAAGAAAGCAAGAAAATCAAGTCGCAGTTGCCACGGCAGAGGGCGGTGCTCGTCGCAGCCGCGCCCGCAGAAATTCAAGAAGTGAGGAAAGCTACGCTCACAGCTACTCAAAGAAGGAATAAGAATCGTCGTATCTGCAAGATGTTGACTAAAATTGCAGCAGATCAACACGAGGAAATAGCCACCTTCGCAGACACACACATTTCAAAGATATCGGTTCGGTAGGAACCAGAAAGAAGAAAGTCAATGCCGAGAGAATCAGAACAGATCGGAGAAGTGCCAAGAAGGACAGAGATAGAATCAGTGCCTCGACGCCGGGCAGAGATACCATATCTGAAGAACCTTGTTGCTGAAGCAACCCCGGAGGATGTCCCGACAGAGACAATCCCCGAGGAGCCAAGGTATGCAGGAGAACGTGACGGGATTGAGCCATACATCCCGCAATACGTTACTAGGCCTCGTCACTTGCGGATCATCCTGAATCATGAACGAGAAAGAATGCAAAATGTCGAGAAGAAGACTTTCGAATATTTTGAAAGGATTAGAGGCAGAAGAATCAACATTTTGGAAGGCCTCGAGTTACACACAGGTGTATTCTCAGAGTACGAGCAACAACAGATTATGGATTGCATTTTAGAACTTCAGAAGATGGGTCGAGTAGGTCGTCTGAGAGAAAAGACTTATTCGGAACCCCGGAAATGGATGCCAGGGAAAGGAAGAGTCACAATACAATGCGGATGTTGCTATAACTTCGCAGAGGACAGAAAAGGAAATCCACCGTGGATACTCCGTCACGGTGAGGTGGATCCAATGCCGAGAATAATTAAAAGAATGGTGAAAAGAATGATAACGTGGAGGGTACTGCCAGCAGACTGCATACCCAACAGTTGCATCATCAACATTTATCAGAAGGGTGACTGCATACCTCCACACATAGATCACCACGACTTTGTCAGACCTTTCTGCACAGTTTCGTTCATCAACCAATGCAATATCATGTTCGGATCTGACCTCCAGATAGCAGGCCCGGGTAAGTTCTGAGGGCCGGTGGAGATACCACTTCCGGTAAGTTCCCTCATGATATTACAAGGAAAGCAGACATTGCAAAGCATTGCATACCGGGAGTACCGGTGGAGCGGATCTCCATCACTTTTATAAGGATGGACGACAGAAAGGCGCCTTACCACTTCCGGCCAGATCCCGAATTGGAGAGTGTCCGGCCCTACGAGCTGTGAGTTACACGGGAAATAGCACACCTCCAATGCACATCCATGAGGCATTCCTGCCAAGGATGGCTTGGAAGGTGATGTTATTGACCGTGTATCTCATTATTCAGACATGGTTTTAACAGATACTTTTTGGATGGATCAACAAGAATCATACATAGTCCGTTTTGAGTCATGGATTGTATAAGAAATATTTTAGATCGAGTTGTATGATGTATCTTCAACAAGATTGGAATGAAAGTGACCATGTCACATTTTGCCTTCACCTCTTTTTGTGCAAATTGACTGGGAAACGCCATTAAAGTTAAATGAACTTCGAACAAAGAACAGAAAAGAAAAAGGAAAATAAATAAGAACTTTCTTCCATAAAAATCCAAACATTAAAAAAAAAGAATTTCAAATCCACATGAACACCAAATAAACAAAAAAAATGGAATGGTTAAAGAACAAACAAAACAAATCTAAAGCTCAAATTGAATTTCAGTTTACGTCCATCTTTTCAAATCCTCCAATCCTTCTTCAAATCAAGATCTATTCCGGACCTCCTTTTAAACCCTCTCTCGGGATGATTTCAGAATTACGAGGAATCTTCAATTTGATTCGGATGGCATAGGTTCGTACCCTTCGCCAAGCAATCAGACTTTGATTGATTTCCGTGGGATATGGAACACTTTCATATCTCATTTCGATCTCAGCATAATCCAAATCTCAGTAAAATTCTTCATAGTCACAGCATAAATCAAATATCGACAAAATTTTTCACAACTACTGCATAAACTAAATCACAGCAATCGGGATAGGCCTCCGCCGTACTCCCATCTCAGCATTCGGGATAGACCTCCGTCGTACTCTCATCTCAGCAATCGGGATAGGCCTCCGCCCTACTCCCATCTCAGCAATCGGGATAGGCTTCCGCCGTACTCCCATCTCAGCATTCGGGATAGGCTTTCGCCGTACTCCCATCTCAGCAATCGGGATAGGCTTCCGCCGTACTCCCATCTCAGCATTCGGGATAGGCTTCCGCCGTACTCCCATCTCAGCAATCGGGATAGGCTTCCGCCGTACTCCCATTTCAGCAATCAGGATAGGCTTCCGCCGTACTCCCATCTCAACAATCTCAGCATTCGGGATAGACCTTCGCCCTACTCCCATCTCAGCAATTCTCAACACTCGAGATAGGCACAGTCCTACTCCTTTCTCAGCAATCTCAAAATTTGATCCTCTCAGCAAGAAATTGAAATTAAAGCACTCTGCATTTCGGATAGGCTTTGTCCTATTCTTCCTCAGCATTTGGAATAGGTTCAGTCCTACTTCCTTCTCAGCATACAAATGCATTCGAGTGGGCCTCCGCCCTACTCTTTTCTCCGCATAAAACCAAAATTGAAACTCAAATCGAAATTCAAACTCAAAATTAAAACTTGAAATAAAAAATGAAACGAATCTAAGATCAAATCTCTTGAAATCTTGTGATCTGAAATTCACCTCCCTTTTCCCCAGCGAGAGTTCTGCAATATTCAGTCTTGGAGATTTACCTGATACTCTCTAGCGGAAATTCTTCTACTTCGTCCTAAGTTTGTCACTTGGACATCTGTGTTGGTTTTGTTGATCTCTTCGGTCAACACCAATACTCGCGGTGTGCTTGGTTAGCACACCACACCTATTGGGGGTCCATTTGTTGACCTCAATTTTAATGAGGTCTTCTCTTCCCTCTTTAGTGTTTAGGATCTAGCCTTAGGCTTTTCCTTTGACTATCTTAGAGGACTAGAATCGGGACCCATCCCTTAGAAATTTGAACCACTTCTTGCCTCCCTGCAAACCCCACAAGCTTGATTGTAGACCCCTAATCACCTAGAGGGTTGAAATCAAATGTGAAGGTTTAAAGGATGAGTTCCCTATATGACTCTTTGGCCTTAGGACCACCCCAGGTGGCTCGGTCCAGTGAGGGTCGACTAACACACTCACTACACTCACACTCTACACTCGTCACACACACAATCCAAATCCTAAAACCACACACATACCCAACTTGGCTCCTTGACTCATGTAGGTAATTCATATGGATGGACCTTAACCCCTAAGCCCCCGGCTAAGAGGGTTAGAACAACATAGTGAATGCCTCAAATGAGTCCTCTCATGGCTCATATAGGCTTAATATGGCTTCATGGCTCAACCAAAGTGCTTCCATTTCACTCATATTTGATCAATCTTCATTATTCCAAAATTTCAATTTTTGACCCCGGGGACCCTACACCTACCAAACCTACTAAAAGCCCTTAAAATTGCCCAAATCCTCCAAAATTTCCAAATCACCCAAAATTTCCCAAAACTAACCTTGAACATTTCCTCACCAATCAAATTGATCATCCATAGCCAGAAATACCAAAAATACCAAAAATACCCCCCAATACCCTCCAAATACCCAAAATGCCCCTCTTAGCCAAAAATCCAAAAATTCAGAAAATATGCAGAAAACTCCAAAAAATCCCAAATATTCCCAATTTCATTTTTTCCAACTACACCATGGGCCAATTTTGTCAATTTACCCCACTTCTACCAAAACCCCCAATTTAGCCCATTCTTAACCCATGTGAACCCAATGTCAAACCAAATCTACCTAATTGACCCCAATTTTGGTCCAACTCAATTCTAAACTTCAATTTAATATTCACAATATCAATTTTGACTAAATCTAAGTCCAATTTGATTGAAATTTGAATCCAATTTCACTTTTGACCTTAAAGCCCAATTTGGACCCATGACCCAAACTTAGCCCAAACCAAACCAATTCAACTCCAATTGACCTCAAACCTTTTCTAAACCTTCCCTAACATCCCCAAAAACAAAACACTAACATAATTTGCCCAAAATTTGGAACCAAACCCCACTCAAATTCAACCCAAAACCAAAAATCTCAATTTTGACCTAAACCCAAACCTAACCCAAATAAGCTCAAGTCCCAAAACCAAAACCCAACCAATGTTAAAACCTCTTTGAAACACTACCATAAACATTTCCCAACATTAATTTTACATCAATTTCAATCTTAGCCCAACATTGGCCCAAATTAGCCCAATTTGACCTACATTGGCCCATTTGCCAAATGAACCCAAATTCAACCCAATTCAAACCCAAACCACCTCAAATTCATTTCAAATCACTCATGACACATCCCTAAACCAAACCCAACAATTATTTGGCCCAAACTTCTACAAAATTCCCTTCCATGAATTCATTCTTAAACCTAAAGGCTCATTCCCTTAAGCCTTCCTAAAAGCCCATCCAAAATGATTTCAAAAAGCCCAAAATCCATCTTGAAGCCCACATGACAATCCTCTATCATCATCCATTTGATAAAACCATCTCCTAAGTTCTAAATCCATGATGAAATAATTCCAAATCAAGCCATATGCCAAATCCCTTCAAATCACCCCTAAATTACCAAAATTTTTAAAACCCTTTTTCATGTAAATGACCAAGCTTTGTCCCAAGCCACATGGAGCCATGAGCAAGCCATTTACAAGCCATATGAAGCCATGGAAGGTTTGACATGTGACCAAGCCATTAATGGCAAAAGAGGGCCCCCTTTCCTAATCCTTCATTAAGCCTTTTTAACCATAACCATGTCACACACTAAACCAAGTTTAGCCACCTCACCATGGATGGAGACTTCACCACTCCATGGCAGCTGACCCAACTGATCCCCCGGCCCAAAATTAGACCATGGGAAGGTGAACCAAGCCTAAATACATGGGTTGACCAAATTGAACCCAAAATGAGCCTCTCCCCATTCCATTTCAATTCAGCCCCTTTACACATGTCAAACTCCAATTGACCGCACCATCGCTAACCCCCGACCCCACCGGTCAAGATGGTGACCAGTGCTCGGCCGGCCGACCCACCGAGCCGCCGGAAAACACCATGGCCGAAAGCTCCATGTGAGCCAAAAATTCAATTCTCCTCGTCGACTTGTCTCAACCCAAATGGACAAGATAACTCTTCTTCTCCTCACCGTAGCAAACTGATCCCAGCCTTCAAACCCCCGGGAAGCCCTCCAACCATGCCTATTTAAACACCACCTCCTCTCGGCCATGAGAAGTGCTGAACAAAAACTTACTGAAACCCTGCCAAAATCATCCCAGACCACTCTCTACACATAGAGAACTTGATCCCCACTAAAATCCCCCTGTCATTTCCTCTCTGTGAGCTCAATTTCGGAGTTGAAATTCAAGCTCAAAACCAGGACACTTCACCACAGTGAGCCAATCTCCAAATTGATTGGTCCTACACCTTCACCAGACCAAGAGGAGAAGTTTCCCAGCAAAAGCCCCCTCACCAGGCCAGCCATTGCTCCCAGCCTCCAAGCTTTGTGATCGGTTGTGGTCGAAATCATATCTAGACAATTCACCAGGCCAAGGGACTTCATCTGGAGCTTGCTTGGACCCAATCGAAGGTGGCACAACTCTCAGATCGAAGCTTCACTTCTCTGAGCAAAGGTATGGACTCACTCTTCTTCCTGAGCTTACAGAGATTCTCCATTTTAATTTGAATCAATTTCAATCCATGTTTACCGTATGGATGTGTTCGTCTCTTCAACACTAATCCATAGAGCATAAGAACACAAAAATCTGTTGAGAATCGAGTGAGAAATTAGGGTTAGAAGGTTGACGGTCACGGGTTCGCACCAGTCGTAGACGATGACTGGGAACCGTTGGATCGCGCGTGTATCGGATGGACGGCTCGGATCGCGTCGGACCAGAAGATGTTACGTGAAAGGCGGGTCCCGGGACGGCTGAGTTAGATGGCGGCGCCGAATCAGGAGACGATGCATGGAGCTTCGGAGCTGCCGAGGTTGACGCGGCGCCGCGTGGATAAGTAGGAAAATAGGGACTTTTCTTATTTATTAAATACCCAAAACTTCAAAAATTCATAACTTTGTGTAGAAAAATCCTAAAAATAAAATAAAAATACCCACTTGCTCAGTGAACAGAGAAGAATAATATGGAAAGGAAATCAAGTAATTTCATTAAGTATTTTTATTTTAATTATTTATTTACTCTCTGCATTTTTTTAATGCTCCATGCATATAGGAAATTCACTATGGCATAAGAACATAGGGCTTTTGAAGCCTCTGAACTTGGAAACATTCCCTGAATTTTCCAAGGTCAGAGGTCATCCCTATGAGAAGTTATTGATTTTTCAAGTTCATGTTACTGTTTTGAGTATTTTAATTCCAATAATTAGCATGTCAAGAAATAAATTCTAGGAAAATTTGGTGATGTTTCTTGTGACCAGAGGGACCTAGAAAAAATAAGTTTTGAGTTAATTCACTTTGAATAACTCTAATTGGCCTAAATACCCAAAATTGAACTTTAATTAATTAGGGTTAACCATTCATCAAATTAACTTAAAAACAATTCTCCACTGTCCTCTAGGGATAGGAGAATACCACATAAAAATTTGAAACCAATTGGACTTGATTAACCCAACAAATGGGTTGATTAAGCCTCTTAAGCAAAATTGGGTAAAATTAAACTTTAAAAATTCATAACTCACAAAATACTTTTCAAAAATTCACAAAAATGGTTTTGGAGCCTCTCTGATATCAGAGGAACTTAGGAAAATTAAAATTGTAATTTTCTAAAAAAGTTGATTTTTATCATTATTTTAATATTTTTAATAATTAAAAAATAATAATAATTATAAAAATATTAAAAATCCCCAAAATGTCACATTTTGAATTATAATCATTTAGGAACAAACCAAATATTTTTCTTAAGTACCTAGGGTAAGATATTGAATTTTAAAGGCTTAATGTATTTTTTTTTTAATATTAAAAAATGTATTTTCCAACTTTTTCACTAAAATAATTCTAATAAATCAAAGAAAAATCCGAAAAATATAAAATTTATTTCTCTGGACCCCTTGAGGTCAGAGAGATTTAAGAAAAATATAAAATCTATTTTTCAACTTTAATTTTATTTTAAAATTAATTAATGCTCCAAAACTCAAAATAATTCTACTAAATAAAATATAATTCAATTTTAAGAACAGAAAAATTCCCTTGGTCATCTTATTGAATTTTCTTTGGAAATCCCTATTTTCTACAAAAAATAATTATATAAATAAATTAAATACAAAAAATCACATTTTTCCCTCTAATTTCTTAATTGACATGTGAGTGATGCCACATAAAAATTTCAAATTCATTGAAGCTCAATTTAGTGAGTTATGGAATTATTAAGCTTGAAGGGCAAAATGGTAATTAAAATTTTAACCCTTAATTAAAACTTTAGGCTTAATAAAATGAGAGAGTAAAATATTTGATCCTAATCTGATTTGGATGATTGAAATTTAAATAATTAAAGGATAGAAACCCATCAATCATTTTTAAGATTAATTAGAGTAAACTTTAATCATTTACCCTAAATTAATCGCCTCAATAATATTTAATTCCTAATTAAAATGATAATTCAAACTCAAGATTTAAAATACTAAAAGACTTAATCATTAAATTAAATTAAAATTAAAGCATTTAAATTAAATCCTTCCAAAATTTCAATTGAATTAATACTTTAACAATTAAATTAAATCATCTTTAAAACATAAAAAATAAAATATTAAAATAAAATTAAAATAAAATTAAATTAAAATTAAAATAAATTAAATTAAATTAAATTAAACTAAATTAAATTAAATTAAAACATATTAAATTAAATTAAATTAAATAAAAAAAATAAAATCAAATTAAAATAAAATCTAAATTAAATTAAAATTAAAAATAAAATTAAATTAAAATTAAAACTAAACCAAATTAAATTAAATTAAATTAAATTGAATTAAATATAACATCACCTAAGACATAAAGAATTCAAAATAAATCTAAAACAACTTGAACACTATTCCAAACTTAAACCCATTAATTAAAATTAAATTAAATCACAAATCACTTAAACATTAATTTGCCCTCAAAAGCTCTTGTTGTCATAACTCCTAAACGGAGTATTAAGTGAAGTGTTACTTCACTTATAGGATATTCAAATGTCCTAATTCACTGAGCAAGATAACAAAACTTAAACTCCTGGATGATTAATTCACTTGTATAATTAAATTCTCTTGGACTTAAGACAATCCTAGAGGTATTGAAAAGATGTTTAAGACTCGTCTTAAGCACTTCCTCAATATGATAGGATATTTATAAGAACAATTGAACTTAATTGTTCTTTGATGAAAAAAATCGTCCTTAAACCAAAACAGAAGAACCTAGACATCATAGGAGATGACTAGCTATAGGATTAAGATCTTGGTAGAAAACCAGAAATCTTGCCCTTAGCTTTACCTAGGTAATTGGCATAAATACTTAAATGCCTTAACATGTGTTTTAAGTGCAGCTTGGGATGACGGGAAGACTCTCCAGGTACGCTTTTATTTTATTGCAATTTACTTTATTGCAAATGTACTTTACTTTTCTTGCATGATAAACAACTGTGAAAACCAAAACATTTAGGATAGTCCCTAAACTGAAACCAAAATTAAATTAAAAAATAATTACAAGATAATATTCACCGCCACAACATTTCAAAATATAAAACAACTCAAAATTTAATCACAAACAGAACAAAAAACTACAATTGCAACTAAATTAAAACGTCTCGTTCAATGATCGAGAATACCTCGAATGATGTAACCCACGTGTTGCTAACGGGATTTTCCACTGTCTAAATGAAGGTGTTGAACTCATTCAGTTGAGTTTAGCAAATTCATCTAGACTAAGTGAATTCGATGAAAATATCGGTGCTGGGATGACAGAACCGTGGGAACTTAATCGGTTCTGTTTAAGTAACTTTAAGATTTGTTTTAATTAAAATATTAAAAACACTTGGATTTTAAGATTTTCTCTAAACCAAAACACTTCTCTCATCTCCTGGTTTATGACTTCTAAAACTAAACCTCTGCAACAACAAGGAGCTCGGAGCATGGTGGGTAGCATGACCATCGTCATCAGCAAAACTCGGGTCTACTTCAGCAAAACCTTTCTTAGAATTAAATAACCAAGCCATAGGATTTCGAGGTAGTTTGCCTAGTGCAACATAAATCCTCAACTTTTCGTTAGGCATTTGCATAATCATATTATGTAAATTAAGCCCTAACCGGTCTTAGGACTCCGAGGTGATCGTTCGATACGACATAAACCCTCAAATCTTCGAGACTGATTGTATGATTATGTCATACGAATATAAGTCCTAATTAATTAAAATTGGCAAGATCGGAATATCAGATAATATTATGATTTCTTAAATTGAAGCCAAACAATAGGACAATAGGAAGTTGCCAAGATTCTTCTTGGATCCTCAGCTTCTCCTACCTTTCTTCCTTTGGATTCTCAAAAATAAATTGTTCCAAATTTTGAGTCATTCCCTTTTGAAATTTCAAAAATCCTATTCTTTGAAAACCTTAAAATTTGAAATTCTTGAGAGAAAAACCACTGATCATTATCGAGAGTTTTCTTAAGTGATTCCCGTCATTTAAGATGTAATTAACTATAGGGGCTTGCCCTTATAGAGAACTTTAAGAACCCAGTGTAATATAGACCTCGCTTAATTCATTTATATTAAGCAGGGGAACTTGTCGGCTTATAAAATTGGTTCGCAGACCAAACGGATGTCACAAATCTCCTAGTTTATTTAATTGAGCCCCATCATCAAGTAGTGTGTCTATTCTTCGGGATAGATACACGGTTTGTGGTGCGGTGCTCGTTTATTGACCCACAATTTTATATTATGATATTTTTAATTTAATTGCAACGACGCCAAAAACTTGACCCCGCTATATTATATGTATAGAATTGTAATTATTTATGTTGTGGATGCTACGCAAGTATACGTATCGTATCAAGTAATACGAGGCTCTAGTGGAGTCTCGGTTATCGATCCCACGGGGAAAGAGAAAATTAAATAACAACTAATTTTAAAATAATAATAATAATAAAACTAGTATACGAAAATTTGGAATTCTAAATTTAAGCGCAATAAAGTAAACTAAGTATTCTAATCAGGTAACTTAACCAAGTAGAGAATTAATACGTATTAAAAGTGCAGGAAATTAAACTAAATAAGTCTTAACTATTTAAAAAAAGTATCTTTCCCCTTGTTTAGAAATTTAAGTTATTGATGAATTTAAATAGATAATTTTAAGGTATTGTGACAAATAGGAGCATTCTTATTCTTTACCCTTTGGTCCAGGTGTAAAGAATATCGACTAATCCTATGTTTGATTCATCGAATCCACGGCTAGGTCGGGAGGATACCGACTGCCACTTCGTAGCTCCCACGTTCCCCTTGCTCGAGGGCTAACATCTATACTTCAGCTCTCAAACAATAGGACCGAATTGAATATTTTAGTCCGTCACACTAAAATGCTCAATTCTACGCCCGATGATATTATTTCCTATTTATTTGCACCTTCCTTCCAAGGCTTTTGAATTCCCCGAATATCAGATGTAATTTTTACTATAGTTGTAAATCAACAAATTTTAACAAATCAAATTGCCAGTTTGAAAAGTAAATTAAGTTTTAAGTAAAAATTATCACAATTTATTAATATATAAAAGTATCTCTATTTTAATTTCATCAAGTCACTTAATTTCATAAACGAGGAGAAAGACTAAATAAACTACTCGTAATGCATGGGAACTAAACTAAGCATGGATTTCATTTAAAGTTAAAAACAATAAATACAAATACTTATCTTGGTTTATCCCAAAGCGTACTCCTCGTAGTTCCTTTGACTCTTCCTTCCAAGACGAAGACGACTCACTAATTACTCACTAAACTCACTAAAGACTCACTAAAGACACTCACTGCACACAAAACTAGACAAAAGACTAAAAGATTGCACACAAAAGATCGAGTTTCGGCCTCATATATAGAGGTAAGCAAAGGTCCAAGAGGTGTGTAAGCATCTCTTCAAAAAGTGTCCGTGTTCAATGTATCTCGTGCCATTTGAACTAGCTCGCCGTCGGCGACGAACTACCTCGCCGTCGGCGAGGCTTCTGAAGATCTTCAAACTGCGCTATCTCACTGTCGGCGGGCTCGGGCTCGCTGTCAGCGAGACAGTTATAAATCCTTCAGAAATGTCTCCTCGTAACCTCGCCGTCGGCGGGTTCGATCTCGCCGTCTGCGACTCAGCACAAATTGCATTATTTTCTTTCTTTTTACTCCAAATCCGCTCCTTTTTATGATTTTTGCTTTTATCACCTAAATTCTCCATTCCTGCAATAAAATAAAGAAAATACCCTTCTTTAAAGTGCAATTTCATCAAAAATAGGTATGAATTTCTTAATAAATTTTTCGAGTGATCAAAATCCCCCAAACTTACTTATTACTTGTCCTCAAGTAATTTTAAGTACTACATAAAAATAATGATTTCTATAGTAAGATTTTTCAATTCAAATAAACTATGAATTAGATTAATTAATATAATAAAGTTAAATAAAAATAATTCATGTAATTTTAATTAATCTTATAGAAATAAATTAGTTATCAGGTCTAAGATTTCTAGCTTACTATTCATTTCAGGAATGACTATATTTAAAAGAATAACTACTTAAGATATTTATATGATAAGAAATTCAAGAAAACACTATTAGGTAAAATTCTAATCCATAAATATAAGTTTGGAAATATCTATGTTTTTCCTTTTAGGTTAATTCAAATGAAGCCAATTTTTGATAAGGCATCTCCTCAAGCTTCTCCTCATTTTTCTTTTTCTTTTTCTTTTTCTTTTTTCTTTTTCTTTTTCTTTTTCTTTTTTTTTCTTTTTCTTTTTTCTAATGAGGATTACTGTATCTGGAGAGCCTGTTAATAATTTTGAACTTCATTTTCATCTTCCTAAATTTGAAACTTAGGAATATTTCTTAGCTTATATATACTTCATAGTTTTTACTTTATTGATTTTCAATCTTTTCTTTTTCACTTGAATACTTAAGAATTTTAATTTTAGAATATAGTTTTCCTTACTAAAAATAGTTTACTATATTCTTATTCCCTTTAACCAAATATTTTATTCTATTTAATTAATTAAAGCACTAGAAATATTTCATTTAACCTTTTATAATAATTAAATAAAATAATTCATATTAATTAAATTGAAAAATTTGCTATAAAAATCATTTTATAATAATTTGAAAATAGAAATTGAGAACAAGTTAATAACTAAATTTGTATTTTACTCCCCCCCAAACATAAATTTTTATATCAATTCTAAATAATGAAAAAGGGAAAGTAAATAAATCATACCTTTGAAGTTTAGGTATTTCTTTTTCTTTGAAATTTTTGCAGGTTTTTTCATTTTTCATTGAACTCGTATCGTTAGTATTCTCCATATATATATATAACAATTTAAAGAAAATGCAGGGATAAAATCTAAGATAAGTATTAAATATAACAATAAAAATTAACTCTACACTACACATATGAATTACTAACATATAAAAAACATTGAACTAACAGATTAACAATTTTACAACTTAAAACAATACAGAATAAAATAAAAACATATTAAAGAAAACTAACATCCTATTTAACATAAAAACAAATGCAATTAACTAATACAAAAAAAAAACAATAACTAAACTATTATCACAATTCAAGCAAATAATCTAACAAACATCCAATGTCTTAAAACATAAAGTACTGAATATTACAAATATATAAAGTCTTCAAAATAACTTAACATCAAACAAATAAAACAAATAAAGTCCTAATCTTCAGACATCAAAGTCCCGAGCTATATCATCTCCTCCCCGATCTCGTAAGCCGAGAAGACCGAGCGAGATGATCCCGTGAATATCGGGGGCACTCGGGAAAGACAACATCTAAATCACCACTCCTATAACGACGTTCAGCCTTCATAGTATGCAATCTCGTATTCCGAATGTCGCTGGAGATATTCACTATCATAATCATGTCTCCTCTCCAGATTATCAATTCTTTGATCAAAATGATCAAATCTTCTCCCCATTGTCTCTCCAAACTGCTCAAAACTTCTCCTTTACAGTGTCAATTCATTCATCAGATCTTGTAGGGTAGGGGTGGTAGGCTCAGGAGGTTCATGGCTAGTAGAGGGTATATCTCTACTCGACCGAGTGAAATAACTTCTTACTCCCGCTCTCCACCCTTCATGAGATTCATACTTCTTAATATTGGCAGTACGTGAGTGGTTTCATTGGTTCTACCCATTCTTCATTATCTCTAGCCTCAACTCCGGAGAGTTGGCGAGTGCAAAAATTAATCCAGGGTGTCCTAATCCGGCTCCACTCTCATTTCGAGGAGTGGCCGGGATGTTTTGATAAATAATTCTCCCGATGTTGATGCTTCTGTTATTCTGAATACAAAAATTCAGAATTGCTCTATCTCGTGTTACCTCACTGTGGTGATATGTGGGTAACAGAGTAGAACAAATAAAGTAATGCTAGGCTTTGGAGACTACATTTAATTTAGAAAGAGGAAAATTCACTCTTTCCTGCTGCTTAATTTTCCAAACCCGGTCCCATCAGTGAGAAAGTTAATGACTTCCTCCAGTGGTCCTTCCATCGTTCCAAAAGTTTCATACTCGCTAAAGTGCGAGTCATGAACTTCATAGAACGCGTTAATTCTTGCATCATTGAAATTTACAAAAAATCCTCGTACCTTTACTGGTGCATCTTCAACGGCAGTTAAATTGGCATAAAATTCTTTAACCACTTCTACAGCTGCTCTATATTGAACGTAACAGAAATTCTCCCAACCTCGTTCCTTAATAATCCGCTCTACTTCTCCTCCCGGATTTTTGAAAACCCGATCCGCAATGCACTTTCTTCCTTGTATGTTTTCAAAATATTTAGCCTGTGCTCGTGCATTGATGAATCGGTCTTCGTCGAATTCTACTCGACGTTTTTGTCGTGGAGCCATACGATCGATCTGTGAAAATCATGAAAATTTTCCTAAGAAGGCTTCCTACAACATTTATAAGCAATTTAAATTAAATTCCATGGATTTCCACCATATATTTCTTCCATATTTTGATTTTTCCCAAAATTTGCAATGTGGTGAAAATACATGGTGAAAATCAAGAATTTTTGCATAGGAGTGAAGCACTTACCAAGGGAAGATGAAATCCGGTGTTTTTGAGTGATGAAATCGCTTCAAATCCAAGATCTCTCAAGCCCTAGGTCGGTTTTTGTGAAAATGAGGGGTTGGGGATGATGAATAGTGTTTTTGACCGGTCAAATATATGTTTTTCCCGACCTCGCTGTCAGCGAGATTTTTCTCGCCGTCGGTGAGCTAATATTTTTCAGAACCAAAAACTCTCGGGAAAAATCCGCTGTCGGCGAGAAATTCTTCGCTGTCAGCGAGATCGATCTCGCTGTCGGCGGGATTTTTCTCGCCGTCGGCGGGATTTTTCTCGCCGTCGGCGAGATTCCAAAAATTTTAAAATTTTTGAAATTCTTCACTCATTTTCGTCCTTAATTTGCCTTATATTATATTTCCGATCACATCATTTATTTATTAATTTAATATGAAGATTAACTACTTATACACAAACAAATTCACACAACACAACAAATTAACTTTAATATGTAAATCCATGAGATATACAAACTAACATAATTTTAGACTCTATAATCAAACTTCAAACTTCAATCCTTACTACTAATCAACATCGCAAACCAATCCACGACACACTAAATGCTGATACAAAACTATGACGCATATCTTAATTAAGTTTGAGATATTCAAATCATCACTCCACACATAATAAATTCTAAATCAAATCAAATAACATCAATACAAACATACTATGGAAATCTTTACTACTACTCTTCAAGGTCAGAATCTTCATCTTCTCTGATATTTCCGATATGACGATGATGCACAAATAAGTTATAGAAAGGCCTGAAGGGAAATTCCGAAGCAGATTCTTCAGTGATCCAACCCTTCTGTCTCAGTAAATAAAGAAAGCTAGCTTCCAGGTGTCCAGAATGATCAAACTGTTCCTTCATCCTCCATTCAATGTGATCAAATAAATCAGATATATTGTCGATTGAATCTCTCACTTTCTGCAGTTCTTTCTTCATTCCTTTAATTTTCTTCATAATTAACTCCGTTTTATCTGAAATAGGCCTTGCTATAGGATTATTCTGTGAAGCTCTATCAGAGATAAATTTAATGTCTTCATTATTGTCCAAAGTAGGGAACATATCTGTAGGATCAAGCAGCTTCCAAGGTAACGTAACCTTTTCCCAAGCTTCATAAGAAACCCGATACTCGATCGCATAATGCAAAAATAGTAGATGGGTGTCCTAGTCCGTGAACCGACCCATGCACAATTAAACCCAATGCAGACTTAACAATTATTGATCCAACATCAATAGGCAATCCATTTTGAATACATTAATTCAATATAGCGCATTCCTTCGAAACCTTGTTTACCCTCATAGTAGGTAACAATTTAGATGAGATGAAAAAATGCCAGTACTTTGAGACAGGATTCAAAAGTGATGCAGAGAAACTAACATACCCGTCTTCACGCATTTCCCAATCTTCCGGTTCATCAGTCAGATATCAAAATATCTCATTCATATTATATCGAGAAGGCACAAAATTTAAATAGTGACATACCGGGGTGTTTTCTATAGAGAATAATTCATTTACTCTTGATGGAGTAAACGTCGCCCATCTTCCTCGGACGTAGACATTCCCATTATTGATCGCATGTAAGTTAGAGTAGAACTCTTTCACAACTGGAATAACAACGGCAGACGTAGTGTAACAAAATACCTCCCAATGCACTGCGCGATCGGTTCTTCTATCTTCGTAGTGGAATTATCTAATCCTTGATTGACAAATCCCCGTTCCTTGATAACTCTTTTCTTTATCAAAACCTTGTTGAAGATCCGCTGCGCTTCCGCACTCACAAATTTCCTCCGGTTAAACACTCCAGATTTAGAAGAATCTAAGAATTTGGAGGCCATTATGGTGAATGGAATGAATTCTAGTGAAGAAGGCAGACTTAGAATGGTTTAAGAATGGGTTTTCACAAAGGAATTGGTGTTAAAACCGTCCAAATCGGCATTCAAAGTATAAATAACTCATCTTTATAACTTCCTCGCTGTCGGCGAGGACGTTTCTCGCCGTCGGAGACTCGGTTATAAAACCGCCTTTCGAGTTCTCGCCGTCGGCGAGACGTTTCTACTGTCGCCGAGCTCTATAAATAAACCGAATCTAATTTAGGCGCGAACCTCGCCTGTCGGCGAGTATCGACCTCGCCGTCGGCGAGATTCCAAAATAATGTCCAATTTCGCTCTAAATTGAATAATTTCTTTTCTCATCATAATGGTTCGAATATGTGATGATTCTTAATAATAATTGAGTAGTAAAGTTTCAATAATATAGACTAACTATTAAGATAAAACAAAAATAGATGACTAATATGGGTTGCCTCCCATAAAGCGCTTGGTTTAACGTCGTCAGCCCGACCTAATTTCAATTATTAATCGAGTCGACTAAGCATTAAAACCTCTTTATAGTTAGGTCTTATACCTTCGAAATATGGTTTTAATCTATGTCCATTAACTTTAAATTTATGTCCAGCTTTTTGATCTTCGATTTCTATAGTTCCGTATGAAAATATTTGAGTTATGGTGAAAGGTCCTAACCATCGAGACTTCAATTTTCCAGAAATAATTTCAATCTAGTATTATATAACAAAACTTCCCGTCCCGGTTCAAAATTTCTCCGATTAATCTTCCGATCATGCCATATTTTCATCTTTTCTTTATAAATCCGATCATTATCATATGATTCATTTCTTAATTCTTCCAATTCATTTAATTGCAGCAATCTCTTCTCACCAGCTTCCCTCATATTATAATTAAATTCTTTAATCGCCCAATATGCTTTATGTTCTAATTCAACTGGTAAGTGGCATGTTTTTCCATATATAAGCTCGTAAGGAGTCATTCCAATCGGAGTTTTATAAGCGATCCTATAAGCCCATAATGCGTTGTCTAATCTAATGGACCAATCTAACCTATTTGGGTTTACGGATTTTTCTAAAATACGTTTAATCTCACGATTAGATATTTCAGCTAATCCGCTAGTCCGTGGATGATAAGCGAGTGGATATCTTATGAGTAATATTGTATTTTTCTACTAGTTTGTGAATGTATTTATTTCTAAAATGAGTTCCTCCGTCGATGATAATCACTCTCGGCATTCCAAATCTAGTAAAAATATTTTTCATCGAAATTTTGAAACACTCTTAAGCATCACACCTAGGTAAAGCTTGCGCCTCAATCCATTTGGAAACATAATCAACAGACTACTAATATGTATGAGTTTCCAAACGAAGGAATAAAAGGTCCCATAAAATCTAATCCCCAAACATCAAAAATTTCAACTTCTAATATAAAATTTAGAGGCATTTCGTTTCTTCTAGATATATTTCCTAATCTTTAACATTTATCACAAGTTTTAATATATCTGTATACATCTCTAAATAGAGTAGCCGGTAAAATCCGGATTGTAGAATCTTATAAGCGGCTTTATCGATCCCGAAATGTCCTCCAAAATCGAATCATGACATTTTGAATAATTGGTTCGGTTTCTTCATAAGGTACACATCTTCTAATAATTAAATCCTTACATTGCTTATATAAATATGGTTCATCCCAAAATAGGTTTTCGTATCATGGATGAATTTTTTATGTTGTTGTAAAGTTAGCATAGGTGGTAAAATATTACTAACTATATAGTTTACTATATCGAGCATACCATGGTATTTTCCACTCATTGATATTATATAGTTATTCATCGAGAAAACTGTCTATAATTTCATTTTCAATATCGGATAATTCATGATTTTCTAATCTTGATAAATGATCCGCAATTTGATTATCGGTTCCTTTCTTATTAACGATCTCAAAATCGAATTCTTGCATTAATAGCATCCATCTAATTAATCTTGGTTTGGAATCTTTCTTTTGCATTAAATATTTGATAGCAGAATGATCGGTATGCACGATACATTTTGTTCCAATCGGATAAGGTCTAAATTTATTAAAACCATATACTACGACTAATAATTCTCTTTACAGTAATCGTATAATTTATTTCGAGCATTATTTAGAGTTTTACTAGCATAAGTATATAACTTTAAAAATCTTTTCATATCTTTTCCTCAGACTCGCTCCTACAAGCATAATCACTAGCATCACACATAAGCTCGAATGGTTTCTCCCAGTTAGGTGAAACTATTATAAGTGCTTGTAATTAATTTTTCTTTTAAGAGTTCAAAAGCATTCGGGCATTCGATTGTAAATTCAAATTTCTTGTCCTTTTCGAGAAGTTGGCATAGAGGTTTAGTAATTTTTGAAAAATCTTTTATATAGCGTATGTAGAATCCAGCATGTCCAAGAAAACTTCTTACCCCTTTTACCGTAGTTGGAGGTGGTAATTTAGCTATAACTTGAATTTTTGCAGGGTCCACTTCCATGCCTTTTTCCGAAATTTTATGCCCTAATACAATGCCGCCTGCAACCATAAATTGACATTTCTTCCAATTTAGAACTAAATTTTTTTTCTCACATACTTCTAATACTTTTTCAAGATGAGTTAAGCATGTGTCAAATGATGTTCCAAATACGGAGAAATCATCCATAAATACTTCTATTCCATTGTCAATTAACTTACTAAATATAGACATCATACATCTCTAGAATGTTGTTGGTGCATTACATAATCCAAAAGGCATTCTTCGAAAAGCGAAAGTTCCATAAGGACTAGTAAATGTAGTTTTCTCTTGATCCTCAGGAGCAATTTGTATTTGATGATAACCTAGGTGTATCCATCTAGAAAACAAAAATACTTATGTCCAGCTAATCTATCTAACATCCGGTCTAGAAATGGTAAAGGGAAGTGATCTTTCCTGGTGGCGGTATTTAATTTCCTATAATCAATACGTATACCCCAACCAGTAACTTGTCTTATAGGAATAAGATCGTTATTTTCATTGGCAGTGACGGTCACTCCTCCCTTCTTAGGAACACGGTGAATTGGGCTTACCCAAGCACTGTCAGAAATATGATATATAATACCATTATCTAACCATTTTAAAATTTCTTTCTTAACTACTTCTTTCATTATCGGGTTTAATCTCCTTTGGGGATCTGCTTTAGGTTTATGTTCATCATCTAAAATAATTCTATGCATACAGATGGAAGGACTAATTCCTTTAATATCTGCTAAAGTCCAACCAAAAGTTTTCTTATATTTTTCTAAAGTTTCTAAAAGTTCTTGTTCTTGAGATTCGTTTAATGCAGATGAAATAATAACTGGTAAAGTTGAAGAATTACCTAAATAAGCATATTTCAAATGATCAGGTAATATTTTTAGCTCAAGTTTAGGAGGTTTAATTATTGATGGAACTATATTCTTGTCAGTGTTTTCAGTATTATCCAAAAATTCAAATCTTTCCTGAATATAATCTAGTTCTTCATTATTATCTTCAATTAATTCGATGTTTTCTATTTCTAATTTATCTTCGTAATATTCCTTAAAATGTTCGTGTTGTAAATGTTCAAGTATTTCCATCCGAAAACATTCATCATCTTTTTCTAGCGCGGGATATTTCATTGATTTTGCGATATTAAATGTAACTTTTTGGTCATTTACTCTCATAGTTAATTCTCCTTTCGAACATCAATCATAGCTTTTCCAGGTAGCTAAAAATGGTCTTCCTAAAATGATAGGAATTTCTTTATCTTCCTCCATATCTAAAACAATAAAATCTACTTGGGAAGATAAATTTATCCACATTTACTAACACATCTTCAATAACTCCCTTAGGATAGGTAACCGAACGATCGGCTAATTGAAGGGTTATCGAAGTAGGTGTAATTTTTCCTAATCCTAATCTCTTAAAAATTGATAGAGGCATTAGATTGATGCTTGCTCCTAAGTCACACAAAGCTTTTCCATAAAAATTTTCTCCTATAGCGCAGGGTATAGTGAAACTACCAGGATCTTTCAATTTTTCAGGAAGCTTCTTCTGAATAATAGCACTAGACTTTTCACTAAGTGCGACTGTTTCATTATCAGTGAATTTTCTTTTCTTATTTAAAATATCTTTCATAAATTTTACATAATTTGGCATCCGATCTAAAGCTTCGACAAAAGGTATATTGATTGTTAATTTCTTTAATATTTCAAGGAATTTAGCAAATTGTTTATCTTTTTTATGTTGAGCTAGTCGTTGAGGAAATGGTGGTGGAGGTTTTTCAACAGAAATTTTCATAGGTATTAAAGGATGTTCTAAGTTTAAATCTTGTTGAATTGTTTCCTTTTCAATTTCCACTTCCTCTTTTTGGCTTTCAAATTCTTTTTGAATTTGAGGTTCTGATTCTTTTCTACTCCTTAGTTGTATTGCTTTAATTTGTTCTTTTCCTTGATCTTTAGGATTTATTTCCACATTACTAGGAAAAGTTCCAGGTATTCTATTATTTAGCGCAGTAGAATAATATGTCCAAGTTGAGTTTCGATATTTTTAATAGATGTTCCTTGAATTTGTAATTGATTTCCTTGAATTTGTAGTTGATTTCCTTGATTTTGTAGTTGATGACCCATATTCAAAATTAATTCATCCATAGATAATTTCTTATCTTTGAATTGAGGGTTATTGTTATTAAATCCAGGTGGGTAATTAGGTTTATAGTTTGGATTTGCTTGATTAGGTTGATTCATCCATTGTTGATTAGATGTGTTATTCCAATTAAAATTTGGATGAGTTTTCCAACCAGGATTATAATAGTTTGAATAAGGGTTATTAGTTATATTATTAATAGCATTTAAAGTTTCATAATTAGATTGAAATTCTATGATTTGTCCAGATGAGTTTTCTTCTAAAGTAGGAGAGTAGTTCATTCCAAAATTATCTAATTTCTTAGATATAGCAGCAATTTGAGAAGCTAACATAGATATTGCATCGTTTTCATGAATGCTGGCTATCTTTTTCGGATTTATTCTATCAGCAGGCCATTGGAAATTATTTGTTGCCATTTCTTCGATTAGTGTATAAGCTTCATTAAATGGTTTAGACATTAATGAACCTCCAGAGACGAAGCATCGATGATTGATCTTAAAGATCCTACTAATCCATTATAAAAGGTTTGAATAATCAACCAATCCGGTAGCGCATGATGTGGGCATTTCCTAAGAAGTTCCTTAAATCTCTCCCAAGCTTCATATATTGATTCTCCATCTAACCGACAAAAAGAAGTTATATCATTTCTAAACTTAGCAGTTTTAGATGGTGGAAAATATTTGGATGGAAATTTTTGTGATAATTCTCCCCAAGTTTTAGTAGATCCAGAGTCTAACGAATTCAACCACATTTTAGCCTTATCCCTTAATGAAAAAGGAAAAAGTCTAAGTCTTATAAGCATCGTCGGATACTACTTGATATTTAAAAGTAGCACAAAGTTCTAGAAAACTAGCAAGATGTAAGTTAGGATCTTCGAGTAGGTGAACCACTAAATTGATTGTTTTGTACCATTTGGATAATTGCGGGTTTAAGTTCAAATGAATTAGTAGCTACATCGGGGTTTTGAATAGTTAAATGAATTTCATCCGATGTAGGGTTGGCATAATCTCTTAATGGTCTTTGTTGGTTCATATTTTGAATTTCGGGAATATTTGCCATTTGTGTTAAATTTATAATTTGTTTCTTTTGTTTTCTAATTCTTTTAATTGTACGCTCTAATTCAGAATCGTAAGGTATTAAATTTTCGTTTCCAAATTTGCGCATACAATTTTTGAATAGATATTAATTTATTTATTATGATTATTTTAAAATAGTCCGTTACTCTAGTAAATTTTTCTTACTTTCCCGGCAACGGCGCCAAAAACTTGACCCACAATTTTATATTATGATATTTTTAATTTAATTGCAACGACGCCAAAACTTGACCCCGCTATATTATATGTATAGAATTGTAATTATTTATGTTGTGGATGCTACGCAAGTATACGTATCGTATCAAGTAATACGAGGCTCTAGTGGAGTCCCGGTTATCGATCCCACGAGAGAAAGAGAAAATTAAATAGCAACTAATTTTAAAATAATAATAATAATAAAACTAGTATACGAAAATTTGGAATTCTAAATTTAAGCGCAATAAAGTAAACTAAGTATTCTAATCAGGTAACTTAACTAAGTAGAGAATTAATACGTATTAAAAGTGCAGGAAATTAAACTAAATAAGTCTTAACTATTTAGAAAAAGTATCTTTCCCCTTGTTTAGAAATTTAAGTTATTGATGAATTTGAATAGATAATTTTAAGGTATTGTGACAAATAGGAGCATTCCTATTCTTTACCCTTTGGTCCGAGTGTAAAGAATATTGACTAATCCTTGTTTGATTACCGAATCCGCGGCTAGGTCTGGGAGGATACCGACCGCCACTTCGTAGCTCCCACGTTCCCCTCGCCCGAGGGCTAACATCTACACTTCGACTCTCAAACAATAGGACCGAATTGAATATTTTAGTCTGTCACACTAAAATGCTCAATTCTACGCCCAGTGATATTATTTCCCTATTTATTTGCACCTTCCTTCCAAGGCTTTTGAATTCCCTGAATATCAGATGTAATTTTTACTATAGTTGTAAATCAACACATTTTAACAAATCAAATTGCCAGTTTGAAAAGTAAATTAAGTTTTAAGTAAAAATTATCACAATTTATTAATATATAAAAGTATCTCTATTTTAATTTCATCAAGTCACTTAATTTCATAAACGAGGAGAAAGACTAAATAAACTACTCGGAATGCATGGGAACTAAACTAAGCATGGATTTCATTTAAAGTTAAAAATAATAAATACAAATACTTATCTTGATTTATCCCAAGCGGACTCCTCGTAGTTCCTTTGACTCTTCCTTCCGATACGAGCACGACTCACTAATTACTCACTAAACTCACTAAAGACTCACTAAAGACACTCAACCGCACACAAAACTAGACAAAAGACTAAAAGATTGCACACAAAAGATCGATTTTCGGCCTCTATATATAGAGGTAAGCAAAGGTCCAAGAGGTGTGTAAGCATCTCTTCAAAAAGTGTCCAGGTTCAATGTATATGTGCCATTTGAACTAGCTCGCCGTCGGCGACGAACTACCTCACTGTCGGCGAGGCTTCTAGAAGATCTTCAAACCGCGCTATCTCGCTGTCGGTGGGCTCGGGCTCGCTGTCAGCGAGACAGTTATAAATCCTTCGTAAATGTCTCTTCGTAACCTCGCCGTCGGCGGCTCGATCTCGCCGTCGGCGACTCGAGCACAAAATTGCATTATTTTCTTCCTTTTTACTCCAAATCCGCTCCTTTTTATGATTTTTGCTTTTATCACCTAAATTCTCCATTCCTGCAATAAAATAAAGAAAATACCCTTCTTTAAAGTGCAATTTCATCAAAAATAGGTATGAATTTCTTAATAAATTTTTCAGTGATCATTTATATAAACTATTTGGGATGTGAGATCGGTTTGATTTCATACCTTAAAACTTTTAAACTTAAAATTACTTTCAAAATCAAATGTTATCTTTTAAACTATATATTTAAATTAAATTTAAAATATAAAAAAGTCGCCGACAATTTCTGTAGGCGACCCCCTTTTCAAAATAAAACACATAACCTAAAAATATGCCGACAAAAATGAAGAAGTAGAAGAAGAAGAGACTCATTTTATTAAAGATAATTGGGAAACTTTAGACATAACTCAAAATGATATACTTTTACCATCAATTAAAAGAGCCCTTGAACTGGAATTAAAAATGTTACCTTCACATTTAAAATATGCATTTCTTGGAAATTCATTAACTTTACCTGTTATTATTTCTTCTGAACTAAGTAAAGATCAAGAAGAAAAACTATTAGGTGTGTTAAAGAATTATAAGAAAGCTTTTGGTTGGACGATTGCTGATATAAGAGGAATAAGCCCTTCCATTTGCATGCATAGAATTTTAATGGAAGAAAATTTTAAACCTACTATAGAATCGCAAAGAAGATTAAATCCTATCATGAAAGAGGTTGTTAATTATTAAGTGGTTAGATGCTGGTATTATTTATCCTATTTTGGATAGTCAATGGGTAAGTCCTATTCATTGTGTTCCGAAGAAAGGAGGTGTAACTGTCATTGTTAACGATAAAAATGATCTAATTCCTACAAGACAAGTTACTAGATGGCGAATTTGTATTGACTATAGGAAATTAAATAAAGCCACTAGAAAGGATCATTTTCCTTTACCTTTCTTGGATCAAATGCTCGATAAATTAGCTGGAAACTCATGTTTCTGTTTTCTGGATGGATATTCTTTTTATCATCAATTACTTATTGCTCCTGAGGACCAAGAAAAGACAACATTTACAAGTCCTTATGGAACATTTGCTTTTAGAAGAATGCCTTTTAGTTTATGTAATGCACCTGCAACTTTTCAAAGATGTATGATGTCAATATTTTGTGATTTGATTGACGAAGGAATTGAAATATTCATGGACGATTTTTCAGTTTTTGGAATTTCTTTTGAATCTTGTTTGGAAAACATAGCCAGAGTTCTGAAAAGATGTGAAGAAACAAATTTAGTTCTTAACTGAGAAAAATGTCAACTCATGGTCACAGAAGGCATTGTACTTGATCACAAAGTGTCACAAAAAGGGATGGAAGTAGATCAAGAAAAAGTAAAAATTATTGCTGAATTGCAACCACCTACTACTGTCACTGATGTGAGAAGTTTTCTAGGTCATGCTGGATTTTATAGAAGATTCATAAATGATTTTTCTAAAATTGCTAAACCTCTTTGTCATTTATTAGAAAAAGATACGAAATTTGAATTTAATAAAGAATGTATTAATGCTTTTAATATTCGAAAGAAAAATTAATAATCGCACCTATCATTGTTGCACCTAATTGGAATAAATCTTTTGAGTTAATGTGTGATGCAAGTGATTTTGCAATTGGAGCTGTATTAGGACAAAAATATGAGAAAATTTTCAAAGTTGTATATTATGCTAGTAAAAATCTCACTGAAACACAAAGAAATTACACTACCACTGAGAAAGAGCTTCTAGATATAGTATATGCCTTTGATAAATTTAGACCTTATCTTCTTGGTACTAAATGCATAGTTCATACTGATCATTCTGATATTAAATATCTATTATCTAAGAAGGATTCTAAACCTAGACTTATAAGATGGGTTTTACTTCTACAAGAATTTGATTTTGAAATAGTAGATAGAAAAGGAACTGAAAACCAAATTGCTGATCATTTGTCTAGAATTTGGACATTCTAGAAGACTGGCAGTTGTTCCTGGATAATAGGACATGTGATACATTGCATTTGCATGCTCCAAATCGGTTTTAATCGTAAAGAGGTGCGAGCCAAAGTGAAGAGGTGCGAAGAACTGGACGCGGTGTCCGGCGCCTAGGCGCCAGACCGACCTTCTAGAAGATTCATTGAATGTGGACATGTTATGAAGAGGTGCCTCAAGGCAACCCTTGAAGCCTATAAATAGGGGTCCATTTCTTCAGAAAACGTGCCCCTCCCATTGTAACCATTTCTCTTATCCACTTTAGGACCTCTCATCCTTAGAGAGAGAATAGAGAGAGAAATTTAGGGCCAACTTTTGTTTAGTTTAGTGAGTTTATTTTCAAGTTGTTGCATCTGGAGTTCATTACACTGTGGAGTCAGTAGGAATCAGAAGATCAGTAGAAGGAATATTTGAGATAAGTATTTTACATTTGATTCAAAGTTTATTTATTATGTTTTGCTGTTTATTTTCAATGTGTTCTGAGTAGTTAGTTTACTTTCTTTCTTCAATTATGAAGAGATAGATAAGATAATATAAAGATTTGATGGAGAATTGAAATTCAAAATATTTTCAAAACATTGTGATGACATTAATACTCGATCTTACTTTACTTTTAAAATTGACCATTTAAATTGTTAAAACCTGTTGAAGAGTTTTGAGACCTTGAAGGAGAAGAACTCTTAACTTGTAAGTGTCACATGAATCTTTGGGTAGTCGAAGGCCATGTGCGAGCTATTCAAGGTGAAGTGTAAAGAAATAGGAAGATAAGATTTAAAGGGCGTAGAATTGATAAGTTTTTAGAGTGACAAACTAAATTCTTATAATTTGATTTATAGATTAGGAAAGGGTCACTAGTAGGGCCGACCATAGCCACCCTTGGACATCTAGTAGTGTGAGTCTAGATCAACCTATTCTACTAACAATACATCTGGACCTGATCTGTAAATTAACCAATGTTCTTTGTGCCTGGATCAAAGGGTAAAGAATAGTAATGCTTCTATTTGGCACAATACCATAAATCAAATTCTCCAACGAATATTAAATTATCTTTAAAATCTTAGATTAATTGAAGGAAAGAAAGTTGTTTATTTTATAGTTTTCATAAATCATTTTCTTATTATTGTTTTCTTTATTTGCATCTAGTAAATTAATAGTATTTTATAGTTAAATTAGAGGATAAAAAGATATTTTCGAAATTTAATATTTAGAAAATTTATTACTATAATTTTTCCCCGTGGGATCGATACTGGGGTTATTAAAGAAAACTCTATATTACTTCAAACGATACATATACTTGCGTAGTATCCCTAGTGTGTAAAAATATTTTCTAAAAATTTACATCATTTTGATTTTATACACTAGCCGCTATTTATAAGTTGGGTCAATCTTTTGGCCATCTTTTGGAAGCGAATATTACTGCATTATTGCGGGTCGGGTCATTGATCATCGACCATCTTCTGAATTCAAACAGTCAAAGTCAATCACTGTCAAATTCATATTATTGCTCAATGTTGAACTTTCAAATGCCATCGATGTATGATGGTCAATATGCAATGTTATCCAACCTCTAATGTTTTTTATTGATTGTTTCCTAATATCAACCAAAGAATGTTATCTAATAGTCATTAGTCATTAACTTTAGGCATCCATTATCTTAGTTTCTCAATCTACTTTTTACAAAAAAATCAATTCATTTAATTTTCTAACTTCGTTAAACCTCTGATACTCATCATTAACCATTGTGTAATGCCCATTTATATTAGATACCCACCAACCAGTAACATTAAACATATCTTTCTAGCTACTTAGTATCCCTTTTGATTAAGAGAATAATTAAGCTAATTTTGTAACAAACGTTTAAGCTCCAACATTACTCCCTAATGCAACAAATGATGCTTGCTAAAGATGAATATCTAATAGTTTCTGGTCTACGTTTAATACTTGTCTTGCTAGTTCTTAAGTCTCCACATTTAAAAGAAATGTGATTGAGACAAATACCATTCCATAAACTTCTTACGTTTATTATTCATTTATTCTAATCGGCCCATATAATAAATTCATAGCATCCTAGCCATAAATCTAATTAACTTATAATAAACACAATTAGTTAATTGACATTCAATCCTTCGGAATAGAAGTTTTGATCATTACCTTTTAAGGATAACCTGGCTCTCAATTAATAGAAACTTTCATAAATAAGATATCAAGAAATTAAAAACTAATAAATATTTTTTCTACAGTGTTTTACAAACTCTAAGCATATTAAGTATATTCTAATTTACACAACCAAGAGTTTTAAAAAGGTGAATATTGTTGTTATAGGTTTTAAGAGAGAAACTTTAGCTCATTTGTGAATATAAGAGATCATTTTCTATGGATCATGCTTGTATCCACTATAACCATTATCATCATCTAATCAAAAGAAAGAATAACATGAAGTTGTAGAAGGTACTAAGGGCCAGGAAGAAAAAGTGGATGAAGAGGAATAGCAGTGCAGTGATAATTTTATGATGTATTTAAATTGTACGTGTAATTTATCATTATAATCTAATAAAATATCGATCTAATAAATTGTTTATAAAGTTATTTGTTCTTTATATAATCTTATTCTTATGTTATGGACAAAACATGAAATTAAGAATACATTAATATGTAGGGGAATGGTTAAAATTTTGTATGAAAATGTAAACCTGAGATTTAATTTATAAATTATAAGTTTATTGATACATAATTTATATAATGCAGAATGGACTAATGGTACTCTTGAAATAGTTTACAATGAAAAATTAGCATTATATTGGTGGATCTATTAAAATTTTGTTGTTAGCACTAAAGAAAATTCTATAAATGCTACCATGTTCTGTGGCATTTATATGAATAATGCCAATATAAAAATACATCAAACAACCATCTATCATTAAAAATACTAAATGAAATTTATATCAATATAAAGTCATACAAATGGATTTCTTAATAGTGGCTAGTACTAAATGGTTGTTTATTAGTAATATCAATTGGTATTTCTATCAATATAAAGTGTGTCAGGCCTATTGTGTGATACAAAAGTACTATTAAAGAAAATTTTATAAGATAGTAGTGAGACTTGCAATGCTCTATGGAGTAGAATGTTGGCCTTTAAGAGAGAGGCATTAAAAAAAATTATGTGTTCTTGAGATGAGAATGCATAGCAGGATGAGTGACTTGACAGTTAAAGACAAAATACAAAATGAATATATTCGTGGTAGGGTTGGTGTTCCTCCAGTGGTGGACAAGATTAGAGAGAGTCGTCTTAGATGGTTTGGTAACATTAAACATTGACCACCTGATTGTCTATTTAGGAGAGTATACGTTTTAAATTTGAAATATGTTAAGAAAGGTAGAGATAGACCTAAATAGACTTGGTCATATTCTATAATAAATGGTCTTAATCTGTTAGAATTAAATGGAAATATGACACTCAATAGGATGCAATATTTTAGAAAAAGGATTCATGCAATTGACCTCTCTTAGTGGGATAAAGGCTTGTTGTTGTTGTTACTATCAATAGTTTCATTGGTCTACACATTAAATGTCAATTTATATCAAAACCTCCTAGGTTTCTGATTTCCCCTTCCTCTAGTGAGAATTATTGAGCCAACTAATTGAAAATACCCAACCTTATTATTTTCTTATTTGTCATAATCTAGCTAACACCAATTGATGTTATCCAACCATTAACATTTGATTTGTTTCTTTCTATTCATTAGATATCCCCTCATATCAAGAAAATAATCAAGTTAATTATCCACCATCACTTGCTAATAACTAAGACATCTATCGATTTCTCCTAACTTTACTGCAAGAGATATCTTTATTTTATTATAATCAAAACTTAAGTTATGATAAAAGATACATTTTGATTGATTTTTTACTCTTTCTTATAAAATTATTTGATTAGTTAAAGTCCAACATTTTTCTCTCATATAAAAAAGTCATTTTTCTGTGCAGAATGACTCATAATCATCAATATGCCTGCAAAGTTCTTACTTAATTTCCAATGAAAACATCTTTATATAGCTCCATGAATATTTTCACATAATAATATTTTACTGTTTATTAGAAAAAGTTATAGAAAGGGACCAACCTTAATAATATCTTAATGAACATTGACATCAACATGCTAAACATAGATGTAGTCAAGAACCTTTCCCTTCTTATATATGTGAAATAAAAACCTCTCTTCACTTAAATTATCATATAAAAATATTAAAATTGAAGCATTCAACATTAAAATAATGGAAAATTTGCATACATAAGATGTCATTGTTATCTATTTTCATATATAACAACATAAGTTTTTATATTTATATTTATAACATTTAGTTTTCACAAACCTGCGTATAAAAAGATTTTTTTACTTTTAAGAAGTTAGTACTAGATGTGTATTTGATATTTATGTAAAGATAGCAGTGTTACACATATAAATATATAAGAATTTGTGGCATATATTAAAATGTACTAAAATAATTGGCATGAGATTCTATGTTGATTAATTTTGATAGAACGTCCAAATTAATGTCTTGTTCTCTATTGACACACACACTCACACACACACATATACATCTTTAACAGAAATGATGTAAATAATGCCTAATACTTACCTATTAATAAAACCTAAAACTAAGTAATTTTTTGAACTACTAAACTCATGCATTTATATGTTTTATGATCAAACTATTATGAATTTTGCAAAAATGGAAAATATGGGTTGGAATTTTATTATTAATTATCATATTTGAGTAAGAATTTAAAATTTGATATAAGAATATGCGAGTATTGTAACTGTATAGTTTCAAGTGTTATGTATGTAATTGCCCCTACTTGTTAGTGGATAGAGTATTTTTTAAAAGTCTCCATAAACTTAAATGACATGCAAGTTATCTATTAATTTAAAATTTTTAAAAGTTATTAACTTTAAAGGCGCATAATTTTGAATGGATTCTATACTCAAAAGTTCCTATAAGGCTAAAGTGTCAACAACATTTCTAAAAATTCTAACAAGATGTACCATTTCAAAAGTTCCAATGGTTGGTCAATATTGAATAAGTTTGTAATAAGAGATTCTCCACACTGACCTATCATCATATAGTCAGTAGAAATTTATAATGTAATTAAAGTTATTACTCTACATCTTAGCCTACCTAAAGCTCAAAGCAACTTTATTTTTAAGGAATTTATTATTTTACTACTTACTTAATAGAAATAGAGTTTGAGTACTTAAAATCTTATTACTATAATAAAATATAAACCTTGCAAAAAATATGAAATATATCAAAAGACTTAGTTTGATGTATGAAGCAGGCACGAAAATATTTTATGCGCTTATATACATGTTTTATGGTTGGATCATCACATCTAATATCATAATATGACCACTTTTAATAATGTCATTCTACAAGGTTCTAAGTGATGCATATCCCAAAAAATTTAGTATTAATCAGATATATGCTAAGTCATACAGAATGATAGACCACTCCTATAAATAACGAAAACTCATTATATGAGGACATGGGGGAGGGGGGGTTTGGATATATAACATTTAAGCCCACTAATTCACGTGGATACAAAAAAATATATAATAAGGGAAACAAGATGTGGGAATAAATAAAACTATAATCACTAACTTGAGACATCGGTACTTTTATTTAAGTTTACACAGGAGTTATGTCTATTACACGTCCAATATACATGCTATTATTGATCCATATACCAATAATAAAGAGAATAAAATAAAGAAGAAAAATGCCCTTATATTCTAGAATACAAAGATTTTCTCTCCTGAAAAAAACATGCGAGTATTGTGCAAAAAATGGAAGACTTTATGTTTGAATAATGAATGTCCTTATTCACACTACAAGAAATTTAGTGATTAACTGCTGAAAAATCAATCAATAATCACGTCTTTTCTAGTAAGTAAATTATATTATATGCTGAAAATTGTCAGCCAAAAAATGGCTTGATAGAAATGCAATGCTAACTGAAAGACTTAGCTGATAAATGTGATCAGCTAATTGAATTTTCAACCACTTATTTATTACTAGTGGAAAATTTAGTAGCCAAAATTATTGGCTAAATAATTGCTAATTTTTCAAACACTAAATTAATACTGGCTAAAACTATAGCCGCTAATCATTTGGTAACCCGTGCCAATATTATGGGGCCCTAGCTCAGAAAATTTTACACACCAAGAACTAGCATCAATCCATATCTATGACATCTCATAACATTATAAAGCAACAGAAAAGGACAATGACATTAGATGGAATCATAAAAGATATATCACTAAATGTTAATAAATAATCCAATATGATGGTGTCGGCAAGTTCAATGAAAGAAATAAAAGTTAAGCTCAACACACACAAAAACCTAATCATCCTACTTCTCCTTCTCCTCCTCCAACATAGGTTAGTTGTCATGGCGATGTACCAGTGCTGCAACTACTAATAATGACCTCGAGCCTCTCAGCCCTAGCATCCCTGACATGAATCATCATCTCTTAGAATTCATCTCATGTAGCTCAACAACGAAGCTAGTCTGCAACTCCTTGGTGAGTTTAATTACACTCTTAGAGTCTTTGTCATCAATAGATGATGACATTTGATTGAACCAAAGTGCTCCATGTAAAGTACAAATCCTTATGCATTGAAGTCGTAGACTATCATCTTCTTCTTCCTCCCATAGTAGCTTCCCTCAAGATTTTGAAGTCTGAGTGATTAGATTGATTACTAAAGCTGCCAACATTTATTAGGCTCCGATTCTATAACTCCTTCAAATGCACATACTCGTCATACAAAAACTTATACAGGATAATTAGCTTCAAATAAGGATTGTAAATAAATTTAAAAAAAATAAATAAAATTATTTAACTTATGTGGACATGGCAAGATTTGTCATTCCGTAGGTGGCCAACCTAATGCTGATGTGTGTGGTTATGTAACTCAACACTAGTGGGATCTCATCCAAGTGTTAGTCTCTATTAAAATATAGAAAGGTTGGAAAAAAATACTATTGAATTAATTTTAAAACATTGACTAAATCTGACCATGCTCTATTTTTATTTGGTGTGAGAGACCAAGCCTCTGATGTATAAGGAGGTACCCATGCCGCCATAAATCAAGGCCTATGTTCTTACTGGGATACTCAAAAGATGCCCAAAATCAACACAAATTTGTCCAGATATCCTTACTCATTTAAATTGACCTCTTGCACTTCTTTTGGATATTAGTGAGCATATCTCAAGGGAGATTATGGCCTCTTGTCTCAAATTTCTTCCAAATTTATTAATAATGTTGAGAAACCCACTAGAAGTTCTAGTATAAAGTAAATATCCAACAATATATCTTATTATAAAAAATCATGACCAGATATACCATGCAAAATATGAGATTTACAGAATTCAGGTCTAGGTGGGATTTTCCTTAAGTACTCTTCCCTAGTCCCTGTCCTTTAATTATTTTCACCCTTAGCCTAAGTAGGCCTCATCATTCGTATCTGTGTGTTAAGAGAAAATTTTTTCATTTTGGAGATGTCTTTAAATCCATTACTAATTTATCAGTCATCCCAATGTCACTTAAGCAATTATCTGAACCTTAATATTCTAGGATCTTACCAGGAGAATTTTAAAATCAAAAGGTTCTTTATATCGAAATTTTTGATTTCCCACTCACCTCAAGCTTCTTCTCAGGAGTGTTGATCATTTTTTTTAATCTTTTTTTTCTTTTTTTATTTTGAAGCCTTTCACACTTTTTTTATCTCTCCTGAGAATTACTATATCTGGTGAGCTTCTTTTTGTTATAAAGTAATTTACTCTGACTCAAAAATCTCCTGAAGAAATATTCTTAGAATTTTATGGTCCATTACTTATCAAGCTTCCATCGGTCTAGCTGAATGGAAAAGTAAGAGATCTAAATAGTCTCTGAAACTACTCACATCTCAATGACACCCATCTAGTCACTCAAGGGTGTTCTCAGGACTTAGGTGAAAGTTCATTAAAGTAAGGGATTCGGTCATCAAGACATAATTCAAATCCCCCGAACCATGAAGATCAGTAAATCCTAAGAAGGTGCATACATGGTCTGCCTTAAACCCATCCTCAGGATCTATCATAAATTCAACCTCAAGAAACATCGAAGGAAAATCCAAGATAAGATCAACTAAGGAGCACAGTTCCTTTCGGAAGCGTCTCAACGGCCTCTGTAAATGGAGCCAAAATATCAAGAGGTACAGGGATAAGAAGCCACTGCCTCTTGGTCAAGGTATATCTCGGTTAGATAAGCAGCGAGGTCTAACCGGTCGTGTCGGATATCGAGGTATCACGACGAGTCATGGACTGATTTATCATGACAAAGTACTTTAATCAGTTCAACATGAATATTAACATGGTGATAAGAATCAACCAAGTCAAACAAAATATCCACGAGGTTGGATATAGGAGATGAATCCATCTCATAGTGATGTTTTCTCACAAAGAACATACTAAAAGTCAATAAGGTCCTAGATAGGTGAGGCACCAAATCCTAGTCAGGTTCAAAGTAGACTGACTAAATAAAATGCTAGACAAATAAGTTGGTCTTAGCAAAGAAATGCTCTCATCAAGAGCTTAGCCAAAAGGAAAACATAGCTTAAATCAAATGAGGCACTCTCAAACAGCCTGGGAGATGTGCATCCCAGCTAAACATGGATCGACTAAGGCTTGCAAAATGGACTAGTCAATACAACATGTTATCAACAAAAGATTTTTTTGGGGTGTCCCCCAATGGAAGTATAAAACTTCAACTATAGCCTTACTTAATAAATGAAAGAGGTCGAATAAAGCACTCTTCAAAGCAAAGGCAAGTAAACTCCTCGCTGTCAAATGTGGAAAGTCATTCTACATGTAGCGTCGGAATATCAAGAGACATGGTGGCAAGAATTTGCCTAACCCAATGAGTATTCACCGAAGTACGGCGATCAACTTATGTCCTCAAATAAGGATGGAATCGACGGGGTATGCCCCGGATCTCCCTTAATCGACATAGGACAAATTCATCTAGCGCGATGAAGAGGAAGCCACAAAATTTTCCTCGTGATTTCAGGAAAGAGTTAGCACATCAAATATGGGCAAAAGCCACTCTAACATGATCATCAGTGATAGCTGGCACAACATCAGGCAAGTGGCACTAAATACCACGCTAAGGGTTCCATGCAACTCCTCGGCGGGTCTCATGGCCTGCACAACAGATGACAAACATCTAGATCTTGTAGTGGACTGAGAAGTATATCTCGGTCTCCTACTATAAGGATCGTGGGGTACGGTAAGTAGAAGAGTTCTTACACAACATGCTTAGATATTTCAGAGATCTAAGCAAGGAACTCATCTTAAGAAATTGGACCCTATCCTCTCAAAGAGGAAACTAGAATCTCAACAGGTAAAGAGACCTGCGGCTAAGTCAGCCACTATGGTTGCAGCAGTCTGTTCCTATTCTTCTGGACGCCCTTGCCTAATGTAGGGACAGGTGAGACCTCAGAGAAACCATAACAACTGGGGCTGGGACAATCGTCAAACCAGCAAAAACATTTCCACTTAAAGAGGAAGATGCTCCTACGATCTTCTAAGTCAGAGAACTCGTGGTAGCAACAACAGTACGGACTGCAAGGTGAGAATGACTTGCATCCGGAGGAGGGAAGAATCCCAAGCAAACCTGACTGGAGTGTAGTCCACATAACCAGACGGATGAGAGAAGATGATTTTCAGCTAATGGAATTTGGGCGTTATCCTGTGCTGAATCAGAAACAAGTCATGGCGGGGACATGGTCCACATCGCCAGAAGATGAAGAGGTGATTCTCATAAAGCATATTGTGTGATTAAAGAATTAAATTATAATTTGAAAAAAGCTAGTGAGAAGAGATTGTTGCAATTGAATGAATTAGAGAATTAAGAAATGAATCTTATGATAATGACAGAATTTATAAGGAAAAACTGAAGTTAATGCATGATCGAAAGATTAACCAAAAGAACTTTGAACCAGGACAAGAAGTTTTGCTTTACAATACAAGGTTGAAATTATTTCCTGGGAAATTGAAGTCTCGCTTGTTAGGACCCTTTACTGTGACTCAGGTTTACACTTATGGAGCCGTTGAAACTGAATATCAGAGGATTGGGAATAGATTTAAAGTAAATGAACATAGATTAAAACCATATTTTGAGGGTAAAGGACCAAATTTTAAAGAGGTTTTAATGCTCATTCAACCTGAATAACACATGAATAGGTCGGGCTGACGACGTTAAACCAAGTGCTTTTGGGAGGCAACCCGTAGTTATCTTATTTGTTTGAGTGTTTGTTTGAGTTTATCGTTAGTTTGTAGTAATATTGAATTCTAATACTTGTATTTGCCCTTTGATATTCAAGAATTTGGATCCATAGAGAAAATTTAGAACGTATTTAACCACGGTGTAAATGTGCAAAATTTTGCCTAGGGCGCCGACGGCGAGGTCGACGCAACCGACGGTGGGTTTTTCCCGAGAGCTCTGGAATTTAATTGCACAAGGCTCGCCGACGGCACCATCGAGGCTACCGACAACGGGATCGGCGAGTGGGCAGTTTTTCGAGTTCAAAATGACGATTTTTGGTAGTTTTTAGCAAATTCGTCCTTTATAAACTTTCATGGACGGTTCCTAAACACTCCAATTCCTAAAAACGAATGGAAACTTCCTTCAATTTCTCTCTAATGGCTTTCAATTCAATAAATTACCCTAGATTTCAAGTATACAACTGGAGAAAGTTCGTAAGTGTCGAGGCGCAGCGACTTTTCAATAAGGTGATGTCCAAGAGAAGGCTAATCAAGGAAAGTGGATTTTTCAATTGAGGATTAAGCAATTCTTTGTCAGCAATTGAAGAAATGATTGTGCGGCAATGATGGGAGTATTTTGCTATACTACTGCCGCAATAGTTGTTCTAGTGGTGAAGGAATTCTACGCCAGTTTACATGGAATCAACCAAGGAAGCGTCTATGTGCGAGGTTGGTGGATAACATTTAATTCTGGAAGGATTAATGAATTATACATGCTTGAGAATGTTCCTGTTTGACATTATTCGAATTTTGTGCTGACGAGAGATAAGATTAATGAAATTTACCAATATTTGACGGATGAAATTGAAGACTGGAAAGTTAGAGAAAACGAGTACGTTAGTTTTTTCTGCAGCACTTTTAAATCCAGTTTCAAATAATTGGCACTTTTTCATATCTGCAAAGCTATTACTGACGATGAAAATCGGCAAAGTCACTAAATAAAATGTTATATTGAAATAATGCATTCAAATGGGATGGCCCATTGATATTGGATCAATTATTGTAAAGTTTGTGTTTGGCCTGATCATTCAAGAATCATCTCAAGGGCTTGTAAATCCTTTAACAATTTTCTCAATATGCAGTCTGTTTCAAGTATCATATGCGATATGGGAAAAGGTATTGCTACCTTGGAAACCTTTAAACTCAACTCGTATGTTCTCAGCCAATGATGAAGAAACTGATATGGGTGTGATTATGGATCAGGCATCATAGAATTCTGTTCCTATTCAACCTCTAGTAGCAGACAAGACACCGATGATCTTACACCGAATCAAGAATATGGAGAAGCAGGTACAAAATTTAACGAGTATAGTTAACAATGTGTCTGATTTCTTTGATCATATTGATTGGAGGATGAAAGAACATTTTAATCATACTGGGCTATTTGAAGCGAGTTTGTTATGCTTAATGAAGAAGATGGGATGGATTGAAGAAGATTCAACTGAAGAATTCCCATCCGACATTTTTATAACCTGTTTGTCCATGTTCAAATAATGGGTGATATCAGAGGACAAATCAGTATTGATTCAGAAGAGTAGTAGAATTGTCTTATTTTATTTGTTTCTTTATGTTGTATGTGATTTGAACTATGTTTGTGTGTTTGCTTTCTTGGTTTGCTTTTTAAACTCAATATAGTTGAAATTATGGTAGAAATGTTTGTTTTCAGTGTTTTGAGTGTTGTGGTTTGGATTGCGACACTGATTAGATGAATTTAAGTTGAGAAAATACCTGTTTATGTGTGTTATGTAATGTGGATTGTAAACACTTGAATTTAATATATAATTGTGAAGTTTATTGTGAGTATGTTTATTTGTGTTAATACATCACTTGATTACTTAAAATATATGATTAAAATGATCGAATGGATGACGACAAGGCTTAAAATTGATTGAAATTGCAAAAAAATTGAAAAATGATCAATATTTGAGAATCTCGAGGCCACCGACGACGTGATTTTCCAGAGGTTATTGGAATTTAATTCAATTGAGCCCACCTACAGCGTGAACGACCTCACCGACGACAAGATCCCAAAATTGACCTTTTAACCACGATTTTGACTGGTCAACCGCCACTAATCATCGTCTTTTTCCCCGATTTATCAAAAATTTTGACCTAGAGTTTGAGAGATCTCAGATTTAGAGCGATTTCAACACATTCTAACACTGGATTTCATCTTCCCTTGGTAAGAGCTTCACTCCTATGTAAAAAATTTTTATTTTCACCATGAATTTCTTCCACATTAAGAAAATTTGGAAATTTTGAAAATGTGGAGAAAAGACTTGGAAGGAATTCATGGAACTTGATTTAAATTGTTTTAAACCACTTTTAGAAGCCATTGTATTATTATTTTGGAGATTAGTTTGGATTTTTGTGATTTTGATAGATCAAACAATGGCTCGATTTGTAAATGCTAAAGCACAATCGAGATAAATTTAATCTTTTAAGGAAAGAAGTGCATACAAGATTGAGTTTTCGATAATCCCAGAGGAGAGATGGAACGAGTTATTAGAGAGAGAGGATGGGAGAACTTTTGTTACACTACAAATAAAGCTGCTATTGAAGTTGTGCGAGAGTTCTATTCAAATCTGACTTAACTTGAGGACGAGTCTGTCTAGGTAAGAGGATTTTTTGTCGATTTTAATGCTAACTGCATTAATTCTTTTTACGAGCTTCACAATTACTTTTCTAGCGAGTATGAAACATTTGGAACAATGGAGGGTCTGTTAAACAATGTTATTGGCTTTCTCACTAATGGGAAAGGCACATGGAAAATTAAGAATCGTGAATGGATTAACTTTCCACTTTCCATGATGAATGCCACAGCTAAGGCTTGACATTATTTCATTTGTTCGACTCTGCTACCCACCTATCATCATAGTGAAGTTTTGAGAGACAGAGCTGTTCTAAATTTTTGTATTCAGAACAACAGAAGTATAAATGTGGGGAGAATAATTTACAAGAATATTATGGCCACGACGAAGTGTGAATCAAATGGGTATTTAGGACATCCTAGCCTAATCTATGCACTTTGTCAATTATCTGGAGTTGAAGCTAATGATGAGGAAGAATGGGTATAGCCAATGAAACCCATTAGTAAAGCAAATTTAAAAACTTATGAATCCCATGAGGAATGGAGATCTGGGAGTAGGAGCAAAGCACCTTCTACTAGTAGAGACATCCCTTCTACTAGCTATGACCCACCTGCATCCAGTTCCCCTACCTTATATGATTTGATGAATGTCATGACCCTGAAGCGGAAAAGTTTTGAGAAGTTAGATGAAAAACTAGATAGAATTGATCATAGGATTGATGGTTTAGAGCCGAGACATGATTACGATAGTGAGTATCTTCAGCGACACTTTGATTTTGAGATGGCTTATTATGATGCTCAGGCTAGGTGCTACAGAGGAGAGTCTGATGTCATTTTTTGCGAATGCCCCCGTTATACTCTGTATCAGCACAATCCACCTGCTGACCAGGAAGATGAAGACATAGCATGGGATTTTGATGATTGATATTTTTGATATGACGTGATTGATGTGATGTATGTGTTTTTGATTGTTTTGTTGTAATACTTTCATTTTTATTAATTGTATTCTGTGGACTATGTTTTATTTTTTGAGATATGTGTTTAGTTTTGTAGTTTGCATTTTCATTTCTGAATTTCTGTGATGGATTGTGATTGTAATTATAATTGTGAACTTTTAAGTCTAAAATAATAGACTGTTTGCTCTGTGTTGTGAAATGCATGTCTTGTGTAGTGTAGTTAATTGTTGTTAATGTTTAGTTTTATATAATTGTTTTAAAATTTCATTACCCCAGCAAATTTTCTAAACTGTTATATGTGTAGAAAGGTTTTTAATATTACAGGTCAATTGAAGTTAAAAATTTTGAGAAGAACCTGCAGAATTTCAAAAAGAAATAAATGTCTAAAGTGCAAAGGTATGATTTTTTTTATATTTAAAATTTTTCTTTCTACCCTGTATTATTTCTATTATGGAAAACTTTAAGTTTGGGGGGGGGGATAAAAATATTAACTATTAAATGTTCTCAATTAACATATTTTCAAAAATTATAAATATGATTTTTGTGATAAAATTTAATTAAGATAACTATATTTAGATTTTATCTAAATATGATAAAGATTCAAAGAAATATTTTTGGTAATGAAAATTAATTTTGTAGTTTAAGATATTTAGTATAAGAGGATAAGACTATAGTTAACTATTTAAAGTAAAGAAAACTATATTTTGAAATACTAAGAATCTTAGGAATTTAGTTGAGAAAGAAAAGATTGGGATTCAATGATGTAAAATCTATGAATTACATATAAGGTAAAGAATGTATTAAAGTTTCAAATTTAGGAAAGAAGAGTGAAGTTCAAAATTATTAACAGACTATCTAAATATAGTAATCCTCACTTGAAAAAGAAAAAGAAAGAAAAAGAAAATGATTGAAAAACAATCCCTGAAAAGAAAAATAAAAATATATAGGATTGAAAAACAATCCAAAAGAAAAAAAAGTAAGTGAGGAGAAGCTTGAGAAAATGCCTTATAAAAAATTGGCTTCACTTGGATTAACCTAAAGGGAAAACTAAAAACATTTATGAACTTATATTTATGACTAGTTTCTTTACTAATAGTATCCTCGTGAAGTTCCTATCTTCTGAATTTTCTAAGTGAATTGATATTGCAACATATAGTCGTTCTTGAAATGAATAGAAGACTAGAACTCTTAGACTTGATGACTAGATAGCCTTAAATCTACAGTATTATTCTAATTACGTGACAATCTTTCTAGGAATTCTTGTTATGATATTTATTTCAATCAAAATTATAGTATTTCTGAATTAAAACTTTACCACAATGAATCATAACTTTTATGTAGTAGATTACTTAAGTACAAGTAATAGTTAAGTTTGGGAGATTTTAACCCAAGGAAAAAATATTAAGATTTTCATGCCTATTTTATATTGATTTGATCATATTGCACTTTAAAGAAGGGTATTTTTAGTGTTTTTCTGCAGGTATGTTGATTTATGGACATTAGAGCAAAAATATGCAAAAAAGTGAATTTGGAGCAAAAAAGATCAAAATTATGAAAATTTGATCTAGGGCACCGACGGCGCGTTTTTCCCGAGAGTTCAAAATATATTTCAAGGGAGCCCGCCGATGGCGACGATCGAGGCCGCCGACAGCTGGGCTTATTCAAAAGGGGTCCAAGGAAAGTATTCTAGAAGGCCGTCGATAGCAAGCTCAAGGCCACCGACGGCGGGATCAACGGTTTTTTCACGAAATACATCGAATGTGCATGATTTTCAAAGGGATGCTTGGAAAACTCTTGGAGACTCTTCAACTATTTTAAAAGGGGCCAAAAAAAGGGTCCACTAGCGTCCATTTGTGTCCACCATGTGTCATTCTAATCCATTAGAGAGACAAGTGTGTGAGTCTAGTGAGTTCATATAGTGTTTCTAGTGTTAATTAGTGAGTTTAGATAGTGAAATTTGTGAGGAAATCTTCAAGAGATTGTAAGACTGGAAGGGAAGTGAGAGATCTCTTCTTCATTGCCGTTTTGAAAGAGAATTTTGCTTACTGTAAAGAAAGGATGAGATTCAGAGGAATTCAAGGAGTTTGCTTCGGGAGGAATTTAAGATAAGTTGTGTTTATTTACTTTAGTTTGTTGAACTTTGCTTTTATATATGAAATCCAAGTTTTATTGTATCCTCTCCATGAGATATGAGTAGTCTTTCTGTCTTTTTCCTTGTTTTGATATTTTTGTGAAATGTTAAATTAAATTAGTGTGCCATAAAATTTTAAAGAAGTTGTGATAATCTTTTACTTAAATCTTAATTTACTTTCAATCTGGCCAATTGATTAGTTAAAATATGTTGAGTTTAACAACTACAGTAAAGATTACATCAGAGATTCAGGGAGGTCAAAGTCCTTGGAAGTAGGGTGCAAATAATTTGGGAAATAATATTCATCGGGCGTAGAATTGGAGATTTTAGAGTGATAGGCTAAAATCCTCAATTCGGTCATATCGTTTGGGTGCTGAAGTGTGGATGTTAGCTCTCAGGTGACGGGAACATGGAAGCTCCGAAGTGAGAGTCGGTTTCCTCCCAGCAAGCTGCAGATTCAGTAACCAAGCATATGATTAGTCAATGTTCTTTATGCCTGGATCAAAGGGTAAAGAATAGGTATGCTCCTATTTGGCACAACACCATTTTAAACTAATTCTAATTTTCCATTCACATAAATATCTTAACAGAGGAGAAAAATTCTTTTTTATATATTTGAACTTCGCTTTATTAGTGGAATTAGTTATCTGTTAGTAGAACTAGTTTATTAAAATTTCATATTATTATTGATTGCATATTAATGACAGATAGGCAATTTCGATTTCCAAGTTGTGATTCTGAATTGATTCCTATAATCCTAGTTCGTAGCCTCTAAAATATTCCTTGTGGGATCGATATCCAGGACTCCTCTAGAACCCTGTATTACTTGAGCGATACGTATACTTGTGTTAATAGTAACTCTGCGATTAAAACAATATATTATATACTTGTTACAAAAAAAAAATTTAAAATTACGCTAAGTATCTGCAAAGGAACTCAAGTCACCCAACTTGAGATCAACTTTGAGCTTAACTTAAGTCTCAAACCAAGTTTAATCAAGGAATAGTTTAAGTCTAATACAACCTAGACTTAAAAGGATAACTTAAGCCTAAATTTACTTAGACTTTATTCAAGTCTAATTTAACTTAAAGTTGATTCAACCCAAGAACTTGGATCAGGTCAGCTTAACCTTGTTTGGTCTTAAGTTAAACTGACTTAATTTAACTCTGCCTACCTCAAGTTAAACTAAACCAAGTAAGACTAGTTTGACTCCAAGCGAACTAAGCAAATCTGGGCCAATCCTATAAAACTTTGGTTGACCTAAACAAGTTCAAAGATAATCTAAGGGAAAATAACCTAACCTAGGTTAACCCGGATTACCTAGAGACTCATCCTAGATTAGTTCAACCTAACTTGACCAAATCTAAAGGAAACTTAGACTTAGGTGATGGGAGGTTGAGGAGTGTTTGATTTCTCATTTGAGAACAAAAGCTCACTTAGCCTCAGTCAGAGACATTTTGGGCCAAGATACAAACCAACCTAAATGAAATAACATAAAATTCACCCTAATGGTCATTAAAACTTAAACTTGAACAACAAAAAAACAACTAGGTTTGAGAAGTCATTTTGGAGGAGGTAACCCATGGTATGCCAACAAAATATCTTCCAATCACTTATGATTAATCAAACCGCAAACCCCAAAGACTCTAAGATCACGAAGCTATGACACCTTGACCGTGTCATCCTAAACATCAAAAATAAAAACAAATTTAATCGTCAAAGAAGTCTTAAGAAACCTAAAATATTTAATACACTTAAATAATTATTTAGACCAACATACTATGCAATTATGTTGGCTAAAACATCAAGAAAGACACTTGTTATAGAAAAACATATGAACTAATTTAATTATTTTACAATTGATCAAATTAGTTTAACTATAACACAAGTTTTTCTAGTAAACACATGTTTAAGTGAAGCTTATTAGAAATTATATAGGAATTCAATTAATAAATTTTCTTAATTATTTACAAATTATTTCCCATAATTTATTAAGTGAAAACCATTTATTGTGATAAAATATGTAAACTAATATTTTTTAGATTATTTAGGGGAGAGAAAATGTTACCTGATATTGTTTTTCAAATTAAGCATGATATTAAAATATAATTCAAGCCATCAAATTATAAATAATGTTAATGTATTACATCCCAAAACTGAGATAAAAAGATGATCATGTTATGAAGATATAAACTTTTTATCATGGAATAATTGTTTTTAGATTATTTAGAAGAGAGAAAATATTTCTTAATATTAATTTAATATTAAGCATGACATTACAAATTTATTCAATTTATCATTTTAAAAGTTATGTTAATTTCTTACATACTAATAATGAGGTGACATTATGATTGTGGTGTGAAGATATAGACTTTTTATGTAAAATAATTGTTTTAGTTAATTTATAAAAGAAATACTATTTAAGATTAATTTTAAAAATTAGGTTATCAAGATATTCAATGAGTGATTTAAGCTAAATAAGTGATTTCATGCAAGTATATTAAAGTTACTGAATTTTTATTTATCTTATTATTTGCATGTCTTACTCATACCTTGAGCACTTCTCCAAATTATTTAATTCAAATGAGTTTACTCCACAAGCTTGACTGAGCTTCCTAGGTTTGAATATTTTCTGAAACACTTAGGCGAAACACATTAGTATAATCCAACATCTATTTGTTATCAATAAAAACACATTTAGAGTATGATTGGGCTCATAGAGTCAACATTTTTTTTCTTGACTTCCTCTCTTTTTACCCATTTGACTCCAAAATGGCTTCATGTTAAGCACTACAAAAACAATTATTTTGTAATGGGCAAGTATGTTTTATAATATTATTAATTAATAGAGTTTTAATGATAATTTTAAAAATTGTTTTACATTTAATTATAATGTTACAAAAAATCTCTTATATGCTGATGCAAATTATTTTTTGTATACAATAAATGTTTTTCAACACTACAACACAAAGGGTAGCTAATTTAGAAAAAATTAATTATCAATATCAATTAATTTACTTTAGTATAATAAGTTTTAACTTAAAGTTGCCACCTCTAGTGATATAATGGGTTATTATGATTATTATATGGTGTCACTAGGTTGCAAGCGCAAGTATACATATGGCTCAAGAAATAAAAGGCTCTAATTGAGTCATAACTATCGATCCCACAGAGAGGAGAAAAATTTATGATAACAACACAACACAGTATTCAAACTATTTAAAACTTAAGTAAGAAATACAAGTGAATAATGTTTAATGTTGCTAAAAAAACTAATCCCACTAAACTAATTTCTAAATTTCAAAATAAATTTTACTAATTCTAAAAAAATTTTTGTAGCAAAAGGTTCAAATTGGAGAATGTATCCTTCCCCTTACAGTGAGGTAATGGTTAGTGAATGATTTAGATTGTTCAGAATTGTAATGGGTTAAATAGGAGCATTCGTATTATTTACCCTCTCATAAGTGCATAAAGAACATTGGCTAATCCAAGTTTTGGTCCCTAAATATGTGGTTAGGCTGGGAGGATGCTGGCTCTCACTCCAGAGCTCTCACTTCCCCTCGCCTGACGGCTAACATCTTGCTTTAGTTTCCAAACACATGGACCAAATTGGGGATTATAGTCTATCACCCTAAAATCTCCAATTCTACGCCCATCAAAGTATATTTCTCAATTTATTTGCACTCAGACCCATGGACTACATTCTCATCCATAAAATTGAATGTGACTCTCACTTTGCTTTTGAACGCATAGCCCTTTTGGATCGTATGTTCTACAATAAATTTTAACATTTCAATGGGCCAAATTGAAAATGAAATGAAGATCCAAGTTTGAATCGTCACAATTTTCATCATTTTATTATTGCACAACAATTCTGATTCATCACAATACCATATCTCATTGCAGGGAGAAGAACAAAGAAATCTACTCAGAATTCATGAGAAATATACAATAAAACATAGATTTTATATATAAAAATAAGTTTGTACAACAAAAAAAGTAAGAAACACACATATATCCCAAACTCTTCACCAAGCAAATTCCTTGAAGTTCCTTTGACTCTCTTTCTCTCTTTACAACGCCACTCAATTCTCTATTAGAAAGGTAAGGAAGAAGAAATATCTCACTTTCCTTCTTCTCCTACACTCTTCACACCAACAGAACTCACCAAAATACTTACACCAACTCTCCAAACTCTCCCCCTTCTCTTTTTGTTCGACACCTCCTAACATTTTTAACTTAAAATCACTCTTGTATATGATAAGAACGAATTTCCCCAAAAATTATCCCAATTCAATGATTTTTTGGGCTTAATTGTTACTGGCATCGTTGCCACCAAAGTATGTCGCCGTCGGCGCCATTTTTTTTGAAGTCTCTGGATTCAGGCGCCGTCGGTGCTAGCATTGTTCTGAATTCTCCATAGTCTCTGGATTCTAGCGCTGTTAGCCCAAAATCTGGTGCCGTCGACGCTAAACATTTCACAACATGCTTCATTTGACTCCAAATTTCTTCCTTTTTGCCTCCTTTTTGCTGCTAATCCCTAAAATCAATATACATGCAACAAAACATCAAATCACCTTCCTTTAAAGTGCACTATCACAAAAAATGAGTATAAAATGTATATGAAATTCAAACATTTTTAGGTATATCACATGCACTCAAACATAGGATTATAAAAAATATAATGTTATATTATCAATGTATCTTGGTCTATAAATTTCTCATTGATAGTTATTAGGCATCAATCATTACCTAAAGTCTACCAATCAATAATATTTTTGCTTTTCTACTTGATTTCTAAACCTTAGGTTATTTAAAAGGATTTAATAAGTTGATGATCAAACAATGCATGAGCTCTTCAGCCATCATTGATCATAGTCTTGCTTTAAAAATATTTTTTTGTCTACCGGCCAGGTAATTGTTGTCTTTTGATTGTTTGGATTCTCCTCTTATAAGGTTAATAACCACATCAACTAGTTTATGTTTCCCAACTACTAATGTTTCTCATCAACCATCAGCTACTAATATGATATTTGCTAGCCACTATATCTAATGCGGGTCCTTTAAATTGTTATTTTCTCTTACTTTCAAATAAACAATAATGTTGACTATCCACAATCATCTCATGTTAACTTAGGGCCCATTTGGGGCAGCTTATAAGTGCGGCGGCATTTTTGAAAACGCCGCCGTTCCGTTTGGTTAACACTTTTGGACTGCGTTTTGCAAAACTGAGTTTCCAATTCTTTAATAGCCCCAGCCGCAGGAGCTACCCCACGTTCCGCGTTTCCTTCGTGACATTTACCCCGGCTACCCTCGTCTCTCTCGCATCTCGCGATCTTCTCTTCCGCGACGACACCGAAGCAGGTAGGATGGCAACGAAGGGATCGCTGGCTCTCTCGCATCTCGCGATCCTTCTCTCCCGAGATGACACCGAAACAGAACGAAGGGATCGCTGGCTCTCTCGCATCTCGCGATCTTTCTCTCCCGCGACGACACAGAACGAAGGGATCGCTCCTTACAGAGACCACCGAAACTCCCATCTTTCTTATCCTTCCGCATCGCTCCGAAAAGGTAGGCATCACGCCCTACCTCCTCTTAGTTCATCCCGGATTCGTTAATGCCGAGATCAAACTTCCAGCAGTGAAGGCCTGCTCCGCTCGAAGAAGCTTCGTCGTTCATCCTCTATTTAGGGCTTTTCATGGAGTGGCCGCACCGGACACTCTCGCCGCCGCTTGACTTGCTCCGCATCTCCTTACCATGTTCTAGCATTAGGTTCTCGCGGCTGTACAAGGCTAGCCGCGCTGTCCGAACCAGAATCCGAGCCCATCTTGCTCTTATCGGTTTCTCCCATGGATCATTTTGAGTTGACACAGCTTTTGTCTGGTCCTTATGACAAGGAAAGAGCTATAATTGCTACCATATAGCTAATCTTATAAACATTTAACTTATTCTAATGTATCATTTATTAGTAGATACTCACATTATTTTATTCACTCTAGTTTTAAATCTTTAATAATGCATAAGCTTGGCATCTTAATATCTAGTTTAATATTATATTTTAGGGGCATTTGCAAACATACCTCAAAATTCCTATGTATTTATATATCTAACAGTTTTTTTTTTTACATTTACACCAACAAATTATTTATATCACATTAAAAATATACTACTATTTTAAGTTACAATGTGATACACTTTTTCATAATGGGGTTGAATGTTGTTTATATCAAGTGCTGCACATATTATTCATTTTAATTAAAATTTTTTTTTGCAAATAAGCTGTTTACAAAATGAACTAACCAGACAACTAAACAGTTTATTCATAACAGGGGTAGAATGGTCAATTTTTCAGGATCAGCTAATTTTCATTAGCCCAAACCAAACAGTTGGACAAATTATCCGGATCGATTCTTTATCGCCAGATTATCGAGATAAGTTCAGCTTATCAGCCAGGTTTGGATAAGTTCGTGTATGCCCCAAACAGATCCTTAGACATCACACTGCTCCTCTACCACCATCACTAGGGAAATATATCATAGTTCATATATATATTATGATATATATATATATATATATATATATATATATATATATATATATATATATATATAATGATATATTTATATATTTTTTTTATTATTATGGTAAAGAATTCAGTTTGTAACCATTGACTCACAGACTGATATAGCTTCATGATTTTTCCCTTTCAAATGTTTTTCATTAAAAAGAAATTGTCTATCTCGTAAGACCTACTTTCAGCTTATCAATGTGTGCATGAGAATCTTAATCAACACTAAGACATTAAACTCTCCATTTATTACTATGAATATTTCATCATATAACAAGTAACACATTTAAGAAATTGAAAATAAATATCGGAAATAAAAAAGAATCCAGATATTCACTTCGTCCCAAAAAAAGTCTTAACAAATATATTTTATATATTCTTTATTTTAGACTAAAGTAATTAATATCTTTCTTAAAAAGTTTTGTCCTCTCATACAAAGCTCCTCGCAATCAGAAAGTAGAAAAAAATTTCTACTATAAATATTGGGAGTAATTATTTTGACAAAGCTTAAATACTAGAAGCTTGTCATCATGATTTTGTCTTTTTTTTATTGAAAAAGATAAGCCAAAAAGGTAATATGTGTGATTCGGAACTACGATCTCATTATGAGAGACTACAATCTCAACCACTATATCGTAAAAAAGTATTGTACGATAATGATTTTGTTAGTCATACTATAAGCAATTCATTAAAGTTCTGTTTGGGGCAGCTGCAGCTTATTGAATAATATGTTCATAAGCTGATTAAAAATAATCTGTGGTGGTTATTACAAATTTGTATTTTTTATTTTTTGGAAAAGCCAGACCGCAGCCAGAAAATTGCCAACGCACCTAGATTGGTGTGGTTTGAAACTCTTTTTTCAGCATTTAGAAAATGTATAAGCTGTCAAAATACAGTTTACCCAAATAGATCTGTTGCATTTTTAAAACTCGACTGCACTAATTAAACCGCCCGATACGGACCCTAAATTTTAGTTGCACCTCCGCGCATCATTAACTAATGTTAAGACAAATACATTACTGTCATGTTTCGAAACAATAAAGAAAAGAAAATTGTTGATCGCTTTTCTCCGTGATCTAACTTTATATCTACCTTGAAATTAATGAGCAAAAGACAGCTCTCATGCATACTTTCGCCTACCCGTATAAGAAGACAAAAAACATAAGCGGACAAAACCATGTCACCTGTTTCATAGCGATGGACCCACGTAAATTGGGCCCTCTTTAATTGCCAAAGAATCATCAAAAGTTACAAATGTTATTATTGATTTGGACAATGGATTGATATTTCAATGGAGATGCTGCATACTCAGCCTTGCACATTATAAACGAGTGCACCATTTGATCATTATTCAGGTGAGACTGTGATGTCAGCTCTTTTGGATTTATGATTATTGCTTTTCTTTTTCCTATCTTTGTCGTCCTCAATGGCTGCTGCTTGGATATATTTCAAAAATGAACACTGCATTAGACCTGACGTTGGAAAATGGAGGAAGAAGAAGATGATGAAGTGATTAAGGTTTAGGGTTTAGGGTTAGGTTCTCACAGAAAATATGTACTTCAAATTAATTAGCATAAAATTTGTCATCTCTTACAGTAATATTTTATAATAATCTTGTGACCTAGAAAATTTGGGATATTTTGTCATTAAGATCACTTAGAGCATAAGAAATTCCTACTTTATTAAGAGCTTTTAATAAAAATGATCAACATACATACCACTTAATTCCTATGTATTTATATATCTAATACATAAACTTCAATTTTTACATGTGTCACCTTATCTATACATGAAAATGTGTAGTATTTGTTATGACATGAATGATTTGGTCGGTAAAAATGTAAAAGTAGAGTTTGGGTGAAATTTGATGGTTGTATATAAATGATGCGAGAACTCTGCATACTATTCACCAAACAACAACCATCTGAAGATGTAAATAGGATTACTAAAAGGCGTATAGAGACAATACAAATACTTCCAATTACTATATTAAATGAAGCATCTGGCGAAGATTTCACTTTAGAAAATTAGGAGAGGCAAAAACAAAAAATAGCGGTCTATCAACATCCACAAAAATCAAGATGCCATCTACTTTGCTAGCCCGGTTGGCCTATTTATGTTGGCGCTTCTTTTGGATAAGGGGGATGAATTGATGATTTCATGATATGCACTAGAAAGGGCATATTTTTTAATTAAAATTCAAGGATTTTATGGCATTAAAAAAATTATATCACAAAGTACCTTTAGTGTTTGTTCTGATTCTTTTTTGATGCGATGGATTTTCATTCATATTTTTAAAAGGATAGTATTATTATCCATTTTCAATCCACTGACTATAGGATTTAGCACTAGATTCTAAATGGAAATAAAATATGAAAGAAAAGAAGCAGAGTTGGCAAGGAAATAATAGATTTATTAAATCCGTTAAGAAAAATGGTCTTAATTAAATTGAAAGCAAGCTAATTCAACTTTATGCAAGCATTTTATGTGAGATTTGAACACAGAATCTTTTCGGTTCAGATGGAAATGTCCAAGCACAGAGTCACCATCTTAGATCATTTTCAGCTCATTTTTTTTATTTTTATGAAATTCAAGCCCCTCGTGCTCTAGTTTCATGCATAACTCCACCAAGTTGTGATCTATGCTTCTTAGCTAAAATCTATTTTTTTTCTTTTTTGTCATACTCATATATGATTGTTGACCTCACTTTTGTGAGAATTATTTACAAAATATATTAGAGTGGGAAGTCTACCAAAATTAATTCTCTAACTCTTAATTATGGTCACTAAACCCTAACATCTAGGGTGAGACCCTATGGAACCTTTTTAACATAAATTTTGATGACATCTTATAATGATCAAATCAGTAATGACAAATCCTGATCTGATCAAATATTGACCCAATAGGTCAACTTTTGACATAAAAGTCAACTTTGGTCAAACTGGTCAATTCCTGACCCAATGACCAACTCTATTGACCCAGTAGGTCAACTTTTGACATAAAGGTCAACTTTGGTCAAACTGGACAATTCTTGACCCAATGACCAACCCTATTGACCTAATAGGTTAATCTTTAACCTAAAAAGTCAACTTTGGTCAAACTGGTCAATTTCTGACCCAATGACTATTCCTATTGACCCAATAGGTTAACCTTTGACCTAAAAAGTCAACCTTAATCAAATTGATCAATTTTTGACCCAAAGACCAACCATTGACTACCACGACAAATAAGATTAAAAAATGGTTAAGTATGACTCATTTGACCACTTTAAAACATCACTTGACCATTAAGACAATTTTGATCAACCTTTGACCTAGATAGGTAAAAATTGGTAAAAATGGCTAACTCATGCCCCTTGATCATAAAGTTGACTTCAAAGATAGACATTGACATGATTAGTTTGACAAAGATTAAAATAAAAAATAATTAATCCAAGTGTCACCACATTGACCATTAAATTGATATAAACCCCAAAATTGGTCAATTTGACCAAATTAAACCTTTAATGACAAAACCCATGAACTTTATGAACAAATCATTTATGGCAATGTTGAATAGGTTATATTACACACCCTATACTAGAATTAGTCAATTTGAGTCAACTTGGATCAACCTAGGTCAACATTGGTCAACCCTAGTCAATATGTATCAAATTTGGTCAAAATACCCAATTTTGAGCCAAAAATAATAAATATTAATCAAATAATTAATTTCAAAATTATTTTGATTAATTTATTGGCTAATAATATAATTTCCAATATTTTTAATTAATGATATAATTAATTAAAAATGGAAATATAATTAAAAGCCATAAATATGACCATGCCTAATTTTAAACTAAAAATGATAAAAAACTTTAAATTAATAAAATAATTAATTTTAAAATTATTTTGATTAATTTATTAACCAATAATATAATTTCCAATATTTTTAATTAATGACATAATTAATTAAAAAATAGAAATATGATTAAAAGCCAAGAAAATGAAATTTGACATAAGACACCATTTATGACATAATAAATGGTTTTCAATTATCCAAGTCCTTTTATGACATCATGGTGACTTCATATGGGTTTCATATAACCCATGAGACTCATTAAGGATAAATTAAACCATTAGGTGACTCATGACACATCACCTTAACCATGGTTAAGAGGCATCATGACATTTTAATTATGAAATGAAGTGAGGTGTCATTCCCTCATGAACTCTTGGAAGAAAATTTGGTGACTCATCAAACACCTCAAGTTCTATCCAATGAAGAAAAATCAACATTTACATCATCCCCACATCATGAGATGATCTCATAAATGCCAAATATGGAAAATTAAAGAAAATGAGGTTTATGTGTCATGCCCTCACAAAGCTTTAGATGACATGTTGGATGATGAATGGCTTGCCCTCTTTGGGTCACCACACACCTCTCCTCTACCCAATGGAGTTGAAGCAAATTAATTTCATCAAATGGAGGGCTCGTCATGACAATTTGAAAGCCATCATGGCTAAAGCATTGAAATGGGAGAGAGAAGGATTAAGTGTCATCTTTTCATTGAAATATTGGAGGTAAAAAATGGACTATATGGGGGAGGTAGATTCATATCAATCCTAGATAGCCATCCTCACCTCCCAAGCCTTCCAATGGATGAAGCCATGGGAAAATGAAGAGAGCATCACTCTTCCTCACCATGGTTAAGCTCATGAGGTTTAAGCTTGGAAAATGGCAATTCATCATCATCCTAGCCTAAAACCTACCTCTAGGCATTAATCAGGAAGTTAACAACTCCCCTAGACAAGCCTAGCTCAACCATAACCATTGTCATGGCTATAAAAGAGGCAAACCCAAGGATATGAGAAGAAGGGAGGAGAAGGCAAAAAGAGAGGAAACCAATTTGGAAAACATAGATATGCTGCCCAAATCACCTTACTATCTACATCAATATTGTTCCTAAGGATCACACCTTTAAAGCTACATCAACATTTAGCCGCCTTAACTCACCCAACCTAGCCAATTTAGACCTACATCAAGCCAAGGTGATTCACTTCACCCCCTCTTTGGAACTTCAACTTGGACTCAATTTAAACCCAAATTGTGTTGAGATCAATCCTAAGGAGGCTTAGGAAGCACATCGAGCATACAAATTGACCCCAAAATAAATTGAGGCCATGGTGTGGCAGAATTATCAAAATTATCATGCACCACTTAAATCCCAAAATTCGTAAAATTAACCTTTCCAAAACCCATCCTTCACCATATGGATTTATGCGTCACGTCGAGACGATCATTTTAACAAAAAAATCACTCAATTTCGTTTTGAATTGAGCGAGATATTGATCCTGGAAGATTGATGGCATAGGAGAGAAGAGAGGAAAAGAATTCTGGAATAATTTGAAATTTCATTAAATTTCAGACTATTTTTAAAAACTTCAAAATTGCATAACTTTGTGCAGAAGAATCACAAAAATAAAAAATAAAAATACCCTTGGAAAGAGTAGAAAAAGGAAAAAAATGTCAAATTAAAATTTTTAATTTTTGAGTTATTTTATTTTTAATTAATTAATTACTCTCTAGAGTAATTTAATTATTAAAATTTAATTATAATTCTAAAAATAATGAAATTTTTACAAAATTATCTTTTTCTCATGACATACATCTCCTAGTTTTCCTAAGGACAGAAAAATTCTTTAGGGTATTATTCTTTGATTTCTAAGTGACTTTTTAATTATTTATAAATATAATTATAAAAATTAGAAATTAAGAAAAATAAAATTGGAAAATGGCAAGAAATTTTAGGGTAACAGACAATAACCCTAAGACAATGATTTTTAAGTCATTAAACAATTTTAAATGATATTTCAAAATTAAGGATTTAAAATTCATTATTAAATAATAAATTTAAATCCTAAAAATCAACCCTTTATAATTTAGCCTATTTTTCATGATAGACTATGTTCAAAATGAGTCTAACTCACAATAGACTCATGAAAAAATCTAGTTAAGTCTAAAATAACAAATTAGGCTTAAGCACTATCTTAATCAAACCATTAATCAAGCTTAAAGACAAATTAAGCTTAATTAAATCAAACATAAAAAATGAACAAATCTTAAATAATACCAATTTAATTAAGTTTGAAGACATATTAAACTTAATTAACCTATTAAACCTTAATTACATTATGTTTAATATAAAAATAAATCCTAATTAGGTTTAACACACATTAAACCTAATTAATCAACTTAAAACTTACTTACATTAGGTTTAAGTAACCTTTAAACCTTAATTAGGTTTAACCACATTAATCCTAATTAATCGACTTAAACCTTACTTACATTAGGTTTAAGAAATCTTTAAACCTTAATTTGGTTTAACCACATTAAACCTAATTAATCAACTTAAACCTTACTTACATTAGGTTTAAGTAATCTTTAACTTAATTAAGTTTAACCACATTAAACCTAATTAATCAACTTAAACCTTACTTACATTAGGTTTAAGTAACCTTTAAACTAATTAGACTTAATCCCTAATTAAGTCTAATTAATCAATTAAACCTTACCCAAATTAGGTTTAATTAATCCTAAACCAATTAAACTTAACCCCTATTAAATCTAATTAATCAATTAAACCTTACCCAAATTAGGTTTACTTACCCTTAAACCAATTAGACTTAACCCCTAATTAAGTCTAATTAATCAATTAAACCTTACCCAAATTAGGTTTAATTAACCTTTAAACTAATTAGAATTAACCCTAATTAAGTCTAATTAATCAATTAAACCTTACCCAAATTAGGTTTAATCAACCCTAAACCAATTAGAATTAACCTCTAATTAAGTCTAATTAATCAATTAAACATTTCCCAACTTAGGTTTAATTAACCTTTAAACTAATTAGACTTAACCCTAATTAAGTCTAATTAATCAACTAAACCTTACCCAAATTAGGTTTAATTAACCTTTAAGCCAATTAGACTTAACCATAATTAAGTCTAATTAATTATTTAAACTTTACCCAAATTAGGTTTAATTAATCCTAAACCAATTAGACTTAACCCCTAATTAAGTCTAATTAATGAATTAAACCTTACCTGTAGTAGGTTTAATTATCCTTAAATTAATTAGACTTAACCCTAATTAAGTCTAATTAATCAATCAAATCTTGCCCGAATTAGGTTTAATTAGTTTTAAACCTATTAGATTAAACCATAATTAATTCTATCACATTAGACTTAATTAAACTATTAAATCTTAACCAACTAAGGTTTAATCAATATTAAACCATAATTAAGTCTATCACAGTATACTTAATTAAACTATGAAACCTTAACCAACAAAGGTTTAACCAATCCTAAACCTTACTTAAGTCTAATTCATTAGGCTTAATAAAATTATTAAACCTTAATTGAATATGATTTAATCAAACTTAAGCCTTACTTAAATTAGGCTTAACTAACTTTAAATTTCACTTAAGTCTAATTTTAATTAGACTTAATTAAACCTTAAGTTTTACCTAAATAACACTTGAATGGTCTTTAAATTCTAATTAAGTCTAATATAATGTCTTTAAATTCTAATTAAGTCTAATATAATTAGACTTAATTAACATTTAAGTATTATTTAAATAAAAATTACACCTTAATTAAGTTTACTTTAACTAGGCTTAACTCAAACTTAAGTGCAACCCCTATTGAAACTAAGTCAACCTTAAGTTTAGGTTCAACCTAACTTGAACCTAACCAAACCTAAATCAAACTTAAGTTCAACCCATATTGAACTTAAGTCAACCTTAAGTTTAGGTTCAACCTAACTTGAACCTAACCAAACCTAAATCAAACTTAAGTTCAACCCATATTGAACTTAAGTTAACCTTAAATTTAGGTTCAACTTAACTTAAACCTAACTTAAAACAAACTTAACTTAACATAAAGTTTAACCAAAATTGAACTTCTTTTAATAAAATCAAACTCAACTCAACATTAAGTTTGACCCAAATCGAACTTAATTAAGTTTAATCTAAATTGAACTTATCAAACTCAACTCGACATTAAGCAAGACCCAAATCGAACTTAATTAAGTTCAATCTAAATTGAACTTATTTTAATGAAAACATCAAGCCCAACTCAACATTAAGCGTAATCTAAATCAAACTTAAGATTCAACCTAAATTGAACTTATTTCGACAAAAATAAGTTTAACAAATCTAATTTAAATCAAAATCTGATTTAAATCAAACTTAAATCAACATTATTAACTTAAGTTCAAATAGACATGAACTCAAGTTAATAGACATGAACTTAAGATTAACTCAGGCTGAACCTAGATTAAATTCAAACCACATCAAACTAAAAACAAATTTTGATTCGAACTACTCTAAAGATCAAAACAAAAATATTCAGATTCAAACGACATTGAATCTGATTATCAAATGACTTTATTTAAGTTTAATTCATATTAGACTTAACACTTCTTCTAGATTCAAATGACATTGAATCCAAAATTATAAAATCTAACTTAGGTTAGATTTTGTAATTAGACTTAATATTATATTTGAAAGACACCGAATCTAAGATTCTAAAGTCTAATTTGTGACATTGAATCTAATCATTCGATCTAATTATTTAAATTCAAATAAAATTGAATCTAAATTTCTAGATCTAATCAAATCTCAAAAATGATTTCTCAAATCTAATCAAGATTTTAGATTTAATTGACAATAAATCTAAAAATCAAAACACATCAAATTTAAAACTTGAAATTCAAAAGACATCCAAATTAAATATTTTGACATAAAATGACATAAAAAAATCTTAAGAAACCGTAAACAACCTAAAATTTTTCATACCTAAAATTGGAAAAAGACAATAAAACTTAAATGAAATCTTAATGAACAAATATCACCGAATGCAACTTGAACCCCAGTGTTCTTAATCTACGAAGATTTCTCGGACGACGCAATCCTGGTTGCTGACAGAAATCTCTTGGTCCTTGTTTAAACATCTTTCAGACTAATTAGATTAAGACCCCTTATAACCCTGGAACAATGGAGCCAGTGACATCTTAACCGGGTTATCTAAAAATATAACTAAATAAAATAAAAAGACTGAAGAAATAAAACTGACATTATTTCTTTTAAATCTGACACTGTTTTCCTTTGCAGGATGAAGATATGTTGCCTTTTAGATTTATTTGCATGTTATAGGGTGTGCTAACTCTTTTTTTCAGGAAGACATTCCTAAGACGTGACGAAAGACAACAAAACAAAACAAAATCACAATGACATCAAAACAAAAATATTGACAAAACAAAATATAACAAACAACATTAAAATAACAAAACCAAGACAAAAATAAAACCAAAACTTTTAGGATAGCCACCAAACAAAAATGATAAACAACAAAATAAAAATGACAAATAAAACAAAAGTCACAAACAACAAGACAAAAAAATGAGACGACATGACAAAAATTGACATAACAAAATGACATTTAAGATTGATAGTGGGTACATCTTTCCTTAAAAACTTTCCAGAAAATAAGTGATTAACATTAATCAGAAGTTTTCTTAGACAATTATAAATTGCCTAAGATGTAATTAACTATAGGAGTTTGCTCCTATAGGAGAATTAAAGAACTCAGAATAGATATTATACATAAAATTCTCTCGTTACCAAAATCTTTATACATAATCTCTAGGATAAGACAATCCTAGAATTTTAATATCGAGGATTATCACCAACACCTCTTTTTCTACTGTTTTCTATATTATTAGCCCTTATTTTCTTCAAATTTCTTATTATCTAAAGATTCTTTTACAAAATCAAAAGAAATAAGATTTATTGAAGATTAGGGCAATATTATAGACAAACAGAGTGGTGAATCCAAATCAGCATCGACCTCCTAAGAAAAATCTCCTACACGGCGACAACACCACCATCAATATCTCTATTTCATCCACTTTTGTCATGTGTTGTTTCATTGATAACGGTGTGAAGCACATCTTTTTTCTGTCAAAACAAATTTAAAGTGCTAGATCTACTTATATCCTTACTTTTTATAATTTATATGGCATTAAGCATTCCAATGCCATTGAGGAAAATCATATTCATCTTACGCACAACATCTAGTTTCTAGAAAATAACTCCACGTATATTGAGGTCGCCTCACTTAATTTTCAATAGTTATTACTTGTTGAAGTAGTAGTATGCATATTTTTTTCTTTTTTGTAGAACAAGGTAACAAGAAATATCTCAAAATATAGAAGACCATTACAATCATCATTATATAATATATAAAACATAATAATCTACTTGCAAATAACGATCGAACATTGGTTCAATCATTGTAACCATTATTTGTGAGAATTTAGCTCATATTTTTGATATTTTAAAAGAAATGCCTAAAATTTAGTCCTTTTATGAAAAATAACTTCAAGTCTATAGACTTGTTTATCTATCTGTCCTACCTTGGTGTTAGCTTCCATCAACAATATTGTAATGAGATAATTAACCTACCTACTCTTTATATATATTTCAATATTTATCTTTTATTAATCATATATCATTCAACATTCCTTGTTTATTCAATTTTAGATAAACTCAAATGAAGGCCATTAGAAATCATATACTTTTAATACCAGACAAAGTCATGTTTAATTGATATCATAGAGGATTTCAACCCAATTGTTTGGACCGACCGTCACATTATGAGTGTGAACCACATGTTAATTATTATCAACCATTTTGAGTTATGAGTGACATTTAAGATATTGAGCATTAAATTAGATTATAATATACCTTGTGAACATTTTAATCAAGTCATATGATTACTAAATAAGATAAATCTGAAAGAAAATTTAGTACAAGAGGACTTATATAAAATGAAATAATTGGTGTCAAAGTTAAGATTCACAACAGAAAAGATAGATTGATGTATTAATTAATGCATGATGTACTATAAAATTGATGCAATGGAGATACAATATGTACCTTTTCAGGTCAAAATAGAAAGAATAAGAAATAAAAAAATATTTCAAACAAGTGTCTTTTCTACTTTCCGCTTATTCCACATCACTATAGGAAAAAAATGTTTAGACCGATGGAAAAACTAAAGAATTTTTACTTCATAAAATTATTCTGATTACCGACATTTTTATGACTGTTTTTGATTTTGGTTATTTTTTACAGCATAGCTACAACATATATCATCTCTTATCAACAATATTTTATTTTATGTTTTTTTTAATTACAACCTAAATAACCCAACAGTTACAATTAAATTTTAAACAACAACTATAGTTCATTAGTTATTTTTGCACCCGCCATCTGGTAAGGTGTTAATCGACAAATTTTATTATTAAGTTATGAAAATGGTCGTCGCTAGTAGTTTTAATAATCGACACAATAATATCCATTGATGGGCTGTCAGAATGAATCCTACATCCCTCCCAAAATTACCTTCCTCCTGGTTTTCCCAAAATCTCTCCTTCTGGCCCTCGTCTTCAGTAACAAGGTTGTCGCCTCCCCCTGAAACCCTTCTTGTCCCTCTATGTTCTATCCAAAACCATCACCTTTTTCCCTAAAACCATCGTGATACAGTTGAAGTAGGAGCTAGTTGGGAACGCAGCGGTGGGATCACGGCTTATAGTGACCGAAAACTCCCATTTTTTCTCCTCCTTCTGTTTCTCTGGTGCCCCTAACTAACGAGGAAGGTAACCTTTTATCTTTATTTTCATTTGTATTTTCATTTGATTTGAAGAATGCATTTAGGGTTTATGGTTTTACCAACTATGTGGTTCGCCAAATATTTTCCTATTTCAATTGGATTATATCTAAGGCTGTGAATTTAGCTCCAATATTGTTAATTGCTTAAAGATTGATTAGAATTTTGGTTCAGATCAAAATAAATGACCCAAGATGCGAGCAATACTTTGGATCAAATTTTTTAGAGCCGATTTTGAGCCAACCCTAGCTAGGCTAGAAAGTTAATCTTTTACAATGTATAAATGTGAGTTTTATGAATTTATCTCAAAGATCGTTAATTGCTCAAAATAAAGATTTGAATTTTGGCTTGAATAAAGATTAGATAAAAATAATTGAGCCGAGCTACGAGCCAAAATTTTGGATCAAATTTTTTTGAGCCGACCCCAGCTCAGCTCAAAATCGAATCATTAATAGCCCTAATTACATGAAGGATCTGATTTAAGCATATAAGTTTTTATTTTATTTAAGGATGCTCTTACTAGACATTTATAAGAGGATGCATCTTGATGTATTCCTTTTGCAAGTGATATTCTTCATGTGGATAAGACTAGAGAAAGAGTTTAGAAAATACATAAATTATGGTGGCCAATATTGGACTCTAAAGTCCTTCATTTAAGTAGATGTAGAGCTGAATAATTGAAATGTAATTTTACTTGTAGTAGCTGTAGTGGCAGACTTGTAACTACGGGTGATCAAATCATTTAAAAAGTGTGAACATTTTAGATATTTCATGTCTCTTGTCCAAAGTGATGGTGATATATATGGTGATGTGATTAATTTGTAGATTTCAAGTTGTTTGGTTGGAACGTACATCATCTCAGCTTGAAGTTGGATTGTTTAACATCTTAGTTGTTAGTCTTATCAAAGATCATTAAATAGCTGAACATTGACTCATAATTAATTAAGGTGTCTCCCTCTAATAGTGTATGTCACTATAGCTATACCAGCCCACTCACAAATATATTTGTTTCATATTTTGTCTCTAAGTGAAAAGCTTATGCAAATCCTTTATATATCACTAGTTTTATACTTTTAGATTAAATGTGAATAAAATATACTCATGAATGAGTTGGTGTAGCTATGGTGACAAATAAGATTATAGATAAAATATTGATAAATGTTTATTGATCATTAATCTTCAATAGCCCTAACAGCCTCAATAAGCTGCTAACATTCTGATTTCGAGCTTAATTTCTATTAAATTTAAATAAATCTGAGCCAAATTAAAATTAATCAATTTTTTAGCAATAATTGTTGTTTCTACTTAAGAAAAATTATTCCAACAATTTATTAACATTTGAATTTTCACTTAAATCGAAATTAGATAAAGATAAGCGAGCCGAGCTACGAGCCAAAATTTTGGATCAATTTTTTTTGAACCGACCCCAGCTCAGCTCAAAATTGGATCATTAACAGCCCTAATTACATTAAGGGTCTGCTTTAACTATATATTTTTTTTATTTTATTTAAGGATGCTTTTACTAGACATTTACATGAGGATGCACCTTGGTGTATTCCTTTTGCAAGTGATATCCTTCATGTGGATAAGACTAGAGAAAGAGTTTAGAAAATACATAAATTATGGTGGGCAATATCAGACTCTAAAGTCCTTCATTTAAGTAGATGTAGAATTGAATAATTGAAATGTAATTTTACTTTTAGTAGCTCTAGTGGCAGAGTTGTAACTACGGGTGATCAAATCATTTAAAAAGTGTGAATGTTCTAGATATTTTGTCTCTTGGTGACATAGATGGGGATGTGATTAATTAGTAGATTTCAAGTTGCTTGGTTGGAACGTACATCATCTCAGCTCGAAGTCGGATCGTTTAACATCTTAGTTGTTAGTCTTATCGAAGATCATTAAACAGTTGAACATTGACTCTTAATTAATTAAGGTGTCTCCTTCTAATAGTGTATGTCACTATAACTACACCAGCCCACTCACTGATATATTTGTTTCATATTTTGTCTGTAAGTGAAAAGCCTATACAAATCCTTTATTTATCACTAGTTTTATACTTTTAGATAAAATGTGAATAAAATATACTCATGAATGAGTTGGTGTAGCTATGGTGACAAATAAGATTATAGATAAAATATTAATAAGTGTTTATTGATCATCAATCTTCAACAGCCCTAACAGCCTTAATAGGCTTCTAACATTTTGATTTCGAGCTTAACTGTTATTAAATTTAAATAAATCTGAGCCAAATTAAAATTAGTCAATTTTTTAGCAATAATTACTTTTTTAACTTAAGAAAAATAATTCAAACAATTTATTTAGACTTCATGATGCCTCTTTCTAATGTTGTTGCAACTGTAGCTATTCCAACAACTACTTTAGTCACATTGAACTCTAGGGTATATGTTGATATGCCTTGTAAGGAGATGCAAATGTTAGGGAATTATGTTTTAATGGGTTGATTATGGGATTTAAGGAATTAAATTCATTTGAACCAATCTTGTTTATGCACTTAGGAGATTGTAAATAAGAGTGTTTCTCCCATTTGTCACTAGCCTATTATATAATTTGCATTTTACATTTACAATACTCCATTTACATCATTACAGGGGAGGATATTTTTAGAACTTGATATTCATCAGTTTAAACCATGTTAGATAGGATTACTATAGACTTTACACTTTACAATTGGTTTTGATACTTTTAGATTTCTTCGTAGGACTCTAACACGAACTAAATTCTATGCTAGGAAAAATATCATTAGGCTAGAACTTTTCTTAAGTTTAAGTCTCTTGTTCCCTGTGGGATTGACATTGTGGACTCTAAAATCAGGTATTACTGATACAACACGTGCACTTGTGTGAGCCCTAGTGTGTGATTGTACCTGGAAGTGGATATCATGAGGAAGCTTTCATGACGTAGACTTTGCGTAGATAGTTCTACAACATATGCCCGAGGCAAAATCGGCTTAGCACACTTCAGAGGCATACTCACAAAGAAGGCCTTATGAATACAAACCCGTAAGCAGAGTTTTAAGTTATTGTACCAGTTCTAAGGGTCTGCTTATTCCTATAAGGTAAGCCCTTATAGTTAATTACATCTTAAGCAACTGGGGTGCTTAAGATAACTCCTGAGCAAGATTATAACTTGTCATCATAGAGATTAAAAGTCATTGTTTTCAAAGAAGAAGTTTCAAGTTCTTATCCTAAGGGTACCAAATGCTTAAAGGTTTTGAAATATATTATCAAGATCTCAAACTGTCCTATGGTTTTTTGTTGTCATTTGTTTTGTTGAGGTTCACCTTTGCTTCGAGTTTTAACTGGTTGGAATGATTGTCTCTGCAAGATAGAGTTAGCACACTCTAATAACATGTAAAGTAAATCTAGGGTGACGTATGCCTTTTGTCTTTAACAACCCTACAAATAGTGTTAGCACAAAATATTTTTAGTTCATTTGATTTGTTTTTAATTTTTTTAAGACAACTCGGTCGAGATGCCCATGAACTTCTATTGTCCCAAGATTATCGGGTTTCCAGATCTACTTAGTCTGAGAGGTTGTCAAACATATTAACTAGAAGATTCACGTCAGCAACCATGGCTTGCCTCTTCCAAAAAATCTTCATTGACCTGGGTAGTAGGTTTAAAATTACCTTCGATGATCTTCGTTCATTAGGGTTTCATTAATGTCTTAATGTGTTTTTTTAGATTTTTGGAGGTTGCAAATTTTAGGTTCCTTAAGATTTATTAACTGATTAGATTGTTTAGTGTTATATTTTTTATGTTCGAAATAACTCAATCAAGATTCCATGGTTCCGTCCTACCAAGGTCATTGGGGGTTTGCAATTTGAATAGTCACAAGTGACTAGAAGATAATTTGTTAGCAGCCATGAGTTGCCTCCTCCAAAATACATTCTCAAACTAAGTTGCATTTCATTGTTAAAGTTTACTTTCTAGCGGCTTTTAGGGTAGATTTTATGTTTTTTCTCTTAGGTTGGTTTGTACCTTGACCCAAATTGCCTCTGACTGGGGTTAAGTGTGTTTTTGTTCTCTTTTAGGAAATCAATGTCGGCATATAAAAAGTTTTAAATATACATTTTAGTTGGGGTTGCCCATTAGAAGCTGTCAGTCGCTGGAATCGAAGTCCCATCGCCCGCTTCGGAAGGACAATTTTAATTTAGTTTAGAAAAATATGGAGTCAAACTGATCTCATATTTTTCAAAGTTCAAGTGAAAGAGCACTATACCTCGAGCTTTGTATATATCCCAAAGGATGAACACAAAACTCGAGGATGAGGCTCAATCAAATGAACTAAGGAAAAGTATGACATCCGTTTGGTCTGCGGAACCTGTATGTTTGCCGACAATTTTCCCGATTTAATATAAGAGGATTAAATGGGGTTTATATTAATCTGGGGTCTTTTAGGTTTCCAATAAGGGCAAGCCCCTATAGTTAATTACATCTTAGACAACCGAAGTTACCTAAGAAAACTCTTGATCAAGATCAGGAAATAATTATATTCACGACTTCCAAAGGTAAGGATTTCTTTCAACAAAATGTGATTATCAGAATTCAATAGGTGAATAGTTCAAATTTCATAACATTTCATTTTATCAGAGTCCAAAAGAAAAGGAGACTAGGGGAAGAACACAGATTCGAAAAGAATCCCGGTGTTTTCCCAAGCTATCCTATTGTTTGGCTCATTTTAGGAAAATATTTAATTTATATTTCATCCTGCCAATTTTATTATTTAGGGCTTACATTCATTTGATGGCGATCATATGAATAACATGGAAGATGTGAGGGTTTATGTCATATCGGGATGACAACCTCGGAAACCTAGACGAGTTAGGGCTTATAATGCACCGGGTGCAAAAGCCGAAAAGATGAGATGAGGGTTTACTTTGCACTAGGCAAATGCCTCAAAGTCTTATAGCTAGTTGCTGATTTGAACTAAGGAACTGTTTTGCTGTTGTAGACTTAGGTTTTGCTGAAGAAGATGGCCGTGCTGCCCACTATGCTCCAAGCTCCTTTGTCGTTGCAGAGGTTCAGTTTTAGAAGGTGAAAATCAGGAGATGAGAGAAGTGTTTTGGTTTAGAAAAGTCTTAGAATCCAAGTGTTTTAGTGTTTTAATTAAAACAAATCTTAAAGTTGATTAAACATAACTGATTAAGATCCCACGGTTTCGTCATCCCGGCACCATTATTTTCATCGGATTCATTTAGTCCAGATGAATTTGCTAAACTCAACTGAATGAGTTCCACACTTTCATTTAGACCGTGGGAAATTTCGTTAGCAACACTTAGGTTACATCATTCGAGGTATTCCCGAAAATCCAACGAGACGTTTTAATTTAGTTGTAGTTGTAGTTTTGTTGTTTTGTTTGTGATTAAATTTTGAGTTGTTTTATATTTTGAAAATTGTGGCGGTGAATTTTATCTTGTTGTGAATTTTAATTTAATTTTGGGTTTCAGTTTTGTGACTATCCTAAAGGTTTTCAGTTTTGATGCAGGGTGACATTCTTGTTTAACATGCAAGAAAGGTAAAGTACAGTGCAGAAAAAATAAATCGCAATAAAATAAAAGCGTACCTAGTAGGATCTTCTTGTCATTCCTAGCTGAAACTGTAGTATTGCATTGCATGTATGTGTTTATAATTTTGCAGAAATTAAAGCATGCCAGAAAACAGGAAGAAGTAGGACTAACAAGCAGTAACTACTTAATCCTATGATGTCTATGTTTAGATCCTGGTTGTCTACCAAGTCCTATGATGTCTATGTTAAGATCTTGGTTGTCTACCAAGTCCTATGATGTCTATGCGAATTTCTATGTTGTGTTTCAATGAACTTTGTTAATTTAATTGAGGATGGTTTCGTTAAGCAGACATATTAAGTTTAATAGACCTCAGAGAAGAATGCAGGTCCATGCTTCCCTATCACAGCCTAATGAAAAGTCTCGGGCTCATCTAGACTTATTATGTTGCTTAACAACTCATCCTACCTATACCCTTATTCTTAATGAACACAGTTGTTCGGGGCAGGTTGGGGCAGATGGGTTTAGGTGTGGTTTGGATTTGGATTGCTTGCAATTGGTAATTTGATTTGGACTTATGGGAGTGCTGTGAAGAGTTTGTGATTTTATTTGTGGAAGATTTGTTTGAGTTTGTGTTTGGATTTGGTTTTTTTTTTGTTTTGGTTTGGGTTTAGTTTGATTTTGGTTTAATTTTGGTTTTAGTTTTGGTTTGTTTTTAGAGCTAGAAACTTTGAGTTTGGAATGTGAATTGGGAAGATTGTGTGGACATCAGGTAAAATTTGGGTTACTCCATGCATTCACTAAGCGTAAGGGTATTTTTATTATGTTTTCTACACCAAGTTTTGATTTCCTAGGGGTCTTTATAAAGGGAAAAATAAACCATGCCTCAGGGGGCCTATCCTAGGTTTGATTGCTATCGTGTTGGTATTGTATTGTGGTCGGGATTGTTGTATGTTGTGATTGTTGTGACGTGTGATGGTTGTGTTGTGTTATTGCTGTATGTTATTGTTTTATTTTGTTTTCTTGTCTTGTGTTATTGTTATTATTTATTTATGTGTTATATTATTATTGTATGTTATTTTATTGTATCGTATTATGTTATTAGTGTTTATATTGTTATGTATTATTATTTTATGTTATTATTGTTATTTATTATTTATGTGTTATTTAAAATTATTATCTTTTATTTGTAATTAAAATTATTATTATCTTTATTATTTATTTAATTTATTATCTTATTTAATTCATTGTGATTTATTTACTTCATTATCATTTATTTATATTATTAACTCGTTATTAATTTTATTTAATTAATTGGTCGTTATTTATTTGTTTTATTTAATCAATTGTTATTTATTTATTTTATTTTACTTTAATTTATAATTACTTTATAAATTATTATTTTTGGTTTTATTTTAATTTATTTTATTATTTAATTTAATTTAATTAATTTAATTTAATATAAATTATTATTTATTTACATTATTGCTTAATTTAATTTAATTTAATTTAATTTAATTTAACTTATTTTATTTTATTTTATTTATTATTCATTTACATTAGTATTTAATTTAATTTAATTTAATTTAATTTAACTTAATTTAATTTAATTTATTATTTATTATTTAATTTAATTTAATTTAATATTTTGTTATATAATTGTTTTCGGTTTATTTAATTAATTATTATTTAATTTAATTTGTTTAATTTAATTATTATTTATTTTTTTGTTTTATTTAATTTTAACTATTTAATTTTAATTTAATTTATTATTCATTTATATTATTTAAATTATTTTAAATTTATGTATATATATATATATATATATATATATATATATATATATATATATATATATATATATATATATATATATATATATATATATATATATCTCGTGTGTTATTTATTTTTATTATCCCTTATATTCTTATCTTTTAATATATTTAAATTATAAGTTATTTTTATTTTAATTTATTATTGTTATTATTTAGATGCATATTTAAATTTATTATTTATATCATTTATTTATCATTATATTATTATTTATTTATCATTATTTATTTACAATCATTATTTTAGTTATTATTATTATCATTCTTTTTTTCTCATACATTTGGTTTTCTTTTAAAATTATAACATTATTTTCATTGTTTTCATAATATCATTAATTTAAAAATATACATATTTAGCATTTAGTTAGTATTTTGATATTTTAGTGGTATTTATTTATTTTTAAATTTAATATTGTTATTTATTTTACATTTAGTATGGTTATATTATTTATGTTACTTATTTGTATACAATTTATTTTCATTATTATGATTTATTTAGTGTATGTAATTTTCATTTTACCATATATTTAACATTAATTTATATATTATTTAGTGTATACAATTTATTTACATTTATTTATATTATTAATTTACATATGTATAATTTATGTAGTTATTTTAGTAATATTTTATGTGTTATTTATAATATGCTATTTTAAATTTTATTTCATTTTTTCTTTCTTTTATTTCATTTTATCTCTATTTTATTTTCTTTTCTCTTTTGATTTTTATTTTATTTTGCCATTATTACTTTAAAATTTACTTTCTATTTTTTAAAAACTAGGTGAAGAAACTAGGTGGTAGATTTGTAAATATATAAAATAGTTAACCTAAATAATTAGATAATTTGCATGAAAAAGAAATCCTAAAGCTAAACATGGAAAGATTTAAAAAACTAAATAGCTAAATAACTTTGCATAAAAAAGGAATTCCTAAGCCTAAGCATGGAAACATTTAAATAGCATGAAGATTTGTGAAAAGAAAATAATAATTAACACATGATTTTTGAAGATATACATGGAGATTTGTGATTCTAAATATCTTGCATATAAATTTAAAAATCTTTGTGAAAGGAAGAAGAAAACTAAACAACAAGCATGTATGTGTGGGATCTTAGGCTAAGCATGAGAAGGGTGAAGAAACTTACCTTGATTTGGAGGAGTTGTTGGAAGAAACTTGAAGAGGGGATGCCCTTGTTGAAGCTCACGGCTAGAAGAAGTTGGGATTGGGTGTGGCTTTGTGGGAAGAAGGAGAAGGAGAGGAGGCTCACAGCTAGGAGAGGAAGTGAGTGAGTGAAATGAATGAAGTGAGTGAGTGAAATGAATGAAGTGAGATGATGAGTGGCTAGCTTGGAAGAAGGAGAAGAAGGGAGGGAGGCTCACGGTTTTGGAGTCAAAAAGGAGTGAGGGAGAGGTGAGGTGGAGGTATGATGAAGGTAAGGAGGAGGTGAGGTGGAGATATGGTGAAGCTAAGGAGGAGGTGAGGGGAGAAGTGAGGGGAGAGGCATGGAGGAGAGATATATTATTATTATTATTTTTAAATGTATTTTATTTATTAATTTTTTATTATATATTTATATATTTATTTTAGGGCTGCCATGAAGTTTAATTTGGTTAATTTTCGTTTAATTTGGTTTGATTTGAATCATTAATTCAATTAGGTTCATTTGGGTTTGGGTTGGCTTAACTTGGGTTAGAGCATGAATGAAGCCCAAGTGCCTTGATCAATATTGTCTATATGATTGTAATGAAGATCTTTCATGAAGACACAAAGTGGTTTTGAGCTCATTTGGAAGTTCAATTTCGGTATGGATAGGATTTTTTATTATTTTGGACCATATTGAATTTGGGTCAAGTTATCTTGAGTTTGAGTGGGAATGAGGTCAAGAGGTCTTCAACAATAGTGTATATATGGTTGTCTTGAAGATTTTTCATGAAGACATGAAAGGGTTTTGACAAAGTTTGGAGGGTCAATTTGGTGGATTTAGGACATGTGTTCAATTTGGGTTAAAATTGGGGGTTTTGGTCCAAAATGGATTTGGGTAAGACCTGAGCTCAAATTGTGGACAATTGATGATCCAATTCAGTTTAATAAGGTGTTAGAAAGATTTTGGGATTGAAATTTGGGAGGAATTGATTAACATTGGGTTTATTTAGGGGATTTTTGATTATTTAGGCAAAATTGGGGATTTTAGATTTCAAGTGGAATTGGATCCAGATGTGGGTCAAATTGGGATTGAATTTGGTTTAGATTGATATTTTGGATGTCGAATTGAAGTTTGGAATTGAAATTGGGCAAGATTTTGGTCAATTGGGTCAAGATTGGGTTTGATTTGAGCACTTTTAGGCTACATAGGCCAAATTTAAATTGGGTTAAATTGACAAAATTGGCTTATGGTGTAGCTGAACAAAATGAAATTAAGAATTTTTAGGAATTTATGGAATTTTTTGAGAATTTTTAGGAATTTTTGAATTTTTTGGCTAAAAGGGTATTTTGGGTATTTTGAGGGTTTTGGGGGGATATTTTTGGCAATTTTGAAATTTTTGGTCATGGATGGTCAATTTGAGTGGTAAGGAATATCTTAGAATGATTTTTGGGGAATTTTGGTGAATTTGAAGAATTTTGGGTAATTTAGGGCTTTTTGGGAGGTCAGGGGCAAAATTTTTGAAATTTTGGAAAATTAAAGCTTGGTTTGAGATGAATGCCATTAGATGGTTTAAATTGATTTACGGACCAAGGGTCACTCACATTTGGTCCTCTATGTATTGGTACTAGTGAAACCCTAGCCTGATGCCAAGATTTGAGAAGAACCATCTACATGAGTTTCCAAAGGTTTAGGGGAATGTGTGCATGTGAGTGGTGAAGTCCAGACCTCCCTTAGGGCAAATCCTAAGGTCCGACCACCTATAGGAGACTTCCCCTAGGATTCCTTATGCTTTCCTTTTTCCTACCAAAAGGTGGAGGTTAGGCCTTAAGCATATGAAAACCCCTAGTGAAGCAAGAAGAGTTTTGAATTTCTATGGGGGGGGGGGGTTCCATGACTAGTCTTCTAAGAAAGTCACCAGAAGAGTCCTATGGATAGACCCTAGGCTATTCTAAAGAGATACTAGACCTCAACCAGAAGTGAGGTTAACAAATGGACCCCCAATAGGTGTGGTGTGCTGGGCAAGCACACTGCACGTATTGGTGTTGACCGACGAGATCAACAAGACCAACACAACTGTCTGAGTGAAAACTCAAGATAGAACGAAGAGTTTAGCAAGTGAGTTTCCGCTGGGGATTGTTTGGTTGAAGACCTTCAAATCCAGGGACTCTCGCTGGGGAAAGAAGAATGGAATACCTTTCAGCTGGAGCTGTGAATTTCAAGCTCCCAAACTCTGAAGGAATCCGAACCGATTTGATTTGAAGAGGGGAACGAAGAATTTGATTCCAAGTTTCCACTTGAATTTTAGTTTGAAATTTTTTTTTGAATTTAAAGTTTGGAATTTTGTTTTTGAATTTAATTTTAGGATTTGAATTTGTAGGAATTTGAAATTTTAAGCGAAATCAGAATTTCGGTACCGCTTGCAGGAGGAGAATCAGAATTTAGGTACTGACTCGGAAGGATGAGTACTGGAATTTAGGTACCAGCCTTGGGAGTGGAAGTTGGGATTTAGGTACCAACCTCGACAAGATGAGAATCAGCATTTAGGTACTAACCACAGAGGGAGAGAACTGGATTTTATGCACCAGCCTCAGAAATTCAAGGAAAATTTTCTTTTTTGGGAAATCGGACGACTAAGCTCCGACCCCAGAATTTCATGGAAGGCGAAAAAAAAAATATCTCGGAAGGAAGATGGAAATTTAGGAAACTTTTGGGAAATCGGACGACTAAGCTCCGACCCCAGAATATCATGGAAGGCGGAAAAATATCTCGAAAGGAAGATGAAAATTTATGGAATTTTTGGGAAATCGGACGACTAAGCTCCGACCCCAGAATATCATGGAAAGCGGAAAAATATCATGGAAGGTGGAAAAATATCTCGGAAGGGAGATGGAAATTTGGGGAATTTTTGGGAAATCAGACAACTAAGCTCTGACCCTAGAATATCATGGAAGGCGGAAAAATATCTCGGAAGGGAGATGGAAATTTAGGAAATTTTTGGGAAATCGGACGACTAAGCTCTAACCCCAGAATATCATGGAAGGCGGAAAAATATCTCGGAAGGGAGATGGAAATTTAGGGAATTTTTGGCAAAATCGGACGACTAAGCTCTGACCCCAGAATATCATGGAAAGCGGAAAAATATCTTGGAAGTGAGATGGAAATTTAGGGAATTTTTGCTTTCTTGGGTTGTTTCACTTGGTTTACTTTTGACTTTGTCTCATTTGTTTTCATTTCTTTTCATTTTCATTTCACTTCATTTGATTTTGTTTTGACTTTCCATTTCATTTTCAATTTCCGTTTCTTTTTTGGTTAATCTCATTTTTAATTTTCATTCTCTTTTTTTTTTATTTTGTATCATTATTTTTTTTGGAACCAACGGGTGGTTCAACGGCTTTCGACCGTCGCATTGAAAGAAACATTTCTTGAAAGTCAGAAAATCTTCATTGATTCATCTGAAAAGAAATACAACTGATCTGACACTAACAAGCATCCAAAACTGATCATGTGTACAAGACTGAACAAAACTGATCACGTGTACAAAACTGAACAAAACAGGTGTATCATGTCATCTGGCTGTTGCGAAAGTAGTGACAACAACTGTTGCACTCTGCTGTAAGCTGTAGTAGCATTCTGCCTCTGAGGCTGCTGCGGGGGACGGGCCAACCTGCCAAGGTTACGCTCCGGAACAAAAGTCCTCTTGCGAACACTCGGAGGTACCACCGTCACAGTGGCAAAGGACGAAGGTTCTCCAGCTTTGGATCCGGTTCATAGTAGAATGGCGCTTTTTCTTCATCCATTCTCCTGAAGGTGACTGACACACTTTTTCCTGCAACTCCGAGGATGCAGTGTTTTGCCAAATTCGCTCAATTTCCTTTTAAGACCAGCACTGATCCGACTGGCAAGGGAATCTCAACAGCACCTAAGAATTCACCCGGTCCAACTATCTGAATTTCACATCCAAACATAATATTGCATTCACTCACAAAGGAGACCGTGCAGAAGGGCCTCACGAAGTCATGGTGGTCAATATGAGGAGGGATGCAGTCCCCATCCTTATAAATATTTATAATGCAGCTGTTTGGGATACAGTCTGCAGGCAGTATGTGCCACTCGACCATCCTCCTGATCATTCCCTTGATTTGTGGTGGCATCTGATCCACCTCATCATGCTGTAAAATCCCCGGGGGGTTTACCTGTCGATCTCTGGCAAAGTTGTAGCAGCAACCGCACTGAATAGTGACCCTGCCTTTTCCTCTCTTCCATTTAGATGGCTTCCTATACGTTCTGGGCTTCAAGAGGCCTGCTTTTCCCATGGTCTTGAGAACTTTGACGCAATCCAGAATATCTTTTTCATCTTCTTTTGAGAACACATAAGTATAGAGCTCGAGTCCTTCAAGGATGTTGACCCATTTTCCTTGAATATCCTTGTAATGCTCAAATTCCTACTTTCTGACTCTTCGTATCTTTCTCATGATGTAGTACGGGACTCCTTGTGGCGGCAGAAAAACATACTCTGGTACTTATGGCTCCACACTCAGAAATTCCCTACTCTGAAGTAGCATCGAGGCGGCTGCATATGCCTCGATGGTGTTGTATTCCTCAAGCTGTAGAACATGGTATTCTGGGCATTCTGAAAATGCCCCTATATCTGAAGGCAGCCTGGGCAAGCTCGAGTTGCAACTCGAGCATCCGGCGAAAACTTGCTTCATTGGATCCCATGTCAGAATGGGCTCCTCGATGGTTTCCAGCTCAGTCTCCGTGCGCGGAGAACTGTCCTCAGTCTCTTTCATTTCTGGCTGATGAAATTCTTCTGACACAAGAGGTAGCTCAGCAGCTGACTCCCTAGCCCGTCTTCTCTCCATCCTTTCCAGGAGGCGGCGCTTGCGGCGATTTCTATTTCTTCTGCTTGTATTTGCTAACGGAGCGTCCGGAATTCTGCTGGCTGAAGCGGCAACCAGATCACCTTATGGAGTGGTGATCATGGATGAGACATGAGTACGTCTCTCAGTAAGGAGGTGTGAGTCAACCGAACCTCCAGTGCCCCCATGTCTTGAGGTTTGTCCTACCTCCCTGTGACTGAATTTCTTCATTGGCTTCATTTTCTGCGTTCGCTTCAGTATACGTTTCTAGATGCGAGGTCGGAACCGTATCAAAGAGCAAACACCGACTCGAAACTCGACACTTCCTACACAAGTAAACAAGGGGAAATGTCAGCGAGTGGTGTTGTGCACGAACAAAAGCAAATTATCATTTACTTTAACCAAGTTTTAGCAATTAACTTGATGCCATTATTTTATTTAATATGTTTTTATAAAATTTAGATTTATAATTTAGCAAACATGTTTTCATTTTGTGGGAAGATTTCTTTTATTTTATGGAGTTTTTTTTTATTACAAAATTTTGGACCTAGTCACAGAGACTAGCCCTACAGCTATATTGGAATGAATATCATTTTTTTCAGTCTTTTCATGTCGTGTAATATTTCTTTAAATATCGTCCATTGATGGGCAACATGGGTCTATCCCCTTGAGAATCCACCAACTGGTAAGATCCTCCTGTGAAGACCTTCTCCACCACGAATGGTCCTTCCCAGGTCGGTTCGAATTTTCCACCTATTTTACGGTGTGCAAGAATAGGCCATCTAAGAACGAGCACGAGGTCACCAACTTTGAACGACCTCGGGCGGACCAATTTATCGTGGGCTTGAATCATCTTCGCTTGGTAGAGTTCTAAGTTATGCTGTACGAGCAATCTCTTTCCTTCAAGGCTTTCCAATTCTTCAAGTCCGAGTCTTGCACTTTCTTCTGTTGTAATTTGATTGGCAACGACAACCCGGAGCAACGGTAGCTGAACTTCTAGCGGAAGAACTACCTCAGACCTTTACACAAGAGCGTACAACGTAGATTGTGTCGGTGTTCTGACTGTCGTCCGGTACGCCCACAAGGCTTCTAGCAGCTTCTCGTGCCATCCTCTTTTATTGTTGTCAAGCGTCTTCTTCAGAATCTGAACAAGCGTTTTATTGAAGGCTTCTGCCAAGCCATTTGCTTTAGGTTAGTAGATCGTCGAGTATCTCCAATCTATCCCGTGTCTTCTGATGAAGTTGTTGATTTTCGTGCTCTTGAAAGCGGACCCATTGTCAGAGATGATTCTGCGTGGTATACCGAAACAGTAGACAATTTGATTCTTGAAGAACTGTAAAACTTGCTGCGCTGTGACTCCCCGTAGTGGAATTGCTTCTGCCTACTTGGAAAAGTAGTCTGTAGCAGCGAGTATAAACCTGTGTCCTTTTGAGGAAGGAGGGTCTATTGGACCCACTATGTCCGTACCCCAGCACTCGAATGGCCACGAGGCAATCGTTGGGTGTAGAACATTCGGAGGCTGGTGCAAGACCACTCCATGCACCTGACACTGATGGCATCTCTTAGCTACGTCCATGCAATCTGTCATCATTGCTGGCCAGTAGTATCCGAGTCTTTTGATTTTCATCTTCATTTTTGGTCCTGACTGGTGAGCACCACACAATCCAGCATGTACTTCTTTGATAATTTTCTGCACTTCTGCTCTTCTCAGACATCTCAGCCACACTGGTCGAAGGATCTCCTATACAGAACATTGTCGATCAGGGCATACGATAAAGCCCTCTTCTGAATCTGGTGCGCTACTAACTTATCTTCTAGTAGCTTTCCGGTTTGCAAATATTCCATTAATGGCTGACGCCAATCTTCTGTATCTTCTGCCACTGCAGCAACTGTCTTTTCTTTTTCAATTTCATGTATACTGTCGAGGTTGATCTGAGACAACACCTGACGTCCTTGTACTGTAATATCTATGGAATCTTCGGGTGGACAAGCCAGTTCTTTAGCGAGTTTTGCTAAAGCATCCGCATGGGCATTGTCTGCTCGAGGAATCCTATAGAATATCACATTCGGAATTTGCTCGAGTAACTTCATCGTATACTGGTGGTATTCTTCTAATCTCGGTTTTAGAATTTTGTACTGTCCTGCCACTTGCTGGATGACGAGCTGTGAGTCGCTATAAATGGAAATGTCCATTATATCCATTAGTATTGCTAATTCCAAGCCGGAGATTAGGGCTTCATACTCTGCTTCATTGTTGGTACACGGCTCTGTCAAGTGGTAAGAAAACCTCAGCATGGCCCGATCTGGTGTGACAAAGATTAAACCAATTCCTGCTTTGCCTGGTATAATTGTTTCTGATACTTTTTCTTTTCAAGCTGATGACGCTCCATCAAAGTACATTTCCCAATGTTGACCATTGGGATCTTCTATCTGTAGTATCTGCTCATCTGGTAACTCATCATTGAGCGGAGACCCAGCTGGCAGTGGGTGCGCTGCGAGAAAATATGCAAGAATCTGCCCTTTGATAGCACGAAGGGGCACAAAAGTTATATCGAATTGCAATAATATCATTGACCACCTTGCTAAACGTCCAGAAAGCGTTGGTCGGGTCATCAAATATTGCAAAAGATTAACCATCAAAATCAGGTTGACTTTATGAGACAACATGTAATGTCTGAGCTTTTGAGTGGCAAAAACCAAAGCTAGACAATGTTTCTCGATAGGAGGATACTTTACCTCCGCGGGTATTAGACGTAGACTCAAATAGTAGAGTACATTCTCTTTACCCTCATCATTGACTTGGGCAAGTAGAGCTCCGAGAGACTCATCTAACATCGCGGTATAAAGTATCAACGGTCTACCCGGGATAGGGGCTGCTAAAACAGGAGGTGTCGTTAGATATCATTTAATATCTTCGAAAGCCTGCTGGCACTTTTCTTCCCAACTAAATTTGACATCCTTTTTAATTAATGCCGAGAAAGGCTGACACCTACCCGACATATTAGATATAAAGCGCCTCAGATATGCCAGTTTTCCTTGAATTGAACGTAGTTGTTTCAAGGTTTTAGGGGGAGGCATTTCTAAGATGGCTTTAATCTTCTCTGGGTCGATTTCGATTCCCCGATGACGGACAACGAATCCTAGAAATTTCCCAGAGGTAACGCCGAAAGCGCACTTTAAGGGATTCATCTTCAGATTATATTGTCGTAATCGTTCAAATACGATCCTCAAATCATATAGGTGGTTTCCTCTTATCTTGCTCTTGACGACCAAATCATCCACATAGCATTCCACTTGGTTGTGAATGAGGTCATCAAAGATCCTCTTCATTGCTCTTTGGTATGTAGCTCCTGCGTTCTTCAGTCCAAACGGCATCACGGTGTAGCAATAAATCCCGATTGGAGTTCTGAAAGCTATGAGCGCTACGTCTTCTGGTGCCATCTTAATCTGATTGTACCCTGAAGACCCATCCATAAAGGAGAAAGTTTCATGTGTTGACACGATGTCCACCATTAGTTCCGGTATCAGCAACGGGAATTCATCTTTTTGACATGCTTTGTTTAAGTCCTTGAAGTCGACACACACTCGAATTTGTCCATTTTTCTTTTTCACTGGCACAACATTAGCTAACCACGTCGGATACTGTTCTTCTCGGACAAAATTAGCGTCTATTAATTTCTTGATTTATGCTGTAACTTGCTGTTCTATCTCGAGACGCATCCTTCTGGGAGCTTGCTTTACTGGCATCACATTCTTATCCACTCTGAGGCGGTGAATTGTGACCGCCGGAGATAGTCCTGGCATTTCGTTATAGCTCCAAGAGCAATCTTTGAATTTTTATAGTAACTTGACCAAGTCTGCAACCTCTTCTTCATTGAGTAACGAACTTATGAAAATCGGCTGGGGCTGCTCCTCAGTCCCGAGATTGATTTCTCTTAATTCATCGACTGTTGATTTGATTTCTTCTTTGAATTCTGGCGGAGCATCGCCTATTGGCTAATCTTCATATTCATCTTGAATGTCCAGACAATCTTCTTTTGACTGACTAGTAACAACCATGCAAAATTCTGAGTCATCGACGGGTCCGAGCGTACCAAGACCTTCTTTCGAATTGAGTTTCTTTCCTTTTTACATTCCATAATTTTTCGAACGATTGTAACTTATCTTTTGGCATTTTCTTTGACACATATCCTTGTTGAATTAACTTTTGTACACACGGCGAAAAGTAGCCAAAAGGTAATTCCATTAATTCATTTGAGTCATTTTCTTCAAGAATTACACAAGGTTCAAAAGTAGAAGGGGAAGCTTTGTGAAACTTGATCGGTTTAAAACCATCGTTTTGAACTTCCTTGACCTCTATACTCTCTACCTTTTGAGAATGGATCTGAGTAAGGGTCATGGCATGAACATAGTGGTTAATCCGATCGTACATTGATTCGTGTTCATCCTTTGCTTCGTCGTCCAAAGAGATCTCGAACTGATGCTTCTTCTGGCTTATCATCATTGCTTCTTTATCTTCTTCGGAGCTTCCCTCCATGTCGATGTTGATTGTTGGCTTCGTCTGTTCAACAATCTGGGAAATTCTTCCTCAACCACGTCCCCGGCCTCGACCTTGGATGCGTGGGCTAAAAGAAATTTTATCAACTCGTTGAGAAGGAGCTGTATGAGATTGTTGAACTGGAGCCACACGGTCTAGTCCTTGTAGTTCCTTTGAGTCTTTAATTTTATTTATCACAATGTCTCTTAAAAATACTGTTTTCTTCAGAGGAGCATAGTAAGCGGCGTCTTCATAGATGCCTACTTCATGTATTGAAAACGGTTGTAGATCCCCTTTAATGCAATGTTCCTGTCCATCTTTGTAGTATTTGATGCACTGGTGAAGCGACGACGGGACCATATTGTACTCATGGAGCCACGGTCGACCAAGCAGGGTATTGAACGAAGTATCCGCATCGATGACATGGAATTTTGCAGTTGTTACTTGATTCCCGACTTTCATTTGTAGCGTTATAGATCCGAGGGCTCTTTCTCCTTGCTGATTGAATCCTCTTAACATCATTTTATCCATTGAAAGCTCTCGGGCGTCGATGTCCAAGTAAGCTAACGTCCGTAGACTCATTATATTGAGCGACACTCTAGGATCTACTAAGACTCTGGAAAGCAAGAATCTGCCGATGATGACAGAAATGTAGAGTGGACGATTGTGATCGGCTGTACCGAGTAGCAAATCTTCGTTGGTGAAAGTTACACCAGTCTGTTCCTTTCTGGTGCAAACTCCATCTGAGGATGTGCTAGCCAACTGTGCTAAGCAAATGTCGGGATCAAGTAGAGCCTTGATCAAACTTTCTCTCATCTCCTTTGACAGGATCAGAGCATTGTAAATACTTAGTTTGGCCGGCAACTTCCTGAGATGAGCTAACACGTTGTAATCCACTTTATTTGGGTTTTCAAATTCATTTCGAACTTGTATTTCTTCAGTAGCTGGAGGTATTTCTTCTTGAGTGACTATCTGCTTTCCTTTGTCCACTGGAGTTGCTCTCAGAGGTAGCACCTTGCCACTCCTTAAATTCACTTCCGTTATTTCTTCTTCTTCTGGACCCATAGGTCCTTCTGTATCTGAGAAGTCCAAACGGATGTCAAGTGGAGCTCCTTTGCACTTGAGGACTGGCTCCTCACTTCTCGTACTGTCGTAGCTGGTGTTGTCGATGTCTTCTTTATCTTTGCTGGAAGTTAATATGATTTGCGGATCATTTTGGGAATCAAAATCGGGGTTAGATAGGTTGTGATTAGTTTCTTCATCACTAGAGACAGTAAGAACGTAGCCAACACCATTCATATCATTATTACGAGACCCTGGAGGGGTACAGAGATAATGATACAAAGTCAGGGGTTCGATGGATTTCACCCCTGAATCTGAGACAACCAGTCTAACGAGAGCAGCCTCTATCCTATCATCCGCGCTATCGTCTTTAATCTCGCTCACGATCTCTTTCTTCCTCCATTCTCGTCGCGGTAGCTTCCTCGGCGAAGCTTTCATCTTGGACTGTGCTGGCGGTGGACTCCGGACAGCGGCTTTCTTTGGAGCAGACTGAATCTGATCCAGGACCTTCTTGAGCTCATTCCAAATTGCACTCCATCCACCCTTACCGGCGAATGGGTTAAGCAGAGAGATTGGCTCGGCTGAAATTACATTTATAGAACCTTTTTTAGGCTCCTTCAAATATTCCTTTGGTATCATTATATTTCCTTCTTTGTAATTCCGCTCAAGCCAATCCTTGAAACTGAAGCCGTTCTTAATTGTATGTCCAAGCATCCGGTGATAGGGACAGAAGTTGGTTTGATCTTTCTTATTCACCTCTTCTGGCTTTTTCGGCTCGGATAACTTGAACTCAGGCTTCTTTAGCAGGTTCTTGAACATCTTTGCTACGGCATCATCTTTGAAAGAGTAGTTTCTGCGTAGTCATTCTGATATTGTAAGAAATGGTCTCTGGTCTATCCTGTACGGTCTCTGCTGCTGACCGGGCTGATTATTCTGTGGTGGACGAGGCTGTCCGTACTGCTGAGGCTGACTGTACTGCTGAGGCTGACTGTACTGCTGAGGCGACTGCTCGGTCTGAATCATCATCGGTTGCTTTCCTTTATCGACCGCGGCCACTACGCCAGATCTCTTCTCATAAGCCTTTGCTGGTTTCGTTTTCTCTGTCTTTTATGTAGGCTCCATGTGCTTGATTTCTTCCTGTAAGCTGCTTGTTTTCGCCATTCTTTTTCTCTTTTTTTTTTAAAGGAGTCGCCAGCTTGTCAGTCATCGTATACTTCCCCTATTCAAATAAATCTCCCTCCCGAATCAAATAAGTGATTCGAAGAGGAGAGGAACCGATTAAGAAGGGACATAAAACAAAGTGACAAACAAGAGAAAAGAAAAACATGGAGAGTCTACGTGCGATAAACCTCACAAGGATAAGTCAAGCATGTCCGCCCAAACAAGATCGGGCAGAGGCACCTTGAACCAATATCCGCGAAAGAAGTATCTACGTAGACTACCCATAACTAGAGAGTCAAGTGTATGTACCTGTTCTGGGGTCAAGAGCACTCCCAAAGGAACGTATTCCTACTGGTTAATTACATCTTGGGGGATACCCAAGAATACTCTCTATAAAAGGAGTTTCGCTTTATATTATCATAAACCTGGGGTATAGGCAATCAAAGGGAGATTATTCAGTGTGGGAAAGTCTCGACGCTTCAAAGCTCTCGCTAAGCCATCAGGCAAAGAGTGAGTCTCTCACATCCCGAATGGGGTCGCGGCTCATCGGCATACGGAACCCACGGAATAACCTAAATCATCTTGACGGGGGTATCCCAACACGTCAAATCACGTCCGGGCTATAAGGGCAGAGGACAAATCGTCGTATCCCAAACGGGCGGCAGCTCATCGGCATCGGGCCGTCAAAATGATATCAACGAAGTCAAGGAGCGAAAGGGCTCAACAGGGGTAGTTAAAAGAAGGAAGGAGTAATCCTAAAGGGGTAGAGGTAGCCAGTTCGGGGTATCACAAACCCGTCATCCAAAGCAGTAGGACCCTAAGTCTACCCGAACGTGAAGGTAGTCGACCCAACACATCCTGAGATCCCGGTCAGCAATCCAAGAATTGCATTATCCACGGGGACCTCGGTAGCCCTAAGGTCAAAGGAAGGAAACTCTATCCTATGACTATAAGTCGGAGCTCCAAGAGGTGGGTCTCACACTCGCCAAAGTGGCAAGGATGCCTCGAGAAAGAAGAGAAAGGGAGGTTCGGCTACAAAGCTGCAAACGCTCAAAACAAAAGGGCTTACACCCCGTCTGGGTCGGGGAGCCTTCTAACACCCTAGGCGCACTAGACAACCATCTATAAAGGTATGCTTGGTTATTCAGATTGGAGAAGCATGGGGACTCCTCCTCGGGACATGCAAATATGAATGCAGTTATCTAGAGCGGTCCTTAAGTAATGTGGAGGCCCTATTAGTATGACTTGGGTGATAGCCATGCAATGCAACCCATTTAAAATCCGGCCCGAAGGTCATGCAAGAAAGTAAAAGTGCATATTTTAAAATCTTGAATATTTTAATCCTAAAATTCATTTATCTTGAATATTTTATTAGGATTTTTAACATATAAAGTTTACAATTTTAGGGTCCTTAAAGAGCCTAAATGATATCGTGAAATCCCATATCACAGAAAGAAACAAGAAAAACACATGCAGACATGCAAATATGCAATAAAAGCGAGAAAGAAAGCACTCCATAATAAAATAAAAGAGGCCAAAATGCCGCTGGACCGGCAACATAATCCGAAAAAGAAAAATGCGGCCGGACTCCGCATATACATGCCCGGTCCTAATTCTATACATCAATATAAAAATGCAGAATTAAGATACGGGGCACGAGCATCTGCTCCTAGTCCCCTCCACGTGGTTCCCGCGCAAAACGCCTCGGAAGTCGTGCCCGTATCTTATTTCTGCTACAGAACTCTCCTAGACTCTAAAAGTACAAAGGAAAATAAAAAGACTCAATCCTGCATGAAAAACAAGTGTTAGCGGGAAAGCTCATATGCAAATAACGTATAATGAGCCATGCTTTATAAACGGGGGAGCTAATAGCACCTGCAAGTAGAAGGATTAGAAATCATCACTTGCTCCCCCCATAGTGGTGCCTGTGTGTGTGTATAAATAAGCATGGCTCCCTGCAGAAAAAGCGCCCTAACACACTACCATACATATGCAGCATGCAATCACATCACGAGCAAAGTGCGGAAGAAAGATACCGGCTAGGGCAACCAATCCATCAAAGAACAATAGCCGAGCATCAAAAAGACTACCTAGCAACCTAAGTCCTAGCCTAGCACACCATCTAACGAAAGTGCACAAACCTAGTGCCTAAGTGCAGGGTAAGTCTGGGTTTAGTATGACTTTGACGGGGTCGCCATACCGGCTCCATCCTAAAGATCCGAAGGATCTAAAAGGCGTCACGAAGAGAGGTGACGTAAGTTAGATCCAATGGATCCTTAGCACAATCATACTTGTGTTGATCCTGATGACTTAATTCACATTGCTCATTGGGATCAACCCAGCAAGCAATGCTCGTCAAGGCATCGCGACTGACACATGGCCACTCTCCTAACGAGTAGGACAAGTCATCGAAGAATGGGTAAGCAAACAGTCATGCAAGAAGCCCACATTGTGATTGCTCGACTGAAGTACGAAACAATCACAACGGGCGCCCAAAAGGGCAAGCACACACATCATGCAAAATGCAAGGATGCTACATGCAAAGAGAATGCACCAAAGTGGTGATGGTGAGTATACCATAAAGGCAGTGACTCGAAAAGAGCGGGCATGCCGTGAAGGCAGCGGCCCAAAGGATAGGTATGCCAAGGAGGTAGTGACCCGAAGGTGGGCATGCCGTAGTGGCAGCGGCCCAGAGGTGGGCATGCCGTAGCGGCAGCGGCCCGAGCAAATGAGTATGCCGAGGAGGCAGTGACTCGGAGGTGGAATAATTCTCACTAGGGAGAATCATAAAAGTGAGGTGCAAATGCAATTATAAATGCAAATGCAGAATATGGTGCAACATGCAATCAGAACAACATGCACATGCATACAAACATGCAATAAAATGCAAAAGCATACAAACATGAGTGATCGGTCGACGGACCGTGGTGGCTGGCCAGACCAAAGAAATGGGTGGATTATTTCGGGGTAACCAATCCGACCCTAAAGGATAGGTGATCGACTTGGGACAGTCGATCGAACCCAACTGAGGATCGGGGATCGGCCCAGGACAGCCGATCAACCCGAAGTGCTCATGCGAACATGCATACAATGCAACAAATGACCACATGCAAAAATGCAACAAGATGATCCATGCACATGCGATGAAACACAAACGGTCGATGACACGTCGAACTCGTCCTAACGACCTCACATAGGTACCTAGGGTTGACGCACTTGGATCTGCGGCATCGCCGCCTCCAGTTTTGGCATGGCTATGTAGAGGGTTTCCGCTCCGATTTCTCGTAAGGGAAACTCTCCACCGTTTGTAGGGCGGACTAGCTACAAAGCTTTTTCCGCTCTACGAACACCCCGATCTTATAGGACGGACTAGCTACAAAGCTTTTCCCGTCCTCTAAGATCGAACTCAACTAATCCCTCCAAGGGAGATTAGGAGCGTCAAAACCGTGGGAAATTGGGATTCCAACCCAGCAGGATTAAGATCTAAAGCTCAGAACAGGGAAATCGCTAGGCTACGAATAGGAATTGGCCAACGCACAAGATTCCTAACCTATAGCTCACTCTAGGTAAATCAACGATCCATCACATAGGCGGCTCGACCGGTCGACATATGTCATCCGGCACCTCCACCCTACGTGGGCGATCGAACCCACGTGCCTAGACTGGACTAAACCTAGGGCCGGCTAAGGGATAAGGAAATCTCACCACCGCGAAGGTTAAGGACGCGTTCTCTTTATGCTGAAGGAGAGCCCACATTTCCCGGCGAACCCCCGGTGTTCGATCCACGTGCCGACACGCGTACCTCGCAATGAATCATGCAAGGAGGTAAATACGACGCAATGAGGGAGCAGCCGACGCACCTCGCAACGAAACAATGCAAATAAGGGGGAATACGTGAGCAGTCGACACACCTCGCAACAAAATCACGCAAAACAGGGATGCAATATGGGAGGTATGCAAAATACAAAAAATAAATAATTTAAGCATAGGAAAAATATGAGACGGCACATATACCTTCACGAAGGGATCATTCAACGCCGGCGAAAGAGGAGAAAACATGAGGTAAAAGAAGTTTGTGCCTCCTTGAACAGTGATGACGTTCCCTGTCCCACGACGTCGAGGTGGTCCGGCGAAGTATCCGGTCGCCGGGAAGGTAGGACGGTGACGCGTAGAGGCTAGCTCGTCGGCGGCGAGCACTGAGAACGGAGGAAATGCAACAAAATCTGGAGTTTCACCTCGCTGATTTTCTCCGGCACAGATGTGATTCCGGCGAGGCAAAAATCCGGCGTGGAAGAGGTCCGGCGAGTTCGATCTGTGAAAGGAAAAAGCTCGGCCAAGAGGAAGAGGAGGAGGAGGATGGCTGGACGCTGGGCTTCGCGGGAGGCTAGAGGGGACGCTACCAGCAAGTGGGAGACGTCGGCGTCGGAGTCCGCCAGCGAGGAGCACCGGACGGTGGGCTTCGAATGCGAAGCAGGTGGCCCGAGCGGCAGACGGCGCGACGAGGAAGAGGCCCCGATTTCAGGCTCCGGCGGCGTGGAGGAAAGCTCCGACGCCCGAGTTCGCCGGCGAGGAGCACTGGCCGGCGAGGCTAGCGACGGAGTTCGGGCTAGGGTTCGCGAAAGGGGCTGGCGGCTGTGAGGGTTTGCGATAGATCTGAGAGGGAGAGAGGTTTAGGCGTAGGTTTTTTTTTTTATCATATAATATATAATATATAATATATTATATATTATAAAATAAAAATAATATTATAATTATCCTCCGCGAATATTTAGCCCGTACACGTGCTCGCAGCGAAGTGGATGTCCCTCTTGGCTAAAATCGACGTTCCGGACGCAATGGTGCAGTCCGTTTCGCCATCTGGGGTCGTTCGGGGCCGTTCGGGCCACTTTCTGAGTAATTTGGCCAAAAAAGAATAATCCACATATTTTAAGCCCGCCCACGGTGTCGTAGCAAAATGAACATCCTCCATAGGTAAAATCGACGTTCCGGACACAATCGTGTGATCCGTTTCGTCATTCGGAGTCGTTCGAGTGACTTTTGACGATCGGGCTAAAAACGATAATTTGCACAATTTTTACCCCGCCCGCAAAGCCGTAGCAAAATAAATGTCCTCCCTAGGTAATATCGATGTCCCGGACACACTCGCGTAGTCTGTTTCATCGTTCGAGGTCATCTGAACAAGGTGGATGGGCCAATTTAAGTTAATTTTGCCCGCGACGCGTCATGTAACACCTGTCGATTCTGGTATGCTCGAATGGACATCCCATGAATGTAATATATAAAAAAAAATGATGCCAACACTGCTGGCCTAGCTGAGCAGTTTCTCGAAGGACTTGATCGTGAGACCCTTAAGCATGAAAGCTACTGGACCGTGAATACTCTTGAGTAGTATATCGATCGCGTGCTGTTCTTGTAGCTGAGGTTCGCATTTCATGCTTAAGTTTCTCCACCTCAAGATATATTCAACCGAAGTCTCGTCGGGCTTTTGACATTCTACCACGAGATCTCCTATGGTGACATGAAGCTGAGCACTGGCGAATCTCTTCACAAACATGTTTTCCATTTCTACGAAAGTCTTTACTGATCCATTAGGAATTTCAGCATACCAATCGAAAGCTATTCCCGACAGGCTGCTGACAAACTGACGGAATAATAGCGCTTCACTTCCTCCTGTATTGCAACAGCTGGCTCTGAAGTGCGCTATATGCTGCCGAGGGTTTCTTGTTCCATCGAACGTTTTGAAGGTCGGTGGCACGAAGCCTTTAGGGTAAGGTACAGCATCAAATTCCTCCGGGTAGGGTCTACCCTTTGAAACTGATGCTCCGCCTTTGGACTGTGCCAAGGCCTCCCGAACTTGTTGTTCGACGATTTCCTTAAGATCCTTTTCTGGTAGAATCGGGGTTGAATCCTTCTTCGGAAGCTCATTCTCATTGGCAGAGGCGACCTCTCTTCTTTCATCGGTGATGTGTATTATCTCAGGCTGATTGATTTCTGGAGATGCTGTCGGACGTGACTGAGATTGTCCATGCAATGTGGCCATGGTAGTCATAGCGGCGGTCATCTCCTCCATTCTCTTTTCCAATTGGCTGATCATTTTGTCTCTAGCGGACACGGCTCTTTGAAGCTCTTCTATTGTGTCCTCCCCACGAGGAGCTTCACGCGCAGACGTTGTGGCCCTGGTATCGACCATGTTGATTTCCATGAATTCATCATCCAAGTAATCTGACAGGTGGAGATCCTCCTTATCGACCTCCAATCCTTGCTCCCTAGTTAACTCTGAAATCTCTTCACGAAGTTTCTGAATTCTGTCCTCCATCGACTCTTCTTCTTCCATTGACTCTGAAGCAACAGGAGTGCTGACGATAGGAGTGCCGGACTTATAATTTGTTTGATGATTTGTAGAATTCTCGAAGTGGACAGGTGCAGTGACTTTCGGTAACCACACTCTCCTTTCGAGAATTGATGCCTCGAGAGGAATGTCTTAGCGGGGACATCAGGACCAAGAGAGGAAGTGTGCTCCCTAGAGTGCAGACCATGTACACAGGAAAGTAATCCTCTCTTCCTCCTCGGAAGTTCCTTGAGTGGCATTCTTGGACCTAGCCGAGACTTGACTGGTCTTCGTATTGCGAGTGTCGAATCGGTGGTAGTTGTCTCAACACGCTTTCCCAAACGGTGCTTGACAGGAACCTGCTAGGCTTTTCCATTTTCAGAATTTCCTCTTTCACTTCTGAGGATATTGCGCATCCCATCCTTTTAAGAAGCTTGGGGACAGAACATCCTTCTAATTCGGCCAATCTCCGTAGAAGAGTATGAGCTCGAGTGATGGGTGTGGGCTTCTTTCCCTCCTCATCACTACTGTGCGGTGCTAGAAGCGCGATGACAATCCTATGGAGACTTTCATTTCCAGTAGTACCAGCTAACGGGTGGAACCTACTACCTCGGAGGAGAGGAGAGGTATTCGGTAAACCGAGTTCCTCCTGCTGAGGAATCTCATCAATCACTGGTATAGTTGTAGCTTGTGCCCTGGCGGCCTTGCGAAGCTTCCGGTTGTGATTCCTCCTTTGGGATTTGGTCAACGGGGGAACCCTGGAACTAGAACCAATCTCAAAGGTAGACGGCAGAGCAAGGAAGGCTTTGTTAGAATCTTCCTCGTGCAAAATTTCCTTCCTTTTAGCAGACGGGGAAGTAGGTGCTGTAACGGCAAAGCCGGAAGCAGTAGAGGTGACGACTCTCCTTGTCACGGAGCCAACTGGTTTGACGGGGACAGTAGTCATCTTCACCTTCTTAGCAGAAGGGAAGTCTTCATGGGAGTTCAGATCGAACTCGGCAGATGGTTCTTGTACTTTGGGGGTGGCAACATTCAGGACCACGAATGGGGCTTTTCCAAGCATGACTTCAAACTCCCTGAATCCGGCTCCAAACTGAATCAACGGTGCTGCGAGACAAGCCTCACGGGAAGAGGGCAGGTCGCAGGAGAAAGTCAGCCAAAGGGTTGACATTTCGACTGTCAAAAGAAACGTTCCAAAATTTAGGAAGGGCCAAAGACCTTGTCATCATTGTATGAACACTATGAAAAAGATCGTTATGTGAACTAGGCAAAATTTTTTATTACATTTAATATATTATTATTTTCTCTTATCATTTTTTGTTCTTTTTTTCTTTCTTTTATTTTCTTTTAGATTTTCATGTGTTCGTTTTAAATGATATTTAGAATTTTAAAGGTGGATTAACTTGCCGAAGGCAAAAAATTAAATCCAAGAGGCAGAAGAAAAAGGTGAAGCAAAGGACCCTGCTGAGGATCTCTTTTCACAATGCACATTGCCCAAGTGGAATTAATCCACCAACACAACTATTGGGGGTCCGACCCCACAAGATCAAAAGAAAAAAAATCCTAAGGATCCCCGAACCTCTCTGTTTAGGAGTGGCTAAAAAGATGGTTCTGGAATCCAGTAGAGTTAATCATACTTTTCCAAGAAAGAAACGGGTAAATTATGTCAATGGAAGAATGGTAATTTGTCTCATGAGAGACATGAGTACATTACCGATATATGAATATAGTATTTCCTGATTTTTATGAAGAGAGAAACTCTTTCCCCAGCGGAGTCGCCAGAAGCTGTCGGCATATAAAAAGTTTTAAATATACGTTTTAGTTGGGGTTGCCCATTAGAAGCTGTCAGTCGCTGGAATTGAAGTCCCATCGCCCGCTTCGGAAGGACAATTTTAATTTAGTTTAGAAAAATATGGAGTCAAACTGATCTCTTATTTTTCAAAGTTCAAATGAAAGAATACTATACCTCGAGCTTTGTATATATCCCGAAGGATGAACACAAAACTCGAGGATGAGGCTCAATCAAATGAACTAAGGAAAAGTATGACATCCATTTAGTCTGCGGAAACTGTATGTTTGCCGATAATTTCCCCCATTTAATATAAGAGGATTAAATGGGGTTTATAATAATTTGGGGTCTTTTAGGTTTCCAATAAGGGCAAGCCCCTATAGTTAATTACATCTTAGACAACCAAAGTCACCTAAGAAAACTCTTGATCAAGATCAGGAAATAATTATATTCACGACTTCCAAAGGTAAGGATTTCTTTCAACAAAATGTGATTATCAGAATTCAATAGGTGAATAGTTCAAATTTCATAACATTTCATTTTATCGAGTCCAAAAGAAAAGGAGACTAGGGGAAGAACACAGATTCGAAAAGAATCCCGGTGTTTTCCCAAGCTATCCTATTGTTTGGCTCAGTTTAAGAAAATATTTAATTTATATTTCATCCTGCCAATATTACTACAAACTAACGATAAATTCAAACAAACACTTAAAAAAATAAAGATAACTATGGGTTGCCTCCCATAAAGCGCTTGGTTTAACGTCGTCAGACCAACCTATTCAAGTGTTATTCAGGTTGACTGAGCATTAAAACCTCTTTAAAATTTGGTCTTTTACCCCCAAAGTATGGTTTTAATCTATGTCCAATTACTTTAAATCTATTCCCAGTCTTTTGATCTTCAATTTCAACAGCTCCATAAGCATAAACCTGAGTCACGATAAAGGGTCCTAACCAACGAGACATCAATTTCCCAGGAAATAATTTCAACCTTGTATTGTAAAGCAAAACTTCTTGTCCTTGTTAATCTTATTATCATGCCTTAACTTCAGTTTTTCCTTATAAATTCTGTCGTAATCATAAGATTCATTTCTTAATTCTTCTAATTCATTCAATTGTAACAATCTCTTTTCACCAGTATTTTTCAAATTATAATTGAATTCTTTAATCGCCCAATATGCTTTATGCTCCAATTCTACTAGTAAAGTGACAAGTCTTTCCATAAATAAGTCTGTAAGGAGTCATACCAATAGGAGTTTTATAAGCAGTCCTGTATGCCTATAATGCAGTATCCAGTCTCGCAGACCAATCTACTCTACTAGGATTTACATTCTTTTCTAAAACTTGTTTAATCTCACGATTAGAAACTTCAGCTAAACCACTAGTTTGAGGATGATAATCAGTAAAGAATCTATAAATAATATTAAACCTTTTTTCCAATCTTTGAATGTATTTATTCCTAAAATGGGATCTTCCGTCAGTGATAATCACTCTTGGCATATAGTATCTTGTGAAAATGTTTTTCATTAAGAATCTTGAAACACTTTTAGCATCCACAACGAGGTAAATCTTGTGATTGAATCCACTTTGATACATAATCAACTACAATTAAAATATATAAGTTCTCAAATGAAGGAATAAATGATCCAATGAAATCTAATTCCCAAACATAAAAAATTTCAACTTCTAACATGAAATTCAAAGGCATTTCATTTCTTCTACATATATTACCTACTCGTTGGCATCTATCACAAGTTTTTATATATCTGTAAACATCTCTAAAAATAGTAGGCCAATAAAATCTAGCTTGCAAAATTTTATGCGCAGTTTTGTTAATCCCAAAATATACTCCAAATTTATAATAGTGGCATTTTTGAATAATCAGTTCAGTTTCTTCATAAGGCACACATCTCCTAATAATAAGATCATTACATTGCTTATATAAATATGATTCATCCCAAAAATATGCTTTTGCATCATGAATGATTTTTTTCTGTTACTGCAGAGTTAGCATAGATGGCAAAATATCGCTTACTATATAATTAACTATATCAGCATACCAAGGTATTTTCCACTCATTAATATTATAAAGTTGTTCATCAGGGAAAATGTTTGTTATTTCATTGTCGGTGTCAGATAATTCATGATATTCTAGTCTCGACAAATGATCAGCAATTTGATTGGCAGTTCCCTTTCTATCAATCACCACAAAATCGAATTCTTGCATTAAAAGTACCCATCTAATTAATCTTGGATTAGTATCCTTCTTTTGCATCAGATATTTAATAGCAGAATGATCGGTATACACAATACATTTAGTTCTAATTAAATATGATCTAAATTTATCAAAAGCATACATAATAGCCAGTAACTCTTTTTCAGTAACCGTATAGTTAATTTGAACATCATTAAGAGTTCTACTAGCATTGTATATAACTTTAAAAATTTTATCATATCTTTAACCAAGAACAGCTCCAATAACATAATCACTAGCATCGCACATTAATTTAAATGGTTTCTCCCAGTCAGTTGAAACTATTATAGGTGCTGTGATTAGTTTTTCCTTTAATAACTCAAAGGCATTTAAGCAGTCTCCGATAAATTCAAATTTCTTGTCCTTTTCTAAAAGTTGGCACAGAGGTTTGGTAATTTTTGAAAAATCTTTAATATAGCGCCTGTAGAAACCAGCATTTCCAAGAAAACTGCTTACCCCTCTCACTGTAGTAGGAGGTGGTAATTTAACTATTACTTGAATTTTTGCATGGTCTACTTCCATGTCATTTTTCGAAATTTTATGCCCTAATACAATTCCTCCTGTAATCATAAATTGACATTTCTCCCAATTTAAAACTAAGTTAGTTCTTTCGCATAGCTCCAAAACTTTTTCAAGATGATTTAAGCATGCGTTAAATGATGTTACAAACACAAAGATATCATCCATAAACACTTCTATTCCATTATCAATTAACGTACTAAAGATAGACATCATACATCTCTGGAATGTTGTCGGTGCATTACATAGTCCAAAAGGCATACTTCGAAAAGAAAAAGTTCCATAAGGACTAGTAAAAGTTGTTTTCTCTTGATCCTCAGGAGCAATAGGTATTTGATAGTAACATGTATATCCGTCCAGAAAGCAGTAATACTTGTGTCTAGCAAGTCTATCCAACATTTGGTCTAGAAATGGAAGAGGAAAGTTATCTTTTTGGGTGGCGACATTTAATTTTCTATAGTCAATACAAATACGCCATCCAGTAACTTGTCTGATCGGTATTAATTCATTATTTTCATTTGCTTCAACAGTTACTCCTCCTTTCTTAAGAAGACAATGAATTGGACTTTCCCAAGTACTATCTGAAATAGGATATATAATTCCAGCATCTAACCATTTTAAAATCTCTTTTTTAACTACTTCTTTCATAATAGGGTTCAGTCTCCTTTGTGGATCAATTCTTTGTTTTTTATCATCGTTTAATAAAATTTTGTGCATACAAATCGAAGGACTAATTCCTTTAATATCAGCTAGGATCCAACCAAAAGCATTTTTTGTATTTTTTTAATGTATCCATTAATTTTCGTTCTTGAATTTCATATAAGTCTGAGGATACAATTACTGGTAATGTTGAAAACTCTCCTAAAAATACATACTTCAAATGATTTGAAAGATTTTTTTAATTCAAGTTCAGAGGGTTTTACAACAGATGGAATTAACAATTCATTCTCTGGTGCTGTTGAATCGAGCGTTTCAAATTATTCCTGAATATAATCAGCTTCATCGCTATCAATTTCATCATATTTATCTATTTCCACATCTTCTTTTTCTTCAATATTTTCTTTGAAATATTCTTTTCTCAAATAATCAAATATATCCATTCTAAAACATTCATCAACTTTCTCTATTGAATGATATTTCATTAACTTTAAGATGTTAAAGGTTACTTCTTGATCATTTACTCTCATAGTCAATTCTCCTTTTTGAACATCTATCATGACTCTTCCTGTAGCTAGAAATGGTCTTCCTAAAATGATAAGAATTTCCTTATCTTCTTTCATATCTAAAATGATAAAGTCCACAGGAAAGATAAATTTATCAACCTTGACCAAAACTTCTTCTACAACTCCTTTAGGATGTGTAATAGATTGATCAGCTAACTGTAGAGTTACAGAAGTTGGTTTAATCTCTCCTATTCCTAACCTTTTAAAAGTTGATAAAGGCATCAAATTTATGCTAGCTCCTAAATCACATAATGCTCACCCATAAAATTTTTCACCAATAGCACACGGGATAGTGAAACTACTAGGATCCTTAAATTTTTCAGGAAGTTTTCTCTGAATTATAGCACTACACTCTTCACTGAGTGCAACAGTCTCATGATCTAGTAACTTCCTCTTTTTGTTGAATAAATCCTTCATAAATTTAACATAATCAGGTATTTGTTCCAAAGCTTCAACAAAAAGGATATTTATTGATATTTTTTTTCAAAATGTCTAAGAATTTAACAAATCTTTTTCCTTTATCTTGTTGCTTTAGTCTTTGAGGAAATGGTGGTGGTGGTCTTTCAACAGTAATTTTTATAGGTTTCAGAGGAAAATCAGGATATAAACTTTCATTTTCTCCTTCAGTTTCTTCTATTTCCTTTTCAACTACAGCTTCTTTTTGAACTCTTGTTTCCAACTCTTTTCCACTTCTTAATTGAATAGCCTTAATTTGTTCTTTTCCTTGATCTTTAGGATTTACTTCAAATTTGCTAGGTAAAGTTCCAACAGGTCTATTACTTAGTGCAGTAGCAATTTGCTCTAATTGATTTTCTATGTTTTTAATAGCAGCTCCTTGACTTTGTAATTGATTACCCATATTCAAAACTAGTTCTTCCATAGATAACTTCTTCTCCTTAAACTGTTAATTATTATAAAAACCTGGTGGATTAGAAGGTTTATAATTAGAATTACCGTGGTTGTTTTTATTTCCTAATGGGTTTACAAGATTGTTCCCCCATTGAGGATTAACAGGATTAACATTACCTTGGTTATTCCAATTAAAGTTTGGATGATTCTTCCAATCTGGATTATAATAGTTTGAATAAGGGTTATTTTGTCTATTATTTATTAAATTTTAGTTTTGTATGAAGATTGAGCATCTACAATTTTTCCTAATAAATTTTTTTCTAACATTGAAGGTGTTTGAGAACAATTCATTCTGTATTGATCTATTTTCTTTGAAAGAGTAGCAATTTGAGAACTATCATAGTTAAAGCATCTAAATCATGAATACTGGCAACTCTCTTAAGATTTACCCTTTCAGCAGGCCATTGAAAATAATTAGCAGCCATTTCTTCTATTAAAGCATAGGCTTCTTCAAAAGATTTAGACATTAGTGATCCACCAACAGCAGTGTCAATAATAGATCTAAGAGATCCTACTAATCCATTATAAAATGTTTGAATAATTAACTAATCTGGTAAAGCATGATATGGACATTTTCTAAGAAGTTCTTTAAATCTTTCCCAAGATTCATATATCGATTCTCCCTCATACTTGGTCGAAAGATGTAATATCGTTTCTAAGCTTAGCAGTGTTAGATGGTGGAAAAAATTTCGATAAGAATTTTTGTGAAAGTTCTCTCCAACTTCTAATAGATGCAGGTGCAAACAAATTTAACCAAGCCTTAGCCTTATCCCTTAGTGAAAAAGGAAAAAGTCTAAGTCTGACAGCATCATCAAACACACTGTCATATTTAAAAGTAACACAAAGTTCTAGAAAACTTACAAGATGTAAATTAGGATCTTCATTTATACCATTTGGATAATTGCAGGTTTAAGCTTAAATTAATTAGCAGCTACACCAGGATTTTGGATTGTTAAGTGAATTTCATCTAATGTAGGGTTAGCGTAATCTTTTAGTGGTCTAGATTGATGTTCATTTTCTATTCTTTGGTTGTTTACGTTGTTTTCCATTGTTTCAGAATTTCTAGGTTCTTTTCTCATTTTTCTAATTCTCCTAACAGTGCGTTCTAATTCTGAATCGTAAAATATAAGATTTTCAGAACCAAATTTACGCATACAATCTAAATCAGTAAACAGAAAAACAGTTAACTAAATAAGTTGCAATTCTATAAAAAAAGTTTTCAAACAATCTTAAACTGTCAGTTACTCTAATTATGTTATATTTCCCAGCAACGGTGCCAAAAACTTGAACCACTCCGCGCACTTAGCGTAAGTTTAATTTTTTGTAACAAGTATATAATATATTCTTTAATCGCAGAGTTACTATTCAACGCAAGTATACGTATCGCTCAAGTAATACAGGGATCTAATGGAGTTCTGGATATCGATCCCACAGGGAATATTTTAGAGGCTACGAACTAGGATTATAGAAATTAATTCAAAATCACAACTTGGAAATTGAAATTGTCTATCTGTCACTAATATGCAATCGTCAATAATATTAAGTTTTAATAAACTAGTTCTACTAACAGATAACTAATTCTACTAATAAAGTGAAGTTCAAATATATAAGCAAGAATCTTTCTCCTTTGTTAAGATATTTAAGTGAATTGATAATTAGAATTAGTTTAAAACAGTGTTGTGCCAAATAGGAGCATACCTATTCTTTACCCTTTGGTCCAGGCATAAAGAACATTGACTAATCCTATGCTTAGTTACTGAATCTAAGGCTAGGCTGAGAGGATATCGGCTCTTACTTCAGAGCTCCCACGTTCCCCTCACCTGAGGACTAACATCTACACTTTAGCACCCCAAACGATAGGACCGAATTGAGGATTTTAGTCTGTCACTCTAAAATCTCCAATTCTACACCCGATGAATATTATTTACTAATTTATTTGCACCTTACTTCCAAGGACTTTGAACTCCTTAAATCTTGGATATAATCTTTACAATAGTTGTTAAACTCAACATATTTTAACTAATCAATTGGCCAGATTGAAAGAAAATTAAAATTTAAGTAAAAGATTATCACAACTTTTTAAACTTTATTGGTACACTAATTCAATTTACCATTTCACAAAAATATCAAAACAAGGAGAAAGAAAAACTACTCAGATTTTATGGAGAGGATACGATAAAACTTGGATTTCATATATAAAAGCAAATTTCTACAAACTAAAATAAATAAATACAACTTATCTTAAATTCCTCCCCAAGCAAACTCTTTGAAGTTCTTCTGAATCTCTTCCTTTCTTTACAGTACGCAAAATTCTCCTTCGAAACGGCAATGTGGAAGAAATCTCTCACTTTCCTTCCACTCTTACAATCTCTCGAAAAATTCCTCACAAATATCACTATCTGAACTCACTAATTAACACTCTAGAAACTCTATATGGACTCACTAGACTCACACACTTGACTCTCTAATGGATTAGAATGACACGTGGTGGACACAAATGGACGCTAGTGGACCCTTTTTTTGCCCCAAATTGTTCCTTTTAAAGTATTTGAAGAGTTTCCAAGAGTTTTTCGAGCATCCCTTAAAAAATCGTCCACATTCAATGCACTTCGTGAAAGAACCGCCAATCCCACCGTCGATGGCTTCGAGCTCGCCGTCGGTGGCCTTCTATAATACTTAGTCATGGACCTTCTGCATAAGCCCCACTATCGGCAGCCTCGATCTCGCCGTCGGTGGCCTCGATCTCACCGTCGGCGGGCTCCCTTGTAATATATTCTGAACTCTCAGGAAAAACACGCCGTCGGCGCCCTAGCTAAAATTTTCACAATTTGACCCTTTTTGCTCCAAATTCGCTCTTTTTTGCATATTTTCGCTTTATTGTCCATAAATCAACATATCTGCAGAAAAACACCAAAAAAAACACTTCTTTAAAGTGCAATATCATCAAAATTAATATAAAATAGGCATGAAAATCTTAACATTTTTTTCATTGGGTCACCCGTTAATCTAATTGATTTAGGTTAATTCGAGCAAGGTATGGTTGTCTGGTGGATTAAATTGATTTAAGTTAATCTGAATTAGGTCACCCAGTGAATCAAGTTGATTTGGGTTAACCAAAGTTAAGTTGAGCTGACACAGTGGATCAAGTTAATTTAGGTTAACCCAAGTTAGGTCGGATTGACCTGGTGAATGATGTTGATTTGGATTAACCCGATTTCGTTCGGGTTGACCTGGTAGACCAAGTTAATTTAAATAAACCCGAGTTAGGTCATGTTGAACCAGTAAATCAAGTTGATTTAGGTTAACCTGAGTTAGGTTTGGTTGGCTCGATGAATCTAGTTGATTTGAATTAATACGAGTTAGCTCAGTTTGACCTTACCCAGTGACGCAAGTTGATTTGGTATAAGTTGGTTAGACCAAATGGTTGTTTATGTTGAACTAGGTATTAGTTTGGTTAGACTTAGGGTGGTTTTGGCTTAAACCAGGACTAAGTTAGGTTCGACCTAGTAAGCTTTATGTTTTGCTAAGTCCAATTTGGGTTTGTCCTAGAGGGGATTGAGGTGGAAATCTCTAAGTTTGGTTAGACCTAGAAGGGTTTAGATTGTGGTTAGGTCTAATTTAGGCTAGACCTAAAGCGGTTTAAGGTGGCTAGATCTAAGTTGGGTTAGACCTAGAAGTATTTAAAGTGGCTAGGTCAAATTTAGGTTAGACCTAATAAAGTTTGTGTTTGTTAGACCAAAAGGGGGATGATGTTGAACTTGCTCTTCATTAGCTTAGACTAAGGAGGCTTCATGTTAGACTAGGTCTAAGTTAAGCTAGACCTAATAGCATTTACGTTGTGGTTAAGTCTAATTTTGATTAGATCTGAAGGGGTTTATGTTGAGCTAAGTCAATATTAGGTTAGACCTAGAGTTAAACCCTGACTTTACTTAAGCTAGGTTAGTTATGATTCGGGGTTAGGCCTAACCTCAATTAGATTTGGTCCACTTATAAGTCCACTAGAGTTAGGTTTAAGGTGGGTAGACCTAAGTTAAAGTTTATTGAGCCAAGTTCAAAATTGGGCTAAGCACGGGATAGCCATGAGGTCAAATCTTTTAAGACCCTGATTGGGCTAAGCTCCTTTGGTTGGTTTAATGTTTTAAATTAAATTTAGAAGCTAATTTTGGCCAAGTTGTAAAATTTTGTTTTTTATCCCTAGCATCTTAATTTTTATTTTAGGGTTTTAAAAGGTTAAGATTGTCATTTTAGGATTTAATTTCACTGCCATAAATTTTCTTGTTAATTACCATTTTAATTTGCATTTTTCTGATTTTATATAATTATTATTCAAAATAATTACAAATTTGGTGGAAAATCAGCCATTTTGATGTTGGGAACTTTTAATAATAAAAATAATTTGGAGTATTTGATTATTTAAAAATTAAACATAAGATAATTATTTTTAATTTTATTTTTATTATTTTTCATATGTTCACTAAGTCTAGAGGTATTTTATTTTATTTTTGTATTTGTAATTCTAAAGTTATGAATTTTTGAAGTTTTATTTAATTTTTTCGATTTAATTAATTCAAAAAATACAAAACTATCTACATAACACGGCAGCTACGTCAAAATCGTCTGCTCTAAAGCTCCACGTGGAATCGTGCGATTTTACATGCAAATGATGTGTTATCCCATGGTCTGGCACTATACTCGCTGCAGTTCAGCGGTATTGTTTAATCTTCATTGTTCATTTCTAATACATGAAAATGGACAACATCGGTTCAACATCCCTACAGGATAGAGAACCGAGTGCTGATCCCCGAGTACAACATACAAGAGTATAATCCTTTAATTTTCTTATTTAAATTTCTTCCTTTACAACGGTGCCAAAAACTTGACTCCAAAGCAAAGTAAGATTTCAATTATGTTTTTAAATAGTAGGGATTTTACGCAAGTATATTTATCGTTATAAAGTAATATAGAGCTTTCTGATTAAGCCCAAAATATCGATCCCACGGAGATCGCGGTTAATCACGGCGGCTTTCTAGATAAATTCTAGTCTACAAGAACGCGCCCTAGCTTAGAAAGTCGATAAAAGTTTGGTTTTTTATTATATACTAAAATAATCACTATAATACTACTACTACTCCTAAAAAAAAATACTTAGAGAAAATTAGAAAGTGGGGTTGGATATATTAAAAATACTCTTCCTCATACAATGAAATTAGTGACGTGTAAAAATAAAACAAGTAGCGAGAGAGATTGTGAAAAATAGGAGCATTTATATTCTTTACCCTTGCTTGGTTCTATAAAGAGCATAGGTTAATTTGATGATTTGAAATCTTGTAGATGGGTTAGGCAGGGAAGATACTAGCTCTCACTCTAGAATTCCCTCTTCTCCCTCCACCTGAGGGCTAACATCTCAAAACAAAACTTTTCACATCAAACCAAATTAGGGGCTTTAGTCTGTCACTCTAAAGTCCTCTAATTCTACACCTCTTAAACATGCGTATCTCTCTTTATTTGCACTCAACCATATGTACTACATTCCCACCCATATAATCACATGTGTTTTTTACCAATAGTTGACTGAGACAATACCGCATTGGTTCTTGTATGTTCCCACAACAAATTATTTACCCTACATTCCCAATTGATTCACCCTTTAGAATTGCTAAAATTTTGTTCTAAAAATGGATAGTTCAACCTTGAAGAAGTGAATCAGACTAGCACAGGGTCTAAGATAGTTATCATCAAACTTGGGAATTTGTTTTCCTATCTAATTCAGAAAAATATACATATTATTCAAACTTTGGATTCTATGAACTTTACTTTCAAGACTTAAGAACTCTCTTAAAAATAATTTTTACTAATATAAGTATAAAAAGTAAGCTTAGGATTGTTCTAAGTTCTTTACTCTAAAAAGACTCAAGTGAAACCAATTTTTTATTAGGACCTCTCCTCAAGCTTCTCCTCACACATTTTTTTTCATTTTTTTTTCTTTTTCAGGATCTTTTCGATCAAATTTTTTTAGGATTGTGAGGATTACTATATCTGGAGAAGTCCTTAAATAATTTTGAATTCCACTATTCTCCTATAAAGTTAAAACTTATTACTTTCCTTCACTTGAAAAGATGTATTTTTTAAAATACTTTCTAAAAGAGCCTTAAAGGTTTGAAAATAAAAATTCTAAGAATCCTTAATTTTCTAAAAATACATTTCTTCCTAATAAAGATAGTTATTCATTTTCTCATGTTCTTTGATCCACTGAAAATTTGATTATTTTTTACTATCAATTTCATACTTGTTTTTGATGATATTGCACTTTAAATAAAGGTATTTTTCATGATTTCATGCAGGTATAATGATTTTATGCCTTTGGAGCAAAAGGAAGCGAAAAGGAGCAAATTTGGAGCAAAAGGGGACAAAAGTGTATTTTATTGAACTAGCACCAAACAGCGCTGTCACCAGCGCCGGACCGTGCTAATTTACTGAGAGTTGCGACCATTTTGGCAAAATAATGAGCCGAACGGTGCCCTATCCAGCGTCGGACCGCGCTTTATCCTGATTTTAAACTAAATTCAATATATTTGGCCGGATTTTGAAGGGTTGCTTTAGGAAACTCTTGGGAATTCAGTTTTGGCCGAATTTAAACACTTCTGGAGCCAAGTTTAAAGAAAGGGGAGAAGAGAATAGAAGAGTGGAGAGTTTAGATAGAGTTTCTTTCCATTTTGTTTAGGAAATTAGGTTTTGTGTTTTCTCTTCTGAGTGTGAGAGAGAGGGAAAGTGAGAGATTTCTTCTTCCTTACTTATCTAAAGAGAGAATTGTATGTTGTTGTGAATAAAAAAGAGGAGTCAAAGGAACTCCTTGAGATTCGCTTGGGGAAGAGTTTGAGATAAGTTGTCTTTACTTTACTCTGTTTGTATGACAATGTTTATATATATATAATTCATGTTTTGTCATCTTTTTCTCATGAGTCTTGAGTAGATTTCTTTATCTTTCTTTTTTTCATGTGATGTGTTGATGTTGTGATACAAAAATGATTTGTCAATTTATTATGAAGAATTTATGATGACTTTTTCACTTCGAACTACATTTACTTTTTGATCTGGCCAATTGAATTGTTAAAACTTGTTGAGAAACATATTTTCTGAAAAGATTATGATTTCCACAACAAACGTAAAGGCCACATTCAATGTCCATGAATGAGAGACATAGTTCATGGGGATTGAGTGCAAATAAATAGGGAAATATATTTTGATGGGCGTAGAATTGGAGATTTCAGAGTTACAGGCTGAAATCTTCAATTTGGTCCTAATGTTTGGAAACTGAAGCAAGAGTTAGCCTTCAGGTGAAGGGAAGTGGGAGCTCTGAAGTGAAACCCAGTATCCTCCCAGCCTAACCACGGATTTGGGGACTAAACTTAGGATTAGCCAATGTTCTTTATACGCTGAAATATGGGTAAAGAATAGGAATGTTCCTATTTGACACAATACATTTGCATCACTGATCTATGTCACAATAATCATCACATTATGATTGGAAAGGATAAAGACTCCTCCTTGCAACTGAACTTTGTTATAAATTTATTCTTGTGTTAGTTTAACTTGCTAGAGTTTAGAACGTATTTTGGTAGAAATAGTAATTACAACTGTTTGTCTTTATTTTAAAAATTAAACTTACTTGCAATTGTGTTGTGATTCGATAAGTGATTTCTGTGCTACGCCATAAAATTGAAGCTTTCCTATGGGATCGATATCATGGACTCATACTAGAGCCCTGTATTACTTGAGCGATACGTATAATTGTGTGACTCATTATAAAACTAAATCAATATATATATAGATATATATATATATATATATATATATATATATATATATATATATATATATATATCTAAATACGAGTTCATAAATTTTGGCAATTTTAAAAAGTTGCACCAAGTTTTTGACGCCGTTGCCATGGAGGTACGGTAAAAATAATGGTAACTCGTTAAAATTTAATTTTGTACTATTTGAAATCTTATATTTGAATTGAAAGTTATAATTGTGTGTGTATGTTTATTGTTAGTGTGCTTATTGTGTTTGTATGGGTAGTATCAGATCTATAGGTTTAGTTCCTTACGATTCTGAATTAGAGCGTACTATTAGAAAAATTCGAAAATAATAAAAACAATATGCAAATCCTCACAAGATGGCAAACAATTTAAACAATAAAAATGAAAATATACTAAGACCTTTAATAGATTATGTTAATCCAACAGCAGATGAAATTCACTTAACTATCCAAAATCCTGATGTTGTTGCTAATTCATTTGAGCTTAAAGCTGTTATTATCCAAATGGTATAGAATAATCAATTTGGAGGAACACCTAATGAAGATCCTAACTTACATCTCACTAGTTTTCTAGAACTGTGTGCTACTTTTAAATATGATGGAGTGTCAAACAATGCTTTTAGGGTTAGACTCTTTCCTTTTTGACTAAGGGATAAGGCTAAGGCATGGTTAAATTCGTTAGCACCTGGATCTATCAGAACTTGGGGAGAGCTTTCACAAAATTTTCTGTCAAAATATTTTCCTCCTTCCAAAACTGCTAAGTTGAGGAATGATATCACATCTTTTAGTCAGTTTGATAGAGAATCCATATATGAAGCTTGGGTAAGATTTAAAGATCTTTTGAGGAAGTGTCCACACCATGCTTTACCAGACTGGTTAATAATTCGAACCTTTTATAATGGATTAGTGGGATCTTTGAGATCGATTATTGATGATGCTGCTGGTGGATCATTAATGTACAAACCTTTTGATGAAGCATATTCGTTAATTGAAGAGATGGCTACTAATAATTTTCAATGGTCCTCTGAGTGGGTAAATCCTAAGAAAGTAGCTAGTATTCATGATTCTAATGCGATAACTATGATAGTCTCTCAAATTGTTGTACTTTCGAAGAAAATAGATCAATATGGAATGAATTATTCTCCAACACCCCCAGTGTTAAAAGAAAATTCATCAGGACAGATGATAGACTTTCAAATGTCTTATGAAACATTGAATGTCATAAATAACAAAGTCAATAATCCTTATTCAAATTATTATAATCCTAGTTGGAGGAATCACTCGAACTTTAGCTGGAATAATACCAATGTTGTTGTTAACCCACAATGGAGAAACAATCCTATGAATCCAGTTGGAAATCTGAACAACCAAGGCAATACCAATTATAAACCTTTTTATCCTCCTGGTTTTAATATTAATCAATAATTTAAGGAAGAGATGTTGTCTACTGAAGAAATGATTCTGAATATGGGTAATCAAATTCAAGCTCAAAATGTCACAATGAAGAACATTGAGAATCAATTGGGACATGTCTTTACTGCACTTAATAATATACCTTCTGGAAATCTTCCTAGCAATGTTGAGATCAACACAAAAGATCAAAACAAGAAGCAAATTAAGGCTATTCAATTAAGAAGTGGAAAAGAATTGGAACCAAGAGTTCAAAAACAAATCTAAGTTGAAAGAGAGGAAGTGAACATTGAGAAAGGTTCTAATAAGATATATCTAGATGAATATCCGCTAGAACCAAGGAAGATGACTGTTGAAAGACCACCTCCTCCTTTTCCTCAAAGACTAAAGAAACAGAACAGGGATAACAGATTTGCAAAGTTTTTGGATTCTTAAGAAATTAACAATTAATATTTCATTTGTTGAAGCATTAAAGCAGATGCCTGATTATGCAAAGTTTATGAAGGATATTCTTAAAAAGAAAAGAAAGTTTAAAGACCACGAGACTGTTGCACTTAGCAGTGAGTGTAGTGCAATTATTCAGAAGAAGCATCCTAAAAAACTTGAAGACTCAGGTAGTTTCACTATCCCGTGTGCTATAGGTGAGAAATTTTTCAGAAGAGCTTTATGTGATCTTGGAGCTAGTATTAATCTGATGCCTTTATCAACTTTCAAAAGATTGGGAATAGGAGAAATTTCACCTACATCTGTGACTCTTCAACTTGATGATCGTTCTATCATTTATCCTAAAGGAGTTGTGAAAGATGTATTAGTAATGGTGGATAAATTTATCTTTCCTGTGGATTTTATTGTTTTAGATATGGAGGAAGATAAAGAAATTCCAATTATTTTGGGAAGACCATTCCTTACTACTGGGAAAGCTATGATCGATATTCAAAAAGGAGAATTAAATATGAGAGTTAATGACCAAGAGGTAACTTTCAATATTCTAAAATCTATGAAATACCCTTCAACTAAAAAGATGAGTGCTTTCGAATGGAAATCTGTGATTATTAGAGAGAATATCATTTTAAAGAAGTATTTGAAGAAAATTTGGAATGTGAGGATGAACGTGAAAGTGAAGATGATTTTGATGATGTGACAAATGAAAAGTTAGAATTTGTTCAGGAAAAATTTGAAAGATTGGATATTATGAAAAATGGAGATAAAAGTTTAATTCCATCTATCAATAAACCCACTGAACTTAAGCTAAAAATTCTCTCTAATCATTTGAAGTATATGTTTTAGGAGAATCATCTACTTTACCAGTCATTGTATCTTCGGATTTAAATGAATATCAAGAACAAAAATTATTGGACACCTTAAAAAGATACAAAAAGGCTTTTGGTTAGTCCATAACTAATATTAAAAAGGAATCAGTCCAACGATCTGTATGCACAGAATTTTATTAAATGAACCACATAAACCTAGAGTTGATCCGCAAAGGAGACTAAACCCAATAATGAAAGAAGTGGTTAAAAAAAAGATTTTAAAGTGGTTAGATGTTGGAATAATATATCCTATTTCTGATAGTGTTTGGGTAAGCCCAATTCATTGTGTTCCTAAGAAAGGAGGAGTGAATGTTGACGTAAATGATCGAAATAAAATTATACCGAAAAGACAAGTCACTGGTTGGCGAACATGTATTGATTATAAAAAATTAAATGCTGCCACCAGAAAAGATCACTTTCCTTTACCATTTTTAGACCAAATGCTAGACAAATTTGTTGGACACAATTACTATTGCTTTCTAGATGGATATATTGGTTATCACCAAATACTTATTTCTCTTGAGGATCAAGAGAAGACCACATTCACTAGCCCTTATGGAACTTTTACTTTTGGAAGAATTCCCTTTGGATTATGTAATACACCTGCAATATTTTAAAAATGTATGACGTCCATATTTAGCAAATTAATTGATGATGGAATAGTAGTGTTTATGGATGATGTCTCAGTATTTGGAGATTTATTTGATGCTTGCCTTTGCAGCTTAAAAAAAGTTTTAGAGGTATGCGAAAGAACAAATTTAGTCCTAAACTGGGAAAAGTGTTAATTTATGGTTGCAGGAGGAATTGTGTTTGGGCATAAAATATATGAATATGGCATGGAAGTAGATCCTGTGAAGATTCAAATTATAGCAAAATTAACACCTCCAACAACTGTGAGAGGGGTAAGAAGCTTTTGGGAACATGTAGGATTCTACAGGCGATATATTAAAGACTTTTCAAAAATTATTAAGCCTCTATGCCAAATTTTGGAAAAAGAAATGAAGTTTAATTTAATGATGAATGCTTAAAAGCTTTCGATCAATTAAAATAATAAATTAATCACTGCCCCTATAATAGTTTCACTTGACTGGGAGAAACCATTTGAATTAATGTGCGATGCTAGCGATTATGTTATTGGAGTTGTTTTAGGGCAAAGACATGACAAAATATTTAAAGTTATATACTACGCTAGTAAGACTCTTACTGATGCTCAAATTAAATACAATACTACTGAAAGAGAGTTATTAGAGATCGTTTACGCCTTCGAAAAATTTAAATCTTACTTAATTGGAGCTAAAGGTATAATGCATAAAGATCATTCTGCTATTAAATATTTAATGCAAAAGAAGGATGCAAAACCAAGGTTGGTTCTATGGATGCTTTTAATGCAAGAATTTGATTTTGAGATCATTAATAGAAAAGGAGTCAAAAATCAAATAGCTGATCATTTATCTAGACTTGAACAACCTAATTTGGATGAATTTAAAAAAGAAATTACTGAAACTTTTCCTAATGAGAAATTATATAATATTATTGAAGGAAATTTATCGTGGTATGCTGATATTGTGAACTGCATTGTTAGTAATATTGGACCACCTGACTTAACAATGCAAAAGCCGAAAAATTTTAAGCATGATGCTAAATTTTATTTCTGGGACGATCCTTATCTGTACAAGCAATGTAAATATCTTATTATTAGGAGATGTGTGCCTTATGAAAAAACTGAAAAAATTATCCAAGAATGTCATGATTCTAAATTTGGAGGACATTTTAGAATTGACAGAACTACACATAAGATTTTGCAATCTGAATTTTATTGGCCTACACTTTTTAGAGTTGTTTATAGATTTATCAAAACTTGTGATCGATGTCAAAGAATAGGCAATATATCTAGAGGAAATGAAACGCCTCTTAATTTCACTCTGGAAGTTGAAATTTTTTATGCATTGGGTTTAGATTTTATGGGACCGTTTATACCTTCATTTGGAAATATATATATACTGATTGTTGTTGATTATGTATCAAAATGGATTGAGGCGATAGCTTTACCTAGCTGTGATGCTAGAAGTGTTTCGAGGTTTTTAATGAAAAATATTTTCACAAGATATGAAAAGCCTAGAGTAATCATCACTGATGGAGGATCCCATTTTAAGAATAATCTGATTCAAAGATTGGTGGAAAAATATAATATTATGCATAGAATCTCTACAGCTTATCATCCCCAAACTAATGGTTTAGCAGAGGTATCTAATCGTGAAATTAAATGAATTTTGGAGAAATTCATTAATCTTGAGAAATTGGATTGGTCTGCTAGATTAGATATTGCTTTATGGGCATACAGAACTGCTTATAAAACTCATATAGGAATGTCCCTTTACAGATTAATCTTTCAAAAAACTTGTCACTTGTCAGTTGAATTAGAATATAAAGCACATTGTGCGATAAAGAAATTGAATTTTAATTTGAAATATGCTGGTGAGAAGAGATTGTTGCAATTGAATGAATTGGAAGAAATCATAAATGAATCATATGATAATGATATAATACTTAAGGAGAGAAAAAAAATATGGCATGATCGGAAGATTATCAAAAAGGAATTTTAAACCAGGAAAAAAATTTTTATTATACAATACAATATTGAAATTATTTCCTGGGAAACTGAAATCTAGATGAACATGACTTTTCATTGTCGTAAAAATATATCAGTTTGGAGCTGTGATTATCGAAGACCCTAAATCTTGAAGAATATTCAAAGTTAATGGCCAAAATTTAAAACCATATTTTGAAGGCAATGGACCTCATTTTAAAGTGGTTTTAATGTTGGATCAACCTGAATAACTAAAAGTTATGTTGGGCTGACGACGTTAAACCAAGCGCTTTATGGGAGGCAACCCACAGTTATTGAGTGTTCGCTTTGTTTGATGTGTTATTTGTGTTTTTTATCACTTAATTAAGTCTTATTCTTCCTTAATTATCATTAAAACATTTAAGAAATGAATCGAACCGAAGTTTGGAACGAATTTGGACGAAGTGAAGTTTGGCAAAATTTGAACTAGCACCGAACGGCACTGTTGTCAGTGCCGGACAGCACCACTGTTCAGAAAACAGTTTCTCATCTTTAAATTCATGTTTTGGTGGTTCTAGGCAGTAAATCTTCCAATAGAACTCCCAAAAACCGACTGTAGATGCAGGATTTACCCAAGAAACGAAGAGGAAGATTCAAGTTCTTGCCCAAATGGATTCCGCCTCGATGAAAACTTGAAGATTTCAAGTTTTCAACCGTAGAAAGTTCATCAGTTTCGAGGCGCAGCGTCTATTCAACAAAAATATCTCAAAAATGAGATTGATTAAGGAACGAGGCTTTATAAATCGAGGTACGAATCTCCTACGACTAGAATTGATAAAATTATTGTTCAGAGATGTTGGGAAGAATTGTGTTATACTACTACCGCCGTAGTTGTCCCAGTTGTGAAGAAGTTTTATGCAAATATTCATGGAATCAACCAAGGATCAGTCTATGTGCTAGGTAGATTTTTCACATTTACTCTTACAAAGATTAATGATTTATTCATGATTGAGAATGTGTCAATCAGCCACTATTTGAATTTTACCCCGACAAAGGACAATATGAATGATATATACAGATATCTCACAGATGAAAGTGATGAATGAGAGATAAGAGATAGCAGGTATGTAAGTTTCTCGACCACACTGTTAAAACCTACATTGAAACACTTACATTATTTCATATGTGCAAATTTGCTCCCAACTATGAAAATTAGTTAAGTAATTAAGGAGTGTGCTATTCTAAACTGCTGTATTCAAATAAGGATGCCTATTGATGTTGGTTCAATAATCATTAAATTTGTTTTAGGATTGATCATTCACGAATCTAAGTATGGGCTAGGAAATACTTCCACGATATTTCTTCCAAGCAGTCAATCACAGTGCATATGAGAAATGGGAAAGAGTACTTCTATCTTGGAAGCCTATAGACCCAACAGATTCATATAGTAACCATGCAGTTGGTGATATGAATGACATGAGCATTATTGAAGATCAACCATCTCAGAGGTCAACACCTATTACTCCTTACTTTCTTGAAAGTTCACAGATTATCTTGAAGAAAATTAAGAAATTGGAGAATGAAGTACAACACCTGATGAATGCAATCAACAATCTATCTGATTTATTTGATCATCTAGATTGGAGAATGAATGAGCACTTTGATCATTTTGGATATCTTGAAGGAAGTTTGACGCGATTGATGAAAAGAAAAGGTTAGAATGAAGAATTTCTATTTCGTCTATTCTACAATCTGTTTGTTTACGCTCAATCAATTGGAGATCTTAGAATTGATGATAGTTCTGAGGAAGAATGAAAACTTGATTATTGTATTTCTGTGTTTGTGTATCTGATTAATTTGCTTTGTTTTGCTTGCATAATATATTTAGACTTGCTTTCTTCTTTTGTTTTCAGCGTTATTTTGTTGTGGTTGTGATTGATGCCGAACTTTAAGATTATATGACTTGATGATGTGTAATGTTTTGTATTATGTGTATATGTCTGACACTAGGATTTTATATATGAAAGTGATATTTTTGTTGTTTGTGTTAAAAAATATCATTTGTCATGGCTTTAGAATGTTATTCAATGCTTAATTAGACTAATTAGACATCGGAGCGGGCTTGAAAAGATCAAAATTGCAAAAGAAAGTTGGAAGCCCAATTTTTGAACTGGCGCCGAACGACACTGACACCAGCGACAGACCACACCAAAAGTCAGAGAGTTTGGCCATTAGAGCAGAATAATGCGCCGAACAACGCTACCGATAGTGTCGGACAGCGCTTGACCTGGAAAAAGGCCCGAAACTCCAAATTTTCGCGATTTAACCCTGAGACCCGCCATTTTTGCCCAAACAACCGACTTCTACCTCGAATCAAGGCCTATTTTCGCATCTAGGGCTCACTAGCATTTGGATTTGAAGCGATTTTGTGGCCAGAAAAGTTCAATTTCATTTTCTCTTGGTAAGAGCTACACTTTAACCTTAAAATTTTTCGATTTTGACCGTGGAAATCTCCTACATTAGGAAGATTTAAAATTTTGAAGTTTTTGGAGAAACTTTGGAGATTTTTCATGAATTTTTAGTTCTTATCTTTTCAAATTTACCTTTCAGTCCATTACATTGCAATTTTAAAATTGATTTGAATAAATTTGGTATTTTTAGACAAATGGCTCCAAGAATTTCAAAGGGGAAGAGGAAATTTGAGTATGATGAAAACAAATTTGTGAATTTTAAGGCTTATTCACACTTTAGTATATTTCTTAGCAATAAGAAATGTATTCAAGAGAGAGCCTATAAAAATCTTGGAGGTATGCTTGAAGAACTTATTGTGAATCGTCAATGGGAGATTTTCTGTTATTTCACTGCTGAAGCGATGTTGGGTATTGTTAGAGAGTTTTATGCAAATCTGTATTATTCTGAGAGTGAATACATTCTGGTTAGAGGCCAAATGGTTGAATTCATCCCTACCAGCATTAATGCATTTTATCAGTTAAGAGTCTCTTTTTCTTGTGAATATGAAAATTTTCCTATTACGAATGAAGCATTGGATATGATTCTAAACTTTTTGACCGACGGAAAAGATGAGTGGAAGGTTAAACAAAGGCTAAAAGTTAACTTCCCCCTTTTAAATTTGAATCTTGTGTCGAAAGTCTGGCATTATTTCATTTCTGCAAGTTTTTGCCTACCAACCATCACAGCGAGGTTACTGTTGATAGAGCTATTCTGAATTACTGTATTCAGAACATGAAGAATATATATATTGGGCTATTATTCATAAAAGTATTTTGACAAGTTCAAAAGGAGAGACTACAGTTGGACTAGGACACCCTAGTTGGATTCATGCCTCGTGTATTCAGTCTGGAGTAGCTGTTGAAAATAATGATGAGGTAATCCATCCCCTGAAACCCATGTAAGTTGGAAATGGAGTGAGAAAGCTGATGAGCCTTCTTGTAGTCATGATAGATCATCTACATCTAGGGAGCCTACTCTGCGTGATGTTATGGATCAGTTGGAAAGGTTGAACACCAGAATAGAGGGACTAGAAGTAAGGAATAAGATAAATGATGATTATCAAGTGTGGTGGAGAGAATATGAGATAGCTTATCATTACGTACAGATGAGATTTTTCAGGGGATACAATAGCACTGTATTACCTACTTAACCTAAGTATACTCCATACCAGCATGAAGAACCTGATAATGGTGGAGCTCTTGCAGATGTAGATTGGTAGTTTGTGTATTTTTATTTTTCATTGTACTTTGTTATGTATTTGTGCATTGTATATGTGTGTACCTAAGACTCTTTCTGATTAGTATCTGTGCTGTAATGTGTATTTGGTTGTACTTGTAGCAGACTTTATGTTGATTTGTGATGTATGTGATGTTATAGTAGAGTTTTCATGTGTTTGGTTTGCTATTTTAATTTGTAATGGTAACAGTTCGATGTTAATGTTGAGTGCATAGTTTATGTTTCATGTTTTTAAACTTGTTCTCTTATAAATTTCTAACCCATATTTGTGTATAGAAATACTCTTAATTGTTTCAGGCCTACTGTTCTGCTTTATAAAGGAAAATCTGCTTAAACTCAAAGGTATAAAAAGCCCAACATATTGAGGTATGAGTTATATGTTTATATCTTTTCTTTCTTCTCATGTTAAATTGTATTAATATTCAAAAATCTAAGTTTGGGGAGGGAAATAATTAAATATTAATTATTCTCATTTAAAAATATTTTCAAAATTATTAACATGATTTTCTGTAATAGAACTCAATTTCAGATAACTGTATTTTCATTTTATTTAAGTATTTTGTAAAGTTGAATGAAAGTATTTGGTAATGAAAAGTAATTTTATAGGGTAGGATATTTAATATAATAGAATAGGACTATAGTCAACTATTCAAAGTAAGAAAAAATGTATGTTTGCAATATTAAAAATCTTAAAATTTTATGTGATAGGAAAGAATTGAGACTCTATGATGAATCATTAATAAGCTAAAGAAATGCCTATAAGGTAAAGGAATGTGGTAAGTTTCAAATTTAGGGTGAGAAGGGTGATGTTCAAAATTATTAAAGGCTATCCAGATACAGTAATCCTCACTTAAAAGAAAAGAAAAGAAAAGAAAAGAAAAGAAAGAAAAAGTGAGGAGAAACTTGAGGAGATGTCTAATAAAAAATTAGCTTCACTTGGACCTACCTAAAGGGAAAAACTTAATTACTTTTCTGAAATTATATGTGTGTATTAGCATCCTTACTAGTAGTGTTCTCATAAACTTCTTTTCATGTAATTCTTTTAAGTGTCTTAATAAGAAAATCTACAGTCATTTTAGAAATGAATAGAAGGCCTTAGACTTGATTACTAGATAGTCTTACATCTGCAGAATTTACTTAAATTATTCAAAGATCTTTCTGAAAATCTTACTATTATACTTATCTAAATCAAAATTATGGTATTCTAGAAAAAAATTTCTTTGCAGTGGATCATTATTTTATGTATTAACTAAAATTACTTGAGGAAAAGTAATAGTTAAGTTTAGGGGATCTTGATCCATTGAAAATTTGATAGCTTTTTACTATCCATTTCATACCTATTTTTGATGATATTGTACTTTAAATGAAGGTATTTTTTATGATTTAATGCAGTTACAATGATTTTAGTCCTTTGAAGCAAAAAGAATCGAAAAGGAGCAAATTTGGAGCAAAAAGGGACAAAAGTACTATTTATTGAACTAGCGCCGAACGACGCTGTCACCAACGTAGGACCACTCTAATTTACAGAGAGTTACGACTATTTTGGCAGTATAATGTGCCGAACGGCGCCCTATGCATCGCCGGACCGCGCCCTCTCCCGATTTTGAACTAGATTCAATGTATTTGGTCGGATTTTGAAGGGTTGCTTTAGGAAACTCTTGGAAATTCAATTTTGGCCAAATTTAAACACTTTTGGAGCCAAGTCTAAAGAGAGGGGAGAAGAAATGAGAAGAGTGAAGATTTTAGATAGAGTTTCTTTCCATTTTATGCAGGAATTAGGTTTTGTGTTTTCTCTACTAATGAGTGTGAGAGGAGAGGGAAAGTGAGAGATTTCTTCTTCCTTATCTAAAGAGAGAATTGTGTGTTGTTGTGAAGAAAGTGAGAGTCAAAGGAATTCCTTGAGATTCGCACGGGGAAGAGTTTGAGATAAGTTATCTTTACTTTACTTTGTTTGTATGACGTTTTTATATATATAATCCATGTTTTGTCATCCTTTCCTCATGAGTCTTGAGTAGATTTCTTTGTCTTTCTTCTTTTCATGTGATGTGTTGATGTTGTGATATGAAAATGATGTGTCGATTTATTATGAAGAATCTGTGATTATCTTTTCACTTCGAACTTCATCTACTTCTTGATCTAGCCAATTGAATTGTTAAAACTTGTTGGGAAACTATTTTTTGAAAGGATTATGAGTTCCAAAACAAAAGTGAATGTCACATTCAATGTCCATGAATGAGAGACATAGTTCATGGGGATTGAGTGCAAATAAATAGAGAAATATATTTTATAGGCGTAGAATTAGAGATTTCAGAGTTACAGGCTGAAATCCTCGATTTGGTTATAATGTTTGGAAACTAAAGCGAGAGTTAGCCTTCAGGTGAAGGGAAGTGGGAGCTCTGGAGTCAGAGCCAGTATCCTCCCAGCCTAACAACGGATTTGGGGACTAAACTTAGTATTAACCAATGTTCTTTATACGCTGAAATATAGGTAAACAATATGAATGCTCCTATTTGGCACAATACATTTGCATCACTGATCTATGTCACAATAATCATCACATTATGATTAGAAATGAGAAATACTCTTTCTTACAGCTGAACTTTGTTATAAATTTAGTCTTGTGTTAGTTTAACTTGCTAGAGTTTAGAACGTATTTTGGTAGAAATAGTAATTACAACTGTTTATCTTTATTTTAAAAATTAAACTGGCTTGCAAATGTGATGTGATTCGATAAATGATTTCTGTGCTACGCCATAAAATTGAAGCCTCCCTGTGGGATCGATATCCAGGACTCCACTAGAGCCCTGTATTACTTGAGTGATACGTATACTTGTTTTTAATTGTTTGACTCATTATAAAATTAAATCAATATATATCCAAATCTGAGTACATAAATTTTGGCAATTTAAAAAAGTCACACCATTCTCCACTAAATATCTTTAACTCTAGGTTCACCAATTCCACTAAAAATATCAACTAAGTTTTCTACTCCATTATATAATTAAAATTATAACATCTTTAAGGTGACTCCACATAACAATAATCATTAGAAATAAAATACAAATTTATTTGTAGTAGTTTTGAAAATAAGTAAGGTTTACATTTGAAACATTTTTCTTTCCCCATCCCCAAACTTAGGCTCAAACATGTGTAACAATGAAGTACAAAAATATGCGGCAGGAAAAGATCACTTTTACAATTTACTACACATCCTACAAAAATATCAACAAATAGCACTTGGTAGAATATTGCAGTAGAAAGTAAATCTAGCCTAAACATGCTTGACATAACACTATACAGGAATTTTAAATTATAGAATAGGTATAAACTGAAGATTAAACAGGAACACATTTAAAACTTTATAAAGGAATAGATGGATGCTAACAAGTTTAAAATATTAAGATAAGTTTTGTTGTCTCAAATGACTCATTTTACTTGACTCACAAACATAGACAAACAAACTCCAATAGATAGATCCACAGTTTTCATAACAAACAACAATTGAGGTTAATTTGATCTCCCTTCTACTTACATTTCCTCTCCTTACTTTCAATTTCTAACGGAAGAAACTACACTAATAATGTGGGTGTATTATCATTTTTTTTGGTATAGTTATCACCCTTGGACCATAATTCTCCTATTATAAAAACTCATGTGTTTCCAATTTCAGGTTTACTCTGAGTCTGACTGGTAAATAAAAGAAGTGCAGTTCATCCAGATGTTGTTCACTAAGTAAGTTCATGACCTTACTCAGTAAAGACAAAGTCGGATAAGAGAAGTAATAGAGTAAACATGGAGTGGTCCAAGTCCAACTCTACATGCTTCAAGGTAATGCTCAGCTCCTGTTCAGAAATAAGTCGTAATAGACTCGTCAGCCTGTTACTACCAGAAGTCATATACAAATTTAGTAAAGTCCAAGACATAACCTCACAACAGTAACCCAAACTACTCTTAGAAATCAAACAAGGATCAAAGTCCAACATCCCACCATTATCCAATCCAACATACCAAGAATCACACTAAACAAATAACAAAGATAACAATGAGTTGACTCCCATAAAGCACTTGGTCAAACATCGACGACCTGATGTATCCAATGTTTACTCTGGTTGCGCCAACATCAGAATCTCATTCATTTTATATGTATACTAAATAATATGTCATTCAGTAATTTTGAATAACTCTTTCTTAGGAGATCTTTTACTGATTTCATCATTCAATTCAGGTTCTTCTTGTGATTGAGTCAAATCCGAAGATATAAAGACTGCCGGTGTAGATGAATTTTCTAAATATGTAGGCTTTAAAATTGTATGGGGTACATTCGTCTTAAGTTCATGAGATTTTTCAACAGATGGAATTAAAATTTACTATTTTCGGTAACGTCCATCATTTTACATCTCTCCTGAACATAAATACAGTTTTCTTTAAACAACATTTTCAACTCATCATGAAATTCCATTTCGATCTCATCTGTTAACTTACTCCCAAAACTTTCTTGGAAATGGACTTTACTTAGATGATCAATTTCATTCACCCAAAAATAATCATCATATTTTCTCTCATTTGAATATTTCATAGACTTTAATATATCAAAAGTTACTTCCTCATTATTAATATTCATAGTCAACTCTCTTTTCTGCACATCTATCATAGCTTGTCCAATAACAAGAAAAGGTCTCCCCAAAATAATTGAAATTTCTTTATCGTCCTCAATATCTAATACAATAAATTACAAAGGAAAGATAAATTTATCCACTTTAAAAAGCACATCTTCTATAACTCTTTTGGATAAATGATAGATCAATCAGCTAACTAAAGGGTTACAGTAGTGGGAGAAATATCAGCTAAACCTAACCTTTTAAATATAGATAGAGACATCACATTAACGCTCACTCCTAAATCACAAAAAGCTTTTCCACATAAATTTTCTACAATTGCACAATGAATTGTAAAGCTACAAGGATCTTCAAGTTTCTGAGGAAGTTTTTTCTGAAGTATAGCGTTGCACTCCTCACGTAGTGCAACTGTCTCGTAATCCCCAAGTTTCTTTTTCATGTTTAATATCTCCTTCATAAACTTCTTTTTCTGTTCCAAAGCTTCTGCGAAAGGAATATTTATCGTTAACTTCTTAAGTACTTTCAGGAATTTTGAAAATTTTTTATCCAACTCATGTTGTTTAGAAAACAAATGGAGGTGGTGGTCTTTCTAAATTGATTTTAGTTGGAGATATAATTTTTTCCAGATCCTTATAATCATGTTCTTTAGGTCTTTTAGTTTCCATTGTTTCTCTAACAACTTTTTTCTCTTTTCTAACCACATTCTCTATCTCTCTTCCACTTCTTAATCGGACAGCTTCTACTTGTTCATTAGTATTTTCTTCAAGGTTGATCTAGTGTTGTCAGGAAGTGTTCCTTAGGGTCTATTGCTAAGTGAGTTAGCAATTTGTTCCATTTGATTCTCTATGTTTATAATCGCAGCATTTTGACTTTGCAACTGGTTTCTCATTTTCAATACCACTTCTTCTATAGACATCTACTTATCCTCAAATTATTGATCACATTGTTAGAGTTTGGAGGATATGAAGGTCTATAAATTGTGTTCCCTTTATTATTCCAACTTCCATTAGGATTTTCATAATTATTTTCCCATTGTTGGCTTCCATCCCCAATAGTATGATTCCAGTTAAAATTAGGATGGTTCCTCCAACCTGGGTTGTAAAAGTTAGAATACGGGTTGTTTATGGTATTTAAAGTCTCATATGATAAGTTAGAATCAATCATATGCCCTAATGACTTTTCCTCACTTACCGAAGTAAATTGAGGATGGTTCATTAAAAATTGGTCCAACTTCCTTGATATTGCAGCAACCTAAGATGCAAGAATTGAAATTGCATCCGTATAATGAACACTGGCTACCTTTTTAAGATTTACCCTTGCAGAGGGTCATTCAAATTCATTTGTAGTCATTTCTTCAATTAATGCATGCGCTTCATCAAATGGTTCTGACATTAATGATCCACGAGCAGTAGCATCAATTATAGACCTAAGGGATTCTACTAACCCATTGTAAAAAGTTTGAATGATTAACCAATTAGGCAGAGCATGGTGTGGACACTTTCTTAGGAATTCCTTAAATCTTTCTCAAGCTTCGTATATTGATTTCCCTCCATATTGACAAAATGAGATAATATCGTTTTTAAGTTTAGTAGTCCTTTAAGGTGGAAAATACTTAGCTAGGAATTTTTGAGTTAACTCCTCCTAATTTTTAATAGAGCCAGGTGCTAATGAGTATAACCACATTTTAGCCTTATCGCTTAGTGAGAAAGGAAAAATCCTTAGTATAACAGCATCGTCTGACATGCCGTTATAACGAAATGTAGCAAAAAGTTCTAGGAAACATGATAAGTATAAATAGGGATCCTCCGAAGTAGTTCCCCCAAACTGGTTGTTCTGCACCAGTTGGATCAACTCTGGATTTAGTTCAAACGAGTCAGCTTCTACGATAGAGATTTGTATACTTGAGTGAATTTCACCTATTGTAGGATTTACATAATCCTCAATGATTTATGATGATTTTCCAAATTATTATTCTGAATGTTTTCCATTTCAATTTCTAATTTTTCAAGTCCTTTTTATTTTTTTATTTTTTTTCTTTTTTTCTAACTCGGGATCATAAGGCACAAGTCCCGCAGATCCTTTAGTTTGCATACATAACAGAACATATAATACATTAACAATTAAACAAAAAATATTTTCAGCACAAAAAAAAACATTTTCACGAACATTTTATTTTTCACACAAACATTTTCTTCACAACACTTTTTCATACAAAAAAAAAACTCTTCACACAAAACAATTTTTACGACACTACAATTTTCCAAGTCTAAGAAAAAATACTTCAACTAAAATCCTCCTAAAAGTCAAGATCAACCATTGTGATTCCCTGGCAACGGCGCCAAAAATTGATCCCCAATTACAATATACAAGAATTTAATCCTTTAATTTTATTATTTAAACTTCTTCCTTTACAACGGTGTTAAAAACTTGACTCCAAATCAAAGTAAGATTTCAATTATGTTTTTAAACAGTAAGGATTTTACGTAAATATACGTATCATTATCAAGTAATATAGAGTTTTCTAATTAAGCCCCGAATATTGATCCCACGAAGATCGCGGTTAATCATGACGGCTTTCTAGAGAAATTCTAGTCTACAAGAACACGCCCTAGTTTGGAAAGTCGATAGAAGTTTGGTTTTTGATTATATACTAAAATAATCACTATAATACTTCTACTCCTAAACTAAAATACCTAGAGAAAATTAAAAAGTGGGATTGGATATATTAAAAATACTCTTCCTCATATAATGAAATTAGTGACATGTGTAAAAATAAAACAAGTAGCGAGAGAGATTGTGAAAAATAGGAGCATTTATATTCTTTATCCTTGCTTGGTTCTATAAAGAGCATAGGTTAATTTGATGATTTGAAATCTTGTAGATGGGTTAGGCAGGAAAGATACTAGCTCTCACTCTAGAGTTCCCTCTTCTCCCTCCACCTGGGGGCTAATCTCATAACAAAACCTTTCACATCAAACCAAATTTGGGGCTTTAGTCTGTCAACCTAAATTCCTCTAATTCTACACCGCTTAAACATGCATATCTCTCTGTGTATTTGTACTTAACCATATGCACTACATTCTCACCCATATAATCTCATGTGACTTTTACCAATAGTTGACCGAGACAATACTGCATTGGTTCTTACATGTTCTCACAACAGAATTTAACATGCAAGTTGATCAAGTTTAAATGTAAATGAAGATCAATCATCACAATATATTCTCACTTTACTCAATTTTATATCCTAAATTTGCAAACTAATTCATTGTAAGAGGAAAGAGTAAAGAAAACTACTCACTACACATGTAGAAACAACATAAACTTTCATTGATCAAGTCTTTGAAACCATACAAACAAAGTACCAAATTCAAACCAAAATACAATGAAAATACTTATCATTGATGGAAATCAAACTCTCCTTATATAGAAAAAGCAATATCCTTATAATTCTCTCCAAGAACAAAGTGAAAAGAAAAGAAAAGATTTTCACATTCTCTCTTTCTCTCTCACCTTATCGCCCCACTAGGGGCTCACGCCCAAGTGATCTTCTTCTCCAAATCTTTTTCTCCTCTTCTAATCTTCTCCTCCTCTCTCCAAATCTTCTTCTTCAAGAGTTCCATGTCCTAATTATAATTTCCCAAGAGATGTTTAAGTGTCTCTTCCAAAAGAGTCCACGTTCAATAAATCATACAATGGTTGCCTTAAGTGCCTTTTCACTCCAAGAGACACATCTAATCCATAATAACTCATTTTAACTGACCCAAAATCTTCTAGAAAGTTTAATTTATCATTCCCAATGAATTTCCCATGTGACACACTTCGCAACGCTTCGAAAATCGTCCAAATCGGACGTATATTGAAGAAGTTTTGCCAAAAACTGTAACTGGCGGCTATGCGTCGACAGTTTAGCGCATAGGGGCCACTGCCTGGCGGCTATGCTCCAACTGGTGGCACCTAGGTGCCAAACACAGGTACATAAGTGCCCGGTTCGACCCATTTTGCTCCGATATGCTCTGGTTTGACTCGTTTTGCTCCGGTATGCTCCGTTTGGTCCATTTTTGTTCATTTTGCTCCAATCACTCCAAATTCTTCAATTTGATGTACCTACAACCAAAAACACAAGAAAACATACCTTTATAGTGCAATATCATTATAAAATATAGCATAAAAAGTAGTATATTTTTAGGTTGATCAAGTGTCGTCCATGATCAAACCCTAAGATCTTGTTGATTTTCAACCAAATTGCATGGGGTTTGTTCATACATGCTCATATAGTCTAGATGAAGCTACCTCTACGGTGGGTGGACATGCATTGTTTGTTTTCTTTATAAAAGACCAAACTAGGAGAAACATTTAAAGGTCAGATCCATACTTAATCCCAAGAGTTGAGACCTATTGGGCTCGATAGAAAGCTTCGTCTTGGAGTCACAAACCTCTTCCATGCTTCAATTTGCATTGTGGATGGTTTTCAGTAGAACCTAGACTAAATGGTGCCACACTTTGGTGTTGGAATGGGTTAGAGGCTACGGGAAGGCTTAATTTTGATTGGAAGAATGTCTTAGATCCAAGTGAAGCTGTTGGGAGGTTAAGTCAAGTATTAAAGGGGTTGATATTGAGGCCGAAAATGATCCTGGTTTTTAGTGGTGGAATTAGGGTTTTATGGTGGAGGGATTGACATGAAGATCGTTGGGATAAATTTCCTTGGTCAGTGGGAAGGTTTTCTTTATTGAGAGCAAAGGGTTTGGGAGGCTATCTAGGGAGCTGGGTTGTGCTTATAGGCTCTCGGGTATGGGATATTTATAGCAATGGGGTTCTGAGCTTGGTTGTGCGTGGGGGAAGCTAAGCGGCTCCTAAGAGCATTTGCAGAGGAATAGTAAGGGCTTTTGACAGTGGGGAGCTTTTTCATTTCTCTGTGTCTTTGTCACGTTGGTGCTAATGGGAGTGACGGTGGCATGGGAATGTGTTTAGCTTGATTAGGGAGAAATTTTTGTTGGTAGCTAAGACCAGATTTGGTATGTTCTTAGCTCACCAAAGATGGGTCAAGGGGTCATGACCTAGGTGCCAAGTGTGAAGTGGCATTGTTAAGTGTGTGGTTTTTGTCCTTTTATGTTTGATTTTATTTTAAAATAATTTAATTAAATTATGTGTCGACCATGTGCCATGATGGGTTGGATTTGTGTCACTGATGACCCATGAAGGATGGGTCGTGGGCTTGATGGGCCATGAGAAGGATGGACTATGGGCTTTGGACTTTAGGTTTTGGGCTAGCCTAATGGGCTTGGGCTTAACCCAAAGGATTAAGCTCTAATGGAATTTCATAATTCACTTAATTAAATAATTAGGTGAATTTTGGGGGTTGACCCCATGGTGCCAATTTTATACTCTGACCCGACCCGCAATTATGCAGTTATTTAGTTTCTTGGCCAAAAACTTAACCCAATTTCTTTAAGCGGCTAGTGTGCAAAATGAATATGTAATAATGTTTTAGAATTTGATTTATAGTATACATACTAGGGGTTCTACGCAAGTCTACGCATTGTTCAAGTAAAATAAGGCTCTAATGATGCCTCAATTATTAATCCCACAGAAAGCAGAAACTCTTTTCGTAAACATAGTGAAATTCTAATTAAACTAAAAGATTATTTAGGAATTAAGGTCAAAATTGTATGAGTTAAAGTAACAAATACCTACAAATTCTATTTCTAAAATTAAATAAAATGCTAACTGATTCTAAAATATTTATATGTAAAAAAATTCAAATTGTACAAAAATATCATTCTCTTTGCAATGACTTTATAGGAATCAGATGTTTATAAATTTAAATGTTTTTTTGTGACAAATAGGAGCAACATATTCTTTTCCCTTTTCCGAGTACATAAAGAATATTAACTAATTTTGAGTTAAGTTCCTAAATCCTTGGTTATGCTGGGTGGATTCTAGCTAGTCACTCTAGAGTACCCATGTAAGCCCTCAATTTGGCTAACAAGTCTCAGGTTCCAAACACTAGATCAAATTGGTTAAACTTCTAGTCTATCACCTTAGAATCACCAATTTATACCCATTAAAACTAATCTCCTTATTTATTTAAACTGCCTTATAGGCTACTTTTCTTTCACCTAATAGTGCAATGTGATTCTTGATAGTTGAGGAATCCATAGCCCTCCCGGGTCATTATGCACACAAGTTTTAACCTAACAATTGGCTAGATTATATACGTAAATTGAGTAAGAAGCACTGAATCATCACAATTATGAATAAAAGAAATGCTAAACAAGTCTAATCCTAGACACAATTATTTTTTATCACTAGGCGAAAGATAAATAAAACTATATATATTCATGGGGACAAAACAACTACACATGATTGATATATATAAAAGCAGATTTACACAATAAAGCTTAATAAAAATTAAATAAAAATACAAAGCACTTATCACAAATTCCTCCCCAAGAAAATCTTTTGAAGTCCATTTAAAGTATTCTGCAATTCTCCTTCCACACACATACACACTACAAAGAGACACACCCACAAACTTACACTGAGAAGAGAGAGAGAGAGAGAGAAAGATAATCTTCCCCTAAACTATCCTCAAAGTCTCCATTCTTCTCCAGACCCTCTTAAAATAATCCTCTCAAAATCCCCAAGAGTCACCTTAGATGCCCCTTCAAAATTTATCCATATTCATTGCATATTAAGAAAAATGATTCTGATGCCTTGGCGCCCAACTGTGGTGCTTAGGCTCCACTCTTCTAGAAGTATAGAATAACTGCTTGGCGCCTAGGTGCCAGAGTCTGATGCCATGGCACCGGGCTTTTTGTTTCCACATACAAGATCTGGCGCTTAGGCGTCATTTCACTTTGTGCTCCTTTGCTCCATTTAACCCCATTTTTGCTCTTTTTTCTCCAAGAATTTATTTCTTTCACCTCTAAAAAAAACAGACAAAATACCTGCCATTAAAGTGAAATAATATTAAAAATGAGCATAAAATGTATATAAAAATAGAAAATTTTTAGGCATGTAAGACCCCAAGTCGTTTGATGTCTTGGCTTACTTTGGATGAGGCTTAATTGTATGAAAATAGAGTCAATTGGTCAAATGAATCAAAATTGGGCTAGGCCTAATCTGATTTGGCCGCCCATGGTGCCATTAGGCCTTGGGTTTAAAGTGGTGAGTTGCAATTTCAAGTTGATTTAGGATTTATTGGGTTGGGGAGGCCCTACGTAAGGTTAGAGATCAATTTGGGTAGACCATTCTCATTGTGAATTTTAGTGTCATTGTGGTCCTGGGGTCTATGGAAAGATTCGTAGAGTTTTGGGTTTCCATAAGTGACCCAGGGCATGTCTTACCTTTGGTGGGTGGTTTGGGTCTCTTACCAGATCAAGACCATAAACCTACTCAGCTAGGGGTTAAAGGTTTGGGCTTGTTTTGATGAGGCCCAAGGGGGCATATCCCTGGTCAAGTGGATATGTTCGGGTAGGTAAAAAATCCTCACAAAATGAGGTCAACACCAAGGAATGGTCATGTAGCTTTCCTTCATAAAGGTATCAATCGAGCTTAACTTCAATTAATCTAGATACTAGAATAGCTTGGTCAAAGCAGAGCGCACCAACCACGGGGCATTTAACACTAAAGCTAGGCTTAAACATATCCCTTAGGAGTAAATATACCACAATCATCTGGGATGAGTGGGATGAGTGTGTTTAACATCTTCATCCATGATGGAAAGGACGTGCTCGATTTTTTACCTGTATAAAATGGGTAAGCGAATAAGGTCATGGTAAGGATATGACAGCCTCTCTCACACTGATCATGGGTCATGCCAGGTATAGGCCACCCGTAGGACCTACACCATGCCTATTTGGCAATCCCAAAATATATTTAAGAGATTCACAAGGCCTCTCTTACACATGACAAGTATCAATTGTTTTTGGCTTTAATCAATCGAGATACTATGAAGGTTAGCTAGGCAAGATACACTAACCAAAGAGTGATTAGCCATAAAGCTAAGCTCAAACCCCATAGAATGGGATCTTCCACACTCATTCAGAATGAGTGGGATTAGTCTATCTACCACACTCAATTATGATGGCTGAGACACACTCATTCGGACCTGCTCGAAGTGAGGACTGAAGAGAACAGATAAGAGAAGTTCAGAGTCTCTCATATACCGATTACTGATTGCGTCAGGTATAGGCTGCCCATAGAACTTCTACCTTGCCTTTGTGACAATCAATTGATCAATTTCAAGAAATGTGTAAGACCACTCTTAGGTGCAATATGTTATCTTGAACTATGGAATATGATACATTAGTAAACACAAGGAAATTTTCACAAGCAGTTCAGACAAATGCAATATCAAAGCTATAATTTTATTTCTCATTAATTAACTTACAAAGTACAAAAGGATTTGAACAAATCAATTTATAAATCAAGTACGTCAAATAGATAACAAGCCTAATCATAACATATCTTCAAATATCGCCCGTTGATAGGGGCATAGGGTGAAATTCGTTAGCATCAACAAGTGTGTAGGCTCCTCCCTTGTAAACCTTCTCGATCACGAACGGTCTTTCCCATGTGGGATCAAATTTCCCTTGGCTTCGATGCTGAGATACAATTGGATGGTATAAGACTAACACCAAGTCTCCAACCTTGAAGGTATGGGGCATCATAAGCATGTGTTGATCTCACTTTTATTGATGTCTAGTCTTTTTTTAGAATAGCCTAGGGTTTAGCCATAGGACCTTGTTGGTGACTATCTTAGAAGACTAGCAGTGGAACCCTTACCCCATAGAAATTCAAAACACTTCTTTCCTTCACTTGAAGTTTTTAAATGCTTAAAGTCTAACCTCTAAATGCTTAAGAGGATGAGACCAAGCAGTAGGAAGTTCAAGAGGAGTTCTTTATAGGACGGTCAAGCCTTAGAATTACCCTGGCTGGTCTGGGTGAGGCTCACACACACACTTGGACATTACACTCTCACACACACTTGGACATTACACTCTCACACAGTACCTTACATCCCTAAACCAAACTTTCTTACAGTTAATCCCCTACTCTTTTGGAAAACTTATGTGGGTGGTTTCCCCAAGCTCATAGCCCCAAGCTAGGGTTTGGTTAGTACCAGTACATTGAGGGTCCAAATGGGGGAATTCCCTTGGTCCATGGCTCAAATGGATTATCAATTCCTTTCAACCCCAATTTTTACCAAAAATCCAAACTCTTGACCCTTTACCCCTAAACTCTACCAAATGACCGAATTGCCCCTACAACTCTAATTTTAACGAAAATTCATAAAATTCTCCAAATTAGCTTAATTTCTTCCAAAAATCATTTCAAATTGTTCCCCACCACCAAAATTGGCCAAATGACCCCAATTTTACCAAATTTCTCAAAACAAGCCCAAAACCACCAAAATTACCAAAATACCCCTACTAGCCCAAAAATTCCAGAAGTTTCAAAAATTCTGAAAATTTCCTAAAACCCTCCAAATATTCCTATTTTCAATTTAAAACACTTTATTTGACTTAATTTGACCAATTTTGCTCAATTTAACCAAAAGCCCCAAATTTCCCTTTAAGGCCAAAAATGCCCAAATCACCCCTAATGTCCACCCAATCACCGCAATTTTCCTCAATTCCAATTCCAAACTTTAATTCAACATTCCCAACCCCAATTTAAACCAAATTCAAGCTCAATTTGACCCATATTTGAACCTAATTTGAACTCAAGCAAAAAAGCCTCAATTTTAACCATATGACCAATTCTCCCCAATTTAAACCTAATGACAATCAATTTCCCCCAATTTTGAATTCTAAACCTTTCATGACATTCTCCTAAACCAAATTGAACCATCAATTGTCTCTAATTTGAGCCCAAACCTCACCCAAGTCTAACCAAACATAAAATCCCCAATTTTGTCCCAAATGTATCACATGTCCAAAAAACCACCAAATTGAATGCACTAACCCTAAAATTCCACCCAATTGATATCAAGAACTCTTCCTAACATCCCCATGGACCATTTGGAACCCTTAATTGGCCTTGGACCTAACCCTTGCCTAACCTAAATCCAACCTAGCCTACTTTGAACCAAAGTGACCCAAATTGAACTTATGACCCAATGTAACTAAATCAAGCCAAATGTGAATAACTTAAGTCCACCACAGCCACCAAGTGAACCCTAGGAACCACCCTAGATCCACCTAACCCACTCTACATGAGCCATGGACCAAGGGTCCCATGTTTTAGGATATTTCCTTCCTAAAGTGCTTAAACCACATGGATCTTTACCAAAATTGATCATCAACTTAATTACTCACCATGATGGCCTGACCGCCTGATCACCTAACCTCTAGCTAGCCTCCCCTACCCTGACCGGTCGGCCTAGTTGCCAGATGATCCCAAACCGAGAGCCACCTCACTTGGATCAAAGCCCAAACTCAACCCCCAAGCTATCCAACCCTAATTGGTCACTTGTGCCTTGCTGCCTTCCACCTAAGCAGCTAATGTCACCCACCAGCAAGCTTTAAGCTCAGCCCAATGGCCATGGCTATAAAAACCATTCTTCACAACCAAGTGGGAGTACTGAAATTTTCTTAAGGAAACCCTATCAAAATACCACAAGAGCTCATTCAGACCTCCCTGAACTCAAGCCCACTGTGTCTAGCTACCAAGCCCTTTGCCTCGAGACAATTTCCCCACTGAAATTCCAGCCGAAACCAGGACAGTTGCAATTGCATCTCCCCACTTCTTAAAACCCCAAACCAACTTGCTCTACACCATCACCAAAGTGAAAGAAGAATAACCCCCACAGAAGCGCCATCACGGAGCTCCTCTAGACCAGAGATTGATCAACACTTGAAATCGGCCTTAGTCGAATTCAGTTCTAGACAAAGGTATTGAACTCTCTCACCCTCCCGAGCTTATTTTGATTCTCCATGCACATTGAGTTGATTTCAAGCTAGGTTAGCCATATAGATAGTTTTGTCTAGATCAAATGAGTCTATAGAAACAAAACCCAAAGTGATTTGGTTATGTCTAGGCTGAGATCTTAAGGTTTTAGGGTGGATAGTTTTTGGGTTAAGTTAGTTGGGGACGATGATTAGGAGCCATTGGATCAAGCGTGTATTCAGTGGACGGTGCTGATGTAGTTGGATGAGGAGATGATCCATAAAGCACGGGCTAACGAGGCTACTACGTGGATGGTAGCATCAAATGGCAGAGCGACACGTGTGCCTTTGGAGATGCTGAGGTTGTGCTGGCACCGTGTGGATAAGTAGAAAATTAGGGATTTTTTAAAATTATTTAAAATAGTGGACCTTCAAAAATTCATAACTTAGTGTAGAAAAATCATAAAAAGAGGAGAAAAATACCCTCTTATTCAGTGAACAGAGGAGAACAATGTGGAAATGGTTCCAAGTTTTTGATGTTGGTTTTAGTTTTAATTAATTAAATACAACATTCGTTATTTTAATTCTCCATTTGCATACACTTTTCACCATGGATTGAAATTTAGGGCTTTTGTTCCCTATGTCATAGAGGATTTTCCCTGATTTTTTCAAAGCCTTGAGAGATCTCTATGAGGAGATATTTATTTTTCAAGGTTATTGTGTCTATTTTGATTTTAACATTATAAAAATTAAAATACTCATCAGAAAAATATAAAAATATTTTGGTAGGTTACTTATGACAAGAGGACCATAGGAAAAATACAACTTGGTTTAAATCATCAAATATAATCATAATATCCACAAAACCTTAAAACTAAATGGAAATTAATTTAGACTAAACAAAAGTCGAAATAACTTGAAAAAAAATTTATATTGTGACTTAGGGTCAAAGGAACTCCCATAAAAGTTTTTGAAGCCATTTATAGTTAATTTGGTCACCTAATTAAATTTTCTAAGTTAAATAGCATTTTTGGCATTAGAATAATTCTAATAATTAAAATATAAGTTAGAAAATTATAAAAATTTGTTTTAAGAGTTTCTTATGACAAAGGAAATTTAATAAAAATAAAAGGGTGATTAAAATAAATACTTTATTTTTTTAGCCTAATTTTGAATATTAAAATAATTAAAAATATTAAAATCAATTTAAAATAATAAAAATCACCAAAATATAAAAATGCATCAAATTGTCACATTTGATCTCCTAATCATTTCGGGACCATTAAAATAATTTTCCTAACTTTTTAAATAAAGATATTAATTTTTAAAGGCTAAAAATGGATTTCTCTGAATTTTTCATTAAAATAATTCTAATAATTAAAATATAAATCACAAAAATATGAAACTTACTTCTCTGGGTTCCCTGACCTTAGAGAGATTTTTGAAAAATATAAAACTTAATTTTCAAAGTAAATAATATTTTATATTTAATTAATACTCCAGAATTTAAAATAATTATAATAATTATAATTAAATTCAAAAAATCATGAAATTTAGTCAAAGTGGTCCACTGGCCTAGGTGAACCTCCAGTAATTTTTTAAAAATAAATATTATGTTTTGGTTAAGTAATAAAATTATCTTTAAAAATCCCTATTTTTACATTAAAATAATTATATAAATTTAAGTAAAATTGGAAAAAATCACATTTTCCCATCTAATGTTTTAATTGATCCATAAGTGGAGTAACACAAAAATTTTGAAGTCATTTGAGTAATGTTTGATTGGTTATGGAGTATTAGGGCCTTAAGGGCAAAGTTGTTATTTTAAAGAATTTAGCTTTAATTAAAATTTACGCCTAATTAAAGGGTAAATGGGTAATAAATGATCTTAATAAACATATTTGAATGATTGAAACCAATCTCACTTTTGTCATATTAAAAGATAAATTGGCAATTTTCTTAATTATTTTAATTTGGAAGATAATCAAAACTAAATGATCCTTAAGGTTAGGGGTTGACTTTGGAAGTCAATATCCACTAATCTAATACCCCTAGTTGGTGTTTAATATCTTGACAAGATTCATAATCACATAAGTTAGTAATTTCTTCAAATTCCAAATATACCCACTAAAATCTTAAGGGCTTAGTAGTGAACTGGGGTTAATTAAATCTGATTAATGAAGTTTATAAAAGAAAGCTTAACTATTATTAAACCTTTTGAAACACTACAAGCTCAATAAAAATAAAATTTGTTAGAATTCTTAATGAATCAAGTTTGCCCCTAAAGGTCTTTACTCACATAATTTATAAACAAAATTTCAAATGATAGTTACCCCATTTTTTGGATGACTAAAATATCAGTTCATTGAGCCTAAGGGTATGAAATAGATGAATCATTTAGTGAGTATTATAAATTCAAATGAACTCAAGAAAGTTCAAAAGGGTTATGAAATATCGAGATATCTTCTGGATCTTTTCATAAGTCTTCTGGACATCTTGTAGGACAACTGAGCCTATCATACTTATTAAAGGAAAACATCTCTTAAATGAAATAAATAGGACCCACCAAGTTCTGACATAAGATTTTGTAGGCCTATGAAGAACCTACCTATAGGCTTTTACTTTCCTGCAAATTATAAATGTTTACTGCAAAAGATACTAAAGTTTTAGGTAGAGGAACTAGAAGACCCACCATGTATTTTATTATAGTTTACAGTACCTTCTTTTCTGTACTTCCTTCACTTTACTTGTACAAGCTTGCATGTTAAACAACAAATGTCAACCTGCATGAAAAACCAAAACTTTTAGAATGGCCACAAAACCAAAACCAAAACCAAAACCAAAACCAAAACCAAAATTAAAACAAAACAAGATAAAATTCACCGCCAAAACAATCAAAATATAAGACAACTCAAAATTTTATCACAAACAAAACAAAGATCATAATTGAAAATAAATTAAAACATCTGTATCGAATGATTGAGAATACCTTGGAGGAGGCAACCTACGGCTGCTAACAAGCTTTCATACGGTCTAAATGAAAGTACGGAACTCAATAAGTTGAGTTTAGTAAGTTCATCTAGACTATGTGAATATGAAGAAAATAGCAGTGCTGGAATGAGGGAACCGTAGGATCATAACCAGTGTTGCTATAATCAACTTAAATATTTCCCTAATAAGACATTAAGACATCTCATTTTAAACATTTCCAAAATATGCTACTTCTCTCAATCTCCTACCATTGACACTTCTTTAAACTAAACTTGCTACAACGAGGAGCTTGAAGCATGCATAGTGGGCAGCATGGCCATCTTCAACAGCAAAACTCCTTAGAATAAAACAAGCCATAGAACTTCAAGGTAGCTTGCCTAATGCAGCATAAACCCTCACTTTATCTTTTCAGGTTTTTGCATAACCATGTTGTGCAATATAAGCCCTAACTCGTCTTAGGTTCCGAGGTTGTCGGGAATGACATAAATTCTCTCATCTTCCAGGCTATTCACATGACTGGTATCAAGTGAATGTAAGCCATAAATAATAAAATTGGTAGGATGAAACATTAAGTAATATCTCAAATCGAAGCTCAATCATAGGATAGTTGGGAAGACACTAAGATTCATTGTGGATCTATGTCCTTCCCCTAACTTTCTCTTCCTTTGGATTCCCATAATAACTGTTCCAAAATTTGAGCCACTCACCTATTGGATTTCCTATTACCACATTTTGTTGAAGACCCTACCTTTGGAATTCATGAATACAATATTTTCTTATCTATACCAAGAATTTTCTTAGGTGACTTCGGTTGTCCGAGATGTAATTAACTATAGGGGCTCGCCCTTATTAGAAACTTAAAGACCTCAGATTAATATAAACCCTATCAAATTCCTTCATATTAAATAGGAGAATTTGTCAGTCAACATAAATGGTTCGCAAACTAAACAGATGTCATGGATTCTTTAGTTTATTTGATCAAGCTGCACCACCAAGCAATACATCCATTCTTCGGGATTGATATATAGCTTGCGGTGAAGTGCTTGATTATTAAACTATCGCGTGTATAAGATCGGTTTGATTTCATATTTTTAAAATTAAATGATATTTTTCTAATATATATATATATATATGTATATATATATATATATATATATATATATATATATATATATATGTATATATATATATACATATATATATATATATATATATATATATATATATATACATATATATATATATATATGTATATATACATATATATATATATGTATATATATATATATATATACACACATTTATTTATTTATACTAAATTGTATCTATCTTCAAACCCCTTGGCGACCAACAAGCATGTCGTGTGCTCTAATCATGCAAGCAATATATATATATATATATATATATATATATATATATATATATATATATATATATATATATATATATATCATTTATTTATTTATACTAAATTGTATCTATCTTCAAACCCCCTTGGCGACCAACAGCATGTCGTGTGCTCTAATCATGCAAGCATAATATAGCTCAAGCTTTTGTTGAGCTTGAAATCACATCCCCTCCAAGCTATCAAGCTCCTCCAATCTAAGTGAGATATTATCGCCATTGTTAATATTATTGCATATAGTGACACACAACAAAGGTAGTCAGCTTCCAAAGGAAGGAGTGCTTCGGACTCAAAGGTCTGTGTGTATGGCATAGAACTAATTGGTGTACAACATGTTGTACGATATGCCCACAAAGCCTCTGAGATTTTCGGTCACTCCATTTTGTTGGCTTAGAGAATCTTCTTGATAAATCCAACTAAGGTCTTATTGAAAGCCTCAGCTAAGTTGTTCTCTCTCGGATAGTAGATCATCGAATATCGTCAGTTGATGTGATGGTGTTGAACGAATCCATTAATCTTGGTGTTTTTAAATGCCAACCCGTTATCGGAGATAATATGACACGACAAACTAAATCTATAAATGATATTATTCTTAAAGAAGTGCAACATGTTATCTGACTTTACTTCTCTTAAGGGGATGGCTTCCACCCACTTAGATAAATAATCATTGGCTACATGATTAAATTGATGTACTCGAAAGGGAGGGCAAATAAGCCCCACAATATCAGTACCCTAAGCTTAAGGCCATGATGCAATTTTTGGATGCAATGCACTCGAGGATTGGTGAACCACAAGGCTAAACACCTGGTACTGATGGCACCGCTTGATATACTCAATGCAATCAAGGGTCATCATAGCCAAAAATAACCAAGATGATTAATCTTGATTCTTAACTTGGGACCTAACTGATGGGTCCACAAATGCTCTCATGGACCTCAGCCATGCTTTTTTGAGCTTCATTATTCCCACACATCGCAATCACATCTACTCGAAAGAGTGTCAATACAAAATAATGGTAAATGAGAGCACCCACTTCTGAACTTGAGAGGCGAGGGAACGCTCGTCAGGGAGAACTCCCTTCATCAAATATTTGATTATGGCCTGACACCAATCATCAAATGCTCCATCAATAACAACCAAGACAATACCCCTTGAATTTGGAGGTGTGTCGTCTGAAGGGCTGGAAATCATCAATGATGGGATCCTTCTCCCTCGGATCATGATTGCCATGGGATTTCCATCAAGTCTCGATAGCTCTTTAGCCAATTTAGCAAGAGCATAAGTCTTGCCATTAAGGGATTGAGGTATCATAATAAGAGTGGCAGTAGGAATGAGCTTCGATAGTGGAATATCCCTCTTTTGGTAGGCTAGGAGCTCAAGCTTGAGGACCCTGTAGGTCCCTAGGATTTGGCTAATAAAGAGTTGAGAATCATCATAGACTCTGATTCTATCAATGCACGTCTGAATAACAAACTCATGTCCCAAAAGCAAGTCTTCATATTCGACAACATTGTTGGTACATGGTTCCGCTAAACTATAAGAGTAGTCGAGGATGTTGTCTTCAGGTGATATGAAGATCAACCCGATCCGGGATTATACCTTTGGGAGAGATCCAGATGGCCCTTAATTCAAAGAATAGGCCCCATTAAAGTCCATTTCCTACTCCAGGGAATTAATTGCCATCAAAGCCTCATCAAAAAAATTGTCATTAACAAGCGAATCTATCAAAATCGGGTGAGCTACTAGAAAGTCAGCTAGACAAGCCCGTTGAGAGACATATGAAAGGTCAAACTGGGACAATATCGTAGACCATCTGGCCAATTGCCCAGCTAAATTGGGATGCATCATCAGATACTGCAAGGGATTTACCCTCGAGATCTGATCTATATGAAGTGAGAGCATGTAATACCTCAAATTTTGGACTGAGGATATGAAAGCCAAGCAGTTTTATTCCATTGGCTGATATCTCATTTTAGCGGGGATGAAATATTGACTAAGATAATAAAAGGCATTATATTTCTCATCCTCATTATTTTGAGCTAGTAAAGATCCTATCGACTCATCAAGAGCGGCAATCTAGAGAATGAGGGGCTTTCTTGCGATCGAAACTGCTAATACTTGAGGTTTCAATAAATATCACTTGATATCATCAAAATCATGTTAACATGCTTCATCCCAGTGAAACTCAACGTCACTCTTGGACAGAAGCAAGAAAGGATGACATCAACCAGAAAGGTTTGAAATGAACCTCTTAATAAAGGCAGGCTTCCCCTAAAGTGAACATAACTGCGTCAAACTTTTAGGGAGCTCCATCTCTATGATGGATTTAGACTTGTTGGGATCAATCTCAAAGCTCCTATGGCAGAGCAAAAACTTCCCAGAAGATACGCTGAAGGCGCACATCAATGGGTTCATCATCATATCATATATCCTAAGGTTCTCTAAAACAGTCCTTAGGTCTGAAAGATGATCTTCTTCAGAATGAATCTTAACTACCACATCTCGAGAGAAAAGTGTTTTTTTTGGGGGAGTGTAGTAAGCAGCATCTTCGTGAATGCCCACTTCATGAATTGAAAATGGCTGTAAATCTCTTTTTATGCAATATTCTTGTCCTTCCTGATAGTACTTTATATATTGATGTAGTGATGAAGGGACCAATCTGTTTTCATGAATCCAAGGTCAGACCAAAAGAGCATTAAATAAGGTTTCAGAGTAGATGATATAGAATTTTGTAGTTGTCACCAATTAACTGATTCTCAACAATAAAGTGATTGATCCTAGAGCCCTTTCCCTTTCTGGTTAAAGCCTCTTAGCATCATCTTATCAGC